>CM069453.1:23236864-23627269 GCA_035610835.1 Ophiura sarsii
CAATCATCAGAGAGGCGGTCAATTTAAAAATATACGGAGAACTAATAATAGTAATTTTGATATGTGCGTAATTGTAGATTTCGAGGGCTCATAAAAATAAAGGCCTCATCTCCATTTTTCAAAAATGAGATTTTGATATCAAAATGTTCGGAAAGAAATTCGCTTTCCAGTAACACACAGCTTATCTCCATAACACAACCCCTTTCAAAGTTATAGCCAGTATCACAAGGCCTCATCTTTATCTCCCCAATGTGTTTAAAAATCTTCAATAGGCTTATTCTCAAAGTGGTCAAAATAGAGATAAGGCCTTTTGTTTCTGAGCCCTCAATTTGTAGGAGTTTTTTTTGGATGACACATCAATGCATACAATTATCCATAACAGCACTTGATAAAATCGCATCATGAAACTGAATAACATTTTTTGATTAACATTTTATTGTGTCATCTCTGATACCATCTTTGAGAGCATTGGAAAATGTTAAATAGGTTAACAGACAGTTGAAATTTCTAATATGACAGACACCTTTAAAACTGAATACCAAATGTCATTTGTGTGATGTTTCATCTTCAATGCATTCCCTATGGTACTCCACTATAATACTCCAGACATGTAATACTCCAGACATGAATACAGAAGAAAAGGAATATCTCAAGCATATTGGAGGTAAATGGCGGTCTATAGTTTGATCAGTTCCAAATTGGCGAAGCTTTCTTACAGACAGCAGTGATGAATACAGAATGACGCGGATGCAACCGAACTGCGCATCATATGCGTAATGTGTGCGTGCGACCAAATCCGTGTGCGTGTGGCCATAAATATAAAACATAACAAATGTGCGCGGAGAGATAAAAACCGAATATTTCTTGCCAATTTGGAACTGATCAAACTATAGTGAGTTATGAATAGGCGAGTTAAAACAGTTTTGAGGGCGATACTTTCATTCATCTAACTCTGTACAGTGATGTCAGAGTGTGTTCCAATGATCACACCATGTTATCGCACACATGATTGCAATAAGTCAGTGTAAGAATACCCACGCAATAACAAACCAATCCCGGCGCTAGTGTGTTAATTCTGTGTTATCAATAGAATACGATCTGATGTGATAGATGAAGTTTAATCATGATCCTTCAATGTGTCTTGAGATTTTAAAATGTGGGATGGTTAGCCACAGGAAATATATATAAGTCTGTCAACTCTATCTTTTATGTGGAATTAAGTCTGGGCTGTGAGTAAGCATCACAGGAGAAGATTTGGTTTTCTTCAGCAAACAAAAAATAAAATTGGAGTTTCTGTAATTGGTCATTAATCATGAATACCAACATAAAATCGTGTTTATTCCAAGTGTGAGGGAAAAATACTTGACTATCTGAAGACAAATATGTTCAAGCCTAATGGAAAGATTTGTTCTACCATAGTTGGGTCATAATCTTGGATTCTGTGACCACTTCCTACCTTTGTTTCTTGGTGAATTTGTCAACTAGAACCATTTTAAAAGAAATTGAGCTCCTATGACCCTCTCAAAAGTGATGGGAACCCTTTTTATAGCACAAATTCCAAAATGGCCGCCATACAGGGGCCCGAAACTTCAAATGGCTTCAATCAAGCTAATTGGCATACCAAATTGTTTGGCTGAGCACAAATGATTCCGAAAATGTATAGTTTGCCCCACTTCCGATGTTTGGTTAATGAGTTATCAGGTAAAACGGTAAAAGGTCATTGACCTTTGCATATGGGGTCAAAATTTAAACTCGCTCTCATTTTGAAAAATGATATGTCAAATTGTCCGTATGATCCCCTGGCCAAGGATACCCTTTTTTCTCAATGCGTTCTCTCCATAGAGAAATTTAGAGGATGAGGGTTGCCAGATGTTTTAACACGTTTAGAGCGGTAGCCTTAGATAGGGACTGGGAGCTATGATTGGTACCATGGGGGGTAGGGGCAAAATGTGATCTGTTAGACTTTGCTTGGTATGATAATCTACTTGGGAGATTATTGCAAATGTGAACTGATGGGGATTGGGAATAATACTATAATTGATAAATAAAAGGACATCTAAAGGGTCCTATTTTAATCTCAAATTGTCCGTATGATCACAAGGATTCCAGAAATGGTATTAGGGTATTGAGAGGGTCATAGGAGCTCATTTTCTTTTAAAATGGTTCTAGTTGTTGACAAATTTAGCCAAAAACAAAGGTAGGAAGAAAGTGGTCACGGAATCCAAGATTATGACCCTACTACCATAGCTTTGGAATAAATTAGGAGAGTTTGTTGTCATGGTATGGTAAGGGCCTTATATGCTAGCTTTCTGCATGCTTGCAATCAATGCTCTCTAGTCACGCTTCTCAAAAATTGCACATAATTTGGCATCTAATTTATTTTGTTATGGTTTTATGCGCAGCTGTAATGCTGTGTACATATGTTTGCCAGGTGACATATAATACATGTAATTGAGTAGTTCTCCCAGCCTTAATTGGGAGTCAGTTTGCATGCGTGCCACATTTAGAAAACATCAATTATGCATCTCTAATGCTATAACTTATCCTATCAAGTTTGTTGCCAGTAAATCAAATTTGCAAAAGGGTAAATATATGTATTAACACATTTGCAGGCCCTTGCTCATCTTTTTGATAATTTGGATGGATGGATAATTATAACACATCTTGGCAAAAGTACTTTAGTTAAAAATGGTTGTGAGTAGTAATCATAGCGTTTACCTTCCCTCACCTCCCCCTTCCCCCAATCATGATTGTATTGAGTTTCATAGTTTTCCTTCCTATTACGTCCAAGTACACTGTTATAATACACACACAATATATACAAAACATGGTAATTTAGGATAAAATAAGATTATATTTTTTAACAAAAGCTGGTATATTATTATCAAGTTTAGTTTGCTATTCTGCCATTCCCCAACATGATTGTGATTGATTTCATTCTTTCTGAAAGCATAAAACATCAATCCAATTAACACAAAAAATGGTAGAATATGAAATTCCTACCCAAACCCTACTTTATGGTGGGTTAAAATTCATTAAATTCCAGGAATCTTAGTATGTATAAAATTTCTTTTGAAAAGTCCGAATTAATTTTCCTTTTGATGAGACATTTTTACAATGAAGGGGTGGGGTATTCCTGATTTAGATTCGACCAACATCAGAAATAGACTGCTAGCAGTGATGCATGAGTAGTCCCATACCCACTGAGATTCCACAGTATATAGTAGTCTAGTGCCCTCTACTGTTTGAATGCAATAGCTTTGCTATTTCTAAAGCATTCTGGTGATAGAGGCAATATTGCTGTCAAATATGCAGCGCCGTGTTCTATTACATCTAAAGTGATCTGCTGATGATGGGCATTGCTAGAGTTAACTGTGGGCATGCACTCATTCAGAAAATCTTTGATTACCAATGACTATGGACTCAGCCCTGTATTTTATAAATGGTAAATTTAAATTTTATGAATCATATAGATGTAACTGTGAGTACTGAAACACTTAAATGCATAACATTGATATAAAAGATTATGAATTTCTGTAAAATATCAGTAATTTGTAAAGACCATTTGACCACAATGGCATCCGTGGAACAAGGAAACTACAACACATACATGTACATATACAGTCCTCAAAAGAAGTAACTTACCAAGTTATAAATATGCTCTTAACTCCAAAACTATAGCTCCTTTTTAAATTGAGACATTTACATGTGAAGATTGACTGAATATTAACACGTTTATGTGTCCAAAACCAAAACCGAACCAATTGATTGGCCCATTAGAAGAGCTCTTTGTAGAGTTACCAGTTTGATTTCTAATCACTCAGTTCATCAACTTTGTTAATGTCTGTTGGGTTATTGTTCACATTTGCTCTTTATATATTAAAAGAAAAGCCCAAACACATACCTGTCACACTACCCTGCATGTAGAAGGAGAACAAAATGCTAAAATGTAAACTGCACGTTGTTTCATTCTTTTCGGTATAGCGTTCTAAATTGTCAACCGATCCTCATGTGTAATATCCCAAATTAAATACAAGACTATTTCTTTACAAATTTATAATTAACTATTTTTACCTAGGAGCTAGTTAAGAGGGTATGTATTACCTGGTAAATTACTTTTTTGAGGACTGTATAAATATTACAATGTTTTTTTCCCAATGGTCAATTTGCAAAGACTGTTAAGTATTTACCACTATCGTATCTGTGGTGCAAAGGGTAACTGACAAATATTGTCTACAATGGTTTTTTTGGCCAATTACTCTCTACCCAAGATAATAATAATAATAATAATAATAATAATAATAATACTAATAATTAGTATTTATATAGATAGATACAGTGTTATACAATCAGATACTGAATTAAACATCGGAGCATCATTGGGTGTAAACAATGAAGTGAGCCCTCTCTATTACATTGAATTGTAAAGTGTTACTGCCAAAATGAGAGCAATATCATTGGCGGAGCCAGGGGGGGGGGGCCTGGGGGGCACGTGCCCCCCGGGTCCCTGGCACCAAAAAAAAAAAAAAAGGAGAAGAAAAAGAAAGAAAAAGGAGAAGAAAAAGAAAGAAAAAGGAGGAAAAGGAAGAAAGAAAAGAGAAATAGTAGGCCTATAGAGGGTATAGAGTTCTTTATTTGTTACATAGTAAGTTTCCATGCCCCCACCCCTTATTTTGTACGTTCCCGGCACAGATCCTGGCATATCAAGGCAATAATGGCGTAGCCAGAGGGTTAAGAAGGGGACGACCGCTCCTTCTCCACTGTCACCCAATTTTGCCATTGTCGGCGCCTCAATTTTGATAAGAGAAATCATAGTTAAATTATGACGTTCAAATACAAAGATAGCATTTTTCGTTGTATGTGCTCCTTCCTCAAAAAATAAATTCATTGCAAATTAAGAAGATAGTTTGAAGCCAAAATGTACCTCAATCCTAGCAAAACTGGGTAAAATAGCAAAACATTTAACAATAAAAGCAGTGTCATAAAGGCCAAAATATATCTCAAAAGTGGCAAATAAGTATAAAGAAGCAAGGGGTTTTTGTAAAAAAATAAAAATAAAATGTGACATTTTAATAGAAGCAACAATATATCTCAATCTTGGCAAAATTAATGTAAAGAAGTCAATTTTGCGTGGTTGGTATCTCAATCGCGGCACAATTTATGTAAAATAGCCCCCCCCAAAAAAATGCGCGCGCACGTCACATGAACGTTAACTTTAATTTTGGAATCTAATTTTAAGACAAAATGTATCTCGATCATGACAAAATTAATTAGTGTTGAGAAGCCAATATTTCGCGCATTTTGCTCATGTGCCTCGAAATATTTGCTTTAGTTTTTAAGCTTGTACCAGCGAGAATTGGCAAAATATGTAGAATAGCAAACAAAATTGCGCGCTACGCACGCACATGCCCCAAACGATAAGACTTGGGACCAGTCCTTGTGTGAATTCATTTCTTGTTGTCCGTTTCGGGAGAGCCCGAGGGTCGAACGGGTGGGTGAAGGTTGGGTGGGTGTTTTAGAACCTCAAAATATTTATATTTCTTTTAAGAAGCATGTTATCAGCAAAAAAGTCGCTCAATTATGACAAAATTAGTGTAAAATATGCAATTTTGCGCGCTAAGCTCGCATGAACCTTCAAACATTACATTTAGCTTCATAACAAATTAGTATCAAATGTTGTGCGCTACGCGCTAATGTGACTTCAAACATTTACTTTATCTTTATGAAACTTTTATGAAGGCAAGCCTCAATCATAGCAAACTGTAAAATAGCACATTTTATATAGGTATCTTATAATAATAATTTCAAAAATATATGATTTTGATTTGCAGCTTTAGTTTTCTTTTAAATTAAGATTTTGATATTCATAAAAAAGAAGATGTTTTATTGCCAGTAATATGTAGCAAATATATAGAATATATTAGTATAAGTATATGCTCAACTTCTTTCGTGCATTGATAAAAAACAAAATATTTATTAGAAATGAAGAGGTACGTGGCTTTTCGATAAAATGTTGGTCAAAAGTATACACCAGATCGCACCAAATGAGTTCGAAAATTGAAGAAAAAAAATCCAATTCTGAGCTTTTGTTCGAGCTTTTGGATCGTTCTATACTTAAAATTTAAATCAAGAATATATCAGTATATTGCTCAACTTCTTTCGTGCTTTGATAAAAAACAAAATATTTATTGGAAATGAAGAGGTGGCTTTTCGATAAAATGTTGGTCAAAAGTATACACCAGATCGCACCAAATGAGTTCCAAAATTGATTTTTTTTAATACTTCGGAGGGGGGCACATCCCCCCTCAGACACCCCCCTGTCCGAGCATAGCTCGGAGGGCAGTGCTGCGCACCGCTTGGATGGTACCTTATCAAATTCAGTTTTTGGGGCCTCCCATTAACTTTTCTGGATCCGACCCTGAGTGCCCCCCGGATAAAATAATCCTGGCTACGCCTATGAATATTTGTTTTAAAATAAAAGGATACAGCTCATACATGTAGTTTAACCCTATCCCTGCAAAGTCTCACTCAATCTCACTCCCATCTCCCAGCGTGTGCGTGGACGGTTTTCCATGACGTAATCAACCGACCCTATAAAGTGAGAGCAGTACTGCGAGAATGTGAAGCTGATAATCGTGGCTTGCCTATGCGGGATGGCTGGTCTGTGTGCGGAGGGTCCCCGGATCGATTCTCTATCGGGGAGCAGGAATTTATTTCTTCATCTCTCTTCCTCCCCTCTCCCTTCCCATCATATTAAAAAGCTGGCAAACAGGGTTAGGGTTGTAGTACCGACTAGGAAATGAGGTTGTTACTCATCCAATTGTGCCAAAGAAATACCCACCAATTCATGAGTAATTTCATTTCCATGCTCTAAATGAATTCTGTGAAGATGTTTTAAAATATTTGAGAGCTGTAATTAACTATGAGAAATATCAATCAGCCTGGCAATAAGAGAGACCACATTGAAATGCTCACAAAGAGCACAACCTCCAAATGTCAATCCCAATATCCCTCATGATTCAACACAGGTAAATAATTTGAGTCCTTGCTCGTCCGAGTCATATTTTAACCTAAGTTTAGTATCACGTGGCCTATATACCTTACCGCAGTTAGTCAACAAGGTACTTATTGCCGCCTGATGATCAAAATTGGAATGTACAAAGTAATCCTGATTTTAGGAGTCCTATACTAACTATTATGAAAGTGCAAAAAAGCATATAATTGCATGTGGTTCATTTTGTAATTCTTGAGGGGACTTTAATGATGCTTTGTTAACGCTCATCAAAGCTTGTTATGTTGAATGATAGTTCAACACCAGTTGTGAAATTTGAAAGGCTTATTCCTTGGAACTTTCAGGTTTATCCTGTATATATTATGAATGGTACTTCAAAGATCACCAGGAACCTTTAAGACAATTGTAAAGTTGAAAAATCCACAAAAATTATTGTTTTATAACCCCCATTTTACATTAGTAATAGTATAGGGAACCTATTTACCGGTGTGTCATCTCATTAGTTAGAGAACCTATTTACCGGTGTGTCATCTCATTAGTTAGAGAACCTATTTACCGGTGTGTCATCTCATTAGTTAGAGAACCTATTTACCGGTGTGTCATCTCATTAGTTAGAGAACCTATTTACCGGTGTGTCATCTCATTAGTTAGAGAACCTATTTACCGGTGTGTCATCTCATTAGTTAGAGAACCTATTTACCGGTGTGTCATCTCATTAGTTAGAGAACCTATTTACCGGTGTGTCATCTCATTAGTTAGAGAACCTATTTACCGGTGTGTCATCTCATTAGTTAGAGAACCTATTTACCGGTGTGTCATCTCATTAGTTAGAGAACCTATTTACCGGTGTGTCATCTCATTAGTTAGAGAACCTATTTACCGGTGTGTCATCTCATTAGTTAGAGAACCTATTTACCGGTGTGTCATCTCATTAGTTAGAGAACCTATTTACCGGTGTGTCATCTCATTAGTTAGAGAACCTATTTACCGGTGTGCCATCTCATTAGTTAGAGAACTGGCACCACCAGGGATCTTATATCAGATAAAACAATGACTTGAATGACTTTGTGTGAAATTACAATATTTTTTTGTGGGGAAGACTTCACAAATGTACAAAGTAACATCATAAAAGGGGGAAAAGGACTTAACTGAGCCTTGAGCAATATTTTCTGCAGAGCAAAAGAATCATCTTCTAACATTCCTGTTTAAAATGTAGGTCAAAACATGCATAAAACTGAATTATTTTCTCGTACCATTGAAAAAAAGTTAAAACTATTTGACACTGTGAGCATTCACCTCTACAAATGTGAACCATTAAAGAAACTAAACATTGATTTTATATTCTATCTTTGATTGTGCTGAGTGTGGTGCAAACCCATAGCGCTCCACTCCTGGCTATAGCCTAGGTGGTTGTTAACCTAGTTTTATAGCGTATATATTTGCTGAATGCGTACCTACTACGCAGAGAAGCATTGATTTAGAGAAAATTGCTTTTTCACTAAAAGCTGTTTGTATTATGTTTCACATTAAAATGCATACATTTTGTGGTATTTATTAAGTTAAGTTATCTGTTGAATAATGGGGATAATTTGAAATATGGGTTAATCTTGCCGCTATAGTCCTCAATGTTCTTATCCTGGAGGGGGTAACTCAGATTTTGCAAACAGTATTTAAAATTGCACCAGTTTTTCATGAAATGTCTTACATTTTTGCCTTGAAAACGTTCAATTTTGAGACATTTAAGGATACACATAGAAGCAAATTTTGAAAGGTTACCCATGTAAATACCAAACATGAACTGAAAAAGGAACAAAAGGACCATTAATAACCAAATGGCTGATTTTGCTATCCCTGTGGAGCACCCCATACCCACTTCTGTAGTGAGGCCCCCTCCCCCGGATCTTATAGGAAAATCGGAGGAATGGGATGACATCAGTATCCCCACACTGATAAGTAGGATATAAAAATTCATGATAATATCTCTATCAAAAGGTATGGGGATCATAAAAATAGGTCAACTTTTATTACAAGCATTTATTGCTGCCTCGGAAAACAAGCGTTTTTGTTTTAATATGTATGTGTAATGTCTTTTGATATGGGGTATGGGCTTAATATAAATCACCCATAATAGGATTTTAAAATTGTTTTAAAATATAATCTTTAAATTCAAGTAAAGGTTATACTAATGTGGAGGTCATTCACCAGGATGTATGGAATGTGTTCCTTCTAAAATGGCATCTTATCTAGGGATCTTGCTGTATTCTTTCAGTATTAATGCTGACATAACAAAATAAAGGAGACCCTCATCTTTTACATTCACTCTGTAGTTACAATTAATTGCGCTTATTTTTCTTATCTAAACAAATTTTTTAAATTTAAATTGTCTGAAATCAATAAAAAATCAAATCACATTTATCATTTTGTATTTCATGTATTTCAATTATATTCTAGATTCTGCACAATGCTTTGATTAGGGAGACAAAATGTCATACTACAGGCTGTGAATAACATTAACAAACAATGCAAGTGATGTATGCTACCGGCAATGACAGGTGATCGTGGCTGTGCACAAATTTGCCATAAGTTGTTGATAGCATTACCCAATGACCAGGTAAGAATTGAATTGATCCAGTTTGTTTTAACTTGTCTGATTCAACAAATGTGAGTCTGTGGTGTGTTTTGCAAGGATAAGTCATTTCTATGTGACAATTGGATTTCTTATAATACACTACAAAGTAGTGAACATTCGAAATGATGTTGTCGATAAGATCTCATTTATATTGCATTCTGTCACATAGTATGTAGTGTTTGCTTTTTGTGTGATAATTATCCGCTTACAACATGTTACATACAGTGTCAATGGGTAGAAACTAGACAAGTGCATAAAGTAACAAATCATTCATCAAAATATATCTGTTTCTCAGAAGAGAATTACTTTCAAAAAGAAATAAAACAATTGAAACAGTTAATCACAAGGTGCGCTTACAGGGTGCATGCATGATTGAGCAGTTTTACATCATCAGTAGTTCAAGTTTGCATACACTTTTAACCTATAATTTGATCAGTGCCAAGTTGTCAGGTATTAAACGGTTGATTGAATATTGATTGTAATACAATATAATCACAATGGATATAATTTGCATGTGATATATGATGCATACCGACATGCATTCTTGCACACCCTCAATGTGGGATTTGTTTTGTGTGTGAAAATCCAGAACAAAATGACTTCAAAATCACTGAATGTATCTTTACGATGTTTTGTTTTAATATTTGTGTGTGTCTTTACTTGAAGGTCTATATGAATATCAATGTTAGAACCAACATCACCAGTTGAGAAGAAGGACATAATGAAAGCCTTTGGGGTGTCCAGGCACTACCACAAAATTATGGTAAGATATGATGTAACTTGACCAGTTGAGTGTTGGCGAGTGGTTCTGAATTAGGAACAGAGTTTGCTACCACCAAAGCGAGGATTGCAGAGACTTCTAGGCAGGGCTGGAAATAAGCACATGCCCACCTGCCCATGGGGGGGGGGGGGGGGGGGGGGGGGGGGGGGGTAGCCAGGCAGGTAAAAGTGCAAAAGTACCTGCCCAAACTGACAGTTAGCTTTTTTCATCAATCTCAACGATTCCTTTGTACTTATGAGTTGGGAAACACATTTGGGCAGGTATATTTGTTATTGGCTGGTAACTTTTAGAAGCTACCTGCCTGACTGGCTTGTACAACAACAAAAATATGAAGTTCCAGGCCTGCTTCTAGGTGTTGAGCAAAACTTAATTGCTGAAAAGCAGGGGTTGAAGATATGATATGCCTATTTTATGTAAAATTGAATGAGAGAGCCATCAGTAGTATAATGACACCGAGACAGGTAATGGACCATGCCATTTATCGCTAACTCCTCAGTGTGAAACAAGTTTTTACATCATCATATTGCGTACTATGAATCGCAAAATGAAATGGGCTCAAATTAGTTGCTGTCGTATTCTGTGATATTTAGCAGTGTCCAGGTTAATGGGCGAACAGTCAGTCAGCCAGTCGTCTGTTATAAAAAAATGGCTGAGAACGGTTATATTTTTGGCAAATTTAAAGGGGCACTGAGAGATTGCGGAGAAATATGAAATTAGGAAAAAATGAATTGTTTCAATACATAAGGTACGTAGTAGCCCTGAAGTGTAATGATTTATGGAAAAACGGTTTAGAATAATGGCATTAGATAGATATTCAGTAGAAGCAATTTACATAGCGAGTAATGCTGATAATTTCGATGTGATCAGCATCGAATTAATAAATCATAAATTTTACATGATAGACGGCGAATTAAGGTAAACAGTTTCAGATGGTAGTTAGTATTATGCCCAAGTATTACGTAGGTGCAAAAAATGGATTTCCAGGAAAATTGAGGGTGCCCTCCTATACGTATCTCTCAATGCCCCTTTAAAGGTGTCTTGACTGCATTTTCATCTTATTTAGGCTCTATGTTAGGTAGCTTTTGTTGGACTCTATAAAGAAATCTACTACAACATCTTTTAAAACTGTGATGTACTTGTTTCTGAGCACCCAAACAGGTTTTTTACCATTCATTCATTCATTCAAAAGATTTATTTACACAATCCAACAACATACAGATATAACAATATTATACAAATATTGAATGCCTGAGCGTGTAATAGTAAAAATTATATCACAAGGTCAAATTTGGATTTTTCCATTGCACGAGGCGAAGCCGAGTGTAATGGAATAATCCAAATTGGACCGAGTGATATAGTTTTACTATTGCACAAACAAAAGGCATTCAATATTTGTTTTATATCATGATATCACATCATTCTTGTCCAGCCATAATGATAGTAAAAACTATCACATGGTTGGAGTTAGGCCTATCATGATATAAAACAAAATATAACATCAAGAAAACAATTTATATCCAGGAATGGTATGATATCATGAAAGAGATAAATCTAGATGATATATAGTGAAAAGAATAATACAAATCAAAGGATAAGCTAATAATATATGTAAAATATCAGGCGATGAGAGTGGTCCAGAATGGTGATGTTGGAAAGTGTGCGGAGAAGCCATTAAGCCTGGAAGGCTTTAAGTTTGGTTCCACCGCTGTAAATATCAAGAATTAAAAAAACCCAATGTATATACTACTACTATAGGAGGTTGTTATGATAAGTAGGGAGATGGTTTAATGAAGTGAAAAGAGTACAATGACAGTGGGCCGGAAATGTAGGTAACGACATAACAAAACGACATTAATACTCTTAATATCTATAACCGTGGCATGCATGTTTGTTTAAGGGAAACCCGCTGTGCATCAATCATATCAGACACGTGCCCTTGTGTTTGTCTATACTTTGCTCGAAATTGACTGTACATCAAAATTGCAATGCAATGTGCCTTGTCTATGTCGTTATGAACCACCTATAGACCAGGTTTATAGCAGGGCTTGTAGAACATAGTCTTTGTGTCAAGCTCTGGGGACAATGCAGATATTGGTATGCCCTCAAACCAACTCACTAACTATCTATTATTAACACATCCTGGATCATCATAGACTGTCAACAGCAAATTAAGTGGTCTTCTAGGTCTTTTACTCTATTATTTATAGAGATTAGCTCGTAGAATTGGATGAGAAACGGGGTCGTTTTCGAAAGTCACATTAGCCATCAGATTTGAGGTAATCACTATGTTGACACTAGCTATTGATCTGTCCTCAATGTGTGATGCTACATGACTCGGGACTTCTCTATAACCTAGATTTTCTTTCGAAGGTCTGGTGTAATATTGGATTGGCTGTCTATGTTTGTCCTATTTGAATTGTCCATAATTGGATGTTTACATAGCATTAGTACTACGTGTCATAGTGCTATAGGCTGAACAATACTCGTCCCCAGTAGTGTTCACTATCTATATGGTTTTCATGATTGTTCTTGGATATAGAAATTATTCACAAACTGACAACATTTTTGCAGATTTTGTGCCTGTTTGACCCTTTTTTGGTGCTAAAATGTAAAGAAAAAAACATTTCAAAGGACACCTTCAAAAAGGGTCTTCTTTCAGCACTTGTCTTCCAACTTTCAAAATGGCTGTAAATGAATCTGAAATTTAGACGAAATTTAACATAAGTCATAAAGATAAGGATTCACATTAAATTTTCATTCTGATATGTGTCTTTAACTTTTCAAAAATGTGGGGATTGTTCAGTTAGAAACATGATTTAAAACTACATACCTTCCACACCGCCCTCCAAATTTGACGAAAACTGACATTAGCAATATGATATTTTCTGATTGATTCACTCCAAAGTGAATTGCTTAACTCTCTATGGTGTCCATTCACCTGCACACAATTCAACCATTTTGAAAATCCAATACCAATAGTTTGATATAATTATCAGGAAATGCTCTTTTGATTAGAGACTTGTGACATTTGAGACTTGTCATAAGTACTTGTATGCATGCATGCCAGAAATTTCCCCCTGGGTAAGCTTATATTTATGCTGTCAGTTAAGACTTTACAATATTTTGGAACTCTTCAGAAAACACTTGACTGCATGTGTTGACCATAAAGGCATTCAATACGGTTAAATAGAGACTTCTGTTGTCGTAACTCAATCGTGTTATTTAAGGTGGCTAACTCGGCTATGGTGACCGGGATTGATTTGCTTCAAAATAGTAGAGGATGTGTATATTGATAAGAAAAGAAGATATGCCATGTTTTTATTTTTTCCAAAGAGGCGTTTTTGATTTACAGAATATTTAGTTAAAGACAACATAGACAGATGAAGGCTGCATATAGAATATATTAGTTGTATATAGCGCCATCCAATAATAATGCAATATTTCAATTTTTTCATTTCTCTATAAAAATACATGAATTCCCCATAGTATAGTGTAAAGTGTGTATCTCCGTTGACACGCATGATGCATACCCCAAGGCAATAGATTTAGCACATCCAGTTGTTGTTTGAACCTCCCAACCACTAGAAGGTCAAATTACATATTGTGCAATGTCTGTACTTTTTATTTTATGAAAATGAGTAGTAGTTAAATAAAATATACACAACGTCATATTTCCCTGTTTGTTGTAGTAAAGCCATGTGAATTATGTTTAGCATTCAGGAGCCTGAATAATAAGATTCTATTCCTGAAATCATGCAAATTCACTAATAGTACAGATATGCATTTAGTTATATACATTGTCTGAAGATATGAAGCTCTGGGCATTTATGAAAATAACCCAAACCTAAGCCATTTATAAATAGAAGTAACAGCTCTCAAAAATGGAAAAATGCTTAAGAGCTGTGTGATTCCGCTCTTCAAGACGCAAAGGGAGGGCAGAGAACTTTTGACACAAAGTAGGTCATGTTTTAATTCAATATTTCAAAGGATGGCTTATTCTTAAAATAAAATTGCGACACATGACATATGCTTAATTGATTATTGTTGTATAACAGAAGTTTGGATATAATTATTTTTTTCAGTGGGTAGCAAATCTAATTTTATAAGATAGATAATTAGCATTTTTTATTTTAAATAATAGTAGAAAGATTGATATGTTACCTCAGTAGATAGCAAATGCATTTCATTAAAGAAAATGTTTTGTATTGATTTAATCATAATACATGTAGAGGTTTGAGTGTTATTACTATCTTTACTAGATATCAAATCTATTTCAAGATAAGAAGAATGATCTCTTTTAGTATTGGTAAAGGTGTTTTTTATTTTTTTATTAGATAGAATCAATGATGCAATTTCTATCTTCCGTTTGATTGCTAATTTATTTTACAAAGAAGTTTGCATTTATGGTTTCATTGCATGTAACGGATCTGTTATCTTTAGTGGATAGCAAATGTATTGATTGCATATTAAAAAGAAATAATTTGCGTATATTAATTATGTTTCAAACAATAAGAGAACCTTTGATATAATTGCTATCTTCAGTAGATAGCAAAATTATTTAGTGTCAATTTTTTCTTTCTTCTTGGATAAATTATATTTGTCAAACAATAAGAAAAGTAGATAGCAAATTTAATTAATATTAGAAAGAAACAAATTTGCTTGTATTATATTTTACAAACAAGAGACGTTTAGATTTAATCCTTATCTTCCGCAAATTTATTTAAAATTAAAAAGATATTCCGTATATTAATTACTAGTTTATTTTTCAAACAATATGGGAAGTTCAAATGTAATTGCTATCTTTAGTAGATAGTAAATTTATTTAATATTAAAAAGAAATATGTTCTCTTATTAATTATATGTTTCAAACAATATTTTTATGTAATTACTATCTTCAGTAGATAGCAAAAATCGATTTAATATTAAAAAGAGAATTTCCTTGTATTAAAGGTAGATGACCCGATCACATTTTCATAACACAGATTTTTCTCAAACATATGGAGATTTTCATATCATATTTTTCTGGTTAACATACAGAAATTTGACGGTCCAAATCAGTATGATTACGAAGAAATCGGTGAAATAACATCGAATTACCGCGAAAAGGGGTAACCACCAATATAGTTTGTGTACAACTCAATGGGCACATTTCACGGCATCTTGTGCGTCTAAAATAAGAACCATTAGCGTTATGCAACTCAAACTTTGAAATATGACTTTTTTGAGGATGACCTTTCATGTCGAATAGAAAACTTCAAGTTGAAAATCGGAACATCTACCTTTAATTATAAAAAAAATTCTAAAAATAATACGGGAAATTTTGATGTAATTACTGTAAAACACTATAATTTTGCGGATACTTTATTAAAATTACTGCTGTATTATCGGGCATGTAATTTTTTGCTAATCTGTACATTGTACTGTTCCGCTTAATGGAAAATTACCATCGCGGGTACTTAATTTCGCGATTACACATTCCTCGCGAAATTCATGAAATTAAATCCCTCATGGAATTTAGTGCTTTTACAGTACTATCTTCAATATATATAGATATAGCAAAGCAAATCTATTTCATAAACGAAAAAAATAGGGGAAAATTAGGATACCGTCTTCAGTAGATAGCTATTTAAGTTTTATGTTACCAGGTTACCGTTCTTATCACAAAAGGCTGACAACACCAACCTGCGAATGATATATAGGTTGACAACACCAACCTGCGAACGATATATTCTGACATTTAATCCCCTTGTAACATAAACCCTTTTAGCATAAACAAGCATCTCCACCTGTTCATCAAAATTGCCCAGAGGTCCCAGATTGATAAAGAATATAATATATGACATTATAAATATGAAAATAAATAATTTTGTCACAAAGGTATTTATCAAAACAATGCAGACACAGACATGTATGAATTACCACACAGTAAGATGTTTTTTGTTTCTGATTTGTTAATGCAAATACAGGCTTTACAAAACACAATAGATCATAAATTACAAATTCGATAACAATGGCATTAAAAATATTTAACCAGATTCAGTACAACTGAATAAATAAGAGTGGGCTTATTAATGACACCAAAACAGGATATATTAAAAATTGAAGGACAAAACACCTTTGTTGCACATTTGTGTAACATTTTAATACAAATTTCAGTAATTGTAAACACATGCTGGTGTCGCACAAATACATTAAAACAGCGCATTGCACCACAGGCAATTAAAGATCAGATTTTAAAAAAAGCACTCAGTCTGGCCAGATGCTCCATCCCTAGTGTCCAACTGAATGCCTTGTCTGAGCCACAAACACTGGACAACTGATACATAATTACCATAACAGACTTTTCTAGAGGCATCGCTCAAATGATGCAATGATAAGAGAGTTGTCTGCTTACAAAAAATGGCAAAGGTTCACATAGGGAAATGTAAATGAAAATAAAACAACAAACTTTTAAAATGAAATAACAATTTAATTGAAAAGATCACAACTGTAGAGATTGTCTGGAAGTCAGAATCTAGAATTTTGAGTGAGTTTTTATCAAAAGCGTCCATTGTAATAGTGGAATAAAGTGAATTTCCTTTGTTTGAATTTTCGCCTTAACATCACTTTTTTCGGCTTAACATCATTTAAACAAAAGACGGGCTAAACCATATTGTTCTCTTTCTCCTTGATCCACTTTTAGGTCCATAATAATTACACTAATAATAATAATAACACTAGATTGTAATAACAGTACTAATTATATAGCGCTATTCCAAAAATGATCACAGCGCTTAACAAAATATACAACACAAAAATATCACAACATAGGCATTATATACCAAAGTAGAATGGAAAGAACAAGAAAGCACATAATTTTAAAAAAAATGAATGTTTGAAAGTTATATTTCTGGATCTGATGGTGGAGCAATGGAGACAGCTACAATACGTTTAATGGTTGGCTGGCACAACAAGACTGGATTGTCTTTGGCATAATATATAATGATCTGTTCTATAGCTCAGGATTGCTCAGAATCCAAAATCTCAAGCCCCTATTGCCAAATTGTTATGGTTAAGCAGTTTACAGCATCTTGCATTTCAATTTAAACTGACCATTTTATCATGTTGCTAATTAACACTTTCCATTTGGTTAATAGTTTTGCCATTATACAAAAACAAAAATTCAGAAACCTTTTCCAATTTCAAAGTCTTATCTCAAGAATTACTGAACCAATACTAGGCATGTTTGTACTTATGTTAATGCATTTCACATGGTTTTTACAAATTTAGTGATGACATTCAATAATTTTAACATTTTTGAAACAATTTTTGAAATTTTTGAACTGTCGTCTGCAGACGACTGCTGCATGGAAAGTGTTAAGGTAGTTTGACTATCAGGTGCAATTGTTCCCGTGAAGTCTGATAGCAAACCAAAGCCTCACATAATGAGCAACAGAACAGTTTGGCTTGTCGAATCGACCTGTCTGATAAAGCGTTAAACACAACAACAACTTTCATTAGAGTAATTGTTTCGCCGCTAGTATCAGGTGTGTGTCTGTCAAAAGTGGTAACACTATCTATACGTGACTGACAAAATAACTGGGACTAGGAGGTCATGTGTGGGATATTGTTTCTCCTGTTTCCTTACCCTATAAACTAGATATGTGCTGGAACACGAATAGGTAGGGAGGTGTTGGAACCTTTTGTGACTTTGATGGTAATGTTAACCCTGCTTTGTAAGGTGGTGTATCAAGTTCTGCATGGAAAGTACAGAATGCGATATCGATTGTAGCGTTAGTTAAATTAATATTTGATTTGTTTATACGGAAGACCTCATGGTGCCTGCTCGTTACTTGCCTACATTGTAATTTACAGGAGGACCTCGCTGGTGGCACACCAAGTGAGGCTAAACTGTGGCATTTTGTTTATGTCAATAATTTAGTTGTTCGCCAGCTGTTGGCCTGGTTTTTATGCCTAAAACTAGGCCATCTTGGTTTAAATTCTTGAGCCTAACAATCTTTTTACGCGATCTCTGATTGGTTAAAGAGTTGATGCAGTATTGTTGAACTGTTCCTATTGGCTGTTCATGTTGGGAGAATTGAATGTCCTATCAGAATTGAATGTGCGATATCTGGGTTCGAAGGTGATCGGGAAAAAAGTGTGATTTTCACCAGTTTTCCCTTGTTGTTTTTGTGAACAATTAGGACTTTTTTTTCCAACGAAAAAACCGATTCGGAATGTTTGAAGGTTGTTCATGTGAAAAGTACTTTAGAATGTTTATATTTGCTGATATTTATATATTTAGTTCAGGTGTCCTCTACTACACTATGCCAAAATAGTGATCTCACCTGTCATTTAAACTTTTATGCCATAAGGCTATATTTGTAATAGCTGCTGTCTGCTTGATATTCCCCTGCCTGTGTTTACAGCCCTTGATTGAAAATTGAAAGTACCATAAGGCAACTATTTGTGATAGGATCTTACGTATTGGCACGTACGTTATTTTTGGTACAGTGTATGGTACAGTGTTTCACTGGACTTCCTCCTGAAGTTGAGTTCTCAATTACAGCAGTTTTCTTGAGGTGTCTATGTTTTGAAGACATGCCAAACAAGATGTAACACAGGTTTCCTCTCTGAAAAAATGTCTGTTTTGTCAGGGTGTAAATAGGGTTTAATTGGTAGCTGTGGGGGACATGTAGAATACGGCAACAGACATAATGACATTGTGTGACTCGGTGCAAGGGAGTACCAACTACATGTATGTACAATTTGTGATAATATGGTTAGAGGTAATATATAATGCCTGTATGGCTATGGATGGCTGTTCTGCATTCAGCTACTGGACAATTTCAAGGCATACCACATTTATATTGTATAGTCTATTTCTCTTCCTCTCTGAACAGTGACGTAACTTAACCCCCTGGGTCTACCTGTTTATCTTACAGTGGTTCTGATTGGTTTATTACAAGATGTACTCATATGAATAGCCAATTCAAATGCAGCTTGTAAAATGTTTCACTCCCATCTTTATCAGGGATAAAAGATGTTAACAAAACCTTTGCAGGGGAATAATTATACTGTAATGAAAAGTGTTTCTTTGCAGGATAACTTTATTCATTCACACCTATCACTGTCTGGCTTCAAGCTAACACTCAGGGCATGATACTTGCACTAAGATGGATGTTCTCAACCTCTTTTATGACATACCATAAATAATCCAACATTTCATGTTATGTTTTATTTGAAAGAGTAATGCATGAATAAACATTTCATATTCATTTTTGAATGGCTGACAAAATGTAGTGCATTTTCTACTATAAGTGCATTTTCTACAATTTGTGAAAATCCACCAAAGTCATTGGTACAACATCATTTGCGATGTTTTTGCATAAAGTCTCTTGCGCATTCTTAAAAAATTAAATGATACTGTAATGCTACTGTCATAAGAGGGTTGGTAAAAAGAACTTTTGATGAAATGACATTGTCTATATATGACACCTCATGAAGAAAGATATGAACTATTTTTAGTCACCTTTTTTCTCCTTTTTGTGATGTTAAATGTCAATATATGAATGTTTGAATAAAAAATAACCATGTTCTAGAAAGCACAAAATGCTTGTCAACTTAATGGATGTTGATTTGTGAATGACTTACAGGTTTCTTTTTGATAGCGTATTGACTCCTATTCAAAAGGAGATGCACCATTTCTTTTTGATACATGTTTGATAATTGTCCACTATAGGGACAAAACCCGCCCCATCTTGCTTGACCCCTTCCCATAAGGTATACAATACAAGTGAGGCATATAATACAATGCTCAGAAAAGATGATTAGAATTTGGTCTTTCCCTAGAGAGATCCAAGGAGTTTCAAATCACTTCTTAAAACAATTCAGAGATGTTTTTCAATCACCAATGATTTTGGATATTTCATGATATATTCATATTGTGTTACAAATCAATGGAAAGCTGATGTGTTCATCTTTCCAATGATACCACATTTATTTTGTAGCAATCGATTGTTTCAGTGATCAGACACTTGTTTGGGAATGTGGGGAGGTCTCAATTAAAATTGTGCCAAACTCACCCCTATTTTGCGTTCAAAAGAACAACTCTGTCGTTTGTTCAATGAAGTGTTACATTGACAACTACAGCGTAGAGTGATGCTCTGTTGTCTTCTGAGAATAAAATAGTGCTGATTTTGGAACAATTAGATTGAGACCTACCTCCGTATATTCTCAAGCAAGTGGCTGAACACTGAAACAGGTAATGGTATCAATGGAAAGATACACACATCAGCTTTCCATTAATGTACAACACACTATGAACATATTACAAAATATAGGCGTTTGAAGAAAAAAATGTCTGAACGTTTCCAGTGGGTTAAAGTGTGTGATAACAAAAAGGCATGAAAAGGAAAAAAAATGTTTGAGTAGTTGGATGTTTTTTAAATATTATTATTATTATAATACAAGGCATTTATATAGCGCTCTTACACAATGAGGTACCACAGCGCTTTACTGAATAAAATACATACAGGGTAAAGGGTTAAAATACATACACGGTAAAAGGTAAAAATACATACATGGTAAAAGGTAAAAAATACATAAAACAAGTTAATGAGAAGAACAACCAAACAGATTACAAATTACACAAACATTTTCTTACTCTGCTTCACTGATTTGACTGACTGCATCAGTCATCATTGTAAAAGTCATTATTGGGGATGAAATTCCATCCCATTCCATGATGTCTCAATATATCAAGGATAGTTAGATAATTCCAATGTTGTTTAAAACTTAATTACACTTGTGTTCTATGTTATTTCTTTTGATCCTAGGGGCGGAGTAGCATGCGTATTAGACATCTGTTAATCTTCTGGTTCCTATTTTTCCTGGTGAGCTGGGTACTGTATCTCACCTACAGCGGGCAAGGCAACGAGATATGCAAGGGACGAGTAGTAAAAGGATATATTGTAAGTAATGAGAAGTTACTGTATCTCTCTTGAACAGGGATATTTTTAAAAATGGAATTTTGTTGTAATTTGTATTTTTGTTTTTGCACTTCCAGAATAATTTTTGAAAGGCATATGATATTTCAGCATAAATGATATTTCAGCACAAGATGATATTTCAGCATAAAAAGAGGCAAACAGTTTTGTTTAGAGGGTGAAACCCTAAAGCCAATTCACCGGACGAGCCCCCATAAATGTTTGATGCCATGCGTAAGCACTCTGGCCGTCTGGCCAAGCTCGCATGAAAAATTCAGGAAATAGATCAATCGCCCACTTGGTTGAAGACAGGGTTTGAAAGATGTAATCTTTTTGGAAAACATCATCAAAGTTTTCATCCAAAACAACCACAATTTTAAATGATAGTTTATTTATCATTTACTGTAAAACACTATAATTTTGTGGATACTTCATTTTTAAGAATTTGAAATTACTGCTATTTTTGCGAGCATTTAATTCTGCGAATCTGGAAATGTTACTGTTACATTCAATGCAAAATTATCAGTTTCACAGGTATTTAATTTTAGCGAATCCACATATGACTATCAGTGACATGTTCTTTGTAATAACAGGTTCACTCAGGCTTCCCGTTAGCGTGCGTCATTGCGTCCAGACGCCTTTCAAACTCTAGGCATGTGTATTTTGCATCAAGTTGAACTCGCAAGTTCCTGAAACTCAAAAATAAAAGTTCGACATAATAATAATAAGAAGAAAACAAATTGTCAGCTAAATCTCTCTTAATTAATACAAATTTATAGTGGAGATTCACTGGATGGGTTTATTTCTTACGCTTATGCTCGCTAAAATGTGATTTTCGCTGCGGATTTTCTTTTCCTGGTTTTTGGGCCAGCAAGCCGCCATCTTGGATGACGTCCGACAATAGATGGCTCCCTAACAATCAGCCATGGACGCAAACATTTCCGTTTGGCACAAGTTTTGCCACCTCCTCGGCAAACTTGCATCCATGTGGACGAGCATTTTTCAAACCTTAACGGGAAGCCTGGGTTCAGCAGTAATATGTTCATTAGATAGCAATACTGATTCGAAGATGGCTTTACTATCTTCTGCATATAGCATTAACATTTTAGAGGATTGCTTTTCTGTCTTCAGTAGATAGTGCTACATTTTGCTAAGTTGAAGTTCAATTGCAACCAAATGTGGGTTAAAGATGTAACATTGGAATCTTCATATGTTAATGAGGTCAAGAGTCATATATACCGCCCTATTGCGTCACGTCGTGTTCAACGCCGCATGAAAATACCGGCGCATTGTGGCATAATTGGTGCGTGAATAAGCTCATGTATATTCAGCAGTTTACAAGCGCACACTTTTGGAACTGTATTTTTCCAGTCTTCACATTTGAGCACCCTCGCAGGGGCCCGAGTCTAAGTGGTTATACTATGCCAAAGGTTGCTTACAATACAACATGGCAAAAGGCATCCTTCTTTCTCTCCATATTCACAAATAAATTCTGTGACCTTCAAAGGCACCAGTGCTATCCTTGGATTGGTTGTTTGACCATGCAGTACTATCATTAGGGGATAGTATTAAAGTACACTTTTTGAAGATTGCATATCTATCTTCAGTAGATAGCATTATGATTTTGAGGATTGCTTTACTTTATTTAGTAGACAGCATTTCAATTTTTAGTTTATTGTATTACAGTTATTGAGAATTGCTTAACTAATCTTCATCAGATAGCATTTCATTTTTTTAAAATTGCATAGCAATCTTTAGTGGCAGTGTTGCAGTTTTGAAGATTACGTTACAAGTATTACTCTTACTCTCATCAGTAGATAGCATAACTATCTTCACAAGAACGCATTGATGCATTCAGATTTCTTGGGAGATCATACATCAGTATCGTCTGTAGATGGCATTTTTATCTTCAGTAGAATCCAGCCGATACCATTATCAGGCACAATAATCAATAATGTTGTCACTTTCTTTTCCATCTTTTTTCTAGTGTCATCAATATGAGAGTGGCGTGATTGGAGGTCCAGCATGCCAGGAACTATGTAAAGAAAAAAAGATTCAATTCACAAAGTGCCTATCAAAAGAGGCTAAAAACCAGGTAAGTAGTGCTCATAATCACTCCTCTTCCACCTTCCCCCCTATCTTGATTCTGACCATTTGGACCAACCCAACTTGACTATTCATCAGAGGTCATGCAGCCATAGACTGGGTCCCCAAGTCCCTCTGTATGGCCGCCAGCTTTACAAATGATAGACCAAATCGAGGGACTGGGGAAAATATGGCAAACAAATTGTGCGGCTACTCCTGAATACTGCATTCATGTTTGCGCTTAACAAAAACAGAAAAACAACCTGATTGGGATTGGTCCAATTCAAATTGCATTGCTTCGAACGATTGTCACACCGCACCGTGGGAAGTAAATCGTGTGCCCTATCGCGTCATGCTATGTACAACGCCGGTTGAAACCACTGGCGCATAATGTGGCGTGATGGTGTGTGAATTAGCTCATGTTTATTAATCAGCTTAACAGCGCACACTTGGGAATTGTATTTTTCACATTCGCGCATCCTTGCAGGTGCCGTGTGTTAATTGTGAAGACAGGAAGGATTCATCTAGACTGGGTCCCTGTGACCCTCTATCAGTCTTTACATTTGAGCACCCTCGCAGGTGCCGTGTGTAAATTGTGAAGACAGGAAGGATTCAATCTAGAATGGGTCCCTGTGTCCCTCTATCAGTCTTCACATTTGAGCACCCTCGCAGGTGCCGTGTGTAAATTGTGAAGACGGGAAGGATTCAATCTAGAATGGGTCCCTGTGTCCCTCTATCAGTCTTCACATTTGAGCACCCTCGCAGGTGCCGTGTGTAAATTGTGAAGACAGGAAGGATTCAATCTAGACTTGGTCCCTGTGTCCCTCTATCAGTCTTCACATTCGAGCACCCTCGCAGGTGCCGTGTGTAAATTGTAAAGACGGGAAGGATTCAATCTAGAATGGGTCCCTGTGTCCCTCTATCAGTCTTCACATTTGAGCACCCTCGCACGTACCGTGTGTAAATTGTGAGGACAGGAAGGATTCAGTCTAGGTCAGTCATAACAATTTTTTGAAAACTTCCCAGTTGACCCAGCTTTAGCCAGTTACAAAGAGGACACACAGTCATACACGACAGAACCATTTGATCAGTACCAAAGAATGAAAATTGTGAAAATCATACCTATCCATGTGCAAAAAGATCTAAATCCCATTATTACAGGCTTGTTTGTCTCACACATATCATTACCAGCTCCACGCGTGATGAGCATGTGTTGGTGGTACAGATACCTTGGACCATGGGTACATATATATGAGCCCTACAATATTCACCTATTTGGTTCTGAACATACTTAACTTTCCACATAAGTTTACCACTCAATATTTCGGACAGGCATGTGTAAACATATTGTCAATACTGAATACTTTACCTTTGTTCATCTTCGAGGTGTTTGGCCCACCCAAATTATAGGTATAAATGTGCAATTTCTGAACGCTTTAAAATGCTATTTCGATTTGGAGGCAATTACAATTCATGTAATTTCACCATAGCCATATTTACCATTTACCATTTTCTTATTTGGATTGGTTGAATATCATAGGACCCAAGCGTTTCTGGGCTGAAAACCAACAAAAAAAGAAGAAGAAAAAGTGAAAATCAAACAACACAAGATTATATTAAAAATAAGTATAATTGAAAGTTATGAAGGAGATAGTGGGACAGCAATATGGACCAATGTGGCTGAAGGTTTGACCTTTATCATCTCCAAGTCGCAATATCTAATTGAAATAAGATGAGAAAAGATGGTTTTGAGATAGATAAAGAAAGAGCCATTGAAAATTGTGCATTACTTTGCTTTGAGTTCAAATATCCTCCTTTAAATTGCCTTAGGATCTACATGAAATTGGTATCCATGCATCTCAATGACAATGTATTGGCTATCTCCCATGTTTTGTCAAAAGAAGGCTCTTTTCACCCCATCTATTATCTTATGGACACCTCTGGCCATATCAATTCTCATTGGGGATATTGTAATCAGTGGTGAATTGCCATCTCAGCCAGAGGTTTGTTGTCATAGTCTGGCCATCTCAAACAGGGCTGTGAATACAAATAGCTTTGATCTGGCTACTTAAAGCAGCACTATACTCTATTCAATCTGAACTAGGAACATCACATTGGTGTGTATGCCTAGTGATGAATGCGTTATCATTCGCTAATACTGGGGATTTCTTTTTGAATATGCGAGTACATACCCCATAAAATGCTCTCTGACCTCTTGTCGGTACTTTACTTGGAATGGAGTGATGAACACGTTATTACTTGCTAATACTGGGATTTGTTTTTGAATATGCGAGTACACATCCCATAAAATACACTCTGATATCTTTTTGGTACTTTACTTGGAATGGAGTATAGGTGTAATGGTTTTCAGCATTGTGTATTGTTAAATGTGTTCGTGCAAGGATATACCAGGATATTCAGTATGGGCATGGGGTCAATTTCTTTAATTGAAGCACACAAGCAACCTTGTGGTCTTGGATCAAAAGAACAAAATAATTAATACCGATTTGTGAAAACCCGTCGGATGTCGCAAAATGTAAACTATACTCTGTTTGGCCATCTCGAGACAGTGACGTAACCGCGTATTCTACTAATTGCATCACATAACGCGCGCGCATACTCGCGGCGGTGGCGTACAAACACGAGCGTTGAAAGGCGGAAGATACACACACGTGCGTAAAAGCTGCGCCTGTTCAGTTACGTCACTGTCTCGAGATGCCCAAACAGAGTATAGGGATTATGGATAAAATGTTTTAAAAAAAAGTTTTAAAAAATCTTTTCTTTTTTTTTAAAGATTTTTTTAGAAAATTAATGTCCAATACTTTGTGTCATCACCTTTTATGAAATTTCACTTTCAAAAACTTGCTTAAGTCACTTTACTTATTAACCTTACAATGTTATTCTATTGAACTATGTATCTTTTTTGGCCTGTTTTCATGATTTCTTGTTTTGTAGCTCTTTATGACATCACAATCATCATTCACTCATCATAACTTTTTTGTAGTGATCGTAGAAAATTGATTGAAACAGTTCTGTAATCAGCACAGTTTCAGCTTTCTTATGATATAAATATCTCCAATATAAAAAATCCCACCATGTGGCGGGTTTTCACAGATCGCATCACATTTATGTTAAACACAAAGATGAGAAAATACATGCATACAAAGGAGCGATGAATTTTAAAATAATTTCAAAAGTTTAAGCAATAATGTTTCGTGCAGAGGGGAGGAGACACATTATTTTCAAACAAACAATTACTTGCTGTTCCAAGGACTTCTTCTAGCCTCGGCGATCATGCTTTCTCTGTCATGGCACCAACTCTCTGGAATGCTTACCTTCGAACATTAGATGCTGTGAAAATCTCACCTCATTTAAGAACTTGTTAAAAACATTTATATAACACAGTTTTTAATTGATTGTTGATGAACTATCTTCCATGTATTTTTCTAAATGTACCTAATTAATGTTCTTATATATTGTTGTATGCATTTTTGTATTTCATGTTTGCGCCTCGGAATAGTATACCTAGATTGATGGCGCATTACAAATGCATTATTATTATTTATTATTGTTATCATTTTGTCCTTTGTAGGTTTACGAAGGATTGTGGGAAAGTGAAGCTGATAAGGCAGAACCCAATCCAGTACTAATAAAACACCACATGGACATGAGCAATGATGGCTATAACAAACCACAGGTTGGCAGTTCTATGGACGACTTTAGAATTATGATCACTGCTTATTTAAACAGAAAACTTGGTGAAGGAAACTACGATCAGTTACAGATGAAAATTGTAAATATTGCTGATATTAATCATGATGGGAAAGTATCTCTCCCCGAAGCAAGGTCTATGTGGGCACTTCTTCAAGGGGCAGAGTTTCTAATGATGATGGTTCTGCCCAATAGTGAATATATTCCCAAGCTGTTAGGATTTTGTGGTGATTTGTACATAACTGAAGGAGTGAGTTCCTATCGTTTGTATGGCGTGGATTTCCCGTCGTTTGTAGACTTTTTATTCCCCGAGAGGTTAAAGACAGCAATTAATCACGCCGCAGCACCAGATTGGCCTCAAAAAGCACACATTGGTGTAGGACTTTTAGAATTTGTAGAGGAGATATTTGATGGACCGACTGGTAATCTTCTAATGTGTAATGTCAACCAATTGATGGTTGGTTATAATTCAAACTTTGATGTCAAAGTGCTGAACGTGGCAGATATCCATTCAGAAAAGACTGTTAGCTCTATGCTACAAGACAAGCGTCAATGTAGAACTGCTGACGACTGCATTTTTGGCGCCAATTGTAGATCTTTTTGTGACTCGGACACAGGACGATGCTCCGGTGATGTCGTAAAACCAAATCTGCAGCGGGTCTGTGAGATGGTATATGACTTCCTCCTTCGGTCAGCCCCAAGTGCAATAAGCTCACAACTGAAAAAGGGTCTGGACAAATGCGTGTCTCTAGAAAAAACCAGTGCTAGCATGCTCATGGACAGATCCTTGATACTCAATGAATTGAAAGACTTTTTGTGGAAGCAGATTTCAAATTCAAAGAAGTTTATGCAAGAGAAAAAGTCATAACATTTTGCATACGGATCTGAAAGCGATTAACTTAGGAGAGGCCTTTTGTTGAATTAAAATAACAAGCTATCGGAAGATTATTGGTGACATCACTTGTATTCTCCAAAATAACAGTAATTGTGTTTGGCTATAGACACAATAGTGTGCATTTCATCCAAGTTGTGTCTTTTTTCCTTCTTAATAAGCTGTAATTAAAATAAATCAGGATAAAAGATCTAATACTGATAGTAAATGGTGATAATAGAGAGAGAGACCCATCAAATAAGTGGTTGCCACACTCAAATGTAACAACAATTGCACTTAAATTGACTGCAACAATTGGGGGTGTTATATGGTGCATTGGCATGTTGAATAGCCTGGCAAACTATAGTTTAGTCAATTCCAAATTGGCGAGAAAGATGCATTTTTTGTCTCTCCATGAGGAAGTGTAATCCAAAGGTACTTGCACGATTTCGACATACGCATGTGTCATGCATATGATGTGTGGTGCGACCTGTTGCATACTTCGTGCTTTATTCGCACCTCTGTAACAATTCGCTGCTGTTAGGAGGCTCACCAATTCGGAACTGACTGAACTATAGTTGGGATTCATTTTGCACTTTCTTGCACATACCATTTCCACGGTTTTATAAATAGTTAGGTCCAAAACCTCAATTCCGTGACCATTCTCTGGCTAGTAAGGTTTGACGATTGATTTGACTACTATTGACCTTTTAGAAATGAAACAGCCCATGTCCCTCGCAAAAGTGTGGGCAACTCCCAGGAGACAGCAAAAACCAAAATGGTCTCTATACAGGGGCCCCAAAATTCAAATGGCTTCAATTAAGCTATAAACCATACCAAATTGTTCGGCTGAGCACAAGGATTCTGAAATGTATAGTTTGCCCCACTTCCGATGTTTGGTTAACGAGTTATCGGGTAAAACATAAAAAGGCTGTTGACCTTTGCATATGGGGGTCAAAATTTAAACTTGCTCCGATTTTGAAAAAGAAATTTCATATTGTTTGTTTGATCACAAGGATTCCAGATTTTAATTTTAATTTTTTACCACGGGGAATATTTTGTGTGGGTCAAAAGGTCATGGTATATTTACGTATATGGAACCTGACCTTTTGACCCCTTTATAAGGTACCACAGACACTCATGATGGTAACAACTATCATTTCTGGAATCCTTGCAATCAGACGAACAATTTGAGATATCATTTTTTCAAAATGGGAGCAATGGTCATGGAATTGAGATTTTTTGACCTAACTAATAATTGTGGAAATAGTTTACTTATAGTCCCACATTTGTTTCCAAGTTTTATTTCGTGAAAATGTTGGTGAATTTCCCACAATTTTCAGAATTAAAAATATTTAAAAATAAATTAAAAAGAAAGAAATTCAACAAAATGTTCTAAATGTAAACAAACAAATCTAGAACAAAATGGGTCGGTCAGGCCTGTACAACAGGGTTTTCCTCCTTCTTGCCACTGTATGTTGTAGTATGTTCATTTTGTAGAGATACAGCGGAAGTCAACCAAGATCTGCCGATGGCTTGCAAATATCAATGAGTGTTGTAGAAACTGTACATATTTTTTTATAAGAACAGAATGTTATATAAGGTATAGGTAGGTCCTCATCAGATTTCAATCGTCGAGCAGATAAAATCTGATGTTGAATTTTGTGTTATTATGAAACCAATAAAGGCCAAACATAGAAGAAAGTCTGTCTCTGAAACATTGTGCAAAAAAGCTAAGTGCTGTGCGATTTTTAAATAATTTTTTTTAAAGAAAATAGGCGATAAGGTGTGCGATTTGTTGTTGTTGTTGTTGCTAGTTTTTGTTGTTGCTTATCCACGCTTACTGAGAACTGTTTTTAACTTTTTACTTAAAAAGAAGAAGAAAAAAAAAGAAAAAAAAAGAAAGAAGTTATTTAGCCCCCAGCGCATAGACCTACGCGCCGTAGCTCATTTCACATACCAATGCGGGCTAGCTTCTGGAACAGACCTTCTTCTTTGTTTGGCCTAAGATAGGGTGTTTTATCTGGGTAATGTATGATCAAGCAATGAGTTGGAAGTCAAAAATAGACATTAATTTTGAGATAAAATCAAACAAAAGAAATAAGGTCTTTTTCAATTGTTTTGAGAACTTTTCAATCAATTCTATATTTGGAAATAAATGTCTATTTATGACAGGGTTTTCTGAGAGATGTAGCATTCTAAAAAACTAATATGATCAAGTAGAACAGTACAAATGTATTAGTTTGACTTCAGATTCATTTTGCTTGATCCAATCACAAATGTTATCAGTATATGTGATGCGATCTGTGAAAACCTGCCACATGGTGGCATTTTTCATATTAGAGATATTTATATCATAAGAGAGCTAAAACTGTGCTGAATACTGAACTGTTTCAATCATTTTTCTGCGATCACTACAAAAAAAGTTATGAGTGAATGATGATTGTGATGTCATAAAAAGCTGCAAAAAAAGAAATCATGAAAACAGGACAAAAAGATACATAATTCAATAGAATAACATAATAAGGTTAATAATAAAAGTGACTCAAGTAAGTTTTTGAAGGTGAATTTTCATGAAAGATGATAACACTAAGTATTGGAATTTAATTTGCTTTAAAAATATCTAAAAACGGGTTTTTTTCTTCTTTTTTAAAAATTTAAATTGTACCCATAATCCCTAGTTCACATTTTGCGACATCCGACAGGTTTTTACAGATTGGTTCACATATTTAACATGATGTTGTATGTTACAGTTTAATAATTGACAGTGAAAGGTTCATCAGATTTGTTAAAACTGATTATTGTAATAAACATCATGATTGACAAAATCCATTTTAACATTAATTTGGTAACTCAAATTATATAAAGTTAGTTTTCCTCTTAATTTTTTGGAGGATAGCATCAAAGTGGCAACTACTAACTTTAGCTGGAAACATTGTTTTGAAAGTTGCCAGTTTGTTTTAGTAGTAGGGTGGTATTTCCTATCCCGGCACACTTTGTTCTTTTATATGTGAGACATTGTGTAAATGTTTTTATCTGTATTGTACTGTGCTGCTGGGATAAATCATTGTCATTTTGATGAAATCAACTGACAGGGAAGATTGCCATTTTGAGAAAATTGTGACAATGATGGTGAACATTTTGTGATACACCAATGTGGTTTTATTAATGATTGTTATTTTCAATAATCGAGTGTAACTTAATTTAATGCACATGTAGATAGGCTGAGACATGACTTTAATTTTTTTCGTCTTTTGTCTCAGTTTACACTTTGTCGAGTGTCTCTGATTTTGGTAAACCATGTCACAATTATGATACATACATAATCATATGGATTCTAGACAGGGATGTAGTTACACTGGTCGGTGCCGGTCACTAAGGCTAAACAACTGGCACTCAGCAATTTTCAGGCAAGTTAACTAGCATTCATACACTCTTATGAGTGTCGAACCAATCAGAAAGCAAGAAACTAGAATACGCGGAGTGCATTGAAAGTGTCCAGTGCACTCCACGTGTGCGTTATTCAATGAGCGCACCGCGCGCTTTGTTTTTATTCGTTGGTCAGGAATCGCGGGTTCGCCGATTTTCACTGCGGGTGTTAGCACACTTGTTAACAAGTTTTTTGATTCGTTTTTACATATATCAAAATTATGCTTAAATTGTGAGTTTTTATTTGTATAGTGTCATGTATGAATTAGGTCAATACATGTGTATGTTTTGTTTCTCAAAAATTAGAAAAATCAATGCACATGCGCCAAATGTTGATATGCTCACAATAGCATTCGCCCTGCGGGGTTGTGCCATTATTCACACATCAACATCAGTGCGCGTGCATTGATTTGTCTAATTTCTCTCGAAACAACACATACGCATTTATTGACCTATAATTAAGACTCAAAAATTGAGTAAATGTTCATCAAATACCACAAAATGGCTGAGAATGCCAGAGCATGGCGATAAATGTGTGAGATTTTAGCCGGCACTAAAATGTGGCTATCTACAACCCTGATTCTAGATCAAACTGGCGTAAATGGTTCAATCATATGTGTATCCTGGTTTGGTGTATTTTCCATTATAAATAAACCCTTACTGGCTTAATGTTGATATCATTTTCCGCATACAATTCGTCTCCCCATGAAAATGGATATAGCATATACATGTAGGTCATTGTCCTGTAATACTGTCCGATATAAATCACTACTATTGTGAAAGTTTTGAAAGTTAAGAACTTGCTTTTTAGTAAAACCAAACTCTTCATCATTATCGTATATAGGTTAGCATTGAATATTTGTGAACATATTATACTTTAGCTAAGAGACACCATCTAGCTTGTTTATATTTGAAAAAGACAAAATCCCACGATTACCCTCCATATTGCATCCAAACATCAAATGTAAAGTTTGTTTTTTATTGCTAAGTGCCTTTGCTTCATAATAGTTTTTGATGAATATTTTCTGAAACCAAGTAGATGTAGATTTTCTGCATTGTATCTCAGTTTTTAGTACTTAGGCGACTAAGAAACCAACCTGTTCTAAGGACAAACAGACCTCTCAGGTTGGTCGGTCGGTCTGGGTGCCTTTTTTCCCCTTTCTTTTTTTCCCTTCAAAATTACCGTTTAAATTCCATAAAAAATCTGTAAACATGTTGCTGTTCTTGACGAGCAAAAACAAAATTGGTTTGGTATTCATTTGCACATGAAATTATTTTTCACCAATTTCTAAATTAATTCGTCGGGCGGGCTCATAAAGATTTTTGGACTTTTTTCATCGCTTTAGACTAATTATGATGTCATCAAAGCTAGATATACAATTGCTACTAAAGCACTTGACAAAAATAACAATAAATTTACTTGTAGTATAATTAGCTACATATGTATGGTGTTATTGCCAGTAAAATTAGTTTTGACAACTTGAAAAGAACACAATAAATATTATTATACTCCTGAGAAAGTGTTATACATGGGATTAACACTTTAGGCCTATATACATTTACACCTTTCACGTGTAAATCAAGTTGTGTGAGAGCATATGACCTGCAGGTAGGCGGCAAAGGTCATCGACCGAGTTCAGGTTGTTTACTCTGAGCACGGTCGGTGACCGGTCATGCATAGGTCATGTCCTGATGGGGGAGGATATGCGCGTTGTTTTCCGGGCGGCATCCTTTGAACGCGAGGCTGCGCGACGCGCTTGGTTTGTGGTTTGGTGGTACACGGCGCAGCGGCGTGGCTACGTGCTTTTGGGACTTTCATCTTTGAACTTTGATTTTCATGAGATCGGTTTGGCCTCCCACCCGCCCCTCACCCTCCACTAAAGGGTGAGAGATGGGAAGGGCTTAAAGCCCTGTAATCAGGGTCTTGTTTGTAGTCTTTTATTGCTGATACCTATGGAGGATTGAGTCTGGGATGCGAGGTCAGGGGGGTCGCAGGATAGCATTTCGCTGGAGTACTATCTAGGAGGTGTGCTGCCTGGTGACCTCTCGGGGATCCCTTGCCTCCCCGGCTCGATGCTGTCATGTCCTTTTGAAGGAGTTTGTCCAATATCAGCTGAATCTTGTCCAATAGTTTTGTCCAATAGCAGGTTGTTCCGGAACACTAGCTCACTAAACTCATTGTTTCAGTCCAAATGGCAGCCAATTTGTATTTATTATACTTTGTAAATACTATTTATATTGTTTTTACAATTGATAAGTAGTAGATTATTGTTTACAGACAATTCTAATTCAGTCTGCATTATGATCCACTGCTTTACTTACTTTAACACCAGTGATTTAGCTATTAGTCATAAATTCTCCAATTCCCAGATTAGGCATGCCAGTGGTCTTGCCCTAAAGCACTGTTTTGATGTGAATCCAGCATATGGCCTTGCTCTTATCAGCAATGACAACAGACTTACAGCGTTAAAAACAGACATTTTATGACCTCGGGGTCTTTTGTCTGTTATACAAAAGTGTTAAGGCAGTGGACATAATGTGAATATCGGTTCTTAATTTTAAAGTCATATTATGCGATCTTTTCCAAGTGACGCCCTCTATCCTTGATGTTTACTTTGAAAGCCGTTTTTTTTTTGTAGATTTACATTTTTGATCATAAATCATAAGATCTTCGAAGTTACAGAGCGATACAATTCCTAATTACTTCAAAATCATGGTTTGGATACATTGAAATAAACTGGAAAGTCTGCTCCAATAACTTATTTTGTGACTGTTTTTGTTGTTGTTACGTAAACATAATTCCATAGTTTGACACCGTGTTAACCTCGTTTACAGTGTTTCCGGCTATGATCGCAACGGTACACAAGTGAACAGAATAGTATGGAATGCTTTATGATGAAAATCAAAACAGATATGTTGAAACAAATTCTGAAATTGGAAGCAGATTTCCATTCTGAATTTTGTAAAGTTCTGTAATAGTTTTCACAGAAGATATGGTCAAGATAGATTTATAAGTCCAGGAAACGCTGCAATTTAAAAAGATCACATAACATTGTTTTAGTAAATAAATGTATGGCATATAAAATGCGGGTTTGTGTATGATTCCTGGCAAATTAAATTGCACAATGTGCTCTATACAAAGTTGGGTATAATATTTTTGAAATGGAATATTTTCATTTTAATATATGAACCAAATACTTAAAGGTACAGGTTCACTTCAACCAGTTAACCCAGGGTGAACTATCTTACAACTCTTCATTTGGTGACAACCTTGAGATATTCACAAAGGATCTGGCTGGTAAGATTAGACCTAAGAGTTTAAAAAAAAGATGTATTCTGTTTCAGGTTGTTCCAAAAGTACTAGTTTTGAGTAACACCCCCCCCCCCCCCAATAAATATTTCAAACATATATTTACAAGCATATATTTATAACCATCTTTTGAGTGAAACACCTGGCTAAGAGAAAATTAAACCTCTACCAGTGTTACCTATGTAAAAGATCAAAAGTAACTTATAACCGTTTTTGGAGAAAAACACCTGGTTTGGAAATAATTGAATCTCTACGTGTCACCTGTCAGGGCGGTTATGTAACAGATAAAAGTTACTTAGACGAAATGTCTTTTTATCCACCGGTGAGCTAAAGTGAGTTAGGTAGTTATCGTAGCAGAGTGAGGTTAACCTTTTTGTTAAGAATTTTTTATTTATTTATGCACTTATCTTCTATAGGATTTATATGTATTATAATTTTGATTTGTACCTTTAACAATCTGTTGAGTAACAAACTATTACATTTTCAGTTATCATGTAATACACAGCCATTTACTTATGCATGGTATCATGGTTATTATGGGTACTGTTAAAGGTCTAGTGAAGTACCACCAAAGTAGCTGCACACTTCCAGTGACTGCTGTGCAGTGACTCTACTGTGCAGCCTTTTTGAATAAATTTGTGCTTATTTGGTATAAGTCAAAACTTGTGGGTAAAGTAAATATGATCTTTAAAAATACACTTTTTTTGAATAGTCTTTTCAAAGATCATATTTATTACTTTACCCACAAAAGCAGACTGGCAAGGCTCAAGTTTTTTTACCGGGAGCTACTTTTTTTCAAAAGTAGCGCCCGGATCATGGGATTTATTGAGAACCGGGAGCTACTTTCAGTCTACCAGGAGCTAACTTTTTTTTATTAAATCCAGCGTGGCAGCATTGTCAAATCGAAATTCAATGTCTTAGGCAAGCTTCCTGATCGTCAACGGGCGCTGGCTTGGACTAAATATCAGCAGTCGGTTGTTTATTTTTCAGCATTACCGGGCGCTATAGTAGGAGGACCGAGGGGTAAAAATCGCCCAGCGCCCGCTTATCTTAAGCCTAGCAGACTGGCTTACGGAAATAAAGCAAGAACATATTTGTGACATATCCTTTCAAAATCAGACGGAACTATGTGGGAGTCAAATTTTAGTGTTAGGTTGAATCTTTAAAAGGTTAAAATTGTCTGTACAAATTACAGAAATGTTTTCTTGTGTTTACAATTCTAGGCAATAATTTTACTTTCCTCGTTTTGCCCTGCCCCATTGCAATTCCATCTAATGTTGATAGAACATGTCACATTTAATATATTAGGACACTTAAAACAAGCCATCAAAGCACTCGGATATCAGCCTCAGCATTTAGATGTAGAAAAGACAATACTGAAATATAACAAAAAGTGTCTATTTATTTGATTATTTACTGAACTAATGTTTCCAGATACTGCTGTATATTAACAAAATCCAACATATTTAAATTGTATACTGAGGTATTCAGTACAGTATAACAATGATACAAAAGAAATTTGGGGTTGATCGAGGTATGGAAAGAGAGTCGTTGGTGACTTAATAATGTGGTCCGAAAACAAAATGGGCAAGAATGGATTATCCCATTTTCTAAGATATATCGGCATCTAAGTGCAATTTTGATTGGTTACAAAGAGTGTTATACCATACATTTAGCCAATCAGAGATACTGTAAGTATAATGGTATGGTTTATAAAGAAATACAAAAGCGCTTTTTTGATTGGGTACGTACAGGGGTATATCACATTATATCCTGCAATGAGCCAATCAGAGACACTGTAAGAAAGCAGGTAGTGTTCACAGGGTTAAGTGTGTTTCTGTCACAAGTCATAAACTGGCATTACAATGTAGATTAGATTAATGAAAGTCATGATGTATCAAGATCAATGATGGTGTGTAAATGCAATTGAAGGACTATAATTGACATTTTTATCTTATGGCTAATGCATATTGTTTTTGAAGGTGTTTTTTCTTTTAAATTAAATTTTGTTCAGATTGTGAGTGGGGGATTGTCATTAGTTCAACGCTACCACTTTAGTTTGGTTGTGTTGAAGTGATGACGGTTCTTCTTCATTTACATTTTGTACCATTTTTGTTTTGCAATGTTGTGTCGATGCGTCTGGAGCAACAGTTTTGTTGAATGTTGGCGCGTTATAAGCTGCCGCTATTATTATTTTTTTTTTTTATTTTTTTTTTCATGGTCAACTAACAGAGTAAGTGTGGTCCTTCTTTGAGGCTGTGATTTTCCCTGACAAATGGCAGCCAATTTTGGACATTTTCCAATACTTACGTCACTGTCTGGGCTTTTTATTCTTATATAATTAGTTACCTTTCACTCCCGAGTTCTGATCTTCATAAGACTGCCAACCTTACACAATGCTCTTCTAAATAAGGAGCTTGTAATCTCATTCCCATATCCATACAATCTCCTCAGTACAACTCAATATGTTGTCATACTCTTTTTATTTATCACTATGGCATTGTTATGCTTCATTGTTTTCTAAGTTTAAGAATGAGATGTATCAACTTCACTTAATTTGTATTAGTGAGAACACGCGTCACGCATGTGATGCTCAGTGTGCTTGTTACCTTCTGCGTCCTTTTGTATTCATTTGCTACTAAAAGGAGTCTTCGCCAATTTGGAACTGATCAAACAATAGCAATCTAGATTAACTTTTTTAAAGAAAATGCTGAAACATGTTACGTAGCTTGATTTAAAGATTTAACTCTTAAATATAGGGCTGAATATGGTTTTTGGTGGTATGTTTGTGTGTTTTGTTGTTATTTTTGAAAGGCCTTTCATTATGTACTTCATGTATAACCAATGGCCGAGCCACATAGGAAGCTGATATTTGGGCTTGATAAGAATATTGCTGCATAAATCTGGATTTGTTTAAATTGTCAAAAATAGAATACTGAAGCCCTCTAGATGGATCCCTTAATAAAACACTTGGTGTAATTCATTAATGAGTTAGACTGGTGTTAAGATTCTATTACTGAATAAAGCTGTCTAATCCTTTTAGCCTTTAACACAGATTTCATGCTAGGCTAATTCCGTGCAGAATTACATGAAGGATAAACCGAAGTTTACTACAATACATACCAACTAAAGTGTGAATGTGTCTTCGCAACATCTTCCAGTATTTATAGCTTGCAATCGAGTTAAAAAACTCTCTAATGTATGCACTTGCAGTATTAAAAGCATTTGTAGATGAAATACAGCACAGGAAGAAAAGCCTCAAATAATTGTGTATTTTCTGAAGAATATTCAAAGGTTGTTCAACAATGAGCATGATGAGTCATAAAGAAAAGAACATTCAAAGTTTAGAATTCCAACCCCTCTTGAGTAATGAGGGGTAATGCATCTATTTTGTGGAGTAACCTTGGGAGTGCAGTCCATTTATCAAACACACAATGCTCTGATAGTATTGGTAGTGATCAGGTTGAGATTACCAGTATCTAACCACTTTATTAATTGAAAATGTTGACCATTTTCAAATTATTTGTATGTACATGTAGCCAATGTAGAAATGTCAAATAAGATACGGCTTTATCACGGTACCCTCTTTAATATTCTGTGTAATTGCCTTGGTGTGAACCTCTGTTTGTGTACAAAATCTTTGTAAAAAGAAAAGTGTATTATATATATTTGATTATTGATAGATAAAACGGGTGAATTAAAATTTAGAAGTAATATATCAAGACAACATGAGACTCATTTTGATTCCTTACAATCAAATATTCTCAAATCGTTGGTGAATAATGTTAAATGATTGTGAAGATTTTAAAATCTGAACAAATGTAAAGAGAGAGACATTTGAATCCAGAAATCTTCAACAATCTTGATTCCTATTATTATTAAGATTAAATTTAACATGTTCTGGAGAAGAGTTCACATACTAAATAATTGTCTTAGAAATAATTGTAGGCCACATGTAACACAAGGAATAAGCTTTTTGTGGTATTTGATGATTGAACATAAGCTACAAATTTGGTGATATTTGCACAAAAACAAGTTAGCACTGTATATAAAGTACATATTATTTGGAGAAAACATGGATTAATGGAAGATCCTGTTGGCACTTTTCTTATTTTTATTAAGGTAAAGATAGAGTATAATAATGTACCACTAATACATATGAATACTCAAACACATAGCACCTTTAATTGAATTTGATCCAAACCTACCAGAATCAAAGTTGTGTATATTGCTGATGCATGCACATTGCACAATATGAATCCATATATTCCAGGAATGAGAATACTCGGTGCACCTATATGCTTAATGCGTTATGTGTATACATCTATTTAGCATTTAAAACACTTACTTTGCTATCCAAGATGGACTCTAATTGGCGGTGCAAAATTCTGCTGCTTTTATAAGTTCGAAATTAATGATAATGATGCCAATATTAAAATCAAACTCAGCCAAATAAACTAACAATCTTGAATGAATACAATGCCTAAATACTGAAATTATGTCTTGATCAAGTCATAAAACACCTCATAGTACGCCATAATAGCCGAGTAGCATAATTACTACCTGGGCGCTGTAAGTGTTAACATCTTCATATCAGTTGTTTCAAAGGTTCTATCAAAGGACAATAGTGAAGGTGTAGCCCGGAGAACAATTCTGTGCGTTGAAGGTAGAATGTTTAGATATTTCATGGTGCCTATGAAGCAACTGGTTACAGTAATTGGCATTGTAATACCTTCATTGAATGATGTACATACGTTTTAATTAAGCACTAAATATAATTTGCACTAATTATAACAATAAATTATATATATTTCATGGTGTTTTACAATCAATCTGGAATGCTTGCAAACACTGGGACACTTGCTATTTTACTCACTCTCACACAATATGTGTTACACAGATGGTACTATTCTCTGGTTTATTCCTGCTAAAATACTAAAATTTAGCTTCTTGTCATAAGCTGTTCTGGAATATGGTTTCTGTGTGCCTATATGGCAGCAGCATACAGGGTGAGTCAGAAAGAACGGGCGTTTTTTTTCTCATAAAAGCGTCACAAAAGATGTAGGCATGCATATTCCACATCAATGGTAGGGCTTTCCAAGACAATTTGGCTTTCATTCAAAAGAAGAATTTTAAAAATCGACTATTTCGTTATCATGTTACACTAATTTGAGTAAAGCCCCAAAATCTGAAGCAAATCCATGGAATGGTCGAATTATCAAGTCATTCCTAAAAGTATTCTAATGGGGTTTACCTCCTGAAACAGTAGACATGCCTCCTTTTACTTTTACTTTTTGATTTCAGGCTTTTTATTACTCATAATTACACAGATCTATTTATTTCCAGTCATTTTAAGATATTGTATCCAACATTCATGTGCCTTTTTAGTTTTTTCACTAGTTTCATTGATCAGCATCTTTGAATCAGGCAATCAACAATGATATGGGTTATTGCCATTCTGTGGATTTGGCTTTAAAATACCGGGTTCTTCTCAAATGGTTGCAACTTTATGACGCAATGTTCGAATTCAAAAATTCTTTTTTTGAATGAAAGCCAAATATGTTCTTTGTAACACTATATTTGGTTTTGCATATGCAGGCCTAATATTTCTGTGGTGCTTTCGCCAAAAAAGTGCCCATTATTTCTGACTCGCCCTGTAGGGCCTGGATCACGTTTGTAGATATCTTCCATATTATAAATACTGAAAATTTAAGAAACATATTGCGTAAGATTAATTCCTGTTTATGCGAAGAGGAGTTTTCTCATCCCTGGTTGATATATGCTATTGTTATAAAATAAGCCTATGTGATAATACACATTAAAATAACCTGTTGTAAATGTGGTTCAAGTTATTGAATTGCACAAAATGTTATAGAAATGTTCATAATGGCTGAGTAGGGATAAAAACGTACACATACTACAACTTGTGAAGGTAAACTATGTCTGATGAAAATAAAATAGAAACATTGAATGACTGGATGGAGTCATTCTCATATCATTCTGTATCCATGTGTCTCTAGCTTTGTAATTCGTGATTGGTATGTGGTTTACCAAATTTTTAAATGGCAAATGGAATTTTTCACTCGATATCTAGGAAAATGAGTTTTTTATGCGAAGTCATTTCTAGTCTGGTAAGTATGTCATCCTTTAGATTGAGAAACAGTCATGCAAGGAACCTTGAATAATGTCCAGGAATTATTTAGATTTCATGAACCATCATTGAAGTCATTAACTTTGGCTGTACCACATCAGTAACAGGTCTTTTGTCTTATGTTAATTATTTGTGCACATTCAAACATACGTAACTAGTTTTAGGAAATTTATACAATAATATTTTGTTTTGAAATAACTTAATGTACCATTAATTTTGTTCAAAGACAAATTAAAGTGTTTACAATCAATGCTACATTGTAGCACTGGCATTAAAAACGAAGAGTGCTTGATAATTATTACTTGATAAGCAAAATTCTTTTTATAAGTGTGCACAACGTCAATGCCTATTTAATCATACACTGATTCAACCCTATAATAATTATAAAATTGCATTTCTGGATCTAAAGACCATAATTAAACGAGGGAGGGGGTGGGGTAAAGTGGAGAGGTTAATCGAGGAATAGTCAGGCTTTAGTGTTATAATATTTGAAGTAAAAATATGAAACATTTTAAATAAACTATTTTCTAAAATTTTCATTTGCTCACTCTATATTTCACATTAGGCATTTAAAAAGCACATTTGTCTGTTTGTAAGTGATAGACAACGCCAAGGAATGTCCTCCTTTACACGTACGTAATGGTAGAAAATAGGAAAATCACAGTTATGACTCGTTTCCTACATCCGAGGAAATCGGGAAACACCGAGTTCTCAAGAATTAGCATCTCTATCACAGTGAAATGCTTCATTACCGTGTTATTTTCAAGGAAACATGGCCATTGAAAAAAGTCAAATAGAACTGAATGTGTTTCGCCATGGCCTGACAATGAATTGCCATGTTATAAATACCATGTCATCTCCTGTATTCACGCCCTCTGCAGAAGGAGATATTTAGGATAATCTGACAATTGGGTTTAAATCTAGAACAGGAAAGCCAGATGGTAAACAAATTACAATTATTGGTCTCAGATACTATTATTTAGGACAATTCCATTTAATTAAGTGTGACAGGGCTCTATGCTAGAGACAGGGCTCCTGATAGAATGGCAACGTAATCATGAAATATACAGGCTGTCCTACAATTATTAGTACCCATCAATGCCCAAGTTTAATTAAATATCTTTATCATTAAAATCAATGATATTATGTTCGTTGTTTATTTTATAATCCACTTGGCTTAGAATTTTAGATCATGACAATCGGACTTGTCAAACTGAAGATACATGTACACCATGTGTAAGGGATGGTGATTTCACTCTTTGGCAAAGCTGATGAAGTGGTGTTTGGTGACTTGGCATTGGCTTAGATTTTAATTTTTATGCTCAGGTTGGAGATTTTTTTCTTCTAAAGTCACCAAACACCACTTCATTAGCTTTGCCAAAGAGTGAAATCACCATCCCTTACACATTGATAAAACAATTATTTCGATTTCACCAATGAATGCAAACTCTGGTAAGAGGTTGTCAATATTGACGCTGATATTGTCTGTTATTGCTGTTGATATTCAAATTAGAGAAAATACTTAAATTTGCACGTGTCATCTAAATTTGATCAATGGCACAAACTGGGGACGATTGTATGGACCATCCAATATCAAAATTCATCGAGGATGTATCCAAAAATATTTCAACCAACAGCTTCAATAGAGATTGAGTACATTAATATCTTTAGCAACAACAAGCGTATACTCAGTTTTATGTAGTTGAAATATAATCGATTATCTAATGTTTACCAAGTTTGTCAGAAAATCCAGCCCAGATGTAAAAGGAAATCTAAGACACTACTTATCACCCAAGACCACTTCTTTACCTATTTTAATGTCCCTCAAAATTAGCCTAAAAATTAGTCAAATAAAAAACAAAGCTTGAAATCACTCAAGTGTGTCGAACATTTTATACCCTTCAAATTGAAGTCAAATCAAGAATCATTATTCATTTTTACAAATAATTTAACAAAGTTAGAAGAGAGAAGGGAACGAAAGTTTAGATAAGCAGACGAGAGAATATGTTTGTATATTTCAAAGCAATTTAATAAACACATTTGCACTGGGGAGAAATCACTATCCCTTATACAATAAATCCGATTTCCTTGATCTAAAATTCTAATGAAAGGTTACAATATTTTAAAGAGGATTACAAAACAACATTGATGTTCATGATGAACAAATTAATAAACGTTGGGCTTCGAATGGTATTAGTTATTTTGGGACAGCCTATGCGTAAACATTTCAGGAGTGGCTAGGGATTTATGAAACTGTTAGTCCTTGCAAATTACTTATTTTCATTCTACAATGCGATTGTTTGATACTGAGAAAAGTATTGTGCTTTCCTTGATAGGTAGGTTGCATGATCATGATCTTATGTCACTTGATTAAGATTTAGTTCTCTTTATACTCTATATTTTACTGTATGGTGTGCAGAATTTTCCAGGTTATCCATTCACCCGAATCACTAGACACCCTTTTGATGGGTTACCTGTTCCTAAAAACATGCGTAGGATATGTATTTGATATAAACTGCTCACAAAAAGTTAGGAAACTTTTTTTAATCAAGTATATTTTTATTTATTTATTACACTCTTTGTATATGTTATATATCAATGGAAAGCTGAAGTGTTCCTCTCTAAAATTATACCACATTTGTAATGATTACATGTTGCTGAACTTGGCCACATGAATGAGAATGAGGCAAAGTCACAAATCAAATGTGCCAAAATCACCGTTATCTGTGCTAAATAGTCAATAGGTAATGATCAATAATCAAACCGGTCATGCTTGAGAATGGTTTACACAAAGATTTGCACCAGTGAGCACAACACACACAAGTAAACCCTCATCTCTTTAGAAAACCATTGTTTGGGTGTTTACAAGACTGGGTTAACAATGACTCCAGGTGGAAGGTCATATGTAAGTGATGAAAGGTTTAGGTCTATAACTTGTAAACTTTTTTGAGACACGGTAAACGTTTTGCATTCAATATGCCGCGAGAGAGCCCGTGCCATTGGTTCACACAGTAACACAACATTGCTAATTTTGGCACATTTGATTTGTGACTTTGTCTCATTCTCATTAAGGTAGCCAAGTCCAGCAACATGTCATCATTGTACATTTGGTATCATTTTAAAGCAAAACACTTCAGCTTTCCATTGATATGCAACATAATACAAGAGGGTAATAAATTATAAAAATATACTTGATTAAAAAAAGTTTCCTAACTTTTTGTGAGCAGTTTATACCGAATCTGGCTATAATTAAGGTACATATTTTATTTGAATGGGTGTCTAAAATGATATTCCTGAACATAATGTGCTAACATTTCAAATTTTGCTATTTGGTTTCGATTCTCCCGACTGACGCCTTGAAATTGGATAGAATGGTAAAATGAAAATTCCCCCGAATGGGTGCCGTTCCTCCGGTGGGGGTGTGGCCCACCCGCCCCTTTGAACACGCCACTGTCGTTTTATTTCCGCTTGCATTCAAACTCAACTCCCTTAAGCGACGTTTTCCTTTTTAAAGATGCTTCTTCTTCATATGGCGTAAGTTGGTTGGCCTACCTTGCTTTTGTTTTTCATTGACTTCTTTGATTGATTTTATCGAGGACATTGAATCAATTCAATTGATTGAATACAACATAATCCCATTAATTTACTGGAGCGTACATGGGTCAGGAATGCATGTGTGTTGTATTGAGATACGATGATTACACACATGTAGGCCTACTTGAAGCCAGCAGTATAGTAAGATTATGGCTGCCTTATCAATTTACCCTTTTACAAACAAGGTACTCGAAAACGTTATAATGCTTAGATATAGTGAATAGCGATTCCGTTTTCATTTAGATTTAAAATGAATATGCGAAAGAAAAAATGAATGCCATTATGTCCTCCATATTGTAACTCAAGACTTATGTACTTTGTAAAATTAAACACAGCAGCTATCTCATACTACGGTTCATTATTTCCCCCATATGTACCACTATGCATCCATGTTCATCCCTTATGTACGACAATGCACATCCCCATGCACATCGCAATGACTTAACTACGCGTGTTTTAACCCATTCAAACCGTTTTGCTCTAAAGCTTCATTGAACACAAAAGCCTCGTGAAGATTCGCGGCGGAGTTCTGTTTACCTCCGGAAGACCAGGCGTTTCCGTAGATAGCGCGAGAAGTGTGAACATTCTTAGTCCTTATTGCATTGCGGTGTTTGGTATGATCACCATACCACCATGTAGGTGTCACGTTCGGGAATATAGGCACTCAAGTTGTCATAATTTAATTAGCCATCTGATGATGTTACACACTTCGTTCAATCAATTAGCTCAGAATATAACATAGTGGTAGAGGCAACCTTTTTTATATCCACGTCCCATCTGTAATGCAAGCTATATTTGATCAATTAAAAAATATTGGATAGGGCTTCAGAATATGATTTTCTCAGAACCTCAGTCCAAGTTGTTGGGGGTTTTTTTTTGGGGGGGGGGGGGGGGGTGGGACCGGCTCCGACAGCGCCAGGAATCAAACCCGGGTCGCAAGGAAAGTATATATTACTTATAATAGTTGACGGGCTTGTCATGTTTATATACTGATATTATGTATCGTAAATAATGTCCAGTAAATAGAAACTCACTAAGAAAAATATTTTGTAAATGAAGTGAATATATAATGCAAATGTAACTAATATATAGAGCTTTTGGATCACGTTACGTGTGTCCGTCTGTTACACAATTATTGAGCCCGTGCAAAGCACGGGCACCCCGCTAGTACGATATACACTGTTTAAACTAGTACGGTAGCTATTTCAAACTACGGTTCATTATTTGCCCCACATGTGCTAGTAACCATGATAATCATATCCCCGCGCACATCACGATGTCTTAGCCATAAGTAATTCAACATATTATTGCCGTTTCGCATGCAAGCTTCATTGAACACTACATCTCGTGAAGTTTCGCGGCGGAGTTCTGTTTAATATCTACAGAAGACCAGTACAGGCGTTTCTGTGGATAGCACGATAAGTGTGAACAATTTCAGACCTTATTGCATTGCGGCGTTCGAGTATTACCGCCATATAGGCCTAGGTGACACGTTTAGGTGACACGTTTTGAAATATTGGCACTCAAGTTGTCACAATTTGATTACCTATCTGATTAATATTTTTGTAACACAATTTAATCAATCAGTCACTTCGGAATATCAGATAGTGGTTGAATGGTTAACATTTTTGTATCTCCTCCCCATCCATAATAATGTAAAATATATTAATCAAAACCAATATCAGATGGGCTGTAGATGTAATTCTTTCTGCACCTTAGTAATAATAGTTTCTTCCATGAAAAAAAGGACGGTAGTGTTGGTGTCGGTGGTTTTTATTTCATCCTTTTGTCATTAAAATGCATCATCATCATCATCGGTCGTCCTTGGACGGAACAATGGAAGCAGTTTTAGTTGCTTCCATCATTCTTTCTTTGGCTATTTGTTTACTCCAAAACGCCTAGTGGAGGTATGTATAGGAATACATATTTAATGGGTGTGTGTGTACAGATACAGACCAGGGATGCTCGGCCCCTACTATTTACGAAGGAGTCTGTGATCTTTTTAACGTGCTCGGGGATAGCTCTTCCGATGCACGGAACCACCATTTCTACGTGACTTCCAAACCACGAGGCAATTGAAACTATGTACCTTGCCCAAGGATACGAACATGTTGGCCTATGCATCATATTAAAATGCATATGATACTACATATGGATCGATTGGCCTATATGATAAGAACTGATTAGTTATCTTAAACACACTCTTACCCTTTTCCTTTGTTATGTTATCGATTGAATGTCTCTCTATTGTTCCTAATCCACTGCTCATAGTATGAGACATTATATTTGGTAACTGGCCACTCCAAAGATAACAGCCTCCAACAGCCTTCAGACAGCCTATGTATGGGAATCACGAAACTAGTCTAGTGTGAAAGCTTCATTCTGGGATTATAAGCTTTATTCAGTATAATCCCTCAATGAAGTCTTTACCCTAGACTAACTCTGCCTTCCTTACATGAAGGTAATACCGGAATTTCTAATAACACATTTGATTCATGATACTAGTGAGAGTGAACCGGTTTGGGCAAACTCAGTGAATATACTGAAATTAGTTGCATCATTTCTTCTATGAGAATACAAATATTATAATTTGAATATAACTTAACTTGTATTTATCATCTTTATGGCATGTTAGAACAAGTATGATGATCATCATGATTGTCATCAACAATGTCATCGTCGTTGTCATAACAGGTTTCTTCTCACCCGTTATCTAATACTAATAATAATAATAACACACACTTATAGAGCGCTTTACTGTAGTGAGATCTAAACTCAAAGCGCTGTACAACATATAAATACAAGATTAAAGCAAAAATACAACAATGATCATAAAACTACAGAGATAAACATACACAGAGTCAAATGCATATTTAAACAAGAGATATGAATGTGTATATGGCATCATGCATTATGAAATGAAAGATCATGAACAAATACACATAATTAGATTTCCAAGTTAAATAAGTAGGTCTTAAGTCGCGACTTGAACTCCTGAACTGAACCTGCCTGGCGTATGTCCATTGGGAGAGTGTTCCATAATCTAGGGCCCGCGATGGAGAAAGCTCTATCACCGAAAGACTTCATTTTGCTTTTTGGAACAGCAAGAAACTCACGGGAGCCAGAGCGTATCTGTTCTTCAACAAACTGTCCAATTTCAATCCCATTGTAATTCCCATTTTAAGATGGATTTCAAGTTATGATCATCTTATTTGGACAACCCGGAACAGGAAAATGCACATTGCATAATACGTGTATTGCTGATATAATGCATGCTAATGAAAGCTATCTGCAAACATTGGTAGGTAATTTCCAGTAAATAGAAGGAAAAGGTGTACTTTATGTCCCATATTCGGGACTGCACTAGTATCGTCCGATACTGAAAACCCAGTATCGTTCGATACTAGTACAAAGTCAGTGTTCCAGTATTGTCCGATACTGGCACATATAAAATGTTTCAGTATCGGGCGATACTGGAACACAATTATGAACTACTATCGTTCAATACTGACACAAATCACTACTGGTGGCACGTGTTCCAGTATCGACCGATACTAGCAAATATTTATGTTCCAGTATTGAAAATAAACCAAAGAAACTCTTGCCATTCTTAAGAGGGTTACCATTCATAAGAGGGTTGACATTTTCAACCCCTCAAAACGACTAATTTTCCAGAGAACCATTTGATTATAGGGCAACTTGTCAAAATCTACTTTCGATTTCTAGGCATATTACACTCAAAGTACACAAGGTGTCTCCCATATTGAAACCGTATACCCTGTTTAAACTACACATAGTCGCTATTCATGCTACGGTTCATTATTTGCCCTATTTGTGCTAGTTACCATGATATGCATACCCACGCACATCACGATGTCTTCGTCATACGTAATTCAACTCATTCATCCCGATTCAAATGTAGGCTTCATTTAACACAAAAGCCCCGTGAAAGTTCGCGGCGGCGTTTTGTTTATCTCCGGAAGACCAGGCGTTTCCGTGGATAGCACGAGAAGTGTTAACAATCTCAGTCCTTATTGCATTGCGGCGTTCGAGTATGACCGCCATATCACCATGTAGGTGTCACGTTCGGGAATATTGGCACTCAAGTTGTAATAATTTGATTACCTATCTGATTTATGTATCACCATTTAATCAATCAGTGACTGCAGAATATACCACAGCGTAATACAAGCATTGTTAACTGAAAATGTCCGTTTTAGGCTAAGGGTTTTTTCAATATATTATCATCAAAGTGCTTCAGCCTGAGTATTTTGACATACCGTTTAGATCTTCTGCCAGTGAATAGTTGCAAACAAAGACATCCGGGTGCAAATGATTTTTATATTAAAGGTAGATGTTCCGATTTTCAACTTGAAGTTTTCTATTCTACATGAAAGGTCATCCTTAAAAACGTCGTGTCCCAAAATTTGAGATGCATAGCTATTATGGTTCTTATTTTAGACGCACAAGATGCTGTGAACTGTACCCATTGAGTAGTACACAAACTATATCGGTGGTAACCACCATTCGCGGTAATTCAACGCTATTTCGTCGATTTCTCTGTCATTATACCGAATTAGGCCGTCAAATTTCAGTATGATGATGAAAAAAATACGAGCTTTCATATGATATGAAAATCTCCGTATGTTTGAAATAATTCTGTGTTACGAAAATGTGATCGGGTCATCTACCTTTAAGTGATAATGTTGATAAATAGATAATGATATTAATAAAGTAAAATGGATGACACTTCAAAAAGTGCATACAGACATTTACATAACTTTTATTCTCACTTTTACATGTAGCTAGCACTTATTCATACTGGAAAGCATGGTCGTTTGTTCATTTCCTTCGTACCTATAATTCTACCTTGGACGGAATTTAAAATCGCAAAACTTCTTTTTAATTTTGACATATACCACTTTCCCTAGCCAATGTAATACTACTTAGGTGTTCTGGATTGAATTAATGATACATGGTAGCTTAGATTAAAGTGTGCAATTGGAATACTATAATAGATTAACTGTGTGACTTAACCATTGTGTAATATATTTCATACGACGGGGCTCAAGCCTAATACGGATTAAAAATCAGCTCTAAAATTACTGTCTGAATTTGTAGACCAATTAAAAAATACGAATGATATAGTTATCCCGTCTCCAATTCAATCATAAATGTTATAACCACACTGACTATGCAAGGTTGTTTTGGCCCTTGGTGAAAAGCAATGACTGAAAAAGGGAAGCTTTTACCATCTTTATTCGCCACTTGCACGGTACTCTACAGATGGAACCATTGTAAGCGAGGCTCTTTCCTCACCGCGCACTATCACGCACTATCACGCCACACTGCGTCGTGGTTTCACGCAGGTTTGTGCATCAAGTGACACGGTTTGGCGCGCGCGTGATGAGGGGAGAGCCTCGTTTCCATTCTAAAATGGCGATTGCGCGCAAGTAGCGTATACCCTAACGTTATGTTGACATTTACTTACAGTGTTGCTTCGTGCCCTGTTTTACCTGCTTCTTTTTAAAGGGGCACTGAGAGATACGTATTTGGGATGGGGAATGCGTCGTAAATTTGCCTGGAAATCAGGTTTTGGCACCAACGTGATTCTAACTACTATCTAAAACCGTTTACCTTAATTCGCCGTCTATCGTGTAAAAGTTCACGATTTGGTCATTTTGGTGTAGATCACATCGAAATTATCATCACCACTCACCACATAAATGGCTTCAAACGAATCTCTATCGAACGTTCAACCCTTTTCAACCCATCAATTAACCCTTTGCCCATAAATTATTATACGTCAGGGTTCCTTCATACCTTATCTCTCTCTCTCTATGTCAGATGGCACCAGGTGGTGCTGCTGTGGCCTTCACAAGAGCTCGCCATTTGGTTCGGTTTGATGCACGTCGTGTTGCTTCTATCGTACTTAAACCAGTGATCCTTTTAATGTCATCAGTCCATGATGTTATAGGGCGTCCTCTGCCTCGACTACCTTCCACTGCACCTTGCAGAATTAATTTCTCGACACTGTTATCTCTCCTGGTAATATGACCAAAGTAGCACAGCTTTCTGATGTTGATGTCCCTCCTTAGTGTGAGCTTTGTTCTAACCTTTTCCAATACCCAGTGATTGCTTCTCTTCTCCCTCCATGAAACTCGTAGAAGTCGCCTATAGCACCACATCTCAAATGCATCAACTCGTTTCCTGTCATTCTTTGTCATTGCCCATGACTCACTTCCATATGTGGCGATGGAGAAGATGGTTGCTTTTAGGAAGCGTACCTTGAGATTCATTGATAGCCCTTTGCTCTTCCAGATAGTTGACATATCTTGTAATGTCTTGCGAGCTATTGCCAGTCTACGTTTGATCTCCGTTGAACTGTCACTCTTGGTGTTGATAAGAGATCCTAGGTACTCGAACTGTTGTACAACATCTATCTTCTGTTTATCTAGTGAGAAGTCAGCCCCTGTGTCCTCTTTGTCCATTACCATTATTTTTGTCTTTTTAGTGTTCAGCAGAAGACCTTTCTTCTCACTTGCTTCTTTTACCCTTTGTAGAAGGTCCATGAGTTCTTTCGGCTGCTGCATATGAGTGTGGTATCACCAGCATATCTTAAGTTGGTAATTTTAATTCCTCCGAATTTTACACCACCTTCAAAGCTCTCCAATCAAAATATGGTACTTACCTTATACAATACCTTATCTATTTATTTTTATTTTTTTCTTCTTCAAATTTCATTTTCTCGGCAATCTCTCAATGCCCTTTAATTATCCACACTTATTATTATGTGATTTTCTATCTTAAACTAATGTAAAGGATATGTTTTAAACAATATAACCACTTTTCTGTGTAGCAACAATTACGGCGAAATACACTAAGCAGATAAAAACTAACGGAGATATTTATATTTAAAAATAATTGAAAACAATTCTCAAAACACGTACTATTCAATTATTATATTGTTACATATTTATTTCATTTGTGTGTTTTGAGTTCAATCACTTATGGGACAAGTAATTTGACGATACTCGTTCTGTGGGATCATATTTGGTTGAATTGTCAGACTCGATACCAACATATTCTTACGTTTATGTCAAATCCGTTGCAGTATTCATTGCTCGTGCAAGTCATATATTGCGCCGAAGGGAAATCTTGTATAACAAGTTATCAAATTGGCAGATGTAATTCATTTTATTTGTTTACCGGAATAGGGAATTTTAAAATCGATTTTATCTTGAGGATAATGTCAATATCATGTTGGACCTGTTGCATACCTTAGTGATTATTAAATCTTTTCTAGTATGAGGGTAGAAAGGTTTCGAAGGAAATCAAATCAATGTTTTATTGTAAGTATGAACAAGTTTTGTATTGTATTTTGATGTTAAAGCTGTATGACCTTATCAGATCGTAAACAATAAAAACAATTCAATATTCTACAATGACTTATATGTTCTTCAAATACCCTCATTTAAAATATTACCAGGTCCATTGCAGAACTCGTTTCATGGATTTATATCCATTCACTTCACCGACAAACTACCCTTTTTAATACCCACCTTTTATCACATTTAAGAAAGAGATTACCCTATTCTTTGGACACCCGGGAGCGGGAAGTGTACATTAATATATTAAAGTACTCGTATTTGCAACATTTGGATCAATTTTGGCAAAAGGTACGTGCTGAATTAGATTAATCTATCAGCATTTGCAATTCAATAGAATGAATCAAATACCCGGATAGCCAGACTAGGGGATATTACGCATATTATTGCAGTGATATTTATTTCCTATGATATCAAGAAATCTAGAGCGAATTACATCCCAAATGAAAATGTTTATCATCTCCGCATTTTGTATAAATAACTCACATTAGAATATTGCAGGAGAAGCTACATGATAACACGAATGTTTTCCACATTGATTTTATCGCAATACTTTTACTTGGATTCGTTTGTCTCTTTGCATACGCCGGCGTGCAGGCATTCAATTTCATTTGTTGTATTTGATAATCCATTTAGATAAACGTGAGCTCCACAGATTGTAATGACTGATACACTTATGAGGTATGGCGATACATTCCATGAACTTAGTATATCGTACAAAATGTATCAACATAATACCTTCCTGAACTCTTGAAAGAGGAAGAATACATTGATGCTATTGTACAGGGTGTCCCAAAAGTTTCGCAACCATTTCAAAGCTTTATATCTCCGGTAAAATAATTCGCACCTTAAATCTAAAAATATATTTGGATAGAGAACTCTTGTAAAATTATATTGAAACCAAACGTGTAACTTTTTTAAGGCCCTAAATATTTTACACGAGCAGAAATGTTTGCTTGTACATAACGCGCAATACTATATATCGTTAGATTGTCATGACGCCAGCTGTGCGTAGCTGTAACACGTGCTGGAAACTGGAGCTGCACATTATTCCTCATACTCCATTCACGTGGCTTTCACAAAATAAATTCACTCACTACATTTAGAACACGGCATTAATAAACTCAATACCAATTTTCTGGATGCATTACAGCATAAATAAACGTATTCGAATTGTTTGGCTGTACGCTGAAATCGAATCAATAAAGTTTACTCAAAAAAAGTTCAGAGTACATTTTAATGTTAAAGGTGCACCGGCAAAGTCGACTATTCGCGGTGGCCGTAAAAATACTGGAAGATCAACAAACAACATTGACGTCATTAGACGTGCAGTAGTTAAAAGTCCAACGCAATCTGTTGGCCAATTCATTCATCTAATTCATAACATAAGCAAACATTATAGTACACGTTATGAAAGTGCAATTTTACAGGTCGGGAAACCCTCTCATGTACTATGGTAATACATAACATAACATAATTACATTTATAAAGCGCTATCAACACTGTTTCTAAGCGCTGTACAATAAAAAGTACACTATAAAACATGAGCAGGAAAATAAACAACATATACAGATAGCTGTATTTGTAAATTTGGTTTCAAACAAGAAAATTACAAGTGATATTTTCAGTTTTATATTTTAACGGAGATATAAAGCTTTGAAATGGTTTCGAAACTTTTGGGACACCCTGTAGTTCCTTGTTTTAAAAATATATAAATATAACCTCTTTTGAAATGTATTTGCATTACACCTTACTTACAATCAGTCTTAGTTTACGATATACTATACTATACTATATACTATATGCTTTTAAAATCCCGAAACAGGGACGTGTAAATAATATTTATTGAAGAAGAGAATGATCAATGATAATATAATCTATATAACCATAGGAACCATATATCTGAATCCTTACTAAATTGGTATGAGCCAACACCATTAGATAAGCCCATTCCATAATAAATTTGAGTTTTATGAATCACACATTGGTTGGTCCCGATATGAAAAGTTAATTGCATCAGTCTCATAATGAAGGTCCAACTCCGCACAAAAATTACCTAGATTTCTTAAGTTTATAACTGTAATGAGTGTGTTCGTCCTTTAATGATTGTATTACTTTATACTGTTTGGAAATATTTATAAGTTACAACCTGTTTACTATTGAAACTTGTGAATCAATCTTTATTCAACATTGATAATTTTAAAAGAAAAAAATATTGAATTTCAATTTCATTTTGACACTTATTTGAGAGGTTTTAAGATAACTAAAAAGTTATGTTTTAGGTTAAGAGACACTTCTTTGGTTTCGATATAAATTTGAAAAACCTACAAATGCTTGTACACTAAATATTGATTATACTAGTGAATGCTTCTTGCGCGTAAAACCTGGGATAGGAAAGGGTACTTTATAACTATCGATGGAGGGTATATTACGTTTAGTGATACAGTTCTGTTATGAAAACCTAGGTAAAGGAAACTTTCATTACGTATCTATTTGGGCCACATAGTCAATCACATTCCAAATGCATATAGTATTATTGTCGTTTGGTTTGTATTCATTATCAATATTCCTCAAAATGTACCGTTCACGAGTGTGCTAAATTGCTCATGTATAAACATCGATGATCTATATAAATCAACCTGAACGCAATGGTGTCAAAGCTATCCAGAATTTAGCTACTGCGCTATTACCAAATTAAACAATGAGAATTTAGTTGACATCCATTTGCAGTATACAAACGAACGCTTCGATCACTAATAAGTATAGCTATTGGTGTGAGTTTGTGTTTAAAACAAATCGCTAATTGACAACCTCATTAACTAAAGCGCGAACAGTCCTTTTCAATTCTCCGTTTAAGACTCAATGGTAACCCGTTAATGGACATGTATAGTAAGGTCCTGAGGTTATTAGGAGGTACGTATTCATTATAGTAAGAAGAATCTGGCAACCTTTCACCAGTTGAAAAAAGTTGTTCTCAATCTCTGAGTGTCTTCTTAGAAATTCGTGCATGAAATCAAGATATTTCAACGCTGATTTTAAAGTTGGGCAAGCTACACAGAGAAGTATCTGTGCCTGGCATTGTGGTTAAACGAAGCGTTTTCAATGCACCCCAGGCCACAGCTGCTGATTAGTGCCAATTATTAAAGCCCGCATTTATTTGCTTGTGCACTTCTTCTATTAGCTTGTATGTACCCCGGGTATATACAAAAATAGCTGCTAACATTGTGCCCGTGTTATACCAAACACCATCGCGACGCTTTATCACTGCCACCCATACGTATATGAGCATTACTGGATTGGTTTTCATCAGCTATTGTAAGCATATCCTGTAGCGCTATTCACCCGCTCACGTTTTCTGCATGCCCATCAACCGACAGCGTAACATCATCTACCCGAGGGCATCTTGCAATGGATAAGTATTGGTCATTGATAATGCACGATGGGTGTTTACCCTATTTCTAGTCACACACGCATTCCCGTTTTACTCGGGAATCATTTGGTTCTGATTGCAGCGTGGAATTATAACCTCTCTGGCCACTGCCCATTTAACGTCTTACTATATCTGTCATATCGCAACAACTGAAAATGAAGGAAATTATAATGATGTCACTGTAGAGTCGTACTTTGCACCTTGGAAGTTACGCGAGATATAACGAGAAGTTTTACCTCTAGGGATAAAGTGTCAACGGAGGTAGGTAAGATTAACAAACCATATAATGAATGTAATAATGTTTCGCTTGTCTCAATTCGGGATATAAGCATTGTTAAATTTTAATTGGTATGAGTGTGTCACAATACCTATGATAGCATATAACTTTGTCTCAATTTTATAACTAATACAATACATCAATTGTTGTTTTACATTAAGAATAATGCTCAGGATTAAACCCAGACTTTTCAAAAAATATGGGGATCTACACTTCATAATACATTTCGGCTAATAAGACGGTCCCAATCATATTTCACTTAAGATCAAATATCAACTTCGCGGTATTGCAAGAATTATTTTCTTTTTCTCTTCTTAAATACAATTTCCCATTATGGTTTGTGTCACACTATTTTTAATTTCCTTAAAGAGTCCCGCCATCTTTTGTGTGACCCTGCCCTCCTTTGTAACAGTCGATAGTTTTATGACCCCGCCCGTATCTGACCTCCGTTATGGCAAGCATATTGAGCCGGGAAATGTGTTGCACATTTGAATATTTGTATTTACTTTTCGCTCCCTTGTTGCAAAACATTTTAAAAGTTGATAATCGATGCTTTATTATAATAAAAATGTATCTGTGATCCCCTCCCGATAAGGAAATAACAGGTTTGTTTTTCTTCTTTCCCAATTCCTAAAGAGTATTCAATAGACACGTAATTGACACGTAAAACGATTGTACGGATGTCTTTTGAGAAAATGTGTAATGAGACGTATTTCAGTAAGGTCTAAATATAGAAAAGTAAACATTACGTTTCCACTGCATGTTTCCAATAGTCTTGTCACGTCCGTTGGTATGGTAAATAGAGTTCTATATCACATTATTCCTCTAAGTTTCGTAGATTCTTCAGAGTAAATGATTTCACTAGCCCAGCCTACATTTTGCTGCATATCTATGAAGTATTTCAGGTTATGCAAATAAAATAAGATCTTGAACAAACGTAGAGTTTTGAGGAAAACCTATCAACAATCTCGTACGTTTGTGCTTAGTCATATCGTACATTAATAAGTTAGACCTAACATATCTATTACAATGCAGGTATAACATATTAATCTTACATTTCTGATGATCAAAATAGACCTGTATTTCATCTTATTATTATGCCACATAGAGGTTATAGTTATTTTGATCGTCTCACATTTTCCTAATAATTTAGATAGTTATTCGTAACAGTCTTTTACTGATGTTATCATTATAGATCTATCATGATAGCTCAGTTGCCAGATTAAGTGAATTAACCAAGCTTAATGCATTTTTATACAGTAATTAATCAAGCTTAATGCATTTGTATACAGTATAATGCATTTTGACAAGGCTAAATACCACAATATTACATGATCTTGGAATTTGCAGTGCAATGATTACTGATGTCTTGAAGCCGTGAGATTTCTGCTTCATATGCAACGGTTACATGGTCATAGATTTGTATTAGCTGTCAGCAGCCTAAGGCATCCCTTTGTAAACAACTGCATTGTATAAAACCCCATGTTCGTAGTGGTTATTGGAACGCTTTAGCCATAGCTTAACCCTTCAATAAATACCTGTACGATTGCACAACTTAATTGAAATAATGTAATTGTTTTTTAGATATTTTTAGATATATTTTCCAGATAAATTGTACAGTCGTTGGATGATTCTTCTTTTTGACTATGTAAAATCGATCAAAATATTAACATCGAGACATAAATAAGATATGAGTGCTAATAGAATTGATGAATGTTTTTTATAAAAATTGGAAATTAATTATTAATTTGAATTGAGTACACTTTGGAATTAGAAGCCAAAATAACTTCGGGTTAACCTTTGATATCGTTCTTACCAAGATGTTATTTGATGTAATCGGGGTAATTGAATATAAGCAGATATGATGATAGATGCAATGATTAAAGTTACTTTACCAATTCAGAATTGAGTATGCATAAATGCATGAGAGAAGTTCAATAGCTGTTTGTAGGCAGTCCTCCCATGAAAAGAACCAAACCCTATAATTTCCCATTGTATACGTAATTTCTTATAACGCTACCGTTGCAAAGTGTTTGGCAAGATGAGCAACGCATGTACGAGTCGTATGTCATTCTCCGGCAGAATTGGACACATGTAATTATTATTATTCGTATCATATATTCGTACCCTGATAAGATCTGATTTGTAGAATTTTTACAGATATTAACGAAAATGGTTAAATTTAATTCAATATTCATACATACATTGTTTCAGAATGAGAGAAAACTTGTATTTAGGGCGATTTCAATTAGCGACAGTCTGTAAATCTAGATACAAATGGCATACCGTACCAGCTTATATGCAAGTGAACGATACATACTAAGCACTGAAATATTGATTGTACCTGCAAATCTAAACATTCTAGGACATCTTGCTTAGAAACCCGAGGAAGGGAAAAACTACTATGTGTTCATCGATTGACGGGCATATACTGTATTACGCAAAGTGATGCAATGATTACTGCGAACACAATTAAACATATTTGATACATGAATATGTTAGTCAAAATATTGTTAGTACTATTGCAGTAATATTTTAAACACAGGGAATCACATCAAAATTAAATATAATTCCATATCTTAAAGCGATGCATAATTAATATTAACTTTCGAATGGGTTAATAGTGGAGTAAACACATAATCGACAATCCATTTTAACAATCTAGGCCCAATTTTAGTAAAATATTTACAGAACTTGGCCGTGGGAATCTGCTAGATCGTAATTAAAATACGAATGTCAGTGTATCTAAATAGCCAGCAACTTTTACTTATAAACCCTAACCTTCCCAGGGACTACGATTCACTACGGCCAAAACAATCTCCACGCACATGCTACACCATTGATTCAATGACGTCATCATCCGAGCTGATATGTGGGTACGAAGTCGCTTTTTGAACTATATAGAGGAGAGTAGGAATAGATTACATTATTGAAAATGGTGCAATTCTGTAAAATGTGCAAGTGAACAGCCATTACTTTGCATCTATAAGTGAGTAACATATAATAACCTACCATCTAATTTTTTTCTTCTTTTCAATATGCAAAGTTAAGTGACATATAAAGCAACTACTGTCTTATCTTCGACATGACAATTACTTTAATATATTGAGACATGTTAGCAAATAAAAAAAATACCTAGATTGAGACCCAATGTTGTTAGTGGTTTTCTTTACAACGTCAATGGTAAAATAATTTCAAAACAAAATATCATCAGGTATATAAGTATATAACTTCACAAACGCGTAACGTTTATCCGAATCAGCTATAATGAACATATGTTGATGGTCGTGTTCTTACCTAGTATTATATAATCACTTTTCGATGAAAAGTGAATCTTATGGATATTTTGACACTTATTTTGAAGGATTAGGTAATTTAAAGCAAAGGTAGGGTGTAATTCGATTGGGATATCAATAGTTATCCATATCAGCTGTAAAGTAAAGCGTGGACATTACGCTGAACATTAAAATATGGATTTTATGATGGATGTTTATATTCTAGGATATCTTGCTAGGAAACCCCGGGTTAAGGTAGTCTACTTAGGACTATTGGTAGAAGAGTACATTACGTATAGCGGTACGGTGCTTGTTGCGATCACATTCATAGATACTTGATACATCAACGTGTTTCTAAATCCGAGGCAGAGTGTTCGTCACGTATTTATTCGATTATTTAAGAGGATATCACGTTTTCGCAACAGTAATATTGTATTTCCTTGTAAAAAGACATTTCCGAACGAAAACAAAGTATCATCTTGGCTTGGTGCGTACAATATTAATCACATTCGAATGTTTTCGGCACATATCAATGTAATTGAAAAGCTGCTCCTGACGTGCAATTTACATTTTTGCAACACCGGCATGCTAGCGTGATACTGCGATTATAATTGATGCTCCATTTTAATAAACCTGAGCATGAGGTTGGTAAAGATAATATACAAAACTGTGCTACTGAGCTATTAACAAAACAAACATTGAGAATTTGTTTAGATACAAAAGCTAATAATTTAAATACGAATATCAATCTACCTAAATAGACTGTATCTAAATGTAGGATGCCGGTGAATGCTTTGATTAATGATAAGAAGAGCGAATCATTTGTGTTTTATAAAGTCGCTAATTGACATCCTCATTATCTATAGCGCTAATAATACTTATACACTCTACGCCATGGACTCAACTGTGATGGACAGGTATACTAAGGTATTGCCTAAGATACACAGTAAATGCCCATTTTATTATAGGGCATTTTACCCCGCTTCAATAGGTGTCTAAATGCTCTCTGAGAGCGTCTTATTAGGGATTCGTGAATGCAATTTAACGCTGTTTTAAAGTTGTGACAGGATTGGGATTCACCGGGGTGTGTCTGTAATAGGTGTGTACCCGCGTGATGTAACGTTTCAAGCGCATCACATCCCACAGTGGCTGATTAATAGTGTATGTACAAGAATATCACCTAACATTGTGCACGTGTTACACCAACCAGCATCGCGACGCTTTATCACTGCCACCCATACGTATATAAAGCATTACTTGGATTTGTTTTCAGCACCTATTGTGAACATATCCTCAAGCACCATTTACACACTCACGTTTTCTACCTTTAACCGATAGCATAACATCTGCCCGAGGGCATCTTGCAATATAAAAGCAATGGTCATGAATTGTGCACGATACGATGGTGTTTACCCTTCTTTCCGTCACACATATATTACCGCATTTGTTTAAAAAACTTGGTTTTGATTTTAGCGTGAAATTATATACTCTCTGGTCGCTGCTCATTGAACGCTTCACAATAAGCATCTACACTTCATTTGAAATCTATAGATGTCATATCGTAACCTCTGAGCATTAAGGAAATGTAATAATAGTGTTGTTGTGTCCTACGTTGAACCTTGGAAATTGTAAGGTGCCAACCCCAACCCATACCCTCGGACTTTGAAGGCTTACCCTACCCCCGGGTAAGGCGGTACCCTCATTTTTCTCCAAGTTAAAATGAGCGCAAGGGATGTAAAAGCGAATACCCAGACGCCCTAGGTTACTGTCCTTTGCATTTTAGCGCAATCGGCGAAAATTCTTAGGGGAGGGGTGGTAACCCCCTTCCTCTTATTAGGAGGACGAGGGGTCATCATAACTTTAAAAGTATCCACTCGATTTTCATGAATGAGGTGTCATATTGTGGATAGGAAATGTGTTCGTTTAGCATATATTTCATTTTGTGTGTTAGGTGTATATGGATATAGATCCTTCATTAGTCTTTTTATGTGCATTAAATATATGGAAATAGACTGTATATGGAAATAGACTGTATATGGAAATAGACTGTATATGGAAATAGACTGTATATGGAAATAGACTGTATATGGAAATAGACTGTATATGGAAATAGACTGTATATGGAAATAGACTGTATATGGAAATAGACTGTATATGGAAATAGACTGTATATGGAAATAGACTGTATATGGAAATAGACTGTATATGGAAATAGACTGTATATGGAAATAGACTGTATATGGAAATAGACTGTATATGGAAATAGACTGTATATGGAAATAGACTGTATATGGAAATAGACTGTAAATGGAAATAGACTGTAAATGGAAATAGACTGTATATGGAAATAGACTGTATATGGAAATAGACTGTATATGGAAATAGACTGTATATGGAAATAGACTGTATATGGAAATAGACTGTATATGGAAATAGACTGTATATGGAAATAGACTGTATATGGAAATAGACTGTATATGGAAATAGACTGTATATGGAAATAGACTGTATATGGAAATAGACTGTATATGGAAATAGACTGTATATGGAAATAGACTGTATATGGAAATAGACTGTATATTTTTCTTTTTACCCGTAGTATTTGATCTTTCAAGAACAACAATTGTTAATATTGTTCTTTCTTAAAACCAACTGACATGATCAATATGGATTTCCTGAATTTGGGCTAATTATGAGCCGTATGACACCAAAAATAAACTTAAGAAACTCTTGCTATTCTTGAGAGGGTTACCATTCATAAGAGGGTCGACATGTTCAACCCCTCAAAACGACTAATTTCCCAATACCCCTTTAATTATCCACACTTATTATTATGTGATTTGCTGGACTGTTGGAACTGTCGGAATCTTAAACTAATGTAAAGGATAGGTTTTGAACAATATAACCACTTTCTTGTGTGGCAACAATTAGGGCAAAATACACTAAGTAGAAAAAAACTAACGTGTTTATTTATATTTAAAAATAATTGAAAACAATTCTCAAAACACGTATATACGATCATACCTGCAGCTTATGTGAACGCTTAATGATCTATTTATTTATTTTGTAATTATTATATTGTTACATATTTATTTCATTTGTGTGTTTTGAGTTCAATAACTTATAGGACAAGTTATTTGACGATAGTCGTTCTGTGGGATCATATTTGGTTGAATGTCAGACTCGATACCAACATATTCTTACGTTTATGTCAAATCCGTTGTAGAATTTATTGCTCGTGCAAGTCATATATTGCGCCGAAGGGGAATCTTGTATAACAAGTTATCAAATTGGCAGATGTAATTCATTTTATTTGTTTACCGGAATAGGGAACTTTAAAATGAATTTTATCTTGAGGATATTGTCAGTATCATGTTGGATACCTGTTGCATACCTTAGTGTATCATTAAATCTTTTCTAGCATGAAGGGTAGAAAGGTTTCGAAGGAAATTAAATCAATGTTTTATTGTAAGTATGAACAAGTTTTGTATTGTATTTTGATGTTAAAGCTGTATGACCTTATCAGATCGTAAACAATAAAAACAATTCAATATTCTACAATGATTTATATGTTCTTCAAATACCCTCATATAAAATATTACCAGGTCCATTGCAGAACTCGTTTCATGGATTTATGTCCATTCACTTCACCGACAAACTACCCTTTTTATTACCACCTTTTATCACATATAAGAAGGATTTCATGATATTACCATATTCGTTGGACACCCGGGAGCGGGAAGTGTACATTAATATATTAAAGTACTCGTATTTGCAACATTGGATCATTTTTTGGGAATTGGTACGTGCCGAATTAGATAAATCTTATCAGCATTTGCAATTCAATAGAATGAAACAAATACCAGACTAGGGGATATTACGCATATTATTGCAGTGATATTTATTTCCTATAATATCAAGAAACCTAGAGCGAATTTCATCCCAAATGAAAATGTTTATCATCTCCGCATTTTGTATAAATAACTCACATTAGAATATTGCAGGAGAAGCTTCATGATAACACGAATGTTGTCCATATTGATTTTATCGCAATACTTCTACTTGGATTCGTTTGTCTCTTTGCATACGCCGGCGTGCAGGCATTCAATTTCATTTGTTGTATTTGATAATCCATTTAGATAAACGTGAGCTCCACAGATTGTAATGCTTGATACACTAATGAGGTATGGTGATACATTCCATGAACTTAGTATATCGTACAAAATGTATCAACATACCTCCCTGAACTCTTGAAAGTGGAAGGATACATCGATGCTAAGGTATATTATTATGCATTGATGCTAAGGTATATTATTATGCATTGATGCTATTGTACAGGGTATCCCAATCGCCGGTAAAATAATTCGCACCTTAAATCTGAAAATATATTTGGATAGAGAACTCTAGTAGAATTATTTTGATACCAAATGTGTAACATTTTGAGGCCCTAAATATTTTACACGAGCAGAAATGTTTGTTTACGTTCACGACGCCAGCTCTGCGTACATGTAGCTGTAACACGTGCTGGAAACGGGAGCTGCATATTCCTCATACTCCATTCACGTGGCTTTCACAAAATAAATTCACTCACTACATTTAGAACACGACATTAATAAGCTCCATACCAATTTTCTGGATGCATTACAGCATAAATAAACGTATTCGAATTGTTTGGCTGTTCGCTTAAATCGAATCAATAAAGTTTACTCAAAAAAGTTCAGAGCACATTTTAATGTTAAAGGTGCACCGGCAAAGTCGACTATTCGCGGTGGCCGTAAGAAGACTGGAAGATCAACAAACAACATTGACGTCATTAGACGTGCAGTAGTTAAAAGTCCAACGCAATCTGTTCGCCGACTTTCAGTAGAGAACAGAGTTCCGAGGTCAACTGTTCACACCATATTTTGCGAAGAGACTTGAGAAAAAGTTCCAGTACAAGATGCAGATTAAGCAGACACGTTACCTTATATAATTAGTTGATTTCAACTGATGTAAATGTTCTAAAGTTCATAAAATAATATTATCTTAATCTGAGATTTCAACCAAATAGCAATGGAAAAAACTTCCTTATTTCCCATCCATATAATTCATTACATAAGCAAACATTATAGTACACGTTATGAAAGTGCAGTTTTACAGGTCGGGCAACCTTCTCCTGTACTATGGTAATACAAATAGCTGTATTTGTAAATTTGGTATCAAACAAATTTTACAAGTGTTCTCTATCCAAAGATATTTTCAGTTTTATAGTGCGAATTATTTTACCAGAGATATAAAGCTTTGAAATGGTTTCGAAACTTTTGGGACACCCTGTAGTTCCTTTCGTTAAATACAATTCAAAAGGTCTAAGGAAAGGTTTTAAAAAGATTATAACCTCTTTTTGAAATGTATTTACATTACACCTTACCAACAATCAGTCTTAGTTTACGATATACTAGCTGCTTTTGAAACCCCGAAACAGGGACGTGTACTGAATATTTATTGAAGAAGAGAATGATCAATGATAATATAATCTATATAATTAAATTCAATCAAATTCAATTTATTCAGCAAAATTAATAACCATATATCTGAATCCTTACTAAATTGGTATAAGCCATCACCATTAGATAAGCCTATTCACATTTCATAATAAATTTGAGTTTCATGAATCACACATTGGTTGGACACGCTATGAAAAGTTAATTGCATCAGTATCATAATGAAGGTCCAACTCCACACACAAATTACCTAGCTTTCTTGAGTTTATAATGTAATTAGTGTGTTCGTCCTTTAATGTAATGATTGTATTACTTTATACTGTTTGGGGATATTCATAAGTTACAACCTGTTTACTATTGAAACTTGTGAATCATTCTTTATTCAATATTGATAATTTTAAAAGAAAAAAATATTGAATATCAATTTCATTTTGACACTTATTTGTGAGGTTAAAATAACTAAAAAATAATGTTCTAGGTTAAGAGACACTTATTTGGTTTCGATATAAATTTAAAAACCTACAAATGCTTGTACACTAAACATTGATTATACTAGTGAATGCTTCTTGCGCGAAAACCTGGGATAGGAAAGGGTACTTTATAACTATCGATGGTAGGGTATATTACGTTTAGTGACACAGTTCTCTTATGAAAACCTAGATATAGGAAACTTTTTATTTTTTTCTATTTGGGCCATTTTAAGAAGATATAACGTATACTGTTACAGTAATATATTTGTTTCATTTTAACAAACAAATACATAGTCAATCACATTCCAAATGCATATAGTATTATTTTCGTTTGGTTTATACTCATTATCAATATTCCTCAAAATGTACCGTTCACGAGTGTGCTGCCCATGTATAAACATCGATGATCTATATAAATCAACCTGAACGCAATGGTGTCAAAGCTATCCAGAATTGAGCTACTGCGCTATTACCAAATTAAACAATGAGAATCCATTTGCAGTATACAAACGAACGCTTTGATTACTGATAAGAAGAGCTATTGGTGTAGATGTGTTCTAACAAAAATGCTAATTGACAACCTCATTAACTAAAGCGCTAACAGTCCTTTTCAATTCTCCGATTAAGACTCAATGGTAACCCGTTAATGGACATGTATAGTAAGGTCCTGAGGTTATTAGGAGGTAAGTGTTCATTATAGTAAGAAGAATCTTGCAACCTTTCACCAGTTAAAAAGTTGATCTCAATCTCTGAGTGTCTTCTTAGAAATTCGTGCATGAAATCAAGATATTTCAACGCTGATTTTAAAGTTGGGCAAGCTACACAGAGAAGTATCTGTAATATGTTTGCCTGGCATTGTGGTTAAATGAAGCGTTTTCAGTGCAACCCCAGGCCACAGCTGCTGATTAGTGCCAATTATTAAAGCCCGCATTTATTTGCTTGTGCACTCCTTCTACTAGCTTGTATGTACCCCGGGTATTTACAAAAATAGCTACTAACATTGTGCCCGTGTTATACCAAACACCATCGCGACGCTTTATCACTGCCACCCATACGTATTATGAGCATTACTGGATTGGTTTTTATCAGCTATTGTAAGCATATCCTTAAGCGCTATTCACCCGCTCACGTTTTCTGCATGCCCATCAACCGACAGCGTAACATCATCTACCCGAGGGCATCTTGCGATGGATAAGTATTGGTCATTGATAATGCACGATGGGTGTTTACCCTATTTCTAGTCACACACGCATTCCCGTTTTACTCGTGAATCATTTGGTTCTGATTGCAGTGTGGAATTATAACCTCTCTGGCCACTGCCCATTTAACGTCTTACTATATCTGTCATATCTCAACAACTGAACATTAAGGAAATTATAATGATGTCACTGTAGAGTCGTACTTTGCACCTTGGAAGTTACGCGAGATATAACGGGAAGTTTTACCTCTAGGGATAAAGTGTCAACGGAGGTAGGTAAGATTAACAAACCATATTATGAATGTAATAATGTTTCGCTTGTCTTAATTCGGGATATAAGCATTGTTAAATTTTAATTGGTATGAGTGTGTCACAATACCTATGATAGCATATAACTTTGTCTCAATTTTATAACTAATACAATACATCAATTGTTGTTTTACATTAAGAATAATGCTCAGGATTAAGTACAGACTTTTCAATAAATATGGGGATCTTCACTTCATAATACATTTCGGCTAATAAAAATATCAACTTCGCGGTATTGCAAGAATTATTTTCTTTTCTCTTCTTAAATACAATTTCCCACTAAGTTTTGTGTCACACTATTTTCCTTAGAGAGTCCTTCCATCTTTTGTGTGACCCTGCCCTCCTTTGTAACAGTCGATAGTTTTATGACCCCGCCCGTATCTGACCTCCGTTATGGCAAGCATATTGAGCCGGGAAATGTGTTGCACATTTGAATATTTGTATATACTTTTCTCTCCCTTGTTGCAAAACGTTTTAAAAGTTTATAATCGATGCTTTATTATAATACAAATGTATCTGTGATCCCCTCATGATAAGGAAATAACAGGGTGTTTTCTTCTTTCCCAATTCCTAAAGAGTATTCAATAGACTTCGAATTGACACGTAAAACGATTGTACGGATGTCTTTTGAGAAAATGTGTAATGAGACGTATTTCAGTAAGGTCTAAATATAGAAAAGTAAACATTACGTTTCCACTGCATGTTTCCAATAGTCTCGTCACGTCCGTTGGTATGGTAAATAGAGTTCTATATCACATTATTCCTCTAAGTTTCGTAGATTCTTCAGAGTAAATGATTTCACTAGCCCAGCCTACATTTTGCTGCATATCTATGAAGTATTTCAGGTTAAGCAAATAAAATAAGATCTTGAACAAACGTAGAGTTTGAGGAAAACCTATCAACAATCTCGTACGTTTGTGCTTAGTCATATCGTACATTAAGAAGTTAGACCTGACATATCTATTACAATGCAGGTATAACATATTTTGGAATTAAGATTGTGACACTCTATGTCTTTCGATGTATCAGATTAATCTTACATTTCTGATGATCAAAATAGACCTGTATTTCATCTTATTATTATTACACATAGAGGTTATAGTTATTTTGATCGTCTCACATTTTCCTAATAATTTAGATAGTTATTCGTAACAGTCTTTCACTGATGTTATCATTATAGATCTAGAATGATAGCTCAGTTGCCAATTAAGTGAATTAACCAAGCTTAATGCATTTTTATACAGTAATTAATCAAGCTTAATGCATTTGTATACAATAATGCATTTTGACAAGGCTAAATACCACAATATTACAGTCCATGATCTTGGAATTTGCAGTGCAATGATTACTGATGTCTTGATGATGCCGTGAGATTTCTGCTTCATATGCAACGGTTACATACTCATATATATGTATTAGATGTCAGCAGCCTAAGGCATCCCTTTGTAAACAACTGCATTGTATAAAACCCCATGTTCGTAGTGGTTATTGGAACGCTTTAGCCAGAGCGTAACCCTTCAATAAATACCTGTACGATTGCACAACTTAATTGAAATAATGTAATTGTTTTTTAGATATATATTTTCCAGATAAATTGTACAGTCGTTGGATGATTCTTTTTTTTGCATGTGTAAAATCGATCAAAATATTAATATCGAGACAAATTAATAAAATATGAGTGTTAATAGAATTGATGAATGCCTATAAAAATTGGAAATTAATTATTAATTTAAATTGAGTACACTTTAGACACTGCCTTCAGTGGAATTTGAAGCCAAAGAATCTTCGGGTTAACCTTTGATATCGTTCTTACCAAGATGTTATTTGATGAAATCGGGGTAATTAAATATTAGCAGATATGATGATAGATGCAATGATTAAAGTTACTTTACCAATTCAGAATTGCGTATGCATAAATGCATGAGAGAAGATGATATATCTTTTAATAGCTGTTTGTAGGCAGTCCTCCCATGAAAGGAACTAAACCCTACAATTTCCCGTTGTATACGTTATTTCTAATAACGCTACCATTGCAAAGTGTTTGGCAAGGTGCGCAGCGCATCTACGAGTCGTATGTCATTCTCCGGCAGAATTGGACACATGTAATTATTATAATTCGTATCATATTAATGGTATCCTAATAAGATCTGATTTGTAGAATTTTCACAGCTATTAACGAAAATTGTTAAATTTAATTCAATATTCATACATACATTGTTTCAGAATGAGAGAAAACTTGTATTTAGGGCGACAGTCTGTAAATCTAGATACCAATGGCATACCGTACCAGCTTATATGCAAGGAACGGCGATACATACTAAGCACTGAAATATTGATTGTACCTGCAAATCTAAACATTCTAGGATATCTTGCTTAGAAACCCGAGGAAGGGAAAAACTACTATGTGTTCATCGATTGACGGGCATATATACTGTATTACGCAGAGTGATGCAATGATTACTGCGAACACATTTAAACATATTTGATACATGAATATGTTAGTCAAAATATCGTTAGTACTATTACAGTAATATTTTAAACACAGGGAATCACATCAAAATTAAATATCATTCCATATCTTAAAACGATGCACAATTAATATTAACTTACGAATGGGTTAATAGTGGAGTAAACACATAAACGACAATCCATTTTAACAATCTAGGCCCAATTTTAGCAAATATTTACAGAACTTGGCCTTGGGAATCTGCTAGACCGTAATTAAAATACGAATGTCAGTGTATCTAGATAGCCAGCAACTTTTACTTGTAAACCCGAACCTTCCCAGGGACTACGATTCACTACGGCCAAAACAATCTCCACGCACATGCTACAACATTGATTCAATGACGTCATCATCCGAGCTGATATGTGGGTACGAACGCTTTTTGAACTATATAGAGGAGAGAAGGAATAGATTACATTATTGAAAATGGTGCAATTCTGTAAAATGTGCAAGTGAACAGCCATTACTTTGCATCTATAAGTGAGTAACATATAATAACCTACCATCATCAGGTATATAAGTATATAACTTCACAAACGCGTAACGTTAGTGGTTAAAAAATAAAAAAAAAGTATAAAGAAATTATTTGGTATCCGAATCAGCTATAATGAACATATGTTGATGGACGTGTTCTTGCCTAGTATTATAATATAATCACTTTTTCGATGAAATAAAGTGAATGTCACCAAAATGTAACAAAGTTAATGTAGAATTAGTTTGTTTTCGTAAATCTTATGGATATTTTGATACTTATTTTGAAGGATTAGGTCATTTAAAGCAAAGGTAGGGTGTAATTAGATTGGGATATCAATAGTTATCCATATCAGCTCTAAAGTAAAGCGTGGACATTACGCTGAACATTAAAATATGGATTTTATGATGGATGTTTATATTCTAGGATATCTTGCTAGGAAACCCCGGGTTAGGGTAGTCTACTTAGGACTATTGGTAGAAGAGTACATTACGTATAGCGGTACGGTGCTTGTTGCGATCACATTCATACTTGATACATCAACGTGTTTCTAAATCCGAGGCAGAGTGTTCGTCACGTATCTATTCGATTATTTAAGAGAATATCACGTTTTCGCAACAATTGTATTTCCTTGTAAAAAGATATTTCCGGACGAAAACAAAGTATCATCTTGGCTTGGTGCGTACAATATTAATCACATTCGAATGTTTTCGGCACATATCAATGTAATTGAAAAGTTGCTCCTGACGCGCAATTTACATTTTTGCAACACCGGCATGCTAGCGTGATAATGCGATTACAATTGATGCTCCATTTTAATAAACCTGAGCATGGGGTTGGCAAAGATATATGAAACTGTGCTATTGAGCTATTAACAAAACAAACATTGAGAATTTGTTTAGATATAAAAGCTAATGATTTAAATACGAATGGCAATCTACCTAAATAGACTGTATCCAAATGTAGGATGCCGGTGAATGCTTTGATTAATGATAAGAAGAGCGAATCATTTGTGTTTTATAAAGTCGCTAATTGACAACCTCATTATCTATAGCGCTAATAATACATTTAAACTCTACGCCATGGACTTAACTGTAACCACTTAATGGACAGGTATACTAAGGTACTGCTTAAGATCATTGCACAGTAAATGCCCATTTTATTATAGGGAATGTACCCCGCTTCACTAGGTGTCAAAATGCACTCAATCTCTGAGAGCGTCTTATTAGGGATTCGTGAATGCAATTTAACGCTGTAAAGTTGTGACAGGATTCACTGGGAAGTTGTACCCGCGTGATGTAACGTTTCAAGCGCATCACATCCCACAGTGGCTGATTAATAGTGTATGTACAAAAATAGCAGCTAACATTGTGGCCTTGTTACACCAACCACCATCGCGACGCTTTATCACTGCCACCCATACGTATATAAGCATTACTTGGATTTTCTTTTTCAGCACCTATTGTGAACATATCCTCAAGCGCCATTTACACACTCACGTTTTCTACCTTTAAACGATAGCATAACATCTACCCGAGGGCATCTTGCAATATAAAAGCATTGGTCATGGATAGTGCACGATACGATGGTGTTTACCTTACTTTCCGTTACACATATATTACCGCATTTGTTTAAAAAATTTGGTTTTGATTTTAGCGTGAAATTATATACTCTCCGGTCGCTGCTCATTGAACGCTTCACAATAAGCATCTACTCATATCGTAACCTCTGAACATTTAGGAAAGTAATAATAGTGTTGCTGTGTCCTACGTTGAACCTTGGAAGTCACGTGAGAGTTTGCGATCAGTTTGACTTCCAGGGATAAATCTTACGTCATCAGAAACAGGTCAGATTTACTACCAATATCAATATTCTAATAAGGTTTCGCTGGGCTGACTGTGTTAGAGGTGTACATAATAATTGTTTAACTAGAACGCCACATTGTTATTCCACCTGATAATTAACGCTGCTGGTTAAACTTGACTTAGAATAAGCATGACATTTCCATTTAAAGTGAAAAGATCATCATCATCATCATGCGGCTGCAGAGCAGGCGACCACAAGTGCTTCCATTGACGACGGTCTTGAGTAACAGTGACTATCTGTCGTTCTTGAATCATGCCTTCATTATCGCCTAGTAAGCGTTGTATATAGGTCAGATATGATGTGCAAGGAAGACCAGGTCTCCTTCGGCCATGTGTTGGTACGTAGGTGGCATACTTTTTAGCAGGCTCTTCATCAGGAGACGGAGAATATGGCCAAGGAATCTCAGCTGGTGGTGTTTTACACGGTTACAAGAGGCTCTGTCTTGGTCATGTCATAAATTGTGGTGTTTGCGTTTGATGTTTAGGATTATCCTGTAGCAAATGGTAGCAAAGGCATTTATTTTGCATTCCATATCTTAAGATATCACCCAGGATTCACATCCATACAGTAAGATAGTCACACAGGTGGTATTACATAATTTTACCTCTGTTGTGATACCTATTTGAGGGCTCCTCCAGAGGCGTTATCACTTTCAGAATGTGCACCATGTCAATTCCTTGCGTCTTATAATATAAGATCACTTGCATCCGATGCCATCATTGAGCCAAGATACCTGAAATCCGTCACATTGCTGATGGTATTCCAAAGACTTGAAGTGTTGGGTGAGGATTGCAGTTGTCGGTCGTGTACTCCGTTTAGATACACTAATTGAGAGGCCAAGGTCTTTTGCTGCTGCAGCAGTTTCTGTCAGCTTCGTCTGGGCTCGTGGAATTGTTGTCTCGAAAAATGCAATGTCATCAGCAAAGTCTAGGTCGTTGAGAACAACGGCAGGATGTCGCCTCGAACGACGTGGATGTGTCACAACTCCTGAGTCAAGATCAGATGTGGCCTTCTCCAATAGGTAGTCTACCAATATCACAAATAGGAATGGAGCCAGAACGTCACCCTGTCACACTCTGGTGGTCGTGGAGACAGCAAAAGGATCAGAGATACTGCCATCCGATACGCTTAGTGGAATGATATTAGCATCGGATACGCTATACATCATAAACACATCACTACAAATAAGTCCCCCTCTCAACAGTTCGTCATAACATCGTAAGGTAAAACATTTTACCAAAAAACTTAGTTAGAAATAATCCTATGACTATTTCCTAAGTGTTGCTTGAAAATAAAAGATGTCCATGAATTCATGGCAGAATGAGCTCAAATGGAAGACAAAAACTGCCCTTCTCAAAAGTCACAACAGTTTATCAAATCTGACTGACTGACTGACCCCTTTAAACAACTCACTGTGCTAAGCTCTGGGCCAAGAAGGGGATTACATGGCTGAATGATCATGAATTGATTACACATTAGTATATTGGTCACTTGGTGGGTATTTTAGACTGCCCTCAACCACAGGTGTTTTACCATTAGTAAGAAGCCATTCATAAGCTGTTGTGACTTTTGAGAAGGGCAATTTTTGTCTTCCATTTGAGCTCATTTAGCCATGAAGTCATGGACATCTTTAATTTTCAAACAACACTTAAGAAACAGTCATAGGATTATTTCTAAGTAAGTTTTATTGGTAAAATGTTTTACCTTTCAATGTTATGACGAACTGTTTAGAGGGGCACTTAGTTAGGATGTCATCTTCATCTGCTGATTAGGATATGTGTAAAGTACAAAACGCATCCCAATATAATGTGTCTCGTTGCATTACATAAGAAAATCCTTCAAGAACTGAGTGGCTTATACGTAGAATAAATTCTAGTTAAGGCGCATAACACCATTTAGATCCCGCAGACATTACTCCCCCATTTGAGTATTTCCTGGTTTGGGATACTTGGTAATTTGCTTACGAATTTTATAAATAATGCATAGTGCAATATATACAATAGAAGTGTATTCTTTCCTTACCAAGTGTGGCATTTAGTTTCATTTAAACACGTAGAATTAACGTGTGTCACCAAAAATCACCATATTATCAAACATTCCGCGTATTCATATGATCATGTCTGTTTAGGGAACCCTGGACACAATGAGGATGAAAATCTATGTTTGATATACCGAAAGGCTTAAAAACTGTAAGTTAAATTGAAAATGAGATACGGGAATAAAATGGGGCCCATTTTTTGCTTATTGTTAGTGAGAAATAATATATATATATAGATACATGCAGCAAAAACAGGCTTTCATTACGATGAAAGACCATAAGGAAAAATTTGATAACAACCCAAAATGCAGACTAATTAACCCAACGAAGAGTGAAGTCGGAAAGGTGAGCAAGTGCATGCTGGACAAAATAAGCAATGAAATAAGAACAAAAACTAAATAGAATCAATGGCGGAATACGTCATCTGTGCTGGAATGGTTCGGAAACCTTAATGATAACATTTTGTTATCATTCCTCGTCTTTGATATACCGTAGTTGATTTCTATCCTTCGATATCAGGAGAACTGTTGAAGGAATCATTATCATTGGCTAAAACATACACAAACGTATCTGATCTAGAATGCGAGACGATTATGCACGCGAGACGATCGATACTTTTTGACTTCACCGGCAAGCCATGGATCAAAAGAGATACCCAAAACAGTTATGATGTAGCAATGGGGGCATTTGACGGTGTTGAAATCTGTGAGCTCTTCAGACTATATGCCCTTCAATCCTTGGAGGAAAATATGACGATACATAGTATCGGACTGTACCGGAACGACGGGCTCGCTGTAGTCAAAAACTGTTCAGGCAGCAGCTCCGACCGCACACGAAAAGAGATAATCGAGATCTTCAAATCCTTTGGACTTAAGATAACAATCCAAACCAAACTGAAATCAGTAAACTACTTTGACGTAATCCTCGATCTCCATACATGGACTCATAAACCGCACAGAAAGCCAAATAACAAACCAGTTTACATACAACGCACTCTAACCATCCTCCAACTATCATCAAGAACATTTCTCTTGCAAATGGAGACTGAGTATCGACGTTGTCATCAACTACAGACTTCTTCTAGAATGCAGCACCAATATACAACGAGGCGCTGAATTCAAGTGGCTAGAGGGAAACTTCAAGTGCACCCACGACACGAAAGTCGTCAAGAAGCCAAAAAGACTCTTAGCGGAAAATAATTTGGTTTAATCCTCCGTACAGCAAAAGCGTATCATCCAACGTCGGAGGAACATTTATTAAGTTACTAGACAAGCATTTCCTAAGTGGTCACCAACATCATAAGATATTTAACCGAAACATAGGGAATTTTATTAGGAATATAATGAAACTAGTATGACAAAATTTGACAAAATATATTTTGAGTTATCTTTGCAGAACCTAAAATGGGTCAAAAAACGTGTTTTTTATGATTTTCTCCCAATGGTCAATTTCATGACCATGGTCGGATTCATTTAAACCTTTTCTGCAAAAAAATGTATACTTTTATATAAATTAAATGAATACTAGTAATGAAGAAGTTATGGCAGTTTTACGGAGGCTATACCTGAAGGTGCACAGCCCTCTTATCACGAAAGGTATATAAATTAGACCGAACTCTTTAAATATGTCTGGGGCCTAAAAAGAAGGAGAGCCACAAATGTATCGATACACTTGGAGATAATAAGACAATTCAACACAATGAGAAGGAGATCAGAACAATGTATTCTCGACGAGAAAATAGAAATTCTCCGCCGCAACAAAGATAATCTGATAAATATCAGAAGCGAGATGGGAGAAAATAATAATGTTAAACGCAGTTTTCTCTATCTGTTCAGCGATATCAGTGGGCGCGCACTGCGAATATTTGTCTCACTGACTTCGCTGAATGGGAACTGACGACCGCGCGGCGTAAGCGAGAAACCCAAGGTAGCTAACTACATCATAAAAAGTATATTTTTATTTGATATTAAACTCTACTCAACATGGTATTGAGCACTCTCCATCTTATATGAATAAATCTCGTTCTACACGTATTTATTGTATCTGAGAATCTGCGTTTTCCAGGATATCTTGGTATAAAACCCCGATAGGGAAGTCTACTCTGGTTATCGATTAATCCTAACCCATTTGGGAACTTGTTCAGATTTTTTTCTGCGCGGAGAAAAGTGACGCCAAGAGTCACCGCGATCCCTTCAGGATTTGAACCACGCCGGACCTCCAGCACCAGCGGCGAACGCTTCCCCACTACACCGTGGGTGTCAAGGCTACTTGGCCGAGTATACTCGCCCGCTTATATAGCCTGGGTCCATTTTATCCTCGAAAAACTGCACGCCGGATGGAACATAGAGATTGGCTCGCTGGATTCTGTTGGATTTGGCAGGCGCATATGGAAGCATAAGTGTGTCATTTCCGCCTTAACCCCAGATAAGGGACCTAAACCCCAGATAAGGCGGGCCTTATCTGGGGTTAACGATCCCTATCCCCAGATAAGGAACGTTAACTAGGGATAAGGCGCCTTATCTGGGGTTAACGATCCTTATCCCTAGATAAGGATCGTAAACCCCAGATAAGGCAGCCTTATATGGGGTTAACGATCCTTATCCCCAGATAAGGAGCGTAAACGCTTATGGAAGCATAAGTGTGTCATTTCCGCCTTAACCCCAGATAAGGGACCTAAACCCCAGATAAGGCGGGCCTTATCTGGGGTTAACGATCCTTATCCCCAGATAAGGAACGTTAACTAGGGATAAGGCGCCTTATCTGGGGTTAACGATCCTTATCTAACGATCCTTATCCCTAGATAAGGATCGTAAACCTCAGATAAGGCAGCCTTATCTGGGGTTAACGATCCTTATCCCCAGATAAGGAGCGTTAACTAGGGATAAGGCACCTTATCTGGGGTTAACGATCCTTATCCCTAGATACGGATCGTTAACCCCAGATAAGGCGGCCTTATCTGGGGTTAACGATCCTTATCCCCAGATAAGGATCGTTAACTAGGGATAAGGCGCCTTATCTGGGGTTAACGATCCTTATCCCTAGATAAGGATCGTAAACCCCAGATAAGGCCGCCTTATCTGGGGTTAACGCTCCTATGATACACAAATGCATGAGGCATTAACCCCAGATAAGGCGGCCTTATATGGGGTTAACGATCCTTATCTAGGGATAAGGATCGTTAACCCCAGATAAGGTGCCTTATCCCTAGTTAACGCTCCTTATCTGGGTATAAGCATCGTTAACCCCAGATAAGGCGCCTTATCCCTAGTTTACGCTCCTTATCTGGGGATAAGGATCGTTAACCCCAGATAAGGCCGCCTTATCTGGGGTTTACGATCCTTATCTAGGGATAAGGATCGTTAACCCCAGATAAGGCGCCTTATCCCTAGTTAACGCTCCTTATCTGGGGATAAGGATCGTTAACCCCAGATAAGGCCCGCCTTATCTGGGGTTAAGGCGGGAAATGACACACTGCATTTGTGTATCATAGGAGCGTTAACCCCAGATAAGGCGCCTTATCCCTGGTTAACGATCCTTATCTGGTGATAAGGATCGTAAACCCCAGATAAGGCAGCCTTATCTGGGGTTAACGATCCTTATCCCCAGATAAGGATCGTTAACCCCAGATAAGGCGCCTTATCCCTAGTTTACGCTCCTTATCTGGGGATAAGGATCGTTAACCCCAGATAAGGCGCCTTATCCCTAGTTAACGTTCCTTATCTGGGGATAAGGATCGTTAACCCCAGATAAGGCCCGCCTTATCTGAGGTTTAGGTCCTTTATCTGGGGTTAAGGCGGAAATGACACACTTATGCTTCCATAGGCGCAGTGCTTGCTGCGATCATAGATATTTGATACCGGAATGTATTTTGGAGTAAGAGGAAAGTCTAATTGATAATTTAGGACGATATCACGTTTTCGCAACGGTAATATTTTATTTCCTTGCAAAGAGAAACACATAATAAATCAAATTCTGAACGAAAAAAAAAAATCATCTTTGCTTGATGCATACAAATTACTCACATTTAAATATTTTGTTGGAAGCTAACGTTAATATTTACCATATCAATTTGATAGAATAACTTCTCCTGACGTGCAATGTACACTTTGCAGCAGCGGAATGCAAAATTGATAATGTAAGGATAATTGATGCTACATTTGAATAAACATAAGCGAGATGCTGTTAAACACATACAGAATTCAGCTACTGAGCTATTAACAAAACAAACTTTGAGAATGTGCTTATATTCAAAAGCTAGTAATTTAAATACAAATGTCAATCTACCTAAATAGCCTGTATCCAAATGTACATTAGTGTGTCGGTGAATGCTTTGACCATTGATAAGAAATGCGATTCATTTGTGTTTTATAAACTCGCTAATGGATATCTTCATTAACTAAAGCGCTAATAGTACTACGCTATGGACTAATCGGTAACCACTTAATGGACAGGTATACACGATTATTGCCTAAGATCATTAGAGGGTAAATCCCCATTTTATTATAAGGTATTTTACACCGCTTCATTATGTGTAAAAGATGCACTCATTATCTGAGCCTCTTGTTAGGGAATCGTAAGTGCATGTAATAGATGTGTATCCGCGTTTTTAGATGTAACGTTTCACATGCCACAGTTGTTGATTAATAGTGTTATTTATTAAAGCCCGCATCTAGTTCCTTGTGCACTCCTTCCAACAGCGTGTATGTACTAAAGTAGCAGCTGGCATCGTGTCCGTGATACACCAACAACCATCGTGACGCTTTATCACTGCCACCCATACGAATGTGAGCATTCTTTGGATTTGTTATTTAGCAGCTATTATAAACATGTCCTAAAGCGCCATTCACCCGCTCAAGTATTCTGCCTGCTCTTCAAGTGGCAGCAAAATATCGTCTTGTAATGTTCTAGCATTGTTCATGGATAATACCCCATTGGTGTTAACCCTATATCCTGTCACACATACACTAGCAACCAAAAGTATTAGGACACTTTGCAAGCTGCAAATTGAGAGAAAACACTGGGAATCTATTGAACTACTGTGTTAGGTTTTTGGTATTCTAGGGTTATAAAATTAATGGAAAGTTCTTAAAAGTTTGTTACAATAAATTTGGGATGATATTCCTACTTAAAACATTATGATTTAAAAGGAAAAAATTTGTAACAATATTTCAGTGATTAAGGTTTTTTGCATTGATACATGTATATTTAGTTAATTTGAGTCAAATAGCTTGACAAAAAATCGTGAGTCATGATGAAATGCTAGCCCTGTTAGTGTGCCCAGGTCATGTGGGTGGGTGCTATGAGAAAGTACAGAGAATCTGGTTGGTTTCCATTTAAAATATGAAAGTAAAGGTGTCAAAATGAACTAAATTTCCCTCCCAAATATCTTATTTTGAAGATGAATGAAGAGATCAGGTGTCAATATGTGTGAGAGATTAAAGACTAGTGACAATATTGGGATTAGTTTTACTTCAGTGAATCCATTGACAAACAATTGAGAAGGGTATTTTTGAAAGGAAGTCAACATTGTCAGACTACCCACCTTAGGATTACATTGGCCATACTGAGGTTAATGAATTATTCATGAGTTATTTCCAATGGGAAATTTGTATGGGGATTTCAAGAAGGCACATTTTTTCTTTAATTCCATGGAATTGAATTAGCAGATGTTATAGGAAACATGAATTTATCATTGAGAAGAGATTCAACAACACATTTGTTCAACTCGCAGTGAAATATTACACTCCAAATTGAATATATGGGATGATTTTGACACCATAACCAAGTGTCCTAATACTTTTGGTTGCTAGTGTATATTGTCGTATCATTCAAGAATGATCTGTATTTGATTTTAGCACGGATTTGTTATATATACACATGGAAAAAAGTATCGCACCACTGCTTTTTTGTTGAAAAGTGCAAATGTGGCCACGAATTTTGCCACCATGGTGTGATATTAAGGATCATTTGTTTGTGTAAGCTGTCCAACAAAATGTTGTGCAACAAAAGGGCCACATTTTAGTTTGTGACGTAATCGATGTAATGTTTTTTCAAGGCCAAGGGAAAATGCATGATTTTGTCCAAAAACATTCATGAAACAAGTTTGGGTATAACACGATATTGAATAGACTTTAAAAACTTAAAATAGTCATTATATTAGTCACCATTGATTTTGTTTTTGTTTATTTGACCTAGGTCAACACTTTCGCAATATTGCTTTTGTCATTTGAACTTCTTTAAAATTTGACCTATTTTGACCTTAGACCCCCCAAAAAAGGGAGTTTTTTTGTTTAATTTGACCCCAGATGACCTTTGACCTTGGAATACTTAATTGTGTTACCAAAGATTACAACTTTAGAGATTAATCATCGGGCCTCTCAATATCGCGTTATACCCAAACTTTTTCCATGCATGTTTTTGGACAAAAACATGCATTTTCCCCTTGGCCTTGAAAAAACATTACATCGATTACGTCACAAACTAAAATGTGGCCCTTTTATTGCACAACATTTTGTTGGACAGCTTACGCAAACAAATGATGCTTAATATCACACCATGGTGGCAAAATCCGAGGCCACATTTGCACTTTTCAACAAAAAAAAGCAGTGGTGCGATACTTTTTTCCATGTGTATATATACTTCCAGGTCGCTGCCGTTCAATGCTTCATAATATGCATCCAATCTTCATCTGTCTTAACACAACTACTAAACATCAGAACGTCACAACACAAGAGAATCCTGATTTGTTTTCTTCCTAAGCCGATATCCTATTCTAAAAACGCATCATTTATGAACTGGATGCTTAGTTTGAGCGAAATGTATTGACTCCAACTTAGACAACAGGTTTTTAAACCACCCCCGCCCCCCCCCAAGAGTGACAAGCTTTAATGTTTCAATGAATTGGCTGAGCTATGAACCCCTGGGCATCATGACATCATTGGATACGACATAAAGGATGATAATAAATTGTTACATACATTCATGTAATGGGGATTGAAATTGAACCTTATCTTTTAATTAGAGAGTACTATCATGACAATCCAAAGGGGAATCATGATTATAAAATATCGTCCCGAGAATAAACTGTTTTCTTTTTCAACATTGATGATGAAGTTACGATTCAGTGTTGATATCACTATCTTTTATCATCTTTTTATTACGCTTGGTTAACTCTGCATCTAGAAAAAGGTATACATTGAATCTGCTTTTATACGTACATAATGTATTAATTAAAGGTAAATGCTTTACTAACCAACGCTCCAATAACCACTTTAATCACTATGATTGTAATAGTAGTGATGTATTGGGCTTCTAATTCTATATCTTAGTCATTGCCTAAGCAGATATCAGATATATCGTATTTATAGTCCTTGCAACTACTGTATATTCATACACTCTTAGGGCGTGTTCACACTATAGCTAGTTTTCTCCACGACCCGGGTCGGACCCGGGTCGAACCCGGGTCGAACCCGGGTTGAAGTCTAGTGTGAACAGAAAAATAGGCTCAAAAAACCGACCCGGGTCGAAAATTACAACCCTGCGAAAGTGAAGGGTAGAACCCGGGTTCAACCCGGGTTCAAACTGGGTCGACTGTAGTGTGAGCAGAAATCGCTGTTCGACCCGGGTTGCAAACCTGACTGCTAACCTCTGACCGTAGTTGTTTACGTCAGTTTTCAGCTTTGCTTCGCACGCTCTCGTCTGCCTTTGGTTCTGGTTGAAATCTTTATCAAATTTGTCAAAATGGTAAATAAATGGAGTCAAATTGAAACGGTAGCCATGACGGAACTCTGGGCGGATGAGACCGTGCAAACTAGTTTGAACTCAATGATCCACAATAAGGATATTTACGCCAATTTATCACGCCAGATGGAGGCAATGGGTTTTCACCGTAACATTGAGCAACATTGAGCAATGTCAAAATAAAATCAAAGCACTCAAGAAAAAATTCACAGATACTGAAACACATAACAACAAGTCTGGAACCCAAATCTTTCTTTGGATTTGCCAGTGTTTTAGAATATAGATTGCATGTTATGTTCTGCACCAAATATTTTGTTTCAGACCGGCGTACAGAATCCCTACATACGTATTTCATAAACTTTTTAGCTTAAAAATAGTTTGAGATAAAGCTTAAATATCCAGTTTTAAAAAAAAAATCAAAAAAACCCACGGCCAACACTTGCAACAAACAGAGTTTGACATACATAGCGCTCTAGTGTGAACAGAAAATGAATTATCGATCAATCCGGGTTCGACCCGGGTCCGACCCGGGTTGAGGAAAAAGCTATAGTGTGAACCCGCCCTTAGTAGTATCGAAAAGCAGGACACTAGAATACGCGGAATGCATTGAAAGTGTATAGTTGTACTCCGCGTGCGCGCCGCGCACAACACGCATTGTTTTGGTTCGTTGTTTAGCCAGTCCGGGTTCGCCGATTTGCACTGCGGGTATAAGCAAAATTGTCAACATTTTTTTATTCGTTTTTAAAGAGATTAAAAGTATGCAAATTGCGTGCCATTATTCACACATCAACATCAGCGCGCATGCATTGTTGTCTAATTTATCTCGAAACAAAACATTCTGGCGACTGAGCTATCATAATGATAACATCAATGAAGGACCATCAAAAACATGCCGGGTGAGACAATCAAAATAATCATCACCTCGCTATTTTGTGTCGTAATAACAAGATCTCAATCACGTTGATTTTGATCACAAGCACTATTTCATTACTTCAAGAGAAGGGTGACGCAAACGTTATTTAAAATGTGTTTTTATCATTGTACTGTAATAGATGTGACTCAACTGAATTTCATTTCTAATGTAAAACATGCACAAACACAACGCTTATTCGGTTTGTGGCAGATGTTCCCGCCGTTAATGCAAGGTACAAGATCTTATTTTATTTGAATAACCTGAAATACTTATAGATATGCGAAAAGCTAGACCAGTAAAATCATTTACCCTGACGAATTAAGAATACCCGAGGAAGAACATGACACAAGACTCTATTTACTCAACAATCGGACGTGACGAGACTGTTGGAAACATATATGGTAACGTGATGTTTACGTTTTTATATTGGGATAACGTGTCATATGCTCTAAGTGTAATGATATCAACATTATTTTCACCGTTATCAATATTTGTCAAATCGAATGGAGTAATATTTAACGATAAAAATCGTTTCATTCATTTGAAGTTCTGATTTTGATCTACGTATAAATTAAAACATACTATTTGCATGCTTGACTCTTTATGAGCGTGTTTCTGCTGGGGCACTGCAAAAAGGAAACGCTGATAAACGCTAAGTTTCAATCGGTCAGGTCTTTAATCCCCCCTGTTTCTACTCGCGAAAAGTTATCGCTAAGTTTATCGATCGTAGTCGATGGGCCACGATATTTGACCTTTTGTAATACCAAACAATGCCACCCCACCTGAAAAAGATTGCTTCACAATAATGTGTATAACCCAGCGTGACACGGTTCACGGCGCAAACCGCTAAGAATCGCCTTTCTGTTTCTATTGGGTTTATTGCCAATTATTGCCGATTATTGCCGGTTCCAAACCTGGTTTGTGAAGTTTTTTGGGATTACCAAAAATACCGATTATTGCCGGGTTCTGCCTCTTTCTACTGGGCAAACTTAGCGTTTATTAGCGGTTTCTTCCCAAGCAGAAACACGTTACACGCTCTATGAAACATTGACTGTTACTTTACAAAAGCACATAATAGCTTCATGTATAATAAACATTGAAACAGTTATATTGACCTATAATACTGTAGTAGTGTACAATAGACACCTCGGTCGGTATTCATGCTCCGATTAATATTTAAGTCCTTATAATACCACCTTTGCAAAGTGTTTACTGAGATGCGCAGGCATTCAAGAGTTGTATGTCACTATCAAGTAGAATAGACATATGTAATTGATTACTCGTGTATACGATTGAGAAAGATCTGATTCGTAGCATTGTATATATATATATTTGTATAATGAACACGACATGTCAATTATGATATATAGATTACATGAATGTAACAGAAGCATCTTTGTAAGGTCAGTCCTAGGCGAGCATTGACCAACATGTAGCAAATTCGTTGTATTATGTTTTCCGTAAATTTTGTTCAATTTTAACATTCTTTTTAATGTATGCGATGGTTTAAAGCTACAGGTGAGTCAAAAAAAGTTGTGCGGACATAAATATTTGTTTTAAAAAAACCAAACAAATTTAACAAACCAATTTTAATTGGTTTGTTAAATGTGTTTGGTCTTTTTAAAACAAATAAAAGCACCTATTTAAAGAGCATATTCTCCTACTCATATGAAAACAAGAATCACGGAAATTGATCCTTGCTATCAAGAATTATGCCTGTCTTAAAACAAGAACCCATATTGGTAGCTGTCCACGAGATGCTAAATCCTTTAAAATTATCAATGTAAGCGAGGAGCAAAGAGTACATATTCACAAAGCGTCATTGATATTCAAATGAGATTTAAACCTGGGAGATTCAAACGGAAAGTAGCATGTTATGTATAAATCCATTATAATCTTCCTTTTTTGATTTATGTTACATATTATGAGGAATATATGTAAATCCGGTGTAAATCAATCTCGCTCTGAATGAGAATAACGATTTAAATGTTTCTGTTCATTAGGAATTCCGTTGACAGCTCAAGAATTGGGCTTTTCAAGAAAAAAAGTCATCCCTCTTTGTATCAACGATAATTGACTTTATCCATACTTTAATTTATCTCTGTGTTTGAATGTCCCAGGTATTATATATATGTTTTGAATTTGAATTGGAATGAGTCTGTACTATAGCAAGCTCCTCAGTTAAACGCATAATTGAATGAAATCATATGTTCTTTGAATACGTGTTTTATTGTCTATTTATCTCGGGTATAAATACCTTTTGAATTTTAATGAATCTGTACTCCTTGCTACTTACTTAGAAGGATAATTTCAAAGGATTTAGCATTTCGTGGACAGCTACTAAAATGGGTTAATTTATTAAAACAGACATAACTCTTGATAGCAAGGATCAATTTCAGTGATTCTTTTTTCATATGAGAGAAAGAATGTGTTCTTTGAATACGTCATTGGTTTGTCAGATTTGTTTGGTATTTTGGGGGAAAATATTTATTCACGTACAATTTCTTTTTGACTCCCTGTAGTATGTCATCGTGGACACACTTTAGGTGGTTTTCCAATAGTAAACCGTATCCTCAGTTAGAATGCAAAGTGATACAAGGACATTTTTCTGGAAGGGGAGATCTTTACTACGACTTTGCAGCTAACTCAATTTTTCCCAAAGATATCTGGATATAAATGATTACTTTCATGCTTATTTGCTTCAAAATGGACATAAAACAGCATAGCGAGCACAAAATTCAAATTTTACAATGGTATCAGCTATAAATAATGGGAAAATCATATCAACCCTAACCCCCTAACCGGGTTTTAACCGGGATCACAATTTTGGATGAGAGAACGCCGACTAAATCGCCGGGGACCGGCCGGGAATCGATCCTCCTGGGACGTCAGCCCATCGTCCGAACCACTAAGCCACGACCCTCAACTACTCGTTCACTATATAGTTTTGGTTGGTTACGTCATCGAAACCGTCTGCACATACGCTTGGGATAGGCTTAGAAGTAGTATGTTTAAAGCATTGAGGGGGTTAGGGGTCGGGATTAAGACACCTGTCTTAACATAACCTTACAGACTTGTAGTATTTGTTCTCATTTCATTTGGGGGTGGGGAGCACGAGGAACGTGTGTGATATAATGTGTACGTGTGTGATACAATGTGTCTGGCATAAAAAACCCGATGTAAATTACATATTATATCGTAAGTTTTACTTGCAATATTGTAGATTTTTTAAAATTTTCAACCAGAAAAGTATACAAACAATTAAATGTCTACGTAGCGACTCGAGATTTTAATTTTATATTAATATGAAACGATCATTGAGAACTTGTAACACAGTATCGGCATATCTACGTAGGTGCGAAACACATTGGTTGAACAATTATATTACACATTATTTATCATATTGGTTCCTATCACTTTCTTATTCCTCTTATTCTTATTTCAATAAATAAGTGGAGTATTCTAAATATCAACTACTCAACGCACTATAGAATGCTACCGTATTCTCTACTTCTCCAGAGTAGGCGTTGAACTTCCAAAAGACACGTAGAGCTAGTGTCCAACAACATCTTTTGGTAAAAGAGTGAAGAGACACTCTGCAGTAAGTTCTAAATATAGAAAAGTAAATATCACTTTTCCCATGCATATAACCAACACTCTCGTCACGTCCACCTTTTGAGTAAAATATAGTCCTATTTCATTAGATTGTCTACTATTTCATTAGATTGTTCTAAGTTTCCTAAATCATTTCACAGGTCTAGCATACATTGTCTGCATGTCTATGGCAATGTGGTTAAAGGTTGCGTTTCAAGTATAACTCCAAGCCACAGCTACTGTTATAGTTCAATCAGTTCCAAATTTGCGAACCTGTTTACAGCAGCAAATTAATACAGAACAGTATTGGCGCGCAAAACACTCGCATGGCGCAACACGGCGCATTATTACTCGCATGTGTGACGCTTGCTGCCAACATTTCGCGTGTACGCTTGGATTACTTTAGCGTGCATAGATATAAAACCACATATATCTCACCCATTTGCAGATGATTAAACTATAATAGTAGTACCAATTATTAAATCACGCATTTATTTTCAGCAGCACGTATATTCAAAAATAGCAGCTAACATTGTGTCCGTGTTACACCAACCACCATCGCGACGCTTTATCGCCCACCACCCAAACGAATGTATAGCATTACTTGGATTAGTTTACGGCAGCTATTGTAAGCATATCCTTAAGCGCTATTCATCAGCTCATGTTTTCTGTCTGTCCATCAATCGACATTATCTTCTCAGGGTTTCTTGCAATGCATTGGTCATGGATTATGCACGATTGACGTTTAACTTATTTCCAGTCACATGCGTATTCCCGTTTTACTCAAGAATTATTTGGTTTTGATTTCAGCGTGTGATCATAAACTCTCTGACCGCTGCCTGTTGAATGCTCCATCATATCGCAGCCTCTGATCATTGAGGAAATTAATAATGGTGCATTTGTTATGACCAACTGTGAACCTTATGGAAGTTACGCGAGATATGACGAGGAGTTTTGCCTCTAGGGATGAACTGTCAACGGAGTAAGGTAAGATTTACAACTCATATTGTGGTGTTAATAATGCTTTGTCTGACATTTTGTAACCATATATCGTTTATATAGAGAAAGTTACAGATGGTTCAATGTATGGGTTACCCGTGGGATAATCTTTATACAAACATTAAGAACAATAATTAATGAAAAGTGTATTAAATGTGATGTAAGTTATTTTGGAGGTAAGATGATGTTTAAATATGTTCATATACATGTACGGAACGCATCAAGTTACATATGAGGTTTTTATATGGGTTCGTACTTTGTAAGAGGTTACATTAATAATACGCCTATGCATATAGATACACATTTTACCTAAACTAACCAGAATATGTCATCGATATTCCAAAGCCGTTTGCAGAATTCAATGGTAGGTGTACAAAAACATAAAACACGGAGTAGTTTCTTTAGGGATGGCATCCAGATTCGTACGGATTGAAAACCGTAGATCGGAGAGGGTAAACGAACAGTTTTGTGTAGATAAACGGAACGCGGTTAAATAATGACCAACCAATTCGTGTTTAGCCATGCTTAGCGAACGCATTGAGCAACTCCCGTGAACGGACAGTCAGTGCGTTTACCCGGTTTATCCTCTCCGATGTACGGTTTTCAATCCGTACAAATCTGGATGCCATCCCTTATCAACCATCTGCTTAATATTAATCTTGATGGCAATGATTACTTGAACCTATATTCTCTATTCCAGGTGCTTGCAATGTACGTAAAATACCCTAATTGTAACGTGTCTCGCTTAAACCCGTCAAGCACATGTAATGCGAATCGCAGATTACTATCAGATACAATTACAAAAAAATTCAATACAAGAATTATATTTTGCTTGCCAAATAGAGTTTCTATCGGATTTGTTATAGATGTTTGAGGCCATCTAAAGTATGTTTTATTAGCCTATACGAATCATTAGATAATGATATGGTTAGTTGAGGTCAATCTTCACTGAAAACACCAAACTGGTCAGCCTGACTAACTTAAAGCTAGTCCAGATGGTGCAGTGTCCATATTGACTAGCTTTAGCCTTTACCTTTACGACTAGTAGTCCGAAGCTGGACTAGTGTAGGCTAGAACAAATCCAGCTAGTCAGGCTGAGCCGGACTAACCTTAAGCTAGCCAAGTCGGCCATAACCTATCCAGCAGGCTTGACTACACTGCTCGACTAGTTTAAGCTAGTCCAGCAGGCTTGACTAGCCTGCTCGACTAGTTTAAAGTTAGTCCAGCCTGGCTTAACTAGTTTAAGTTTTCAGTGTTTGCTTAGCCGAATTCGGCAACACGTAAATTTTATTTCCATTTGGTATAGAAAAAGTTTTCCAAGCAATGTTTCCAACAGTCTCGTCACGTCCGCCTTTTGAGTAAATATAATCCTCTTTCATTTTATTTCTCTAAGTTTCTTAATTTACATCAGTGGCCTAGCCTACTTTTCTGCATATCTAAGAAATAGTTTAGGTCATGTAAATAGAATCAGATATTGTATATTGAATAAACGCATTGTATGTCGATCTCCTGTCTCATACATGTTTTGGCTTCGTCATGTTTTACATGAAAATATAGAAGTCAGTCATGTCACATTACAATGTCATAATAACACATTCTGATATACGTTGGCGACATCCCATGCCTTCCGGTATATTATATTTATCGGATATCATTGCTGATCGAAATAGACCTGAACTAGATATTGTTATTATGAAACAGAATATCGGGGTAATTATTATTTTAAACGTCTCATTCCCAACTTGTGTGATAGTTATTTGGGATTGTACGTACAACAGTGGTGGTAAATTTTATGCGTGGTATGATAAAGTCATTCGACAGGTAGATAATAAAGCTTAATGCATGTCTATACAATTATAGGTTTTACAAGTCCAAGAGAATAAGGCCTCGGCCGCGGCTATACCCCCACACTAAATCACAGTCTTAGATTAAAGGATTCGTAATGCAATCATTCCTGATGTGTTTCTTAAATCTATTAGATTTTTGGTTTGTATGCAAGGGTTAAAGATATAATTGCGCCCAAGGCATCGCATTGGACTAATACTGATGTAGTCATATGGTTGCAGTGGTGGTTATTGGAACGCTTTAACCGTTAATGAATATCTGAGTGTATGATTGCACGATTGAATTTACGCCTTTATTAGATGTCTAGCTAGCAATAGCACTGTACAGATGACAGATGGTGTTTGATATTTCTTGTTTTTCAAATGTTAAAACGATCAAAATATTAATATTGAGAGGAACATAATTCAATCTAATCATAACGAGGGTAAAACCATCCAATGGAAGAGTGCTCAACCCTAAAAGGGAGCCTTACGGTAAACACAGATTTAAGATTTGATTTTACATAGTGCTTTACAGTACTGGTTCGTGGAGGCCTGAGAACAGACCCTCACTCCTCAAAAACAAGATGCATTATGGTAGTGTAGTGTCACATAAGAATACATATTATAATACAGGTTCACAAAAAGGGATTAATACATGTCAACAATTATGTCAAAAAGTGGAAAAAGTGGAGAAATTCATGGTAACATAAAAAGTAAAGTGAAGAATAAATCCATTGTTTTGTTAAAAAGTCAAGTGTAGAATATATCCATGGTTATGTCAAATGTCAAGTGATTAGGCCAAGTAAAAAAATAACATGTTTATCGTCCCCACCGATTATTTAAAATTATTCTGTTATTTTTCTTATCTAAAATAACAAAATAACAATTGATAAGGACCTCCCTCACTCATTTTTTATAAGGTTTGGACGATCAACATGTTATTCACCATATTAGGCCTTATACATTTATATATTGGTATACTTTCTCAACAAGTGTTTTTTCTTGTGTCGACACACACTGGTGAGTTCATTTATTTTGTTGAGCGAAGAGAGGTGTGGTTTATGTATCATGAAGAATTTCTCTTCAAGACACAATTTACAAGTTTTACTAATTGTAGAGTATGGCTTAGCTCTGCTCAATATTGTCCATGTGATAGAATGTTGTATATTTTTTCCTTTAGTTTCAAAACATATTCACTTAAAGTTGTTGCATTTCGATGTTCTTTATTTCTGAAGCTTGAGATGTGTCAATTAAATCGTGTTTTGAATGTATTTTCAGTTAGACCAACATACGTTTCCTTAATTAATTTTCTTGCCGCGTTACTGTGGCTTGGTATATTACACTGCGGGTAAGACAGTTGCCATTAGGTAGGCACTGCCGACCACGTTGTTATGGGATGAAATTGTTCGTTGATTTCCGGGTGGGAAAGATTTGACGAGTAGGTTGAAGATTTTTTTGCCGATGTTTGTTTTTACGTTGTCGCTATATATGGTGGGTTGAACCATGTGATATTTCGAGACCGAGTGCGTTTTTTCTTGGTGCTGGGTTGCTGATGTTTGTATTCAAGTTCGTAGTTGTAGCCGCGTTTGTTGAGGGCATCTTGGTAGGCAGGTTTAGTGCGTCCCCATACATATATTCAACTAATAGAATATATTGGTAATCCCCTTACTTATGTTCTAATGAGATGTGAATACTATACTTAAAATGTACTTGAAGCGTGTTGGTGAAATTCCAAACCAACATTATCTTGCTGTTAACTTAGCGAACTTATTGTGTGATGTCATTGCCCCATTAGCCTACCTTTGATGTAATCAGGGTAAATAAATGTAAGCAGATATGATGAATATGATGATCAAATACAATGATCCATTTCCAATACTGCGTCACACAGCAAGTAGTCTTGAAAGCTGAATATGTGTGGGAAGGAAAACAGTAGGCAGTGCGTCTTCTTACAATCAGTGATAAAAGTTAATGTTTGATACTGAGGCCCGTTATGATAATTTGTCTTATCCATTCATCAGGATTCTTGTGTGCCCCCTGCTACCTAAACGTGTAATTGTGTGTAACTTTTTTATAATTATATATGTCATCTAGTTTCTGGTTTATGATGTATATATCTGATCATAATCCAGTCATGATAGTTTAGATTTCCATATGATTTGCAGCATTCAGAGATTTGACAATGATGACAACCTAATCATCTCATAAAGTTATTCAAATTAGTCACATGATCTATTACCTGCAAGTGTGTAAGAACCCCTTTAGTTGCTATTTTAGGTCTCCATTAGTGCCCCTACTCTTGCTTGCCCGAGATTGTACTGCAGACACGTTAATGTTTGAATATGTATTCATACATCTTCTGACCAGCCTAAGACAATGGTTTATATTGGGCCAATATATGTATGTTGTCAGGGTATTGTAGTTTTTAGAATATCTTTCCACACTGTTTTTTACCTTCGTGATATTGAAAATGTGCAGATTTGGATAGTCTGCAATGACACTTGTGCGAAACAATTGCATGTTAATTGAGTTGTATCTTTATCTTAACTTGATTATCACGCATGACATTTGAATAAAGCACATTACTGGGATGGAGTGTGACCCATAGATCATTGCACTCGGTTTTACGCGTAGGGTTGAAGTAGTGTTATTGTGTATATCGGGGAGGTGGTATTGTAGAGAAAAAACACCCATAATATCAAAACATAAAATCATTTTACTCAAGTATCATTCATGGTGTATACTACAAATACGAGAGCGAGATATTTAAGATTCCTATATCAAATCTTCCAAAACCAATAAGGTCTGATGAAACTAGAACATATGTAATATTGAAATGCATTATTTAATGCGTTTGACCACGTTCAATTTTGTGAACTTTTTTTTGTGAAGCTAGTATTTTAGAAAACACACACACTGATAATAACTTGTATCATTGATGGTGTGTACTAATATCACGAGAGCGAGATATTAAGATTCTTATATTAAATCTTCCAAAACCAAAAAGGTCTGATGAAACTAGAACATATGTAATATATTGAAATGCACTATTTAATACATTTGACCACGTTCAATTTGATTTGACTTTCTAATAATACTTGCTAAAATTGTTTATACCGCCACATTTCCTTAGGCATTATGCTAATTCACGGACTTTACCGGAGCAGTGGGAATAATCTTAATTGAATTCAATCGGGGGTATTATTACATGTCGTAGATGTGTAGTTGTCCGCAACCATTGAACATAATATATTCCGGACGGACCGGGTACAAGTGATCAGTTGTCATATTATTTTGAATTTGAAGTTTTGATAGGCGATACTTGTATGTCATTGGCAAGTGTATTGATATCAGACGCACGGTTTATAGGCAAACCCATGAAACCTGATATTTGTTGGACTGACAAAAATGGACATTATAAACACTGAAACAGGCAAAATGTGTTTGTATTAGTGTTATTTAAAACAAAATATTGTGGATGAATCAAAAGGTATTCGTTCAAATGATTGAACACGTCCATTATGTAAGATTAGACAAATATCATAATAAATTAGATTATAGTGTCTCGAATCTAAGTATCTCTTATACGGGTGTGTGATGTTTCAGATTCTGCCGTGCGGGTATGTCATCCGTGTGATATTAACGTGACGTTATTCATCGGTGACGTCAATTAAATACTAATCTTACGGCTAAAGGCGCGTTCATACTCCTGTCGTTGCGCATCGACCGACGTCGATGGATAAAAGTTGACATTGCTTCAACTCGCGCGCCGATGTCCATCGACGTCGGCCGATGCGCAACGACGGTAGTATGAACGCACCTTTTAAGTTGATTTTACCCTCATCTGCGTTGAGATGCCTTTTCACTTATCTTTCCTCCTTTACATATGCTAGTTTCAAATCAGATAAACAAATTCACTGGGTATTTCTAGAACTGACTTTTGCAAAATACCGTAAGTGCGAACCTAAGATAACAACATTTTCCCTTTGGTTACCTAAAGGCCATTTCGAGAGTTGACATAAGCAGAAAGACGTAACTCGAAAAAGGACATTCTTAGAAAAATTGCAAGAACAGGAATGTAACTCCAATGGAGGCTGTTTTCGAGTCTCGGGATTTTGTTTATTAGTTACAATATCCAAAATGAACAATAAGTGAGTTACGTTTTGCTGGTTGTCATCCCTCGTTTTTTGGCATATCTCGACAAAATCAGAAAGTGATACTTAGATAATCTAATTAAATACCACTGAGGAATATCACCGAGGAAATGGTAAAATTACATACACTGTTTTACTTTTTCGCTACCTGCATTCACCAACAAAAACCCCATTGTGGTTTGGCTTTCGAGGAAACTACTACATCTTAAAATCCAAACAATTATCTTAACCAACAGTCCGGTTTTACTACTTTACCTCCTGACTTTTCCGGAACTTTGATATATTAATCAATGATAACTGAATAATCAGGTTAAGATCAAGTACAACACGCATCCACTAGTAAGATAATTCTATTCTTTTCAGAGAATTCCAATCTACTTAGAACTTTATGCACCGGAAGTCCAACAAAACTCGATATTGTAAGTTGAAGTCATTGAATACCTTAATGTACTCTCACGATTATTACGTAGCCTATGACAAATAATTATAGGATCATTCGAGTAGGTCATTTCCGTTATACGTACTCCTCTGTGATTGGTCGACATTTATTTTTAATAGTGGACGGATGTCTTGGTCTGTATGTGTAAGATGATCACCATTAGCAGCCCATTACAACAAGTCAATCAACTTCACGGTATTGATCTTAAAGCAAACTAGAATATCAATACGAAGCAAGAGATATATGTGTATTTTATGCTTCTAGATCTAGATCACCAACATGTGAGAGCACATGAAATCTCATTAAGTGTATAACATTGTTTAATACCAGCACCCCACTAGCACCGTCAACATGAGCAGGTGCCACTAGTTTCACAATACACACTAGACGGATGCCCAATGTAACGCCTGTGGTAGATAATTGGTAGTTTTCAATTGCTATAGGGGATGTAGCTTCTTGAATTGCAAAGATGAGTTTCCTCCCCCTTGGCCATCTGAATGATTTGGGTGGTTTTCATAAAAGCTTTAAATTGAGAAGCCTCTAAGTGGTTACTTTCCTACAAGAAAATAAACTTTGTTTTAAAAATGTATTTAAGATGTATATTTAGCTGCCTTATTCTCGCAACACTGCGATGAAGATTAACAAAGGTCATGGTCATTTCTTTTGGACCAGTATATTGAGGGGAGAGATTTGGATCACAGACTTATGCTCAGTTTAGAGGAGGTGTGTTTAATTTAGATTGATGTCACAGAGAAGGCCATACAGGCATGGAGTTAACCGAATATCGTGAATATCGGGATAAACCACGTAAACATTCAGTCACATCTGATACCTGTCTTCAGTGTTGATCATGTTACCAATCTGAGATACGAAAACCAGTAGTGGTTGATGCTTTGACCATGTTTAGGCAAAACCCTTCATATATATGTGAATTTACTTTTATTCTAAAACAACCAGGGATTCCGGTTGTGAAACTTCGTTAAAAATGTATTAATTTCTCCTTCTTATTTTAATAGGATATATTTACAGTTTCACATTTTGATTAACATACTTCCAAACGCTCGACTTTATAATAACGAATAAGCTCACCTTCTATATCGGCATATGATACGCAATCATCGCTAACCTTGGAGATTGTGCCTTTTGATCTATATATACATCCATAAGAAGCGTGGCAGCCGATCGTATTAATTCATGATACCGATCGAACCAGTTAATACTAACGATTATATCAGAGTGCCACGGGCACAGATGTTAAAGATATGAATCTATTATATTAAGCCTCGGAGGTGCCAAGTAGCAAGTGATGTTTCTTGTGTTTTTATCAGCTGAAGGTAATCACGTTCGCGTATCGAGATCAGGGGTCATAGAAATTGATGCAGTGATTACTTTTATAGTTCATAAGAAGGAAGAGGTGAAGGGAATGACGGAAGAGGTGATGTCGAAGGAAGAGGAGGAGGAGGAGGAGGAGGAATAGAGGGAATAGGAGGATAAAGAAAAGAAAGAATAGGAGAGAAAATAAATTACGACGAGGAGGGAGGGGGGCTGCATGCAAGTTGTTAGACAACTCAGTGGGTGAATTTGTTGTTGTTTGATTAAAATAAATCCTACAAAAAGTTATTTTTATGATAAAGGATAAACATATAAGTCAATCAATACTAATGAGAAACATTATAGGCTGTGACAAATATGGCACACCCTATACATTATGAGACCAACGTATATAGCGAAACAGCTACATTACGAACTATATTTTATTCTCTAAATATATCCAACAAAAAGAGTTATTTTTATGATAAAAGACGAAATAACAAATAAATCAATACGAACGAGAACAAAATATAGGCTGTGCCAAATATGGCACAGCCTGTACATTATGAGACCAACGTTATGACACGCTATCCCAATATAAAAAAGAAAACATTACGTTTCCATATAATGTTTCTAACAGTCTCGTCACGTCCGATCGTTGTGTAAATAGAGTCCTATGTCAATGTCTTCCTCCGGTTTCTTTAATTCTTCAGGGTAAATGAATTTCTGGTCTAGCCTATATTGTTTTATGCATCTAGTAAGAATTTAAGGTTATTCAAATAAAATAAGATACATGTTTTACATCAGAAAAAAATGTCAGTCGTGTCATACATTTTAAATAACGTTTGCGTCACCCTAATCTTTTGGTATATCAATAGAATGTAATGTTAGTTAGTAAAAGTGCTCTACTTTGAAGTATAAATGCACGATTGAATTTACTTCTGGATGCTAAGTTGAACAAAATGTATTTAACATGATCAATAGATTTTTTTTTTTTTGGGGGGGGGGGGATATATGTTTAAGTAATCAAAATATAGGTAAAATAGGTCACAGAAATAAGGAAACAGCGCACCATCATGAATGGGAACGAGAGTCAAATTAATCTCATACTCGTATATGACGATCTAGAAACGCAGTTTACAAATAACCAAAAAGTAGTGCTATCAACACTGGAACAAAACTTCATATCTGTGTTGAGAAATAACGGCTTGTTCTTGAAGTATCCACTAAAGTACGTTTAAACCGGACTAGATTTGATGATCATAATTCTTCTTTTGGATTGTTATGTTAGTACTAACTAATTAAAACATAAGGTTCGATGTCAATTGCGATCCCTATTACATGAATTTATGTTCCCTCATTTTTGACCATTCCTCTCATCCTGTTGTATCCGATACTGTCAGGGTGTCCCGGGAGTGACGCGGCTGTTGTATCCGATGCTGTCATGGTGTCCCGGGAGTGACGCGGCTGCATTTAAGAGAGGGGATGCATCCAATTATTGAACATTTAAAACTTGGCACTCTTGACAAAATAAATATCACATAATCGCTCTTTTCGGAGAATACAATACATTTGCTACATTTCGTGGTTTTCCGTGACATTGGAGATAAATTTCAGTTCATATTATCGTGTGCGATGGTTTAAAGCGATGGTTTAAAGCTAGTAGGTAATATTAGACACACTGTCGGTTGGGACACCAATAGTAAAACGTACCAGCTCCAATGTAAAGTGTTGACATTACACTAAACGTTGAAATTGACTATTCCGGAATAATTTACGGAATAAAGCGTACTGTATGTTTAACATAGCTTTATTCTGTTAATGGTCTTGGACCATAAAGCATAATTATCTGTTGTTTGCTTGTTTTATGTTTTTGCGCGCTCTAAATTCACTGGAAGATTTATTTGCGCCTTATAAGAACAATCTATTGTTATTATTATTATTAATATCGGGCCAAAATCTCACAAAAACTGAATAAGCATACTCTCGGACATCTTGCTAAGAAACTCCGTGATAGGAAACTCTATGTGTATCGAAACTCTATGTGTATCGATAAGGGTGCAATGCTGCTGCGGTAATATTTAAAGATATTTGATACATCAATGTGTTCTTAAATCCAAGGAAGAGAAAAGTGTTTCGTTATCCGGTCATCAGAGAATACCACTTTTTTCGTTAAAATAATATTTAACTTCTCTATAAATAGAATTCACTAGCAGAGATCATTTAAACTAAAATTAATATTTGCCGAATCAATATAATTGATAATTGCAAATCTGCTCCAGACGTACAATATACGTTTTGTCACTTTTGTGTCCCCGGCATGGTATATTAGGAATGTCACGATAATCGATTATCCGTGATAATAAACTGCAACACAGAATGTAACTGCTGGGCTGAAACAAATCAAACATTGCTGATAATGCGAATACAAGTGTCAATCTACCTAAAAAGCCTTTATCCAATTATAATGTGCCGTTGCTACTGTTAAGAAGAAAGATTCATTTGTGTTCTATAAAGCTATCTAATTGACAACCTCAGTCCAATTAAATTCTACACCGTTGACTCAACGGTAGCCACACTTAACATACAGGTATACTAAGGTTCTACCCAAGATTATTAGAGGGTAGGTTCCAAATTTATTAAAGGGCATTTTACCAGACTTCAATAATTGTAAAGTTGCAATCGATCTCGAAGCTTAGGAATTCGTGCATGTTATCAAGATAATTCAAAGCTGGATTAAGTTTGTCTTAGGATTCACCAAGAGGTGTCTGTAAAATGAAATGTGGTTCAAGGTAGTGTTATACAACCCTAGGCCACAACTGCTGGTTAGTAGTACTCCCGGGGGGGTTCTCACATTGATATGGTATACGTATATGTGCCTACCTTTTGGGGTGCCTTTTCGCAAAAATTGGTATAGCGATGGGGTGGTTTTCATCACAGACCAAAGCGCCCAATTGGCATAAATTGGGTGTATTTTGAGGTATTTTTGGAAAAAGCGCCCAATTTGTGCACAATTGGGTGCTTTTCTTACAAAATTGGTATATTGATGGGTGGGAAATTAGCCAAAAAATAGGTATAGGGAAAGTCACATTTTCGAAGTCCGGTAGGCACATCCACGTACGATTTTGGCGAAAGTAACCCCCCCCCGGGGTAGTACCATTTATTAAAGCCACAATGTATTTGCACTTCTACCAGAAGTGTGTATACAACATAGCAGCTGACACTGTGTCCGCGCTACACCAACCCCCATTACGACGCTTTACCACTGCCACTCAAATGTATATGAGCATTACTTGGATTGGTTTTCAGCCGCTATTGTAAGCATATCTTCAAGCGCTATTCATCCGCTCATGTTTTCTGCATGCCTATCAATCGACAGCATAACATTATCTACCAGAGGGTATCTTGCAATCGATAAGTATGGATAATGCATGATTGGCGTTTAAACTATTTCCAGTAACACACCTAATCCTATTTTACTTGAGAATGATTTGGTTTTGATTGCAGTGCGGAATTATAAACACCCTGGGCGCTGCACATTCATCGTTCCACTATTACTGTCATATCACAACCTCTAAACCTTAAGGATATTAATAATGGTGTAACTGTCGTGTCTTACTTTGAACCTTGGAAGTCACGCGAGATATCACGAGGAAATGTACCTCTAGGGATCAATTTTCAATTGAGGTAGGTAAGATTTACAACACATATTGAGATAGTAATAATGTTTCGCTGGTCTGAAATTGTGTAACCAAACATCGTTTATATAGAGCGTTAACATGTGTTTACATTCATTGGTTATCCGTAGGAGTAACCTTTATACAAGCATTCAGAATAATAATTAATGAATACGTTTGAAATTGGATGTAAGTTATTTTTGAGAGGTTACATTATTATGCCGATTAGTACATGCATATTGATCCACCCCGGGCAACCCAGAATATAGCATAGATATTCCGAAGCAGGTTGCAGTATTCATTGCTATGTGGACAAACACCTTGCACTGTTTTGTTTCTTTATCAACCATCTACTTAGTAATCTTGTCGGTGATCCGGGTGCTGGTAATCTACGTACAACACCCTAATAACGTGTGTATCGCTTAAACTGTCACGCACATGAAGTTTGATTACTTTCAGATGTAACTACAAATTTCAATGCAAGAATTGTATATGTTTATGCTTGCCAAATCGAGTTTTCTATTGGACTAGTTATATATAGATGTAAGTATGCTTTTATGAGCCTATTTTTCGTACGAAACATTGCATAAAGGAGTGGGTAGTTGAGGTCAATATTCATTGAGATCTCTCATTTTAATCTTTTAAAAATATTCTTTCCTATCTGTAGCGATTCAAATGCAGGCTTATGCACATTGTGTGCTCAGGTTTTCAATTACCTGACATGAATATTGAATGATTCATAGTATTTCGTTGTGGTAAGGTTCTCATTTGTTATGGAATACGCCGCTAACATTTGTATTTCACGATGCATTTATCAAATTCATATATGTTTCCCAGTATTTGGTAAAACGGAAACGTACACAAAAGTGAAAGGGGTGAGAGTTGTGTGTGTGACATTCTTTGTTATGTGTCTTGCATAACAATGGATGTGAATTAGTAATCAAATAAGTTTATTTACAAGATCATAGATTATAAACTTTCAACCAACAAATTTCCCCCAAAATTCAACTTCAATTTAGCTACTCGAGACTTTAATTGTACAATTGTAAATTTGTAAAATGTAATTGTAAAATGAAATTATTTATATGAATCGGTCATCATAGCGTTTATGGATCGGATGGTTGTAATAAATTACGTCAATTGTGCCACCCCCCCCCCCCCCCCCCCCCCCCCCCTCGGTTGTAGGTACGAAACACATTGGTTGTACAATTATACTTCACATTATTTGTTATTGTATAGGTTCCTACGGGGTTCCTATCCTACTACTTTCTTGTTCATCTTATTCTTATTTCGAACAAATACGCGGAGTATTCTTAAAATCAAATATTATTTGCAAATGCACCAGATAGTGTAAGCGTTCAATTTCCAAAAGACACGTAGAGCAATTGTCATGAAATGTCTTTTGAAAAAGAGTGTGATGAGACTGTGGATGAGTAAGTTCTAAATATAGAAAAGTTAATATCACGTTTGCAAGCATGTTTCCAACAATCCCGTCCGCTCTTTGAGTAAATATAATCCTATTTTGTATACATTTTTTTCTTCTTTTTTTACCTAAATTATTTCACTGGCCCATCCTACATATCCTGCATATCTATGAAACAGTTTAGGTCATGCAAAGAGAATCAGATCTTGTATCTTGAATGAACTCATTGTATGTAGCGCCTCTGCCTTACACCATGTATGCTTTGGCTTTGTCTGTCATGTCATATTACCATGCCATCATAACACATTTTGATTTACGTTGGCGGCATCACATATATCATATTTATCCATTATCACTGCTGATCAAAATAGACTTGGAACTAGATATTGTTATTTTGAAACAGAATATCGAGGTAATGAATATTGTGAACGTCTCAATCCCAAATGTTTAGATTTGTGATCGTAAGTACAATAGTGATGGCAACTTTCAGATGGTAATGTAAAAACGATCAACATATTAATATTGAGAAAAACCTAATTCAACTGAAGTGCTTATATAAAATACATATGATATAGGCATATGTGCGATTCCCTTATTTAAATGTGTTTTAATAAGTTATGAACATTATTACTTAATTGACTAAGAAACTAATTGTGCCATGTTATTGAAACATTAGCCTACTCTTGATGTAATCGGGGTAAATAACTATTATAAGATGAATATGATGATAAAATGCAATAGTCATACTTCCAATACTACTTTATACTGCAAGTAGTCTTGAAAGCTGAATATGTGTGACAAGGAAAGATGTAGCATGTAGGCAGTGCATACCCTTACAATAAGTGGGAACGGTTAATGTCTGATACTGAGGCCCATATATGATGATTTGAATTATTTATTTCATCTATATAGTTTATGGGTTACGATATATTTATCTGACCATAGACACAACAGTTTAGATTTCCATATGATTTGCAGCATTTAGGGATTTCCATAGTGTAAACCATACGTTTGGAAATAGTAGAAGGGGAATAGAAGAAGTTGTTATTGATAGGAGTAAAACACTTACAAAGAAAACATTAAACTTCCATAAAGTCATTGAAATTGAATTGGTCACATGGTTTATCACCTGTAAGAACTATTTCAGGTCTCCATTATTGCCCCATCTTCGGCTTGCTCGAGGGTGTACTACAAACACGTACTAGTTTCATAATGTGAATGTCTAAAAATAGCAAAATCATATTTGTCACATTATTGACTCATTAATCGCAAATATATATCACTAGGCTTTCCTGATAAATAAATGTGTTATTGATAATCCATAAAGCATTGTCATGAAAGACGCACGTGACTTTTTCACAAACGCACAGTAGCTTTATGAGCAAGGCAGTATCAAAATAGACAACTTGACCCACTGCCTTATATAATAGAGACCCTTGTCGACTTTAATTCTCCAATGGATGGTTAATTTCAAGATACAAGAGCCGTACGTAATTCTCAAGTAGAATAGACACAGTCATGTAATTGTATATCCATGCATCCTGAGAAAGATTTGATTTGTTCAATTGCATGTACTTATATATCGAATTCGACAAGATTTAGGGTATTACACATTATGAGCTGTCAAACTAGATAAATCAATGAGTGTATTTGAAATATCTTTATGGGGTCAATCTGAGGCGGGCGTTAATAACTAAGGTAGTGTTTAGAATTACTTTCCACCAATGTTAACCTTCATCTGTTCATGACATTAAGTAAATGGACATCATTAAAACAAGTGAGAATACCAATTAGTGACATGCCGATGATATAACATCACCTCGATATTTGATTTATTGCTATTATTCCATATGTCTTGTTAATGATACATTACATATGGATACACTGCTACCTTATTGTCGTCATAACAACAAAAAAGGCATCATAATGTTCTCTGTTGTCTGTAGCGCAGTGAGCGGCTTTCTTTGTTTCCATTATTATTATTATTATTATTATTATTATTATTCGTGTTAGTGTTATTATTATTATTATTTTATACGCTTAAAACCGTCATTAAAGCGACAGAGAATAATGCGTTTTATTCCGTCTTTTGTTCGTTAGGGCGTCATCTATTGTTTAAAATGACGTTAAGGCGAATTTCTTTTCCAAAGAAATTCGCCTTATTCCACTATTAAGATTATTATTATTATTATTATTATTATTATTATTATTATTATTATCAGAAACATGGTCATGTTTATCAACAAAGAAATATGACGTGGATTAAGTTCCACGTTTTATTACAAAAGTCTTTTAAGATTAAAATGACAACCATTTTGAAATTCGAATCTCAAATTACTGGCAAAGGACCTCTCGGGTTCGAGCGGACGGTCGGACTTTTTTTTTTCTTCTTCTTTTTTTCCCCTTCAAAATTACGGTTATTATTTTTTTAATCTGAATAAGCCAAACATATTTCGCGATCGGTATTCATTTGCAAGATAATTCTTTTCAAACATTTCCTAACAAAAATGGGCCGGTATGGCCCGTAGAACAGGTTTTTAATATTTCGTGGCCTTAGTGTTATTTACAAAGTGCGCTTGAGATCTGGTGCGGATTTGGGTATTCAGTAATGACACTTGTGTGTAACTATTGCATGTTAATTGAGTTGTATCTTTATCTTAACTTGATTATCACGCATGACATTTGAATAAAACACATTACTAGGATGAAGTGTGACCCATAGATCATTGCACTCGGTTTACGCGTAGGGTTGAAGTAGTTTTATTGTGTATGTCGGGGAGGTGAAATGACAGGAGGTGTCTTTAGAATATATCCCAATCTAGTAAAATCAAGAAAGCCAAGGTTGCTAAGGGACTAACGTCATTTTGGAAAGTAATATCATTAACTGCATAATGATAGTGCATACATACGTAAGGTCCTGAATAGAATACATACATTTTACAACAGGACCAAAAAGACAGTTAAACTCATGTAATCGTAGGTACAATTGCAGTTTTCAGCTATCACAACCAACATAGGTAAAGTAGTCCTGAAACATCCCGAATGATCAATGAAATTCAAATATCCAGTAACGAGTTTATAAAATGTTTTTGCCTCCAGACGTTCGTAAGGGACTGACACTGGGCAAAACGCGTTTGCGGATGTCACCGTGATAACCATAGGCAAACCAGCCATTTAAGTCAAGCAATGCAAATTTGTAATATCGCGAATAGAATATCAAAGGTGGAAAAAGGTTTCACCTATCCCGCATCTACTTGACTTGGCAGTAGACGATGAAGACACATACTACCATCAATTCAATGACTACAAACGTCAATTTTCACAAATAAATAGAACACATCACTGCTATACACCGAGACGGCAAGAAGGTTATTGAATTGAAATAGTCACAACAAGTATTTATGTGGACAAAATCGCGAAATTATAACCATAGGTAGACGTCCATTTGTTACCCCTTTTGACTTTGCATTTTTAGAAAGATTTTTTTCACTGGCGTGTATTAAGAATCAACATTAAAATTCTATACCGCAATTGATGCCGTGCCGGCATCGTTTATCATAATTAATTATTTGGAATAACATTATGCAATTTGACATTACATACATTATACCAGAGTGAACCGGTTAAATTGTTAACCAACATTTTACTCATTTGAGTAAATTGATATAGATAAGTATGCATTATTTCTGTGTACAAATGCTCTTTGAATGACTCATACAATGTCACTCGTTAAATTATTCAAATTAGTAGGCCTATAGTAATTTTTACTTTGAAATAAGACTAACCGCCACTGCCGCCAGACAATGGGGCCACTGCGGTAGCAGAAATAATTTTAATTTTATTTATTTAATGATTTATCCGATTTTTTTGGGAGGGTGGGTGGGATTTTTTCACCTCCCTTGCGCTGACAATTTTGCTAAAGACCGTCTCGGTTAAAATCACGGAACATAATGACGTTGCATGACCGAAACAATGGTCCTAGTGAACCAACCAAGCGCAAAATTTTGACTCACTTCACGCAGTTGACTATGTTGAAATTTGTTTACACTGTGCTAAAAAAAAATCTGATTATGAAGATCTTTCAAAGAAAAATCTTGACGCTTAAACGCTTTATTCTTGATTCCAGACATTAGTTATATTTGGCGGCAAATGACCAACTATGTACGTAGATATCTGTAAGGATTATGCATTTATCCATCTACCAGTCGCCATTGTAAATTCTGCATCACATTCTGTTCCTCATACACCGGAGAACCATTAACTATAAGCCGCCAATTATTTGAGGCGAAATAAGAGAGGACGGAATTAGGACTAAAAGGCTTCTATCCCAATTTTACTAGCTCATTGTTATTCATCGATACATATAATAATTATTACACATTTTGTGAAGCTAGTATTTTAGAAAGCACACACACTAATAATAACTTGCATCATTGATGGTGTATACTAATAACACGAGAGCGAGATATTACGATTCCTATATTAAATCTTCCAAAACCAAAAAGGTCTGATGAAACTAGAACATATGTAATATTGAAATGCACTATTTAATACGTTTGACCACGTTCCGTTTGATTTGACTTTCTAAAAATACTTGCTAAAATTGTTTATACCGCCACATTTCCTTAGGCATTATGCTAATTGACGGACTTTACCGGAGCAGTGGGAATAATCTTAATTGAATTCAATCGGGGGTATTATTACATGTCGTAGATGTGTAGTTGTCCGCAGCCTTTGCAAATAGAAATATATTTCGGCCCGGGTACTAAGTGATTAGTTGTCATATTTTGAATTTGAATTATTTTAAATATTTTATGTCATTGTTATTGCAAACGTACCTATATAAAACAAACTTCGTTCTGTACCGTATTACATGAAGAATACACCGTGGTTTTCATACCAACCCTACCCATGAAAGCTGAGATTGCTGAAAATAATGAACTTTGTTTAATATGAAACATATGGGGTCGTATTTACGTGCGCATTTAAACGCGATTTTAAGCTAACCACGCGTTTAGCTTTGATCACATCGCTTAACTAAACGTTAAACATGGGTATGGGGGTAGTTTAACGCACGTTTAACTAAACCCGTGCACCAAAATGGACGCCTTGAATGCCTACTCAACCGTGCAAGATGACTAGCGGATCGTGTAGTCTTTAAAAATACACGTTTATTTGAGGAACTCGGTCGATATCTATTGTTACCCATACACAACCACTCTGGGGATGACATTTGCGGAGTTTTAAATGAGGTTTTGTTAAACACGTCGTTGTTTCAGACAGTGGTGTAGCCAGAAGGGGAGGTGGGGGGGGGGGGGGCACCCCGCACTATTCGAGTCGTGTCGCCCCCCCCCCCCCCCCCTCCTCCCACCCCGCTCTCAAGTTTCTGACTCGGCGGCAATTCCCACAAGTTGACAGCCTGGTAAAGTCCTTGTCGGTTCACTTGTCCTTGTCGGGATGATATTATTGCCATTCTTTATAATCAAATTTCGCATCCTGTAGGTCTATACAGGGTGTCCCTTAAAGAAGGGTGCATGTGTTCCACTTCATTTTCCTCATTGATTACTCAGTATTTGGCTGTAATAGGCCTATTTATATAATCTGAAAGACAATTTAGTTGGCTATCGAATGCCGTTTATTTGATTGTTTTGATTTTTTCAATCTAAAAAAAATGTGAACAGTGCTATTCATGAAACCAAGCATTATATGGTTAAAAAAATAATTATATAATGTATATTGACACAAGTGTCAAAAGTGCTGATGGGATAGCCATACCCAATATTGTGACGTCATCGTTACTAAAACCGCCTCATCAGCAACAGGTCGTTAGACGTAATCACGCAGAATTCAATTCATAAAACAAAAAAAGTATCAATACATGAGACAGAGATGTGGAAATCTCGTAGCTGTTTCGTCATAACTTCGATCAATATGGCGAACCATACAGGGGAATTTATTTTTTCTAAAGCCGATTTTGTCTTAACGCGGCACTTTTATAAACTTTAACATACGGATGTGGTCTGTATAATAATAATGCTACATATCTGAGCGCGAAAGTTCCATGGCAAGGATTTCCTTTAATGTGTCATTTTCATCTTTAAACATTTTGGATTTGGATTTGGTGTTTGACTTTCAAGATAACTATGTCTGTTTTGTCGTCTTTCGAAAAATATGCTTGTTTGACCATGAGCAAACAATATCAAATCTGTGCCAGTTTTTTGAACAAAATCATTAATGTGTAAAATTGCTGTTATGTTTAACGCTTTGAAGCATTTTTTCATAAAAGTAGCACAAATTTGACTTTATGTGATCAACTTTAATCAAACAATGTTAGGTAGGATACATAAAATGCGACCAAACAAACGGTGTTTAGTCATTTTGAAGTTCATATATACGTCAATTAGTAAATACTGATTATTAAATGAGCAACATGACTTTTCCACAAGCATCATTTTCCCTAAGAAGTGGCACAGCCCGTTTTAAAGTGCTCGTGATTAATCAAGCATATCATTGAACTGTAAAGAACAATCACAATCAAACCACCAGCATTTGAAATCCAACTAAATTATCCTTAAGATTATATAAAGATTATAGCCAAATACTAAGTAGGCCTAATCAATGAGGGCAATGTTCCACAATTTTTTAGGGACACCCTGTAAGTAAAGGTTCCTGCAGCTAAACGGTGTTATCAACATTTAACCTAAATTAATGAACTGGTTTGGCCTACACCTATTTTGATTATACTTTGAGGCGAGTTAGAGCGGAGGATAGGGACTTTGAACGGTTGTGTATATTGAATATCCCGCCCCTATCGTATTTCCTTTAAGCAACTATAACAGGATGCATATTAGAATGATGATATACACGAAGATGGTATCGCTATGGGGAATAAAGCGTAGTAATACAAAGGGATGTATCCTGTTATACGTTATGGTTGCAGAAAGAAAAAGCCCGCTGCCCCCACCGGCCCCGCTTCGCCCAACACCATCACCGCACGGCCGCTACGATTCACTAACAAACCATTGTGGTTTGGCTTTCGGGGAAATTACATTTTTAAAATCCAAACAGTTCTCTTAACCAAATTGTTCGGATTTAATACTTTACAGCCTGACAATTCCGGAACTTTGATATATTAAACTAATTTAATATTGATAACTGTGTTACAGCAACTGAATAATCAGGTCGTTTACACTTAGAAGTGTAACACGCATCCACTAGTAAGATAATTCTATTCTTTTCAGAGAATTCCAATCTACTTAAAACTTTATGCACCGGAAGTCCAACAAAACTCGATACTGTAAGTCGAAGTTATTGGATACCTTAATGTACTCTCACGATTATTACGTAGCCTATGAACAATAATTATAGAATCATTCGAGTAGGTCATTTCCGCCGTACCTACCCCTCTCTGATTGGTCGACATTTATTTGTATTAGTGTACTGTCTATGTCTATAGTTATCTATACGTGTAAGATGATCACCATTAGTAGCCCATTACAAAAAAAAAAGTCAATGAACCTTACATAGTTCAGGGGTATTGATCTTAAAGTAAACCCAAACATCAATACGAAGCAGGAAAACGCTTCTATGGATCTAGAATACCCGAAATAATAATGAGAGCACATGAAATCTCATCAAGTGTATAACACCAGCACCGTCAACATGTAGGCGCAGGCATGTGCGACTAGTTTCACAATGCACACTAAACGCATAATGCAACGCCTGTGAGGATTAGCGAGTCGAGCATTACGGTACCTACGGTACAGGAAATGTTGTAGGTAATTGGTAGCTATCAATTGCTAGAGGGGAAGGTACCTTCTTGAATTATAAAGATGAGTTTCCTTCCACTTGGCCATCTGAACGATTTGTGTGCACACCACTAATTCAGCCTCATACCTTTTATTAGCAAGCATGATGCAAATAAGTTAAGGTAGAGAGAACACATCCTTTTGGTTAATTGTCATAGAAGCGTAAAATGGAATGACTCTAAGTACTTAATTTAGAAAAATAAAACAATGTATTTCAGATGTTACTTAGTTGCCATATTCTCGCAACACTGCGAGGAAGATAAAATATGTCATGGTAATTTTTTGATATTATTGGACATGAAAAACGGCGTTTAGTCCGAGTACTATGATCATGTTCTATAATCGGATTATCGAAAAAGGTTCGGTAATCCGAATACTTAAAAAGGATTTTTAAGTCCGAATATTTAATAAGCTTCTTTAATCCGAATTGAAAAAGGTTCTTTAGTCCGAATCTTTTAACGGGTTCGATAGTCAGAATTTTATAGCCTGTTCTTTAGTCCGAATGGGTAAAAAGGTCCTCTTATCCGACAAACTTAATACTAACACTTTCCGATTTGATTCTTATTTTATATAGCTTCTTTATGAAATAGGCAATGTTACCAAAAGGAGCCTTTCCGTTCAAGAACAGTGAAACCCTTTCGGACTAGAGAACCCTTTTGAAAATTCGAACTATAAAACCTTTTTTAAATTTCGGACTAGAGAACATTTTTTAACTTTCGGATAATGGAACCCTTTTTCAGTATCGGACTATAGAATCTGATTATCTTATGATTCGGACTATCGAATGGTGGATTGACATGCGTCGAACTATAGAACCTTGGTACTATAGAGGCGTTGGATTATAGACTCGTCGGACTATAGAGCGGTCCCCAAACTACTTTGGCACCCGAAAAAAGTATGAATAAAACAAAATAGCAGAAAGACATTACATTCACTCAAACAACATTGCTACATTAGCATCGACTTCCTTATAATACAAGTCGCTGAAACTATACACTTTTGAAAGGGAGTCAACACTAAAGACAGAGAAAACGAGAACTTATGGAAATGGAAGTGAAAACCATCTAGATTACAACAAGAGAGGAGGTGATCGGTTTGAGCTCAGTAATGCATTCAATTAGCAGGTCTTGAAACAATGAAAATGTTAATGGTTCTTTAACATTTGTGAAAAAACCCCACTTACATTGATGTTTCTAAGATTCTGAAACAACCAGTAAATCTGGTTGTGAAAGGCCGTGAAAAATCCATTAATATCTCCTTCATATTAATGCATGAAATTATTTCAAAAGGATATATTTACATATTTATGAAAGGTTCATTGTACTGATCCAATAACATGTACTCGGATACGTCTGTATCCTTTGTCAACACTTGTGGTAGTGACGATCTTGGAATTGCCAGTTGATTCGTCATCAGGGGATTTTTTTCCCGATGATAAAAGATCATCGAAAACGTTTCATAAATATTCTAATCAACGATCCTTATGAACCTATTTGGTGATATATTTACAGTTTCAAATTTTGATTAGCATACTTTAATATGCCCAACTTAATAACAACGAATATTAAGTTCATGCATACCTTTTATATCGGCATATGATATGCAATTATGGCTAACCTTGGAGATGGTGCCTTTTGATCTATACAGAAGCGTGGCAGCCGATCGTATTAATTCGTGATACCGAACCAGTTAATACTAACGATTATATCAGAAGTGCCACGGGCACAGATGTTAAAGATATGAATCTATTATATTAAGCCTCGGAGGTGCCAAGTAGCAAGTGATGTTATGCCACTGTTTTTATCAGCTGAAGGCAATCACGTTCGTGTATCGAGATCAGGGGTCATAGAGAAATGCATGCAGCGATTGCTCTTATAGTTCATAGTAATGCCTTGTTCATAAGAAGGAGAAGGAAGAGGTGAAGGGACTGAAGGGAGAAGGAAGAGAAGGGAGGAGAGATGATAAAGGGGAAAGGGAAAGAAAGAGGAGACGGACGTGGAGGATGACAAGGAAGAGGATGCTATGAGGTGGAGAAGGAGGAGGACTAGAAGGAAAAGAAAAGTAAGAATAGTAGAAAAAGAAAATACGAGAAGAAGGAGGAAGATGGGGAGGAGGAGGAGGAGGTTGAAGAGGAGGAGTAAAAGGAGGAGAGAGAAGAAGGTGGTAGGGGAGGAGGAGGAGGAGAGAGGGGGGGAGAAGAAACAGCGAAAATAATTATGACGATTTTGATTGGATGATGATAACGACGGAAAATTTAAAGAGTTTACAAGTAAGTGATGTAAACTCATCAGGACTATAACCCATATAAATTTATAAAATGATAGTTCATTATTTAAGTACACTGCCCTGCGTGTGTAACCCAGTGACCTACATCTTATACTACGCAACACCATTCATACCAGCAGATTTCTCTTCTGCGACTCGTGTTATATATACCAGTACATAAGGGAATGTAAAGAGACAGAGCGACGTGATTCAGGTTAAATTATACTTGTGTCACAGCCAATCCTAACTTAACAGCCCGTCACAGTTTGTCATAAGCTACACACTATTATTCACAGTCAAAATATTTCCCTGGTTTGTTTCGTAAATAATATTTGAAATTGATCGGTATTTAGTTATCTAAGCAATAACGTTATTCATCGGCGTAAATCAGGGGGGGGGGGGGGGTCGGGGCAACATTTGACCAGGGGAGGATGGCCTATGTAATCACCTCCCCCAATGTTATGCATATGTTTTATAATTATATTATCAGTGACCCATTTTTAATGCAAAATGTGTTATATGAATGGGTCATTTTTTCAAAAAATGGCCCAAATTTGCCATCAATAATTGTCAACAAAAGTCCTTGGAAAGATATTAATTTTGGTCAAAATGTGACTCAAAATCGGTGCGATTGGTGTTTGAATGGGCCAAAGGAGTTATCTAAATTTTGACGAATGGTATTCACCAAATTGCATGAATTGTGTTTAAAAAATACAAAATCTTCCCGCTTCTCACCCCCCTCCCCCTCAGACACACCCTGTGCGTACAAGCGCAATTGGTCCTGGCACCTCCGCCAATCATCCCCTAATGTCCACAACAAATTTACGCCACTGACGTTATTCATCTTAAAGCCAAGTTTATGTTATGTAACTTTGAAAGATTTCCATCGATTTTACACATAACATTAGAAAACAAACAGTCCTGTTCCGCCAATTACTTCGTTGCAGCTGATGTACATACATTTTCACTTTACCTTAGAATGCTATTTTGAATTCGTAACAGTATAAATAAACACGGGCAGCTGAAAACAAAAAAGTAATATTGCATCTACAAATTGAGTTAAGGGAAGTGTCAACCCTATTATTTTGATGATCAACTTTTGCTTCTAAGTTTGAGAATATTGAATAAAAGTACACATCTTTAGAAAGAAAATTTGATAAGGAATCCGATGGTGATATCGAAGTAATACCAAATAAACTAAATTTTGAGAAATGAACAACAACAAAAATTACCCAATTTTTTTCAGACAGCATAACTATAAAATAAAAAATGGTAATTTGTTCTATACATTTTTGTAAACAAGACAATTTTGTCTAGGAACCAATTTTTTTCTTTTTCCAAAATAAAGCTTGGTTTTGGAAATATTGCTAAAAACATCGGAAAAGTGTAAAAGTCGTGTTTTTTTGCATACATTTCGCTAGAAATGGATGCATATCTCGAGTTTAAAATCCATAATCGAAAAAATAAAAAATTGCCTCCTAGCGCTGAAAGTCCTTTACAAAATGGTAGTAAAAGCTTACCTGATAGTTTGATATAGTTTTAGTTATGTTGTCTGAAAATTCGTAAAATTCCTTCAAATTTGAACTTCTAGAAAACATCGATTTAGTAAAAATATTGACATTTTCCACCATTTAAAGCTAAATGTTCACGGAATACAGGGGCGTGTGACCTAAAAAGCGAGTATACTATTATGAACAATCATAATAAACTATCAGATTCAATTTATATTGTCACAATGTGAAGAAATTGGAAGAAAACTGAAATTTAAATGATTGTAAGATTGGCCTTTGTTTACATTTTTAGACATTGTTTTGCGCTCTTTTGTTTTTCGCGTCTAAGTCGCGGATATTAAGCGGCGCGTCTAGTATTACGCGGGGAAAGTTTCAGCGCGCGACGCTGAAAAGCGCGGAACTCCGCTTAAATTCCCGCCAAATAACCATGCGCCTTTTCCTGACTCAAACTTACCAAAACAACAATTTAAAATCACCCAAAAGAACGGGAAATAATCGCTTCCGATTAGTAACTTATGATGGTAATGATAGAATACATATAAATAAAAGTATTAAATAATAGAGAAATGAAATTCAATTTTTGAAACAAGTGCCGGGTTGACACTGCCCTTAAGGGGGGACTCAAGGAAGTTTTTGATTTTATTTTTTGAATTTTGTAAGTGCTGTAATAATTGAAGTATTAATCAAATGCATATAAAAGTAAATGGAACAAAGAATTCAAATTTGGCGTCAATTTTGACCAAAAATGTTGATTTTTTGAGAAAATCACAATTTTGTTTTGAACAAAGGTAACAAAAATTAATTTTGAGTAAAAATGCCCAAATCGCTTGATATTGATGTAAAGACAATAACTTAGGGACTATTTTTATATTTAACTTAATCTAAATTTTTTGAATTTTTGATCAAAAAGTGCCAAAAAAGTGAAAAAATAAATGGAAACCTTTTTTTTGCACTTTTTAAAAATAAACTTCCTTAAGTCCCACTTAAATACGTTATAACGAATCTGCAGAATTGATAACGTAAGCAAGTCCTTTATAAAAGGGCAAAATAATGACCCTCATATGGTGATGCCTTTTTGGTACACTGGTCATGTATAAAAGATCTTTCACCCAAGTGTCGTTATCCCGCGATCTAACAAGGCCCGTAAGACACCAAAGTAATTCTAAAACACGTTTTGATTTGGAAGTGGACGCGTAAGTGAATTACAGTAGTTAAATGCGGAGAGGCAAACATAGTGTATCGAACTTACTCAATAGCTATAAGGCAGAGTATGATCGAAATTATAGTTTCATTTTGGTAGCAGTTGTATTAACCATATTCCGTAGGTAATCAACGTATGTCATTTGTCGTATGCAAATAGTTTAGGCCAAATCTAAAATCAAACCAGCAACCTGAGTGCAATATAGGTGTAGGTTTAGTGATCAAATGCAATTCATAGGTAGATCAAGAGAATCCTTTTAATTAAATATTTAAGAAATTAAAGTCACAGTTTAAAAACGTTTTAAGAGTGTTAAAGAACGGTAATTTATTTTTCAGTTTCAGACCACTTATTCTAGATAATTAGCAGGACGATGTTTCTGAAATAATTATCTTTTATAGAACTCCCACCCAACGTCACAATGTATGATCCGTCTGGAATCGCTATAGACTATCGTGTATGCTAAAAATAGGAAAACGATTCATCGATGAGTTCAAAATACGTCCTTTCTTACCAAATATGCATTCTCAAATGCTCACCTCATCAGAGGGGGAAATTGTGGGATTCCGCCTCCGAATGAGCAAAATGAAAGAAAATGGAAGATGTCCATGTGTGTGTCCAAAGATGTGACGTGAACGTGATATCTTCTCCCATACTCTTTCTCACGTAGTTAAGGGGCACACCTAATTAAAAGAAACACTCTTTCTAAATACACCAATTTCGGGCCCCATTCTCTCAAATCATCGGGCAGGGCAAGCCCAAATGGGAAGTGGCAATCGCTATGTTGTTCTTATAATATTTTTTTCCTGAATAAGTCAGAGCTAATCCTGACGAAAGCTTGACAGTGTTAAACTTGTCCGACGGCGTACCCGTTAAACTCTTAACCTATACTATAGACTAAATAGGTGTTAAAGATGGAATCAGAACTTCTGTGTGTTATTGATTATATACAGATACGGTCATATGGCAAAAGAAACCTATTTTTTATTTATTTTTTTTAAATTTTTTTTAATTTTTAATTTTTAATTTTTTTTCATTCATTTAATTTTTCATTCGTCTATATTCTATACATAGTTATATAACATAATAACAATATATCAAACATACTGGTATCAATAAGTTACAAATATGAAAAACATGACTCTACCAGCGAACAGCATGTACCAACAATTACCATTTGCATGAAGATAGATGGCTAATGATCATCAATGGCACATGACCTTCGCAGTTGAGTTGACAAACAAAGCAATATATAATATGGGCTGTCATGTACATGTGTTTTACAAGAAGAATATCAAAACCTACTATTTACTCTGTGCTATGTAGGCTTTTGCCAATCTTATGCCACATATTTTCACTGTGTCTCAAGATACTAATTCTCCATTTTAATTCGTATAGAAACCATTTAAATGCATGAACGTTTTTATTATCAGTGATCTTCATATGTCTGGATCTATACAGAGTGAACGACGCCAGACTAAGCATTCTATTTAGCATTACATTCAATACATTTTGATTATCTGGTTTATAACCAAGCACAATGATTTTTAACGATATCTCTGGACATGGAATATTGTTAGAAATAATAAATCTTTTAAAATGAACCCAAAAGCTTTTTGACAAAGGACAGGCGATAAATGAATGTAGATAATCATCTGATGTGTTGCACTCAAAACAATTGGGTGAGTTCGCCTTGTTCCATTTATATAAGTTAGCTTTGGTAGCGACGATTCTATATAATAATTTGTAATTGAACTCTGCCAATTTTCTCTCTTTTTCAAGAATAGTTTTCATAGTCCAAATATCGTCCCATTTTGGTGACGTAGACAGTTCCTGTGCCCATCTTTTCTGAATAATTGGCACGACTGTAAACTTTTTAACTACATGAACGTAAATATACCTTGATTGCCAATACATTATATTTACACGTTTTGTATTTACCTATATACACGAGGTTCTTAAACGAGTACTTATTTCAATAGGCATATTGTTGGCTTTTAATAAAGCCAACAATTCTTTGGAATTGATTTGAAAATAATAAAAAGCTCTGCAATCCAGTTGTGCTTATTTTTAAGCTTGTCAAGTATATATGTAGTGGAAATGATACCATCATTATTTATAAGATCATTGATATATACTATATCACTATCAATCCAGTGTTTGAAATACAAGGTCTTGCCATTGTGCATGATCAGGTCATTTCCCCATATAATATGACTTTTGACCCTTAATGAGTCGTTGATTGGTAAGTTTCTATAATCATTATCTAGATTATGCCATGCTTTTACCAGATCTGAATAAAATTTTGGTAGACCAATTAACGATGGGGCATTCTTTGCTTCCACAAAATTCATATTTAAAATTAAAAAGTTTGGACCATGAGCATTTAAATAGCGTTTAAAAAGGCATTTCCATTTACTATCATCATCATACATATAACGTTTTAACCATATACATTTCAAAGCTATACACTGAGATTTAAAATCACACATTTTTAATCCTCCCATATTGTAATTTCGAATGAGAGTCTTTCTCTTTATTTTCTCCGGTTTTTTATTCCATAAGAAATTGAAAATAATTGAGTTCACTTCATTCGTGAAGCTATTTATTTTAACACCCCTACAAAATCGGTTGACGAATTTCCTCATATGATATAACTAGTATATATTCTCCTTGAACGTATATTTGTCCTCGCGTTTGCCTTCCAAATCCCAACATATATAAGGCACTCGTTATAATAGACTGTTACGGGGCTTCATCTCATAAACATTCAACCAATTAATTGTACAAGAGAGCCTGTGAGTTGTCAACCTTTATACTGACATACATAACAGCATGGCCAGATACCTTATTATATTACGTGGATTAAACGTTACTTCAGATGGACATATTTTGAAAGATACACCGAGGGTAAATAAACAAATACGGACCAGCAATCTGATATTAACCAGTGCTAAAGACAACACGTATAACGATAAATCTGAAGGCGATGACGAGTCGATGTGCAGATATTAACACTTTCCACGCGGCTAATAGTTTTACCATATACAATACAGATTTGTCGGAAACCTTATCCAACTTTTAAAGTCTATCTCAAGAATTGCTAAACCAATACTATAATCAAAACAAATAATTGTCGATCATAGTGGCACGATTCTATCAGGATCCCATGTGCCTGGTGCGTATCGCGTCGGCTGGTGCGCCTGTTGTTTTGGAATGAAATGCATCGCAAGATCGCGTTCAACCGTTGGAAAAACGCGAGCGCTCAGATCATGATGCTTTGATCGACAACTATTTGTTTTTATTATAGGCATGTTAGTACTTATTTTAATGCATTTCTCATGGTGATTCCAAATATGATGATGATATTTAATAAACATTAAAATAGAAACATTTAAATAGAAACATTAAAATGTTTGTATATTCATGCGTATTTTGTCTCTACAGTGTGTATTCATCGTCCAGCCAAGTATGTTATTTTTCTTATTTCGCACACCCGATTCTTATTTCTCATCGCCTGTCAATATTTATTCATCAATCTACAATAATATGACTGTGAGGTGGTAACCTACTGGAATGATAGCCACGCACAACTAGAAAATCTCTGAATATGTCCAGAAGAAGCTCCAAATTGCTCATCAATCGTCTAACATGACTTCCGTTTCTCCATCGTCGTGTTGATTTACTCCAAGCTTTCACGTACAATTTAACAGTAGAAAACTCTCTAATCACAAGGCTATTTCGGTATAATATACCTTGCGATACCATAATATCTCGTTGAATTGACAGGTAGCACTCTCAACAAATGGCTATGACATTTATAACCAAATATCATTGTTTTATTGAGTTGATATTGCAATGCAATAATAAACTGTTTAAAAATCAAAATTAGGTTTTCTTTTCACTATAAAGTATGCAAAGATCTTTCACAGTAATCGACCTTCATTATTTATGGGGAAAAGTTCCCATTGAGGATGAGCAGTCTATTTGGTTTTATTTATTTCCAGACGGTAACTAATTCTTTCTAATTTCATAGCCCTTCTATATACTATCGTAATATGATATCTAACGAATGGAGGAATTCCATTTGAGTTCCAAACTAAACCCAGGAAATAGGCCGTATTGTGTAAATCCATACACAACTTAGAGCATTTGATGGGGGTGTGTGTGTTTTTCATATGCAACATTACCAACCGTCAACATTACACGCTTGCACCATATTATAATAATATGTCTGTCATCAAAAATAATTAGATCAAAAACTGAACTGGCATCAGCTCTTTTCATTTAATATACGATTTTAGGTTTCAATTATGAATAGGCAAACAGGACAACTACTATACCATAGATGTCATATAAGAGTGCGGGCATGACATCCAGACTTGACTTCAGAAGATAAACAAAAGATCCTGCGCAGAAAAACAGATCGGAAAAGCCCGGTATCAGTGAAGTTTGTTGAATTGAAAACCCTCGATGCTTGTTCTTCTTCGATATTACTCTTTTCCACAGCAGTTAGACCACATTTGCAATGCCAATCGTACTATACTAGAAATACATTAGAAACTATGAAACTATGTGACGTCAAGGCAGGTGTTTTTTTTAAGATGGATTGACATGGAGATTTTTGTGTTTACAAAACAACAACAATTTCTCTAATTTAGACAGAGACGTGCTCTCATCGATAGATCTACCCATATTCATCTGTTCATTCACTATGTAACGCAAAATGAGCAATGTTGGCGCGCTCGGGTAAATCATTATTCACGTCTGCTGGATCAGTCATACGACATCACTAGTAACTTTCACTGTTGATTAATGATCAGCGAACTGTACAGATGATAAAGCCCAGTATTATTATTGGAATGCAGATAAACATATTCTAAATCAATCCATACCTATATTTTTTAGAAATCTTTAAGTCTAAAATGTGTTTTCCATTTTAATAACAAACATCGATAATTTTCTTCGTCTAATAAAACGTTCAATTTAAATGTTTTATTCTTATATTATTTTTACGCGCTTTTAATTTTCTGGTTTGAACGAATCGAACGAAATTATTATAGGTTCGTATATACTGGTTCAGAAGAGTCCAGTCAAATTCAAAGAATGGAAGGCAGGTAATAACAAGATATGGAGATCCAACCTACCGAGATGAACAAAAATTAAGCATTTTTCTCTATGGCTCAGAAACATGGACAGTAACAACTAAAGTTCGCAAGCTATTGGATGGATGTTACACAGGCTTCTTAGATCAGCCCTTGGTATAAGTTTGAAGTCACACATCAACAACTAAGAACGCTATGCTGATCTTCCTAGAGTAAGTGAAAGAATCAAGAAGAGATGACTACAGTTTTCTGGACACTGTGTCAGACGTTCTGGAGATGTGGTATCAGATCTATAGTTCTATGGAAACCAGTTCATGGCAAAAGAAATGCTAGACGTCGGATGTTAAGCTATGTGGATATCCTATGTCAGGACACTGGAAAAACACCTGCTGAGATGAAGTCCTGCATTGAAGATAGGCGTGTCTGGAGAGCTATCTTCAATGTCCGACATATGACGCCGGAGTGAGAGTGAGTGAGTGATATAATAATGAGTTTTATGGTGTTGAAAATTGATGAAATTGTCTTTGAGGACAGTAATGATAGTAATATTCGCTTTTCATTAAAGCCCGTATCTCATTGTACACGTATCGTGTGTCCTATAAACATCCCGCCAATCAAACACTAGTGAACACTGCTGCATGATTGAGGCTCAACAATTAAGCCCATGTTAAGTACCAATACGTTCTAATAAACGGAACACCGTTTCAGATTGCCAATATTTTGTATTTTGATCAATTGCTATCTTGCTTTTTTTACGCGTACGTTTAGTAGTTGACCGCAGTGACCTTTATGTATTATTCTTCATCTTAGATTCAGATGTCGTAATTGAAACACATATCCATTAGAATAAGGGTTTTAAAGAATGAGAATAGAATGGTAATATTGGCATGTACTTTAGGCGATTAATATTAGGCTACGATGTATTTTGAGTAGACTACATATTTCAGTGCCCATTTTTGCATACATTCATTGTTATCAGCTCAACTTAAAACACCAAAAAACAAACCTAGGTGTAAACAAATACCATTTTATCTTATACATGCAAATACTCTTGATATCCCAGCATCTTCTTCGACGACGCTAATAGACAGTATTCTCGATTTAATGCCAAATATTAAACATGCGAGTGAAAGAAAGATAAAGATGTAATACGATAATAGTGAGACAATTCGGTATTGCTCAAGAGATGTTTGGAAACACCTGTTGCTGATAGCATAACTGATATCAAAACATATCATGACAAATCAATCTATACAGAACACCTTTTTTACCTTCAATTATTTCCTTTAATATCATTACATTGCAAAATGTTATCTACGGTTACTAACGTATAGGACCAACAAGGTTGCATGGTAAACAAGCATTGACCGACAGGCATTTCTCAGGCAATAGACCTTTTTTAATTGCCTGTTGATAGATATTGTCAAACGACATTTATAAAGACTTTAATCTATGACGCTATATTTGTGTATGCAATTAGGTTGGTATTGAGACAGTGATTTGGGTCTAGTATCATGACAATCACAATTTTAATAGTAAATGATCCGAATTGACAGTTATTAAACATCGACTTTGACTGTTGAGCAATTTGTGTACTGATTAAAGTCAAATTATGCGACGCCCTCTATTCTTGATTTTTACTTTGAAAGCAGATTTTTTAGGGGAAATAGGGAATTATTTATAGGGGAAACCCCAAAACAAAAATGTGAATTGAATTTGCTGGCAATGTGATAACATGGTAATTCGGTACCACGCACCATATGAAGCTACGAAAGACGATGGGATAGTAGCGATTAGCTCGAATGGGTTCTGGACATTCCACTGCAGAGGCCCTTGTCTTCTAATTATAAAAAAGAAAACAAAATGTGTAAAGATTTGAAAAAGATCACATAACATATATATATATCTATTTTTCTTCTATTTTTCTTTCCATTCTTTTTATTTTCATTAATCTAAATATAGTAATATAACATAACAACAATATATTGAACATACGAGTATCAAGAAGTTACAATATGAACAAAACACGACTCTACCAGCGAACAGCATGTACCACCAATTATCATTAGCTTGAAGATAGATGGCTCATGATCATCAACGGTACATGACCTTCGCAGGTGAGTTGACAAACAAAACAATAATAATATGGAAAATATCGAAACCTACTATTTACTCTGTGCTATGTAGGCTTTTGCCAATCTTATGCCACATATTTTAACTATGTCTCAAGATACTAACTCTCCATCTTAATTCGTATAGAAACCATTTAAATGCATCAATGTTTTTATTATCAGTGATCTTGATAAGTCTGGATCTATACAAAGTGAACGACGCCAGACTAATCATTCTATTAAGCATTACATTACATACACTGTACACACATACATCCATACGAGTTTTTATATTATAGCGCCATTTCATTTAGATCACGGCGCTGCAACATCCAGGCAGCAGCTAATTCAGTGCGAAGTTGCGACATACACACAAACATAGAGACAGAAAATAGACGAACCTAGGGATATGTGCCAAATGCTAAACCTTGAATTTTGTCCACATTAAATTTTGGACCAGCAAAAAATCCAAATATATTAATGATTTTCGACATGCTATCAAGAAATTCTTTCGTTTGGCAGGAAAGAGTTGTATCGTCAGCATATTGGCTAATACGAGTTTCACATTTTTCTTCGTCATTTTCATCAATGACAATACCTGAGATAGTTTTATCTTGTCTTATGTTCAAAGATAAGACTCTGAGACTACAACAAACAAGAGTGCAGAAACGGGCAGCCCTGACGTAAACCTCTGCTCAATCTAAAGAACTTTGATTTCCAACCAAGATTTAAAACTCTCAATATTATTATACATTACAGTAATCCAATAATAAAAGATGGCCCAAAATATATTGCTTTGATATGTTTTTAAGTTGCTGATCAACTTATTATATGCAACAAATGTACCAAATCAAGCTGATTTCTGGTAAGGTTTCATTGTTGGACATGATATTCAGGCTTCAGAACTTGATAGTTATAGTATTACTGTAAAGTAGTAAACTGAGATTGTTCTCGATACCAATAATAAGTGTATTGAAAACAAAATGTTTTGTGGTAGTTATTTACCCATACCAAGACATCTTGATAGGAAGCCCAGGAATGGGGAAGTCTACTTTAGCCATAAAATGTTAACAGTAGTGTGCACTACATTAGAATAAAATAAATAATTAAATATATATAATTGAAACATCTCTCTCTCTCTGACATGGCGTATCAATCTATAACTGGAAGCGTTTAAATCTATAGATTTATCTTCTCCTACAGCGATAAGTGTATTTTGTTGTTCTACATATCGAGGATACTTTTAAATCATTTTCAGAACAGCTTTTAAGCATTTTAACGCCTTGTTGTATTGGTTTATTTAATTTGATAGGTGGGTCTGTGAGGAAAGTATTCGTGTTACAGTATTATTTTCACAAATTCTTGACAATAATTATTTACTTTTGATTGATAAAGCAGTGATGAGGATGAGGCTGAGTTATCGAATTGTTGAATTATACTCCTTGTTCGCTTAGGAATGTGTGATATCATAACAAAGTATTCATCGGAGATGAACGCGTATAAACCCTTGCTTTGTGATTTATACAGCTCAGTGTTGACATCTCTTGAACAAACAAGCACAAATGAAGCTAGCAGCATGTAGAGGCTCGATCATGTTTGAATGATTAATTTAGATTAGATACATTTTCGAACCATTTTTCTTGAGAAGGAAAGGAAGAGTTGATGGAGAAGGAGAAGAGAGATGTAGGCGGAAGAAGAAGAAAAAGGAAGCGTGGAAAAGCAAGAGGAGGAGGAGGAGGAGGAGGAGGAGGAGGAGGAGGAGGAGGAATCTCGTCGACAACAACGACGAAAGCTACTGGTGATAATAATGATGATGGAAAAAGAAGAGGTGGAAACGTTCAGAGTGATCATGACAATGATCTACATTATACTATATATAGTAAACATGTAACATAACTCAGTTTTCTTTATTAAAGTACATTGCTTTGCATGTTTAACCTAATGACCTACATATAATACTACGCAAGACCATTCATAACAGCAGATTTTTCTTCTGAGATTCGTGTTACAGCAGTACATAAGGAGTCTATAGAGACAGAGGGACGTGATTTAGGTTAAATTATCCTTATGTAAAATGTAATACGTCAACAGCTACAGATGCTGCTAGACTTATTCAAACGCCTCTCAGTTGTTATTGGCTGCACACTAATATGCTCAAAATTTAACGTTTGAATACTTTCCATGTTTGTTTATTAAACAGTATTTTACATTGAGTGTTATTGTACTGATTAAAAGTGATGATTTTTATATAATGCATGGCAATTTACTTATCGATCGATGCCATTCTGGATTACTTACGATACTGTTTTGCTGATCGATTGTGGCAAAATGTACTATTTTACAAAACTGAGTTATCACCATTATCAACTTATTTGCATTATACTCCGTTACAATTATTTATGAACTTTTGGAATCACATTCTTCTTGTATTTTCCTGGGTGTTTGTAACTTACATATTCTTTAAATTCAAATAATACCGTATCGGCAGTTGTGCATACAGTAGTGCAGTAGCTTCATATTGAATTTTATCTAATTTCAGAATTATTAAACCTATAATTTTTATTTTGGTGCAAAATGCTAAAATGCAAAATGTGAAGATGGCTTTGTGGGTCTCTACTAGTCGTACATAAAATGATCTTTCACCATAGGGATGTATTTTTACGATCTAAGAAGGCCCTTAAGGCAGCAAAGCCATTCTAAACACGATTTGATTTGGAGGTGACGTGTAAATGGGTTACCATCAATGAATGCAGAACGAGCGAAAATAGTGTATCGAAGTTACTCCTTGGCATTTATAGAAAAGAAAAATGAAAATTGAAATTCTGTATCTTCTAGAAACCTTTCACACTTTTGTTATCCTAAAGTAAGAAGATCAATCTATATTAGTTACCAAAACTATATACATTTCAAAAGTCATAACAATAAAACTATACTTTAGGTTCCAGATTGGCTACTGGTATATCAGTATCGCACGATACTGGCACATGAAACTTTCCAGTATCGCTCGATACTGGTACAATATTATTTTTCCAGTATCGTCTGTAACTGGATAACCAAATTGTGTTCCAGTATCGGGCGATACTGGTACACATACACCAGTAGTAATTTGTACCATTATTGAACGATACTGGTACATGTGCTAGTGCAGTCCAGAGTCTGGGACCTAAATTTCACTTTTTCCGGAAAATGACAATTACCTTTCGAAAATCGTAGGTTATTCTCCAAACGACCATTTATATTAATTTTGTGTCCAATTGTGTGAAATTTTGTCACATTGGCCTCGTTTGGTTGTAAAACTCGTAAAATCTAAAATGAGGAATTAAAATATATTTCTTTCATTTAAATAAATAACAAGCTCGTATTTACAGAATAACAAGGAAAGTAATAGGTTTTCTGATTTTAAAGGTTGATTGATTTCATAAAAGTATGACGAAACCGTGTATCCCATTTATTGCAACACCCCATTAACATTGGTTGACACATTTTCTCATATGATGTAATTTATAATTATGTATTCCTCGAAAATAATTTGGATCAAGTTTTACAATTTATACGCACACCTATTTGTTCTCGCATTTGTCTTTGAAAATCATAGCGATATATGATTTCACTTTTATTTTTAAGTGTGCAATCTCACTAAAGGAGCACTCAGTATTGATAATTTAGAATGTTGTTGATCGATATCTTATACAGATTCAAACAAAAATTGTACAAGAAAACTTGAGAACATTCGACCTTAATATCCTGACATTCAAAACAGCATGACCTGATATCTCTTTATATTACATAGATTAAAAGTCATCACATATGAAAAGATATTGAAAGATACACCGAGGTTAAATACACAAATACGGACCAGCAATCGGGTATTAATAAGTGGCAAAGACAACACGTATAGCACTTAATCTGTAGCGGTTGAAAAGTAGATGTGGAGATATTAATGAGTCGATAGAACCAAGTTGAACTTTTTATGATGCCAATATGACAAATTATTATGAAAACCGCAGTGTTTTAGGGGGTAGATGAATAAATACGCCATACCCACATGCGTCTTGGTATACTTGTGATTTTTTGTCCCATTTTGTAAGCTTTTTATTTCAAATTTATTTAATATGAGATTTGTGTCAACCTTACGAAAGAATTGCGAGATTAATACACCTCAACACGCCTTCACACATACCCAATATTTAAGAAAATAATATCCGAGAAAATGGTTGAACAAGAATGAGTATACACTCATAATTGTACGTGTCTTTCAATATCTAAATAAGTGCTTCATAACTGAATCAGACGTTTATTCTAATTAGTTTATGTAAGTATGAAACAGTAACCCATTCCGGAAGATGGGAAAGTGTTGGCTAACTTGATAACGTGGAATAAGAAGACAAATTACGAAATATTTAAGAAAATTTGGACATGTATTCACTTAGTATATCAATTCAAGTATTAGTCAAAACACTATTTACTACCATTTTTCATTTAGTGTCTGAACGGTTTATTATCAGACTTCCGGCCTTAGCATTATTATTTCCATTTGCACCGAACCCTCATTGTCGTACTGTATTGTTCCCTGGCAAGTATTTGCTATGAAACGTCTAATGTACTGGGTTTTTTTATGAAGCATATCCCCGGATCTTATTTTTTCGTCTGCAATATTTATTAACCACTCCACAACAATGTCGCTTGGAAGTCGTAACCCACTGCTATGTTAACCAAGCACATCAAGAGAATCATTTAATATGTCCTGAAGAGTCTCCAAATTGCTCATCAATCGTCTAGCATGACTTCCGTTTCTCCATCTTGTTGTTGACATACTCTACGCTTTCATGTGCAATTTATACTAAAACCCTCCTATCATCAGGCTAACATTTCGATATACTATGCGTGACCATAGTACTTCGTTCAGTTGCCAGGTAGCATTTGTTACAAATGGCTATCGTTGTCTTTTTTGCAGCAATTGTGCCAAGATGGTTTACATTAATCGACATACAGTTGTGGACTAAGTTTTTATTGAGGAAGGTAAAACAGTCAATCAATAATTGATATCTCTGGGAAATTTCATAGTCCTTTTGGTATCGTAAATACGTCATCTAAAAATTCATTTTTAAATACCAAACTAAATTAAGTAAATACAGGGTGTCTCAAAACAAGTGCATCATGTGAAACATGATTTTTTTTTGGCGATGATAAATATAAACGTTGTTCGTGAAATACTTGTAATGATGTTCAGCAATCTTTAATGTGCCATCAGCCATAAGATTTTTTTTCTATCCATTTTGGAGCTTCCGTTATCAAATTATGGCCAATCTACTCGGGCATGTTCAAATGCACCTATGGTCACCTTTTGTGTGAAGAGAGCTCTTTTATTAGAATCGTCATTCAGTGTGTAATTGAACATAATCAATAAAATCAATAATAATCTACCTACTAAACTGATTTGAATTTTAACAATAATCTCAGTAGTTCGGTGGTGAAATTCAATGGGATGAAGTGTATTTGCTAGAGGACTAATAGGGCTTACAGTTGGGTTTATAAAACAAAATACATGGGATATATGTAGGCCTATTTTAAATTAATTTTCTAACTCATGGTGCACTTTTTTTACGCGTGTATTGTTCAAAGCTTTTCCAGTGTTTTAAACATACATTGATAATGGACGAATAATAACGCCGGATGGATATAGAAAATATCTAGCAGAAGAAAATGAAACAAATGAGGAAATCGAACATATGAGGAATCGATCACAGGGCCTTACGCCTCTGACCGGTATGTCAGGGGACTTTACCATGAGAACCTAAGTTTGCCATGGGTGACTATGAGATGAGAATAGTAACTGTAGCAATTTATAGGGTCATACGAGGTTAAGTAGGATTAATATGATTATGATATAGTGACTGGCTGTAACCATATAGGTGCTTGATTGACGTTACATAATTCAGAATACCCAAACAAGTAGGAAAAAGGTGAAGAATACAGGAAAGACTTGCACAAATCTATTCTATAGTGTGTTCAGTTCCAAATTGGCGAGCCTCTTTAGAGCAGCGATATACAGAAGGGTGTAGACGCACATGAATGCAACAAAAGCACCGTGCATCCAAAATGCGTGACGCATGCGTTTAGCCAAAGTCGCGTGCGTATGGCAACATTTCTCGCGTTCGCTTTGATTACTTTTGCGAGCGGAGAGATAAATATCGCATTGAACTATACCTACGTTCTTGTCTTGCATAATAATAATAATAAGGTTTTGACGTGATGTAAAGTCCATTTATGGAGATCTAATTGGTCACTGCAAATAGTGATATGAAATGATATGTTTTATGGACGATTTCTTTCATAAAAGCATATTTGATCAGAATACACAAACAGCTTATCATTGACTGGAATGTTAGGTTTCTTTGTGTAGAGATATGGTTTTTATTATGTTCTGAAAGGAATCATCCAAAATATATCATTTATTTGATTAAAAACCATATCATGAGCTGCTTTGAAAATATCATTCGTATGTAAGTGCACTTTAGTTATTTCATTAAGAGCACGAGTGGTGAACGTGGAGTATAAAGGTATTCACACTGCAAATGATATCTTTCAAGTCATAACAAAATCAGTAGGAAGAATAAAAGATGTTTTGGTGGATTTTGATTAAGTTTTCACTTAATTCATTTCAACTTATTTCAAGTTACTTTTCGCTTCCATTTTGACGATGCATGACTGAATTACTATATCATATCAAAGACTTAGAAAAGGATTCCAATGTCAAACTTACATATGTGTATTTTGTTACCTTAGCATTTCCTGTTAATTTAGTCTCTACAGTGTGTATTCCTCGTCCAGCCAAGTGTGCTATTATTGGGCATACCCGATTCTTATATTTCATCGCCTGTCAATATTTATTCATCACTCTACATTAATGTGGCTCGGAGGTCGTAACCCATTGTAATGATAGCCAAACATATCACGAGAATCGCTGAATATGTCCTGAAGAAGCTCCAAATTGCTTACCATTCGTCTAGCGTGACTTCCGATTCGCCATCGTCTAAGCTTAAAGGAAACATGAACAAATATGTATTGTAATCTTAACACCCCGGGCGTGTTTTTGGGAATGAAACTATCAAGGGAGAAAAACACGGGTGGTTTGTGTGATGGTGTGTTTTTTTTTGGGGGGGGGGGGGATGGTGGGGTGGGGGGGGGGGGGGTTGCGCTGGGGGGGAGGGGGGGGGGGCTCTCTGCATGCGCCGGTGATCGACCCCGTGTCGCGTGTTTGCAAGTCAGACAACAGCTAAATGGTCAGCTTACAAGGAACCGTAAGTGTTTTTCGCCATTTGATACCCAGCCGGATCGTGGCACGATATAGAGCTGCCGAGCGAGCGGTAACAGCAGCTAGCACCGTATGAATTTGCAGTGTGTAGGATGGTTAGGGGTAACGTGTAATTTAAAAATGAAAACTCTCTGATCATCGCGCTAACATTTGGATATACTATACATCGTGCGACCATAATATCTCGTTCAATTTGCATGTAGCATCGATTGCAAATGGCAATTGAAGCTTATCATAACCAACTATCGTTGTCTAAGTAGAGTGGGTATTGTTATTTGGTTTTGCAATAATAAAATTAAAACATCAACATTTGTACTGCAAATGTGAAAAGATCGTTCAGATTAATCGACTTACATTAAGAAAAATAAGGTGATTAATCCCAACACAGCTAGAGTTCTATACATGTACATGTATCATTGCTTCTTGTGTTTTGCGTATGTGACATTACAAGCCGTCAACATTACACACATGCACCATTATAGCAGTCTGTCATTGAATATAATTATGTCAAAGGCCCAACTGACATTAGCTCTCATTTTCAAAAGGCTTTAATTATGAAGATGCAAACAGGACAATACTTGTATACCAAGTACAAAATAGTGTCTATGGATCTTCCTCTATAGATGTGTTACACGAGTGTGACTATAACATCATGCATCCATGACCGCAGAGAAAAACAATTGACCCTGAGTCTTGCAACCGGCAGAAACTGATTCATCACAGCAGGAAAAACAATTGGACTTGAACAAGATGAATTGTTTCTTAATGAAAATATGTACCACTGTCCCAGCCAACACGTATGCATGGGCCCCACGTGGGCTACATGTGGGCAATCAGGGCTAATGAGGGCAAGGGCTATGTGCGGGCTGACCACATGGGTCCCATATGGGTTTAACAAGGGCCATACTGGGCTACGTTTGGGTAAACCTATCAGGGTCCCATATAGGCTGACCACATGGGCCCCATGTGGGTTTTACAAGGGCCATAATGGGCTACGTTTGGGTAAATCTATCAGGGTCCCATATAGGCTGACCACATGAGCCCCATGTGGGTTTTACAAGGGCCATAATGGGCTGCGTTTGGGTAAACCTATCAGGGTCCCATATAGGCTGACCACATGGGCCCCATGTGGGTTTTACAAGGGCCATAATGGGCTACGTTTGGGTAAATCTATCAGGGTTCCATATAGGCTGACCACATGGGCCCCATGTGGGTTTTACAAGGGCCATAATGGGCTGCGTTTGGGTAAACCTATCAGGGTCCCATATAGGCTGACCACATGGGCCCCCTGTGGGTTTTACAAGGGCCATAATGGGCTACGTTTGGGTAAACCTATCAGGGTCCCATATGGGCTGACCACATGGGATCCCCATGGGTTACATCAGGGCAATTCCACGCAAGCGCACTGACCCTGGTTATATTGGTTTTGTAACACTATGGATTTCATATTTATAAATTTTGATAAATGATTTAATCCACATCATGCACTATATCATAAGTTAATGGCAAGTAAGAACATAACTTCACACAAAACTGTTAACACATGAACAATTTTGTTGGAGAATGTGAATAAAAAGCCAAATGACTGAATTGTTCTTGCAATTTGCCAGTCATTTATTCGGATATGTAAATAATTCAATTAACAATTACCTAATATAGGCTGTTTTATAAGGGCAAGCCCATTTAAAACCCTGATTTGACCCTAATTAAACCCGTGTTAACCCCCATTGGACCCACGGGGGCCAACTCGCATGGGCCCCTTTCGGACAAAGTGACCAAATTAGTAAGGGTCCCATGTGGGCCTGCCCAGATGGGACCCATGAGGGCCAACTCGCATGGCCCCTTAAGGACAAAGTGGCCAAAATATTAAGGGTCCTATGTGGGCCGCACCAAATGGGGCCCACAAAGTGGCCCATTAAGGGCCCACATGGGGCCCATGCATACGTGTTGGCTGGGGTACAGTTTTCAATTGCCTCTATAATCTATTCGCGCAAAAGAAGAGGTATCTTCACGCACAGAAGAGGCATTAATATAAAAACTCTGATTCGTAGAATAGCGTGACTTCAAGGCAGGTGTCCTGTTTTAATGAGGGATTGAAATGGGGATTTCCCGTTTTTACACAACAACAATATCTGTCATTCAAATTTGGTGTTTAATAAAACGTGCTCTTCTTATCGATAAGTTTATAAATCCTCATTCGTTCATCCACTATATAACTCAAAATGAGCAACTTTGGCACGCGCGGGTAAATCATTATTCACCTCTGCTAGATCAGACAATACCATAGCTATCTATTGTTGTTTTATGATTCACAAAATGCACGCATTATAACGCCCAGCTTAGTTATACATATTCTAAATCAATTCCATAACATAAATGTGGTTATTTGTGACTCTAAAATGTACGGCTTTTTCAAAACAAACAGCGATAACTTGATTCCATTTTATTATGAGCAACCAAATACGACCGTTTGTATTGACAATGTTTTCAGTCTGTGTATAATGCAATATGTAATTATTTACAAGGTCTGAATCTCCTTGCTTTAAACTGGTCCAACGTGAAATGATTACAGACTGTGGTTCTGGTTTTTAAAAATTCAAGTAAATTTAATATGAGACTAACAGGTGGAGAAGAAAAGTATAAAGGAATTGATTACGAAATCGGCACTCGATCCAGTGCGTCAGGATCAGTCAAATTCTGACACAATTCAATGCGCGCTCAAAACAATATTGTTTGCGTATATTCTTTAAAGTACGATCTTACCCACCTGATGATAGAGGTAATTGAAAACAGGGGACTTCTGCACCAAAGAAAACATTAGTTACTTAAAAATAATTGCAGATATTTATGCTTATTAATGGACCTATATTTCAGTTTTGTATTGAGTTCTTATCACAAAGAAAACCGATTAGTCTAAATGAATTCACAGTGCACTCCGTGTCTATTTATTTATCATCAATTTGGGAAATAGTGTACTTTAGGTCCCAGATACTGGTATACCAGTATCGTTCAATACTGGCACATAAACGTTGCCAGTATGGGTCGATACTGGTGCGGTTTTTACTATTATTCCAGAATCGGTCGATTCAAATTGTGTTCCAGTATCGAGCGATACTGGAACATTTTTATGTTTCAGTATTTGGCGATACTGGTACACGTGATAACAGTGAGATTTGTCCCAGTATTAAACGATACTGGTACATAATTTTGTTCCAGTATCGACCGTTACTGGAACACTGACTTTGTACCAGTATCGGACGATACTGGGTGTACCAGCATCGGACGATACTTGTACAGTCTAGAATCTGGGTCCTAAAGTATACACTTTTCCCTCAATTTGTACCCTTACCCTAAGAAAAGAAAAGTGTAAAGTATGAACCAAATGACATTTTCCACTGCCATAGTTACTAATAAAATAAGTGATGACGAAATTGGCAATTGTCGCTTGCACGCAACGTGCAACTTAATCTGGGCGAATATCATCATGGAATTATGTTGGGTGCAGAATTTCACCGTCACAATAACAACAATGTGTTTTCCCCAAAATTTGTCTCCAATTATTTCTGTTCAGATTCAAAATGACCGTAACATGGAACTACAGTTGCTGATTTGAACGAATATTAATATGGAATTACAGTTTTTGGACGAATATCACCGAATTTTACATACGGTACATGTAATTCACTTTTGCCCAACAGCATACCTGTAGGCAAGTCTTTGCAAACGAGCACAATTGTAATTCATTTTTAATGCCAGGTTGTTTTGAAAAGAGTTGAATATTGGCGAGAGGCTTTTAAAGGATTGTAAGGATTATCTTCACTTTTCATTATAGCCTATATTTCCGAGTATCGTGTGTCCTATAAACATCCCGCCAATCATAGACTAGTAAAGACAGCTCCATGATTGAGGCTCAATCTTTAAGCCCATATTAGTTACAATATGTTCTAATAAACAGGAGCACATTTCTGTTTGCCGGTATTTTGATCAATTGTTAACTCGCTATTTTGCACGTACGATTAGAAGTTGACCGCAGTGACCTTTATATCCTATTTTCATCTCGGATGCAGATGTCACACATAAAAAGCCGTTTCAATGAGGCTTTTTTATGAAGGAAACTAGAGAAAAAGTGTACTTTAGGCCCCGGATACTGGTATAGCAGTATTGTTCAATACTGGAACATAAAAGTTGCCAGTATCGCTCGATACTGGTACAATTTTACTGTTCCATTATCGGTCGATACTGGAACACCAAATTGTGTTCCAGTATCGAGCGATACTGGTACACATGCTACCAACGTGATTTGTCCGAGTATCGAACGATACTGGTACATAAATGTGTTCCAGTATCGCCCGATACTGGAACATTTTATATGTCTCAGTATCGTTCGATACTGGAACACTGACTTTGTACCAATATCGTTCGATACTGGGTGTTCCAGTATCGTCCGATTCTATATAGTACAGTCCAGAATCTAGGACCTAAAGTACACTTTTGCGAAACTAGTATGCTCATCTTGGCTTGTATTGGACTGTGTTTAGACTATACTAGGTATTTGTGTTTGAAATGATTTGAATTCCATTTGTTTGCCAATTTATGTACGTAGCACCTTACTCAGCTCATTATTAAGGTTAATGATAGTCTTAAGGTAAATGATAGTCAGTGATAGTATTAAGGTTAGTGATAGTCTTAAGGTTAATGATAGTCCTAAGGTTAGTGATAGTCTTAAGGTTAGTGAAAGTCTTAAGGTTACTGATAGTCTTAAGGTTATTGATAGTCTTAAGGTTAGTGATAGTCTTTAGGTTAGTGATAGTCTTAAGGTTAGTGATATAGTCTTAAGGTTAGTGATAGTCTTAAGGTTAGTGATAGTCTTAAGGTTAGTGATATTTTTAAGGTTAGTGATAGTCTAAAGGTTAGTGATAGTATGAAGGTTAGTGATAGTATGAAGGTTAGTGATAGTCTTAAGGTTAGTGATAGTATGAAGGTTAGTGATAGTATGAAGGTTAGTGATAGTCTTAAGGTTAGTGATAGAATGAAGGTTAGTGATAGTCTTAAGGTTAGTGATAGTCTTAAGGTTAATGATAGCTTATTTCAGGCAGCATTTGTTCCTTTATCTTGTCAGGAGTTTAATGTTTGTCGATGTCTTAGGTGTTTGCTTCACCCGGATACCATTGAATCCCTCTTGGTATGGCTACTTTGATAGCTGTATACTGTAATGTTGCAAATTTGGTTTCCCTATAGTGACATATCCTTTCGTTTCTTACAATGTTCTTCTTTTCATTCTAAGTAACCCGAACAGGGTAGCACATACGTCATTTATATGAAAAAGTGCGCTTATTATTCAGTTCATATAAACCTAACACAAAAAGTCCAAATCAGGTGCTTTGATGTGGCCTAATTCCAAATCAATAATTGCTACCAACATTCTGAGATACATGTATGTATTACATGAGAACATTTCTTCTCCGTGTAGTTGTGGCTGTTAAGGCATCACATGGGAGGTTTGGTTCACATTCTTCTAAAAGCACCTAATTTGGCCCATATGTTGCTCATACCATACTCTTTTAATTTTGATGGATGCTAACAATTGAGCCTTCTGGGACAACCATATTGGCCAATTCCAATATGGCCGCCATACTGGGGAATCAAAAATTCAAATTGCTTTAATGAAGCTGACAAGCATACCAAATTGTTTTTCTCAGCAAAAGGATTCTAAAATGTATAGTTTGCCACACTTCCGATGTGTGGTTACTGAGATATTGAGCAAAACGTGAAAAGGTCGTTGACCTTTGCTTTTGGGGTCAACATTTAAAAATGTTCCGATTTTGACAAACGATATCTCAAATTGTTCGTCAGATCACAAGGGTTCAAGAGATGGTAGTTTTTACCACCTGGAGTCGTTTATGTGCCTTGTACAGGGGTCAAAAGGTAAAATTATATAGGCGTATATAGGCATTTATATAGGCGTATATAGAGATTGTGACCTTTTGACCCTGTATAAGGCACAAAAACGACTCCAGGTGGTAAAAACCAGCATTTCTTGAACCCTTGTGATCTGTCGAACAATTTGAGATATCGTTTGTCAAAATCGGAACATGTTCAAATTATAACTCCAAAAGCAAAGGTCAATTTTTAGAATCCTTGTGCTCAGAAATTTGAATTTTTGGTTCACACCAATAATAAAATCCCCTATGCTTACCGTGTAAAATGGACCATAATTATACACCATTTTCTAGCTTATAAAGCAACTGGTTGCTTCAACTTTGTATTTTGTGTAAAGATCATGGTCTTGGCTGTCCTACAAACAACAACAAAATATAAGGTCAAGGCAAAGTTTTCGAGATATGCACCGTCGAAGATATGCATGTTTGTAGACTGCCCAGGCCTAGCCTAAATCTAAGCGATTCTAATCAATTATTTGAAGTATCTAAAATGAATATAAAATCATACAAAAGTGGTCAAAGAATTTGCACTGATATTGTTTGATAATCTTCATTTAATAATCATCCGATCAAAAGTTTGGCCAACAACACTACTTTTGAAGCATTTTTATATATTTCACTTGGAGGAGGGTTATCCCAACCAATTCAACAGGGCTTTCGTGGACTGTTCCATTATTTATTTAGTGGTGTGAATCCTATAGCTCTTTATATTTTTGAAATTATATATTTTTTTCTGTTAGGTTGAATAAACACATTGATAGCATTGCAATCATTTAAATCACTTTTAACAGGCTTTTGTATGACAAAGCTCACTTGAATCATGTTTGCTATCTACTGAAGATAGCATGCTCTTCAAAGGTGAAATAAATGTGCACGCGGTAACAGTATGTCATACAGTCTGTCTTCATTTTTTGAACTTTCTTAGCCTTAGAAGCATGAATTGACCAGTTGTAATGATAGTAATGAATACATATTACAAATTTAAAATGTCTAATGTCCTAGTTTGTGTGTATACTAAGATGAACCGGGGGGGGGGGGGGGGGGGGGGTGGGAGGAGGGGGGGGGGGGGGAGTGATACATTAAGATGTATATGAATTATATGAATTGTGCAAATTAAATATAAACTTGCCTGCTTAACTCCTCGGTGGGTGAAAGTCATTCTACTATATTTGCCATCTGGACTTTTTGTGCACCCCAACCATTTCCAGCAGTATTGGCTTGTAAATACACGGTTAGCCATTCTGTAATGAAATTTCAAAAAGAATAGAGAAAAAATATGGTATGATGATCAGTGTATACAGTAAAGATAAACTCTCTCCTCTCCCTCCCCATGTATACAGTATATATATATATATATATCCCCTCCCACTCCCCTTCACCGGCCTTCCCGCTAGACACTGGCTATTATACTCGACCCTTGACTGTGGGTCTGATGATCATGATAACAAACCACAGCTATGACTATACAGCTGCTTTTTCATCTTTGTTTACTTGTATTTGGTGTATTTGGAGAAGGGGAGGGGAGGGGGTTGTTGTAGAAACAATTATTTGACCTCTAACTAATATGGGATCGTGCTTTATGATGGATATACACGAATAGCGAGACCTAATACTTGTGCAGACATGGTATAATTACAATGTTTTAAATTTTGAATATCACTTGATTTGTAAAAATTTAAGCTTATTTGAGAGTTGTCTGCATCCTCTGAAAGTTGTATTACTTACCCCTATCAGTCTTGTGTGTGAACAGACAACTTGGTCACAGTTCGATCTATCTGTTTATCAACTTAATTACAATTTTAAATCAGTGTCACTGTCAATTGACTTTGATTGAAGTTAATAAAGTAGTAAGTAAGTATACTAAACCTACGTACTTACGCCGATTGCTGAATAGCCTGAATTGAGCAGTTTATTAAATTGTATTTTTGACATTTTGGGATCAATCAAGAATCCAATTCGTAAATACTTGCCCCATATCATCAGAAAATAAGCCTTGCTGAGAGACCCAATTATACAAAACAAATCCACGATACGGGCATACTACTCTAAATGGTGGGCAAGAATATCGTCTAATAGGATCAATTATTATGGATCTGGGATCTGTCATTCTAAGTTATTAAGTTAGAGATCTTGACAAGCTACAAAGAATACAAATTCACGTTGATCTTTGATGGTATGACGATATGTACGTCTACAGGCACGTATTTTTGAAATATTAATTTAGCTCAAATGACATGACTATTTACGTTATAATGATGAATGATCTGAGCAACCTACCCTCGACTTCATCAATATATTTAATGATTAATTTATCATATCAATGGTTATTCAAACATAGGAATTGATCCATGCTTAAGTTAAACATGAATGAATAGATTGCATGAAAACCTCAAATAGCAATGTATAAGTATTGCCTTAAATGTAATGGTAATGTGAGTCAGAACATTATATTGGCGGCAAAAAACATGGTTTCATGTGATAAAAGTAAAGCATGTCAGTATTGTTTGTGAGATCTTTTGTGGAAACACCTGTTGCTGACAGCATAACTAACAAAACATTCGGCAAGTTACACGATATATTAATACATACAAAACACTCCTTGCTAGCCCTGAAAAGATATCTCGTCACACTGCTGTCAGCTTAATATAGTATCCACAAATATTGTGAATGTTTTAACTTTAATTGCTCCATTTCAATACGACAATGTCACCTTATTATTGACCAACAGAGTAAGGCGCCTAATTTAATTTCATGGATGGGAGCACATGCTTTGAACAACGAGACCGTACAAACCGACATTGTTTGCATGTCTGTCGTTAAATTTACACGTGACATCGTTTATACATATTGACAAACTATAAAGACTTTGATCTATCAAGCTATACTAGTATTTTCAATCACGTTTATATTGAAACATTAATTTGGTTCATGTAAAATGACAGTTAAGATATTCATGGTGAATGATCCTAACTGACAGCCATTAAACATCGACTTTGACTTTAGAGCAATATTTTTAATGATTAATGTATGAAGTGTCTTTCAAAGATAAACAAATGATATAAATCTTTCACCAGGTTTATGCTCGACTAACAGCATTTAATACATGTATCACGTCAAAGTAAAAAAAGAATACAAGTAAAATATAACATGATTTATCAAAATCATTTAGGAATCACCAATAAAAATGTTCTTTGTTGACATCTTATACTCAGCTAATTAGTTTGGTACCGAATAGTATCCAGGTTGAATAAGGGTTTCGTGCTTTGGAGATCGGTATGTCCCTGTATATCAACCTGTTTCATCCAACTCTGACAATGAGTACAACCTGTTCCATCCAACTCTGACAATGAGTATTGGGACATGGATAGTTTTGTGAAGTTAAAAACCACTGACCTATATTTTCTGACATCTTGCCAGGAAACCCGGGATTAGGAAAGTCTACTGTATCCATTAACATTGTACTATTCTATCCATAATACAATAATATGCACTTTAAAAGTATCAACTTAGTCCACGCTGAATCAATCCATAATTTAATCTATATCATCCTTTAATTTATTTCGAACTACATTTTGAGGTCTCAGAGATCAAGGCATTAAACCTCTTCTTTTTAAAAATATTGATACCTAAGTCTCATTACAGTCCCTTTATCGATGCTTTTAACTATACCCGAGCTGTATGCTCACACATAGAGTTACGCTGTATGGAGTGTATGATATCATAACAAAGTATTCATCGGAGGTGAACGTGTATAAACCCTTGCAACGTGATTTTATATAGTTCAGTGTGTCATGATATTTCTTTTCTTTAACAGACAAATACAGAAATGAAGACACTGGTCTGTCACATCTTGTTCCATGAACGGGAGCTTGATTGTCTCTTTGAAATATCACAGTGACTAACTACACCATTTTAAATCAATTTGCTGTGGCATATCAATGTCAAAATGGCCTAGTAGTTTAATCTGCATATATGTGAGAATGGCTTTGTAGTATGATTAAACAGACATTAACAAACACTCGTGTCCATATGGAGCGAGTTTCACGAACAGCATACACGTGCACCCCGTCAGATACCAGAGTATTATAATTTTTGAAATGACAACATCTTAGGAATGGAATCATGTGGTACTATGCCAATAATGCAGATGCGTCTTGATCTCGAAAAAAAGATATGGACTGTGTTATATTTTAACATTTCAACACGTGGTATTGTGTACACATGTATCCTATATATAAATTAAATAGCGCATGCACAATCACTTAAGGGTGCAGCAGGAAGCACTACGACATTAAGTAGTAACAACTGTTTTAGTATTAGTATATTTCTTATAAGGTTCTCTTACAGAATCTCACTTTAATTACGGGTAATGGCAATAAACTCGCTACCTTCACTCTAGCGGATGTAAAAACCAGGATATCATGAGATAACGCGTGCTCGGAAAAAGGTTGAAGATACCACTAAGTTCCTTAGGATATCTTTAATACAATCAAATGATTGTTACTATGTCAGATTTTAAAAGATACCATACACCGTTTTCCTTCATACACAATATCATTTGTCTACGTGCACAATTTTATCCTGAATACAGTCCTGAATTATGAAGTCATACGCAATTAATGTTGCATCAAATTTAATAGTACCTGTATTTTCAATAAACAATTTTAAGCAAATACCCAAGTGGAAATGTGACAGCCGATTAATAATAGATAATATCAAACAAAGCAGATGTAATACTTAGGCTATTAGGCTATAGCACAATTATGCCCCGATGGAACGAGACCCAAGCAGAATACTAGGCTAAGCATTAACCTGTACTTTATATCATAAACTGGGAAAATAATTAATTGCAATAATGTATATAAAGATTATATTACCTGTTGACTATATTCAAGTTTATATATAACTCTCCTATTTGTCATCAGGTAAACCATTATTTTACCACTTGATAGTTAAATAGCACCATTACCATGACTTTGCAATATATTAACCTTTAAGCCCATCACTTGAGATGTAATTACCTTCCAAGAGCTCAATTTACATAAATAATCAATAAGGGATCTTCATCTCCGCCGCTTTTAAGGCCACTTAACTTATTTTAAAACGTACCAAATAATTAAGTAAATACATTGCTTCATGTTAAAAACAAAAGAGTCATCGGATGTAGAATTAGACTCTTATATAAAAGTCGACATTAGCTGTTGGTTAAACCTCTTGCCGTGGTGGTGATGGACTATTTTGTCGGTGGTATGTTTGCAGCTTATCTGATATTTCCAACTGCTCTTATTTTTTTGGAACGACCAACCTTTGAATATTTACAGATATATATATATTTCAAGCATGATTTTCTAAGATTAAAATCTTAAAACCACAAACTAGTATGTGTGTAGAGCGACGTTTAGTTTTGCAGCCATGCTGTCACTATTTGCTGTTTGTTTAGGTTTTCTGATCATAACGTAATACTAGATTCTCCTGGGTTCCTCACTACTACTAGTAAAGATGATGCGCTATTTTAGCGTAGCCCCGGAACACGCCTTTCACAGATATATAGGGTAAAATTGAATTTACATGAACAAGCATATTATATCGCTCTCAGCAACCTGGCTATATACACTACAGCCTCATATCGGGTGCGTCCTATTGGTGAAATTGATGGTTTCAATTACGTATTTGATGTATGAGTGTCTCGCTAAGATAGACATGATGGGCGAGCATGCAAATTATAACCCATGTTGTACCACTAACCGGTCTTTTTGCACATCATCATTAGTATCATTATTATTGGCTAGTCTTAGCTTCGCCAGATATCATCGCCTAGGTGGATATTCTCTTATTGATTGAATTGGTCTTCATTTTAACAATGCACTTTTAACTTTATTAGATGAGACCGGATCGTATTTTATATAGTGAATGGAAAATCGTAGTGATTATTTTTGATTCAACTGGTGTTAAGGTAAGTGGACATGTTGCATATTTTCTTTATGTTGAAAAGTTGTACATGGACAGCATTGTCCTCCAGTATGAACCCCACCCTCATGCAAATATGAGTAGACTGGGTGGTATGAGAAGACTCTTTACTTGTTATATTATACTGAAATGTTACCAAGATTATAGTTATATGTTATACAGATATGAGATAGCTTATAGCTTTCCGTCAGGAAGCTCAAAGATTCCTTTCGGTATTGAGCATGCACTTAGAATATTATAATAAATGTATATGTAAGGAAGCAAGCGCCTGAAAGAACAGTTGCGTTAGTGTTATCTTTGAGGTATTAGTAAACTACCGGAACTATCGGAACTATTGTAGTGTTAACCGAGGTAGAGCCTGTTGACCTCATTGAAGAATGTAATCCACTGACGTGTATTCATACACTTTTAGTATATAGTTACGAACAATCAGAAAGCAAAAAAAAAAAAAATACGCGGAGTGCATTGCAAATGTCTAATACACTCCGCGTGTGCGCCGTTCACTGCGCCGTTCAATGCGCGCACCACGCGATTTGTTTGGTTGATCAGGCATCGCGGGTTTGCCGTTAGCAAATTTGTTAACATGTTTAGATTAGTTATTACATAGATCAAATTTTGATTTGTATAATGTCGTTGTCGTGTATGAATTAAGTCAATGCATGCGTAAGTTTTGTTTCTTGAAAAATTAGAAAAACCGATGCACTTGTGCAAATTTTCATATGCTCACAATAGCACTCCCCTGCGGGGTCGTGCCATTAATATTCACACATCAACATCAGCGCACGTGCATTGATTTGTCTAATTTCTCTCGAAACAACACATTTATTGACCTATAATCCGTATTATAGTTTGAAGACGAAATTTCTTCGCACTTATGAACAACAAACACTACATGCTGGTAACAATAAACTTTGGGGACGTTATAATTAAAAGTTCTCTTAATAGTTACTTCTACTCGGCAATGTCTTGGCTTGCTTCCATTACTTTAAGCCTGGGTCCTTGATAAATGACAGAATATGACCTTGGTTATATTTCATAGACCTAAAACAACCATCGTCACTCACAATTATCGTTCTGCCTTGATTTTTAAGTAATAAGTCAAGGGTTAAGAATAACACGTTAATGAAATTTGGATTTGGCATTAAATGAAACTAAAATAAATGAGAATTTATGTAATGTAAGTAATAGTTTGTATCGCCATACTAACAGACACCAATAAAATTTACCTGAAACCACTGCAAATGTTTCAATTCAATGGTTTTAAGTCAATATTCATGAGTGCTTATATATATTATATATTATTATTTATATCAGGCTTTTTAACGGTACAATAAAACTGTGTATTCAATATTGTTTAACCAAAGTACCCGGATGCATCCAACTTTTAGCGTTTATTTAGCATGCAGTCGAGACTAATTTTCGCTGATTGCATTTGTTTCGCAAATACGTGTTAAGCAGGCTTACGTGGGGAACCACTACGAAAACAACAAAATATCAACAAGTTTGCAAAATGGATATACCGCAGCATACTCCCGGGAGATTCGTTTCTCTAAGTGATGATGATTTTGACGAACTTTTGCGGAACAGGGAGTCTGCCAATACATTTAAATCAACACGCAACGCGGTCAGCATTTATAAATAATAATACTAATATTGGATGTCTTGTTTTCGGGTGATACAAGAAAATATTGCACTCGCTATAAAAAAATATTGCACTTGTCTCCGACTCGTGCAATATTTTTTATAGCTCGTGCAATATTTTCTTGTATCACCCTCAAAGCCATCCAATATTATATAATGGTGATGCAAACAATATTATTTTGGCGACTATCGTAAAAGTGTAACGTACAAGCGGCATATACGCATGAACCATATGTACTAGTTTTGCAGTGGGGCCTTATATTAACGCTTGTAAATAAAGACAGTCATTTATCACCATCTGGTAACGGTGATAGCGCCCCCTTGTGTATTCAGCGGGTTCTTCTGCGGCAGGTCATTAAGGTCAAAGGTCGATAGAGAGGAAAACATGCGGAATATCTTCGTAAAGCACAACTTTGAGCTGGAGAAGAATTAAAGGTACATCAACATAGATACTTTGTCCCTTGTCTTTCTCACAATATATCAGTCCGATCAACATCAGGACAGTACCAAAGAGTATTTAGAAAAACAAAAAACGATACAATAACTCATTACAAAACTAACATCACAAATCTGTTTGCTGTTTGACAAGAAAACCCTTTTTATTTTAATGACCAAGTGAGGAATTGTGCTGATTTGCTGGGATATGGGGCCATAGGCACCATATTTCTATCGCACCTGTCACACACTGGCCATATAAAACCAATTCCCTCCCACTAGGGATATTTTAAAAGCTTTGCAACTTTGTCTTAATATTGTGCAACAACAGTAGTGCCGAGCGGGCATGGAAACAGGCGTTACCGTACGTAGACGGGTTGGCTCGTATCATCTTATCATCGTCATTATCATTTGCAATTTTAAACACGCTCTTTAAGCTAGGCAGGTATAAAGTTTCCTCTGTGTGGCTGTAAAGTGATCTATCTGAAAGTTATTTGATGTAAATTGATAATGGGCAAGGAAAACTATCAGATAACAGTCGATAGGATTTACCTGGCTTTTAATGGTATTTCAATACACATTTGACGCTTCATGTCATCACATGTGTGTGTCTATCGGAAGGGGTGGTCAAGCAAACAAACAATGACACCCCCACACACACAAACACCAAAAAACAAACAAAACAAAACAAAACAAAACAAATAAACAAACAAGCAAGGCTAAGATGTCCATTTCCATTTTGACTCGTTACAAATACTCCATTCAGAAATGTTGAAAGAGATATATAAAATATACAGGTCACAATGAAACATAACAAATCAACGTCTCACATCAGTTTGCACTTTGATAAAATCACAAGTGAGTGTTCAATTTGAATGTGTGGGAAAGTCCGTCAGATTTAAGGATATGTGCCACAGGCACAACATTGCTATCCCACCTGTAACGCGCTATCGATAAAACCAATTTCAACCCACTGGCTATTATAGCTTGGCAAATTTGTCTTAATATTGTGTAACAGCAGTAGTGCCGAGTGGGCATTGAAACAGGCGTTACCGTACGTAGACAGACTGTCTCGTATCACCTAATCATCGTCATTATCATTTGCCATATTAAACATACTTTTTATGCTCGGCAGGTATAATGTTTCGTCTATTATGATGTAAAGTGATACATCCTTGCGTGTAAGTTATGTGACTAAATTGATAATGGACGGGACACAGTCTGATGAAATCGATAAGGTTTTACCTGACCAAAATAATTTACGTCAAAGCCTTCTCTCATAAGCATTTTGTTAAAATATGATCTTGTTCTCATGATGTGTGTCTTTCGAAATAACTGGTTGAATAAAACCACACAAAACATAAAACATGAAACAAACAATAACGTTTGATCAACCTAATTGATTCGTTAAAAATTCGGCTTTCAAAAAATCTTAATGGCGATGTTTCACTGACATTAAGATATCGGCATAATAATTAATTTCTTTATGCTAATAGGCTATGTGCATAATAAGTACTGAAATACATAACGAAAGCTCACGGAAATAAAGCGATATTGTCTAATTTATGGTTTTGCAATGTTAACCTAAACCTGCAGAAATTGATTAAATGTATAATTTAATAAGTCAATGTTAGAGTGACATGTATCTATGTCAATTTCGTTTGATCCATCCACAGTGTAGCAATACAACTTGTCCAGGTTAAATTACCAGGTTTCCTGAAATGATCTACTTGAATATAAAATTGATTGAACTTTCTTTTGGTATTTCTATGTTTCAATTAAATTGAGGCGATTCCAAAATGTGCATGATGATGAAATATTCGCCAGTCGAACGGCAAATATGCGTATCTATCGCGTTTTGGATTTGAGGGATTTAGTCAAAGGCGCAGAATGGTAGACTATTTGCTCATAAATGCTCAAAACAGTTTCTGATTCTCATCATTACTGTTCTTGATCCTTCTTCTCAGGGTTCATATCTGTAATCCAGTTATTCAATTCTTCAATCTATCGGTCTGATCAGATATTACGAATACTACACGCGCATAATCAATGGTAGAATATCGCAAGTTGAATTCAAATGCTTATTTAAATGTACGAAAACTCCTTACGAACGTATGATCGATTGTCAGAATTGGTCAAAAGATTCCTTGTATCCATGTACATATAGGTTGTTCAGCGATTAAAAGCGACTTGACATGGGGTCACTAGGGGTCATTAACCTAAACAGGGGTAAAATGTAAGACAAGCTCCGATTTTGACCATCTTGTGCGCATTAATAAGCTAAGAAAAAAATCAACCATGTCCATGGGGCCACAGGTCACCAAGGGGTCACTAGGGGTCAAACTGTACATTCTCATTCCTCGCACTCAAAATGCTATTTTTCGGAAGGATATGACCGATGGTTGTCAGAATTGGTCAAAAGATTCCTTGTATCCATGTGTAAGAGGGTTTATTTTGATAATACCTCCTACACAGTAACGTTGAGCCGAGTTAAATTTAAAAAGACAAATAATAAAACTCAGGATGTAGAAGTGTTGTAGTCGAACTTATATTTATTCAGATGAAAATCATAACGTTCTTGGTCATGTCAAATAAATAAAACAGGAGAACATAATAGTCGAAGGTGTAGATAGAGACTCAATCGTAATTAATGAACCTTCTAAGATGTCAGTTACTTTACTGCATGTAAACATAATATACACATTTAAATAAGGTCACTCATGGAAATATTTGATGGAGGTTTAATTTCCCAACAGAGTGTGATGACCTACGCCGATGACCATATGAACGTTCATACTCCGAAGAAAATACATCATAAAAAACGGTATTATGATTTCATATGATACCATGGATCCATCGACATATCAATTTAGTGGGCTTATATAACGTTACAAAATATATCGACACATCAACTTAGTGGGCTTGTATTACTTTGCAAAACACATCGACACATCAACTTAGTGGGCCTGTATTACGTTACAATACACGATTTATGTACCATCCTTATAACACCATATAGTAAGAGTCGTACATCTTAGAAAGAATCATCAACTTACGATGTTACCTAAAGGATGGTCCTTGGAAACAGTCGAGTGATTTAAGATTTTGCTACTTGCAATTGTATGTCAGAGTTCTGTTGGTAGCATGTTGAAGTATCCTTCTATGTATCTGTCATTATGCTAGTTTATATTTCCACAGGGTGAGTCAAAAAACTGTAATAGTGGAAATAAGCCATATTGATTTCAAAACTAAATCGAAGTTCGGAATTTTGTAAACTGTGACTAACTTTGATACCATTATCTGAAACATCAAATATCAATTTATTGTCTTTGGTGAGCCTTTTTACTGCAAATTCCTATTTATATACGGTTGCTGGTATAGAGCGTATGAGATAATGACATTTTTTACGGCAGTTGAAACCTATTAAAAACCCTCATGAATATACGTGCGACCCAATCAAATGCCTTCCTTCTTTTCGCACAAATAAGCGCAGGTCACTAACGGAAAATCAAGTACCTCCGCGTAAACAATAGTAACCCCACGTGCGTATCAGTTCGATCACCAAAACAATTCGCGTAATGCCACGTACGCATAGTGTATTTGCACAACGCAGGAGTTACGCGACGTGTGAGTGGTTCGCTTGCACGATTTTCGTTCAGATTGATCGATTTGTAAATGGGTGAAGCATGGTTAACTTGCCGTAAACTGTTACTTTTTGAATAAATAAGTAACGTCCGTATCATTAAATGACTATTTTAATTGACGGTAGTGAATCAGGATAATGACTTTGATCAGTTGCTTTGTCGGTAAATGTGAAGAATCTAATATTTTAATTTGTGACCTCGGAATTCAATCCATGTATGGGCATGCCCTTACCATATGATAGCCTGACCTACAGCTACATCCTCTTTTATTAAATCATCTTTAAACATGGCAAAATAATTGTGGTGTAAGGTACCTAATTTGCATATTTGAGATTTGAATAATTAATTAGCTAGTTTGCATATTTAATTAGATTCATTGTTAGTTTGAAAGATATATCTTAGCACATCATACACAATTTTATTAGTTGATTACTTACAGAACTTGAGATGCATGATTATGTAGCTGCATTTTGTCATTTTACGAGGATTTTCACATTTGCGGATTGAATTTGTTGTGAAAACTTGAAATTTCAGGAACTTGATGTATAAATTGAAATAAAATACGACTCTGATTTTTCATCAGCTGATGATAAAAATGTAAAAAGTGTTTTGTTTAACGTGTTTTTAGTCATTTAGTTTTTTAGTTTTTATAGCACCAGAACGCATTGCTCGATTAAAATGACACCCGTGTTGTTGAATTCTATTGTATTTTATATTTTTGGATGCTGGGTCATTATGACGTCATCATGACATCATATGGGGAATGTTGGTCCTTTTTTTGGTATTAATGGGAAAAGGAGACAAATTACCGAAAGAGTTTGGGTTACGAGAAGTCATCCACCGAACATCTACATTTTAATTACGAAAATTGATAGCCGTTTGGTATGTAATTAAAACATCAGACATATTATACAGCTATACACAGAGTACATAGAACTTTATAGATAGAGGCAGGGATATATGATATACTTTATGGGTTTTAATTATCGAACAGAGTGTATTGAACTATGCCAACAAGCATGTATACGTATTATACGCCAAGGAAAAAGATACACATGTAATCCCGGTAATTATAAAGTATCATGTGATACATAATCTACTGAGACATTCACCGCCTGAACCTGTTTTATGTTACACAACAGGATGATTTATCTATTAAAACTATATTTGAAAGGACGGATCATTACCCCATGTTGTCACTATATGACGAAGTGCAATACTGATGGCTTTGCAACCATGTATCTCATCTACACGGTGAGTCGAAATATTTAGGTTCAGATTTCATTGATTTTCAATATCAATTTGTTAATAGATATTGGAACATTTATTGAGATGAATGACAACTGCATTTGTAAGCTTAAACCTACTTGTTTATTTTGTTCTAATCGGTATACCTTAAGAGATATGCTCATTTATCTAGAAATGAAGAAATCCAACTCGTTCCACTGAATCACTGTGAAAGCGACTTTTAGATGACACAACGCGTGGCGTGTTAATAATGCTAATAATTACGGGATTAACAGTTTCTACATTATTAATCTGAATATGTTTGGTAAGTAATGTGGTGCTAAGTGCTTATATCTAACCAGCAGTATTGTGTTATATTGTGTTATGTACAAGTATCACGTTTGAAAAATGACAATATTTATAATGAATTATGTGAGAGTTGTGTAAGTCTAATTCTGCAATATAACCAGTTGCATTGTAACCGTGGAACACTTATCGCAATGTATTTACGAAAAAGTACACAATCTTAAATGAATGTAAACATTTTCGTAAATATACTGCGATTATGGCATGCAATTGGGCATTGCCGTCGGACACATAAGTTAAGAGAAACGCAAGGAGAAGATGTGTGTGCTAATGCCTCTGAGCATACGAGAGGTAAATCATAGATTTATTCAACAACAGTGAAACCAAAAAACGCAATTAATTTAACATAATTTTGTGTAAAACAGTAATCATTCTGATTACAACATAACTCAATTTGTCATCAATTGTCAAGGTATAATTTATTTGAACTCAAATTTCGCATAGAGAATGCGGGCTGATTCGACTGGGGATCGCAGAGAGCTAATCCCCTACTCCGGCGCAGCGAGCCGACCACAGAGGCAATCAACTTCAAAAGATATCGCATATCAGATTGTCACGACTCCGCTAATCATGAACAATCAAGTGACCTTACATGGGGACCGCAGACTACGCTCGCAGAGTAGTGCTGGCCCCCTACTCTTAAGGCAGTGCCAGCCCGAAAAGAGGGAATCACTAAAAATGTATTGATTTAAGCTGATCAATTTAATATTGCAATTTCTGTACACATAAACCTGTAATCTGTGATATTTTTGTATTTATAAATAAAATAGCATTTTTAATCCAAAAAACGCATGACGCAATTCAGTATCACTTGTACTGACTAATAATTTTGTCAAAATTTTTAGAAACGAAAAAGAACAATGCCAAAAAGAAAAGCAAACCTGAAAACATGCAACGAGAATGCCACCAAATGGGCGTGGTGGGTGGGAAAAATTTGGATCAGAGACAGAATAGAGAATCACCTCATCGTAGGAAATCTCGGAGGATTGTGACACACGAAAGGCGGACGCGACCGAACCCAGACATGCGGGGAGGGTTCCGATGAATGTAACAGCCGGTCAATTGTCGCAAGCTAGCCGAGCGAAGAACACGCGCGAACCAGGAATTAACAACTGGCAACTTAGTGCCGTTGGCAAATGCAATTAGTTTTGATTTCACCTCAACTAATTGGTATTGTTATGTACTATTCAATTGACCAATATACACACTTTTACAAAATATAATTGTACTGATATTTTGAACACGGGACCTGAATATTTTGACTCACTCTGTTTTTTGAAACAGTTTGGACAGAACTTTTATTCACAATAAATAAGATAATGTATCGTCATTTGTATCATATTTTTTTGATTGAGGATCATTTGAATGACCTTCGTGTTTGTATCTTCCTTTTAACTTCAATAATGAAATGGACTTACTATATTCTATATAGTAATAATAGTCATAATCTGTTACTATCTGCATCGGGTTGACCATTCTTCCACAAACCTAAATTAATTCCCACCGCTACCGATTTTCTGACCCTATCCTCTCCCAAATTTATCAATGCTACAGCTACCACCCACCTGACCCATAAATCAACCATTACCCCCCCCCCCCCCCCACACCCCCACCCCACTTGTAAATACCTCCGAAATGAGGACCCACCAAACTGGACACACACCGTCACACTGAGGACCAAAAAGGCGGCCGAATTGGGTGTCAAACTGCCAATTAGACTGTGTGCTATCCAACAGAGGCCTAAAGGGTGTGAGGGGGAGAGTATCACCAAAGAGGACCTCGTTTAGATAGCGTTTTTATATTGTTTGCAATACTTTGAACGTATCAGGAACCGAGTACGTCCTCGGTTGCAGGTGTGTCCGCAGTTGGAATGTAAAAACGGGTGTGCGTCCTCGTTTGCAGGTAATTACAAACGCCATCCACACCCCACACACACACCCCAACACATTTTGACACGAATAATAAAATATTTTATAATTTAATTATTTTCATATTTTAAATTTGTTTTAAATATAAACCTGAAATTCTTCCCCAAAATAGTAAAATGATTTCCCAGCGTTTGCAGCGAACAACGGAACAATATTGATTTAAGTGTTTGATATATTGTTAAAGCGATGGTTCCATATGCCTCTGATGCGTACCACATAACCTACATTATGCTCAAAGACGAGCAAGCCGATGTGTCAGGAAAAGTTCGTTTTACAATGAATAAGAATACCAACGCATGTAGACTAATCGAATCACATATCGGAGACTGTTTAAATACTCGTCAAAGTATATGACGTCACTGATGTACTGGACGGCCACAGAACTGTTACTTTCAGGTCATTTTATTAATCTTAGCTAAAGGGGCACGTACTTGGTTTATATATTTTCAATACGTACTAGCTAATTAGCCGGCGGTAAACAAACATAATTTTACCACTTAATTTATCATTTATTTATATTATGTAATGTAATCTTTTTCTTGGAGTTGGTTTTACGCTAAAGGCAAAGTTTAACATTAAATACATCCGCGACTAACTATTATTTTAAGTAACTAATTATTCAAATGTTTCAGGCCATGGAGTTACTCTTTATTTTGTTTTCATTTTAACGGGCCACTATAACTTATCCTAATAATTATGAATATTTAGAATTATACTCTTACCATAACTCCTAAAACCCTCACATCAGATACCTACTTCAATAGATTTGCGCATCATTACGTCAAACTACGGCCAACCCTGGATAATATATATGTACACTGTACTTAATACAACTGTTTACAGTCCATAATTCTTGTCAAATTATTTTTTGTATATTTTGTGACAGATTGGAAATAATATGACATGATGGAATCGATGTGCTTCAGCAGTTTACCCAAGATATCCATGACGTACCAAGTGAAGATACTCAACCCTCGGTCGTCGACGTTTACTGCCACAATCTAGATATAACCGAACCGTTGCTAAGGCGTAACAATGCGTCAGGGAAATGGTTTCTGTATACACAGACTACTCTGACAGGCACTTGAAATATCCATTGAGGCGTGACGAGCTTTTTACCCTGATAGTTGCGTTTGAAGGAATGAGCACACTGATTGATTATTCAAAGCGGCACTGATTATCTAGGGTAATACTGAGCCCTTAGCCAAAATTCTGATTGCAGGGTCACATGAGATTGACAGGGGACTTATTGGAGCTCGTAAAGATGAGTACAGAAGAATGCTTTCACCATTATCCATGCTTATAATTAAGATGTTGGAAAATATATAAAACCTTGAAGAAATGTGGAAAACAATCATTGTGATGTTGCTTGGCTGCAATTGGAAAATCATGACATCGACATAAGATATGCTAGACTTATTGCCTACTTATAGCAATAAAAGAACACAAAGTGATGGTTGCACCTATACGCGTTCACGGATCCCGGCAATAATTGTGAGTTGGAAAAGAAGTGTTGAGTTTCAAGGAGGAATGAATGTCTATGCAATCGAGCAAGATTTTGTTTTCGTGCAATGTTTTGTTTAACCTCATGGAAAACTGATAGAAGACACTGAAGACGTGTCATTATCGTTTGCCTCTGTGGAATAACTTTTTCTCCATTCTGGATGTGTTCAAAAGAGTGCCGAATTGATCTGAATAAAGCTGTGCCTGAGCGTGTCCTGTCAAAAGTGAGATATATGTGTGATTGCAAGATTGTTCGAGATTTACGCCGCATGGGATTAATGTCGGCATATTGGTAAGTGTTGCATTTCAATTGTCAGTAGTACTGTTGTTCAAGGTATATAAGGAAGGAATCAAGTGTCAATTGTGAGAATATTATGGACACATTATATACATGTTATATGTTATTCGAAATCGTACGTCAAATACAAAAAATGAATGTTGACTTTGCGTTGGCATTTGCGTCACATGTTGCTATGGCATTTTCAGGGAGATCTATTTATTGCATGTCGTTTTGTCGTGAGATATTGTATGCTATTCTTTCATGGATTGAATACTAGTTGAAGTTGAATTCATTCTTTCATATTGTTAATGACTTGATGTTCCTCTACAAGGTACCCTATTATGATTTTTATATAATAAAATGTTATTTCATGGTGTAGAGTTTAATAACCTATTTATTAAAATGTAGAGCAAACAGATTCTACAAAAGAATACACTCTGTTTTCTCCCAACGATAGATCATTTTATCTTTTATTCATCGAGAACTGACACACCAAACCTACCAGGTCATATATTAATGTTCAGATCTTTATAATTACTTTAAGGTCAAAGTCATACGGCTATTTATAATTTGAACTTTAGTCTTCATTAGCCAGTCGTAAACCGTAGAATATGAAAAATCAAAAATCTTTCTTTTGGTAGATACCAATCACCATTAACCGATACCAATACATCTATGTACATAATTCAGTTTTAATACTTTTAAAATATTGATGTTATTATCATTATAATTTATAAATCAAATGACTTGAACAATTATACGGTTGATCATCTTGTCATTACAGTAATGATAATGAGGGATACTGAATGAGACAGATGTACCATAGGATCCTTTGTAAAGGGTATAGGCTACCTCATTGGTCACGTAGATGAACTTATCAGCACATTATTCGATTATTAAACTTTATGGACAAAATTGACAACTTTATATGCTGAAATATCCAGACAACGGCGTTTCTCTTCAATTAAAAACATTGCCGGAGTATTGCTTGATTTTCTTAAATATTTACGTAAACCTTTTTGTTCTTCCTGAATGATACTGATTTAAACAGCAACAAAAGTCAGCAACAAAAGTTATGATATGTCTGTCCATCCTTACTCAACGATAAAAAAGCTCTTACATGCCTCACATGTGAAATCCCATATTGTACTGTATAGCATTGGTATTGAAATAGTGTGTATTGTCCGGAATAGTAAATACTCTCAATGGGACTACACCACATACAAGGATGCTCTAAACCTAATCTAAGGTTTCTAAGGTGAGCATTGTGAACCATAGGAAATTAACTTTTAGCCGATAAAGAAAAACAGCTACAGGTACGGAGAGCCATTGTTGGTACTATAAGTGTCAAAAACGGTTACCGCTATAGATAGTTAACCGTATTAAAACGGGGTAATAAAAAGTCACATGGCCGCATTTCCGAAAGTTGTCAAGATATAGTATATTCAATAGTCATCTTATGCCTGGAGCTATATCTATTTTTGTAGTTAGTATTTGGTTCAGGTTGTGTTGTACGATATCATAGGTCAATTCTTATATTGTGACGTACACGGTATGGTTTATATTGTCAGAACTATTTTACAAATTTTCCGTTGTAAATGTAGCAACAAATAAAATAGCTGGTTGAACGCAAACTGGTTTATGCAGGTGGCTTTATATCGATGTAAATATATATACAACCTATATGTATAACAATGAACCAAAATCACATTAAAACATAAGTGTCTCGCGGGTGTGTTATATTAATCTTAAAAGGGGACCGGATTTCCTCCATGTCAACTTGACGGATAAAGAAAATCTAAGATTCTGTTTGAATTTGCAAATTTCGAACATGTTAACCTTTATATCTTAGTTATAATTCCTGAACCATAGCAATATTCCTTAAAAGCTAAAAATACATAATTAAATAAATAAAACTAAAACAATTTCAAACACAATATGCAAAAATAACGTGACTTTATTGCCACTTTAATCTATATCAGTGTTAAATGCGAACGATACTGACTGTAACCTATCATGAAGATCAAGGAAGACAGACACCTTGAGAAAGAAACGGACTTCATATTTATACCCTTGAGCCCGGATGTAAACACTGGGAAGGTCATACGATCAAGCAGCAACATGAAGGGCCCTGTGGCAAGCTGTGTTATATTTAGGAAGCTCGTAGAGAGATTCTTCTGGGTAGCATTTCAATCAATGCATGTATCAACATGGATAAGGCACAGAAACCTCCGCGCTTAGAGATGTACATGTAGTAAGAGGAAAAATAGAGGAATTAATCCATTCAGTGTCCCAAAGAACAACTACATCAGACGTGATTTTCTTTTGAAGGGATGAAGTAAGGCTTCGATGATAACTGCGCTGGTAATCTTCCACGGAACTATTTCTGCTGAGCGCACATTAGTACAAATAATTACTCTGCAATCAGTTAACATAAGATAAGAGGCGTATGTCTTCCGTATATCCGACAAGTCTAACACCAAGCTCATTGACTATATACACTGTTAAAATGCTGTTTAAATTTTTTAAACAACACAAGTTAACCAGTGCATCACTCAACGTTGTTTAGCATTTTAAACAATGTTGCTCAACATTTGAAAAAAGGTAATTATATTTTGAGCGACATTGTTTAAAATGTTAAACAACGTTGAGCGATGCACTGGTTAACTTGTGTTGTTTACAAAAAATTAAACAGCGTTTTAACAGTGTACCTAGGATTTATAGATCAATGTTCCAGAAGTACTCCACCTTATCACCATACAAGAGGGACCATTATATTGGAATTAATGAACCTATTATTGCAGCTATCTAAATTAGGAAGATCTGGAATACCCTAATTGTTTAGGAGGCCGCACTTCGTAAGAAAATTAAGTAAAGTCAGGGTGACATTGACATGCCTTTATTTCAATTTGTATTCAATTTACCTAGGACACTAATTTTAAGGTTTACATGGGAAAGTCGGTATAGGAAAATGCACATTAACACGCAATTACGGTACATGTTACTGTAGATACTGCCCATCGCACAAAGGTGAAACAATACTGACCTGAAATGTCAGAAATCCCCTGAGGAAAATAGATGACCTCTAATAAGACCAGTAATTAACCAGTGGACAAGCAATGATTGTCCAGGTAATGGGGAATTAAAGAGAAGCTTTACTTTATTAGTGGTTGTCAGGAATCTATTTATGCACCTTAATGCGTTAATGATGGTGGCATACAACGATTTATACAGGGCAGGTCAGTATAAAGATTCCTTTAATTTGGTTCAGGCTCCCAGCCAGGCGTTATTGTGGGTTGTATTTGTAAGACAGAATCTCATTTATGAATATCGTGTTACTATTGAACATTTGGAAAAAAGTGAACTTTAGGTCCCAGATACTGGTATACCAGATTTGTATGATTATTGTTCAGTATCGGTCGATACTGGAACACTAAATTGTGTTCCAGTATCGGGCGATACTGGTATACCAGTATCTGGGACCTAAAGTTCACTTTTTCCAAATATTCAATAGTAACACGATATTCATTAATGAGATTCTTTCTTACAAATACAACCCACAGAATTGAACGCTACTAGTACATAATGTGTTCCAGTATCGCCCAATACTGGAACATTTTATATGCCCCAGTATCAAACGATACTGGAACACTAGCTTTGTACCAGTATCAAACGATACTGATTCCACGCCAGTAAATAATTTCAGTCCTTGTGGACGACAATCAAAAGGTTTTTTTATCAGCTGGGCATCCTGTGGCCCATTGATTATAGAATTAATCAGAAATGGTACTTATTGCTCCCAAATGATTAAAGTTGTAGTTTAATCCTGATTTTAGGACTATTACCTAATACCACAGTGGAAAAAGAAATATTTTCAATGCATTTTGTAGGTTTTTTGGATGTATTTTGATTGTAAATGATCTGGCAACATTTCTCAACTTTTTCTGATAATATAAATGAGGGCGCTACACCAATTGTCCAACTTTGGAGTCTTATTTATCAGAACTTTCGGGGTTACCATATATATTTGTTTTGATTAAATGATCAAAGATATCATAAAATTTAAGGAAAATGTCAAATTGAAAAATCCAGTCGCTTTTTAAGCGATAAAATGGGCTTTTTGTAACAACCCTTTTACATGTAAACGTATAGGGAAACCATTTAGTGGTGTGAAATCTGAATGTTGCTCTGTGCTGGTGTGCTTAGATATCGTTCGCTTCATTTTTCTGATGATATTTTGATAAATCTGCTACCAAAGTGCTTGAAATTCACTGAGATCAGGTCCAATTTGACAATTCCACTACAAATCTATGGTAAGATAGGGCAAAATATTCGATTTCACCATGATTTCAGAAGCAAACGATACAGGCAGATTACACGATGAAAGTAGCCTACCAAATTCGGCAGTCTTGTCGTCATTATCAACAACAGCGTAACAAAGTGAAATGATTTGATTTATAAGCTTACTACATCATGTCATTACTAATCTTCGGTCATATTTGAAGCTCAAATTAGAATAAATAGCTGCCTTGAAGTATACTTGCCTTGCAAACAAGGTCAATCTGAGTGTTGGTGGAAAGTGAAATTAAGATTAAGGTGGGTGTCTTTTTTAAGCTATGTTGTTGAAATCAGTCTTAAAAAGATTAGTCTAGATCCCTATGCCAGAGACCCGAGATCAAGTCTACCTTGAAGCAGCTATTTAATGACTCGGGTTAGTTTTGTGCTGAATCAAGGCGCACAATATCGGCTAGTTGAATTGATAAAGAAAGCTTCAAAATTCAACAGTGTTGGAAGGATACATTGCCTACATGTAGCTATTGGATTTTGAAGCTTACTTTGAATTCTAGCCTAAATTAGTGTTGTGTGCAAGTAAGGTTATTGGGGACAGATTTTCAATTGCTACATCTAATAGATTCACTTGCCAGTCATAAATTATCCCCCGATCAAATCATCACACCTCCCCCAGCCCCCACCCCCCCCCCCCATGTATAATTTTTTTTATAAAATAAAACATCTTTTTTTTAAATTAAGGGGTCTAGAGGGTTTCAGAATCCATGTTCAAAAAGTGTTTAAAAATACATTGATTAGATCAATTCACACGATCAGGTTTTATGTAATTCAGCATAATTTGCATGTATGGCAGGCCAAACATACAACCTAATCATATTCCATGGTATTTCACACTAAACTAACACACAGTGCTCCACTTTTGTTGTTAAAATTACAAAAGCAAGTGAAAAGATGTAAATTAACATTATAATGACTAAAATGGACACCCCTACTTCTTTTTTCCACATTCAGTCCTAAATATTAATTGGTGTGACCCCAAAAGCCCAGGTTATATTTTGGCACTTTGCTGTCTTCAGTAGATAGTACATGTTTAAGGGGTAGGCCAAGATTGGCTCTGATTTGAAATGGTAAAAAAATCATGTGTAGCTCATTGTTTTTGCAAAAGAATAGTTTTTATATAATTGTGAGGATTGAAATTGAAAGTAAAAACAATAAAAATTAAAACAATTGTCCCTTTAGATTCCACGCCAGTAAATAATTTCAGTCCTTGTGGACGACAATCAAAAGGGTTTTTTTTTATCAGCTGGGCATCCTGTGGCCCATTGATTATAGAATTAATCAGAAATGGTACTTATTGCTCCCAAATGATTAAAGTTGTAGTTTAATCCTGATTTTAGGACTATTACCTATATAATACCACAGTGGAAAAAGAAATATTTTCAATGCATTTTGTAGGTTTTTTGGATGTATTTTGATTGTAAATGATCTGGCAACATTTCTCAACTTTTTCTGATAAATGAGGGCGCTACACCAATTGTCCAACTTTGGAGTCTTATTTCTCAGAACTTTCGGGGTTACCATATATATTTGTTTTGATTAAATGATCAAAGATATCATAAAATTTAAGGAAAATGTCAAATTGAAAAATCCAGTCGCTTTTTAAGCGATAAAATGGGCTTTTTGTAACAACCCTTTTACATGTAAACGTATAGGGAAACCATTTAGTGGTGTGAAATCTACTGGGTGTTCCAGTATCGGACGATACTAGTACAGCCCAGAATCTAGGACCTAAAGTACACTTTTTCCTAACAAACAATATAGCACACATTATCATAATAAGTACTAAGAGTTTGGATCACAGTAACTTAGTTTCTCAACATCTTTACTAGTCTGCCATTTTTACATAGAATTGACTTCAAAATGTTGCTTCTCATTTAAAAGGTTCTTAATAAACGTGCTTCTACTCGGAATCGTAAATGTTGTCACAAGCTACTGGAAGGCTTAGGTCATCATATGGATGCCGTTCTGTATCCTACTAAACTCTTACGCCTGTATTGTGGAATTATTTACCATTGGCCTTAATGTTGGCACTTTAAGCCATCATTTTTAAAGGCATTCGACTCATCTTTTTTTCTAAAGCATGTTATTTGTGAATTTTCTTCATATTGCTAATCTTCAGGTTATTTTTAATGGACTTTAGGCTCTAAATAATTCATTTGAACATTGAACAACTTTAATAAATGATCATCATAAATGAAATAGCCCTCTGAATGGGTTATCTACGGGAACCCAGGAACGGGAAAGTGCGCATTGAAGGCAGATCATCTGGTTACACTTATGAATTGTTAGTGACTCCACTTTTAATAACATGCCACTTCATTGAGTACTCAAGTATTAGCAGGCGCCTTATTACTAATAATAGCGTGGATATTGTAAATACAATGACGTTATACACACTCTAGGTCATACAGAATTCAATCACATGTATTACATTTTCTGAACGTTTGTTGTTCACCTATTAGTAAAGATTGGATATTACTGCAAAGTCATATTACATTTAGAGTTTCACGTACCATTCCAATATTAGGTACTATTGAAATTATCGGACGTCGAAGTCGCCAGTGTAACCAAAGCCGCAGCTACATCTTCTCCACAAAGTGGCATTATTTGTTCTGGTCGGAAAGTAATATAGGCCTACCCCTAATAGATGTCCCCGCCAACCATCACCAAAAATAGCCATCACCGTTATCATGGTTATAGATTATTTAAACTTTTGAAATCGACTTTTTTATACATGTATCTGTAAAGATAGTGTGGAACGGCGATTGCACGTACGATCAAGGTGAAGGTTCGTAGTTTCAGGCGCCTGAGGAAATTGAATTATCCATGCAAATCAAATTACTAAGAAGACTGGGCTAGCTTAGTTTATATCCCGCAATTGGATTTTGTAATATGTCCGCTACTTCTTTAACACATATAAAACGTTGATTTCACTTACACCATATTGTCACAAATATTGACAAAGGTCAATTCAGCTATCAGCACATAATACAGGGTTGTGTAGCAGACATATAAAGGGTTCAACAAAAGAAAGTATACCACTCTGTTTATGTCATTTTGAGTAACTTTCAATTTGTTTTTATCCAAACAGGTTAAATAGGCATTTAGATGAATCTTTTAGGCATAATTTGATACCACATTTGCCCCCTAACAACAAAGATAAACCATGATTAGCACCATTTAAAGGAAAATATCCCATTTTCAAAAGTAGCATTTCCAATACACAGCACGAGAAGAAAGGGCCAATTGTTAACACACACATATGCCGTATTTATCCCGTACTGATCACCGCGCATATCCCTCAATGCGCGGGCTAATTCAAATGTAAACTGATGCATGGGTGAAGGATTTGAATGTAAAGGAATGTTATGGATGGGTATAACATGGACAGATTAACCAAATCTTCTCGTGCTGTGTATTGGAAATGCGACTTTTGAAAATGGGATATTTTCCTTTAAATGGTGCTAATCATGATTTATCTTTGTTGTTAGGGGGCAAATTTGGTATCAAATTATGCTTAAAAGATTCATCTAAATGCCTATCTAGCCTGTTTGGTCAACAACAAGTAAAAAATTACTCAAAATGACATAAACAAAGTGGTATACTTTCTTTTGTTGAACCCTTTATATATATAAGGTACATTATGTAATTATAGTTGCAAATATTTGGACCTCACATCAGTAGCTACTGCTAACACTGTAGCTGCATGAGACATAAATAATATTTTTCTTATTCATTTCGCAAAAAAACCATGCAAGTTATGTGCATAATACTAACATTTTAGATTGGTAATACATAGTGGTGGTGATGGTGATGATGGGCTTAATGAAAATATAACATATAGCTGTTGGATATATGGCAGGTTTACTCTAGGTTATGTCATTTATCTTGTTATTAAATGCACACCGATTACTATTGCACGTTTGACGTTGAGTGATACGTTTCTTGAGTTTTGGGCTTTTTCCCTATAATAGACTCACATATTACTTGGTCTTTGAAAAAGAGATTTTTACCGCGGTGGTTGCCAATGTTAATCTGGTATTACAATACTAAATATCGGTTATTATAGCTTAAATGCGGATCTGATTATTGCTTAGCATAGGCCCTTCAGCCACTATTATGAATACCTCACGAGTAAATCCTCCGTCGTTTAGAATTTGCTACTATTGGATAAATGTTGACAGTCACAACCTGATTATATTTTATTCATCATACTCTTTGTATATTGTAGTGACATCAGAGCGTGTTCCATTGATCGTGCCTCATTACAACAGGCGCAATTTTAATACGCTTGCGGAAGTACTCACTTAATAAAAGACGAATTCCTTAATGCGGCATTGATCACTGTTATACGCTCTGATGGCACTGTAACGAGTAGGGTAAACGAAGTATAGCAGCACTTTGTTTGTTGATTTGATTATATAAGGCAGCTTTAACTTTTTTTAGAGTAACATCGCCGCTAGTTAAAAAGCATACTGTAGAAGAAATCTCCATTAACATTCGGTTTCATTTCTGGTTATATATTAAGAGCCTGGGTTTGCAAGAGTATTACAAGTTTGTAGCTACTAAACTTAGCAGCGTATTAAATGAGTAACTATCGTCAGTATGTTATTTAACGATGTTTTAATAGTGCGGTACATAATATATAGTGAAATGTTTTATAACGATATTTGCATTTTGCTCGCTTGGTACGCCTCCGTCATGTCTGACAGTTCTTGACTTTTGTGACGGCTCTCCATTGTTGTCGGTCAGCAGCTAGTTTGTATACCATTGGTTGAGGTTGTCCAACAATATTCTCGATCCTGTCAATCCACATTGCCATAGGTCGCCCGTGTCTTCTTGAGCCCTCAATTATTCCCTGCATAAGGACCTTCTCAAGGCAGTTGTCCTGACATCTCGCTATGTGTCCGAAGTAGCTGAGCGTCTGACGATTGATTGAATCAAGTAGTTCTTCACACCAATATCATGTACAACGCTAACATTTGGTCACATTTATTAAGTTGGGACCCTATTACGTCACATGCATACATTTGACAAAAATTACATGTGATAATGCTCTAAGTCTAATAACTCAAACAGTATAAATCCAAAGTGTGCAAAATTATACATGGTTAGAAAGCTGAGATATCTAGGATTGTGAATATCTAGTGTTTGTTCCAGTATAGGGTGACTTAGGAAATATATAGGGTGTAACAAAAAAGAAAATTACTATGAAATGTAATTTACTGTATGCTTCCTAATTTAAACATAGTGCATTGAAATACATATGGAACCCCAGATTTGAGAAGCCAAAGGCAAGGCCCTTCCGGTCATACATTATTTATAGGATTAATTAATTGTCAAACAAAAATACAGGGTGATCAAAATGTGTCAATTTTCACATAAAAAACTATATATTCTGTGTGGACAGTATGACAAACATGTATAAATCAATGTTGTTTGTTCAAAAGAAACACTTAAATGAAGTATATGAACATACCTTTCTGGTAGAAAGGTACAATTCATTTAAATTTTATTATACAGGGTGTCCATTGGAAATGCACAGCATGCATCCTCACACGCATGCATCCTCACCCGCCTCCACCCTGACTAATTGTAATTTAACGAGTTATAGTAATTAATCTCAACTTGATTTATACATTTTTCTTATAGATACTATTAAAGCAATAGATTATCTTCAAAATGAGACTAAATATACTCAATCGTGATGTATGGTTTGAAAAATATAAGCATTTGAATGGCAAATAAGCGAAAAAATGTGACAAATCCTCCCCAACTTAAGAAATGTGACCAATATTTTGTCCTTTTAGCAACCCAGGAAATTTTCCGCCAGGGAGAGATTTTGGACAACGGAAACGGGAAATTACCTTTAAATTGAATTCATATTTTTTGGCATTTTTCCGTATTGTATGGTTACGAGCACGATTTAAGTACTGAAAATGGAAAACAATGAATATTACAGTATTATCATTAATAAATAAAAACGCTTGCCGGCTTGCAAAATAGTGTTATATCAACTCGAATATATGGCTCTGCCTATGGCATACTGGAATACTCCTAATCAGTCAAATTGTCGTTGTTTCAAGTCAAGCCACAGTGATACCTCGTATGTTTAAAATCTTTAACATGTTTGTCACTTTATGAATTTTCCTTATGTACAATCTTCAGAATAGTTAATCAGGTAGTCAGTAGTAGCAAATGATATATTCGAGAGACTTGTAATCCCTCCATTTAGTCCTGTATATTGAAGAGCTTGTCTTATGAAAATCAAATATGACTTTTGCAGGGTCTCTAACAATTAATAATTTAATGGTTTTACTGATCTGGTTGTGGTTTATGAATATAGTTTCCTAAAAAATCTGCCATCTTTATTGTTAAAAAGATATTTGACATTTATAACGGTTATAATTAACGATAGATACGTTTTGTCTCTTAGAATTTGCCAAATGAATAGCACTTATGCGATATTTCGCTGTTTTTCATCCGTTTCACACTATATGTAAATTTAGTTTTTACTGCAACTCTAGAAAATTACAATCATTACTCTGATCAATTCTCTGATCAATAGGATGAATTTGTACCTGAGGTTCCACGCTACAATTGTGCAATATTTCAAAAGACTGCCTTCTATAATAACAAAGTTATAAGGTAGGAGGTAGAACTTATTGATTGAACCTCATATGTATACTTTGATACACAAGTTCGGGTTAATACTCTTACGGGGTTACAGTTACCAGATCCTAAAACATTCACTTTATATTCAAGTACCGAAGGAATTCAAGCCCACAATCTTAAAACATATTTAGCTAAATCAACTTTCCTCAGTATCCATATATTTCAATACCAAGAACAATTGCACCTGAGGCAGGCCTATAATTATTAGGGTGAGCCATGACACTTCGGATAAACTGTGATTATATACATTCAATTATCTTCAAATATTAGTTTTACAACTCGCAGTAAGAAAACATTAGATTGCCTTTGGGAAAAATACTCCAAAATATCAGGATCTTGTGGGACATCCATGTTGAAATAAATGCATGGCAGCGAGGCGATATAATGTTGAAGGTCGTATTGCACAATTTGTCGAATCAATACCCCGTGCCTTTCTTTACATAAAACATTGATTAGCCCCAGGGATGATTATGAAACTCATAATGTCAATTTAATAGTCAAGTAACCTTAGTATGGCGTACAATATGCAATGGCTCTAGATTATAAGGAGTTTATGTTGTAATGTGATACTTTTGCGCTTAGGTACAGTTCACAGCTAGTATTCGAATAAATGGGAGTCTTTTAGTAACAATTTGGATTTGTTATAAAGTGGTTGTAAACACAGCCTTTTGATTAAACGATGGAATGCCATAACCTGATGATAATTACTACAATACGATTAGTACATTTATATGTATTGTATGAAAAAAATCAGGGAAATCAAATACATCAGGGAAATCAAATACATCAGGAAATTAAAATACATAGGACCAGGAGTAATATAAGTTGTTTATATTACCTAAGGTGTGAAACTAAAATACCATTTAATTTAATTTAATTTGATTGAACAGTAACAATGGAGTAAGATATGCCGGTTAAGAGTTGTGAAAAGACTCCTTCAAAAAATTCTTTGATTCTTTAACTCTAATTCATCTGAAAGCAAGTCATTGTTCATGAATTAAATAACTGAGGAATTACGGCGTCATACCATCCACGTCCACATTCAATGATGAAATGGCTCTTACACGCCTCATATTCAACCTTTGAAACCACTTCATTATACCATATTACCATTGAAAATCGTTTCTTGTCCGTAATATTAAATATTTACAATAGGACTATACCATACAAAAGGATGAACCTAATCTATATTTTCTAAAGAGAGCATTGTGAACCATAGGGAAATTAAACTTGAGCAGAGAAAAAAAAACCAGCTACGGGGGAAGAGAGTCATTTTTGGTACCATAAGTGCCACAAACGGTTACCGCTATAAATAGTTCAAAGGGGTAATACAAAGTCACACGGCCGTATTACAGATGTTTGACAAGCTATAGGAGCTATATATATCGACTTTTGGGGAAAAGTGTACTTTAGGTCCCAGATTCTGGACTGAAACAAAGTCAGTGTTCCAGAGTATCGGCCGATACTGGCACATATAAAATGGTCCAGTATCGGGCATGTGCGCATATAAAATGTTCCAGTATCGACCGATACTGGAATAGTAAAATCGTACCAGTATCGACCGATACTTGAAACTTTTATATATGTTCCAGTACTGAACGATACTGGTATACCAGTATCTGGGACCTAAAGTACACTTTTTCCGACTTTTGTTTTGTATTTTATTCAGGTTATGTTGTACCAGATCATAAGTAAATTCTTGCGGTGTGACGTACATGGTTAATAACAATGTCAATACTATTTTACAAATGTTTCATTGTAAAAAAATCCCAATAAAGTTGGATGAACTAAACAGATTTATTCTGGTTGGTTATATTGATGTAACATTAATGTGTATTCACAATCTATGTATGATGAACCAAACTCAGATTAAAGCATTATGTATTTTCTTAAAAGTGGTATCTGATTTCCTCTGTGCCATCAATAATGTAACTTGATGGAGAAATATCCAGAGGCGGAACGTATGGCGCACACCAAATATGTTAAAAGTGTTCAGTATATATTAGCTGTATCATCACATAAAAAAATGAACTCTTGTCTAGATTAGAACTGCATATATTCACACAGAGAAGACATTTGAAAACATTCAACGAGATTTGAGTTATATTGCTTCAAGATACCCATGTGTAAATTATAGTTGAGCATAGTGGAATTGGTTTACCAGTTGACTTCTAGTTATAGACAGTTTAAACCAGTTAAAACTAGTTGTTTTAATATAGAAACTTTTCAAATTTTCAACTTTGATCAACTGGAATATAGATCATTAAGCTCATTTCTTAGATATCTAAGCATAGATTAAGGATCCCGACGGACTACATCTTACTTGCATAAGTATGCCACAGGGGTATTTGATTGGAGGGAATGGAGCTCATAACTGCTATACAAAGTAGATGTATCTGGAATGCCGTCATTGTTCATGAAACTATCTGTGCAAAGTAAGATAAGTCAAGATAACGTTGATATGCCTGAATCATATTTCGTTTACATTTTACAAAAAAACAGGCCACTAATGTGAAGAATACGTGCTGTATGGGAAATCCGGTGTAGGAAAATGTGCATTAACGAGCGAATGCTGTACGTGTTACTGTAGATATTGCCCATCGCTCAAAAGTGAAATAATACTGACCTTAAATGCTTGGATCCCTCTTAGGTGACGGTAAAAAAACCTGTTCTACGGGCAAACGGACCTCTCAGGTTGGGTCGGTCGATCGTGCTTTTTGGTGTGTGCATTTTACTCCTTCAAAATGACCGTAACAATCCAGCAAAGTAAACATTTTGCCGGTTTTTGCCGTTTTTTGACAAGCAAAAATTAAAATAAGAATTGAGTCGGTATTCATTTGCACGTAAAATTTTGTTCCTCCAATTTCTAAACAAATAGGTTGGTCGTGCTTGCAGAACAGGGTTTCCTTTTTTGTCACTGGACAAGCAAATGATTTCCCAAATGATAAGAATAACTAGTAAATTCTACTGTATTAGGGGTTTACATAATCTATCGACATCAGCCTAATGTGTTGATGATGGCCGTATATAACGGTAAATACAGGATAGATTATCAAAATGTTATACATTTAATTTCGTTTCCAGTTTGTCCTAATAATTTAAACTTGATCAAGTATCCGATGAGTCAGAGTCCAAAAGTTACACCAAATAAAAAACGTATAATTGTTATATATATAATTTGACCCTGTATGTAAACTAAATATAAACTGGGTAAAACTGTTACATTATATTACAATCTAGGTTAAGGGTTGAACGGGTTTGCTGTCGGACAAGTTTAAAACTGTCAAGCTTTCGTCAGGATTAGCTCCGACTTCTTCAGGACGAAACTATTATACGCAAAACAGTGAACCTCTCAATTATTTATACATTATCATTCCACAGTGGTCTTTGGTATTGGTCTTTACAAAATTGTACCAATGAAAAAGCACACGGAATACGTACTGTACGGGAGCCCAGGAACGGGAAAGTATGCATTAAAGAAACACCATCTGGTAATATCTAATAACGGATAGTGACATCATCATACTCTCTTTAATAATTTACTACTCTACCACGTTATCAAATACAAATCAAATCAAAATACTTCCCAATTCAATGATCACAGTGTCTAAATTAAAAGGATAATGATGTAATATACACTATCAGTGGCGCCACTCCAGGAATCAATAACACTTGTATTTTATTAATCTTAACACATGGGGCATTACTTTAACGCATATTGAATGTCACAGTAGAATAAATCAAGACGATCATATAGATTTACAAGTACATTTAGGCACTATGGAAGCCATTTAACACCGATTTCGCCAGTATAACTCGATAAATTGCTACCGTTTCTCTACTATGTGCCATCTGATTCTTGATTGGTATAAACCCCAATAACCGTGCGTGATAACTATCTCCTCAATATCCTTTATCGTAAACTGAGAGTATTGAAATCGATTAAATTCTATATATACAGTTTTGAACAGCGAGTGCATAAACGATGTGTATCAAGGTCATGGCCCATAGTTTCAAGCGCCCTAGGAAATTCAATTATTTCAGCGTATCAAAATACTGAGAAAACAGTAAGTTAAATTTATGATTCGCAATTGGATTAAGCAATATATGTGGTACTCCTCTGGCACAACGCGCTAATCTAATTTATATCATATTGTCATACACATTGACAATTCTAACTACCGAGTTAAAATCATGAGGGTCTATGTAGAAAGATATAGATAAGTGACAATCCGCAATTTCAGTTGCCAATTATCAGACTACAATGTTAGAAAAAAGTGTTCGAACACTTAGTATGTCTGATGTAAAGTCATTCCCCTTTCCCCCTGATCAATGTTGAGTCGCCCAACTTGCCAAACATCAGTCCGTGGCCTAGCAAAATTGATTGGTGGGGGAGGGTAGGGGTACATTGAACGGGAGCTTTCAGGCTAGCAGATGCAAATTTGTATTTTCACATGACTCTTAAAATGCGTACTATATGGTAAATAAAAGGTGCAAACAAGGGTCAGTGTTCGAACACCTTTCTTTCTATGATTGTAGTTATTGCTTGCTAATGCTACTGATAACGTGATTTGCACCAAGCTATTCAGTTAACATGGATAATACATGTTCTAACATTTTATACTCGTATTAACTAGTGGTGGTTTTGGGAGTTGATTGGTTCTATAAAATCACATATATTTATCTTTCAACAGCGTTGTAACAGCGTTGTTGATTTGAGTTAAACAACGCTGCTATGGGCAATCAGCACACCGATCCAACTGAGCCATGCGGATATTGCGTTTACGTGCTACGCGATGGCACAGCTGCAGTGTGTTTTGTTTTTTGGAATGGTCGTGCCAACTGTTTACATGGACTTAAAAGAACATGATTATAATCTTAATTTGGCCATTTCAGTTTTTTAAAGTTTTTTTAATTGAATGAAATTGTTAATAATGAAGCACAAATAAATTATGTTCTTATTTGCATTGTCTATTTATGAAATGGCGTTCAAATCCCTGGTCGTTGTTGAAAGGGATTAAATGATGTGCATCACCAATCGACAACTTGCGTTCTGCGCGTGCTGCGTGTTTATTTCAGTCGGGCGTTGGCCTCGTGAAATAAACCACGCAGACGCGCGAACACCGTTGTCGATTGGTGATGCATATACGCTGAAACATGACTTAATCCCTAAATCAACATTCATGAATATCGACAATATATCATGGTTAGACTTTTGAATAAAGTGCTCAATGCCGAACGGGACAGCGTAATAAAGATTCAGAAATATAGACCTTCCCTTCCCGCAAAGGATTCGTTACTCTCAGTTTCATAAGGCATTCGTCAGACGAATTAGGTTGAATCGGTATATGGGATATCAAGACGCATATCATTGTGTCATGAGTTAGCAGATGGGATATCAAGACGCATATCATTGTGTCATGAGTTAGCAGATGGGATATCAAGACGCATATCATTGTGTCATGAGTTAGCAGATGGGATATCAAGACGCATATAATTGTGTCATGAGTTAGCAGATGGGATATCAAGACGCATATCATTGTGTCATGAGTTAGCAGATGGGATATCAAGACGCATATCATTGTGTCATGAGTTAGCAGATGGGATATCAAGACGCATATCATTGTGTCATGGGTTATGGAGAGTAATGTATCAACACGTGTACAAGAACCATCGTGTCAAATTATACTAGAAGTTCGGATGACCAATTGAAAGATCTTGATGTCGGATTGCTGTGTAATTCAAGACAATATTTTGTTCATAATTAATATTGGCCTTGACAAAATGGAGCAAATCTGTTTAAGAAGGATGTTTGTGTCCAATCAAATGTTAATCATGGATCGAACATATTCTAGAGTTCTCATGGTAGCCTGATGAAGGCAATGAGGGTGAGATCACAAGTGAGCAAATAATTGAAGTTGTGCTTTGTTGGTCTCTTCCATCACTTACTTACACAATGAATTGTGAAAAAACCACAATTTATTCATCACGATAATTATATTATTTGGGTTTTATGTTTATGTAAGTAGAAGTATCCAATTATATACAAGAGAAGTTTAGAGCAGTCAAGCAATTGAATGATGGTAGATACCCTTAAGCCCGTTAGTGAAAACCAACCACTTTCACAGTTCAAAACATCTACACCGTGTGGGATTATTGAAAATATATTATTCATCAGTAGTTGATAGCCTTTCGCACCTACCAATAATGACACGTCACCCGGGACCTATTTCTCGCGTTAGCCGTCTATGCATCTACACGATTTCTTAATCGTCGTTAGTACAAAATCATACTGTGGAAAAATATAGTTTAACATTTGCTATAAGGTGCAATATATGGTTATAATGTACATGACGAGCCTAGTATGCCAGAGTATTACAAGTGTGTACAATGTTCTGAATGACTTTCAATGAAGATGCAATCCTAGTATGGTGTGTAACAATGGGTTAATATTGTACAATAAATTATATATTATCCCGGCATTTCTCCACTTTTGACTTCATTTATTTGATATTATTTAATGCCGACGCAGCTTCTTTGTTATAATGGGTTAATATTGCCGTATTCGCATGGTAAAATGTTTTATAGATAATAAAAAATTCCCAGAGGATGAATGAAACTACGTTTAGTAAAGTGACTTAGTTGATCTCGTTTCTGTCACTAACCAATTTTTCTAGGAATCGCAATCGAATCTCCAGGCATGCCTGTTAGTGTGGAAAATATATGCCTTTTATTAGGTTTAACTATGACACTAGGAAAAACTGCGATTGTATACATAATTTGTATGATCTCGTTTAAAATACAAATATTACTTTAATACCTGAAGTTGGAAAACATAAGAAAGCCGTAAAGGAAAAATAATGATCATGTGGGACATTTTATAAACATTTAACAAAATGCATGACAACAAAACAATGCGATGTTGAAGGTCATATGCAGCGACTTAGTCAAGTGATCACCGGGGATGATTATGATCCTCACAATTGATTTTTTTGCAGAAAGCATGGCACAGCATAGAATGTGCCATGTTGTTATATGACTCGTATATGTTGTCCAGGTATCGCATAATATCAAGAGAAGGGAAATCTGAATAAATGGGAGGGGTTAATAGCAGTTACAACCTTTGTTTACACAGACTTTGATTACAAGAGGTAGTGTTGTTTATAATTATTGCATTGAAGTTAATAAAAGAACTCTCATTAAGAATAAAGCATACGAAATAAATCAAGAAATCTCGTATAGTATCTGTTGCTCGTGTAAAACAAACAGTTCTTGACAACTACTTGAAAAGGATCATTAAATAAAGGAAACCAATTATGAATGAAACTCTGTCCGTTGCTATTGCTTACAACACATTTTCTCTGCACACTCAGAGAAATTTGTTTTGATAATTTCAGGTAAATTTTGAACTCCTTAATAATTATGTAAAATTTGCATAAAACATAACTAATAATACCCAATCTCTGTAATAGTTTTCTCTGTGTGGCTGTTGTCTATGTAGAGTAGCTCTATTGTTAAATACAGCTCTAAACAGAGTAGCTGAAAAGTCTTTTGGTGATATTGGGCTATTCCATTTCAAATCAATACACTCCCTATTGTTAGTTTTGCAATTATTGACTAAACAATGCGAAAAACGTGATTTTTTAAATTCATAGATACATTTTTTGCCACTTTTTGGTCAATAATTTCAAAACGTTCTTCGAAAATGTTGAGCCAGAAAAGTGATTTTTTTTTCTATTATTTTTTTAAACTGCATATTTAGTGAAATTTGATACAAAAAATGGACTCTCTGACTATTTACAAAAATGTATACTTTCATAGATATCACATTGATAGTTGAATCGCCTTTTAAGGGTAGTGTCAACCCTTGTAATATAAAATTTATCAAGCGCTGTAACTTTTGAACTATTAATGTGTCAAGAGCACGTGGCGTTTAACAATTTAGCTTAATTAGCCTAGTACTATCCAGATATACAATAAATTATTACCAATCAAGTGATTCACAATATCTCAAAAAGGTGTAATATAATATAAATCAATTTATTCTGTGCAGTTTTCTTGTCGTTATCACACATAACATAATATTCCACATTTACAATATGGTAGAAAAGAGAAAATAATATTACAAAGTTTTCTCTATGCTGATTTTCCTTGAATCTCGATGTGCCTGGATTGTTATACAAAAGGTTGGTACATACCAGAGAGGTTGTCAAACAATTGTGTTACATCTACCTGTGGATGATTTCTTACTTTCCACAATATTTTATAAGAGTCAAAGCAATTGTGTTTTTAACACAAAGGGTAAATGTTAATACTGTCTATACAAGCGACTCTTTCATTTTTGTATCCCTGGCTTCATCAGCGTCTCTCGTCGTCATGGTTCGTCCGACATCGAGTGTGGCGAATTATGGCACTCGTCTTTTCGGTCCTTGTATCCGCTCTCTCGTCAAAACCCAAAGAAAAAGGTGACAAATAGTTACTTCTCTTGCCAACTAACCAACATCGTCATTACAGCTGCAGCGTCGTGGATCAAAGCGGTTCACGCCTGCAATTTGCTGCCCTCGTCAAAATCTTGGTAAGCTTTTAAACTTCCACAGACATGCCGTTACCCGGATCAGTATAACTTCACACACAATATGTCTAGCCAAATTGTCCTTATTCTACTGAATAAATATTCTGGCACCCGGCTTATATGGGCTTCTATATTTCAAGAATTCAACCCACGCCTTGCGAAACTTGTGAAGAAAATAAGGGACGAAACCCCTTTGGTAGTGCAGAGTAAAATAATATGACTTGTTGTCCGCCCAGTGCTGGAATCAAAAGTGCCTAGAGAGCACATGGGATTTGTGGAAAAAACCCAGCTTGCTGGAATTTTAATTTATGCATTTATTCATAAAGTGGGACCCAGGTGCAATCTCTCAATAGACTTTCTAGGATGTTTTCTAAACATTGGAATGTTACAAATACAGGTGTTCTCCAGCTGGTGACCTAGATCATTGAACCCTGGATGTGTTGCCTAGTTGAATTACACTATACAATGGAACAAAAAAGTGGGTTCCCCCTTTATAATACTGCATAATAAGAAATAATGCTCCCATTTTACATCCTAATGTGACAATGACTCCCCCTTAAGTTAAATGTGTTTACACATTTACACCACCTATCACATTAGGTATCAGCAACACAGGCCTATGACTTTGTATACCATAGGCTAGCTGATTCATAACTCATTCTTCATCCTTACCTTGATGAAATTACATCTATACCTTGTCTCTGGTGAGGCTCAAGAGTCCGACCACTGCTGCTTCCATATTCCTACTCATGTAGTCCGCTCCTACATTGTCCGTTCCCTTGATTACCTTAATCCTGAACCGGTATGGTTGCAATGCTAGGGCCCATCTCAAGATTCGCCCATTTATCACCTTGGATTTACGGATACAAGTTAACGGTTGGTGATCTGTCTCTATTACAAATTCCTTACCGTATAGATATGGCTCAAACTTACGTATTGCCCATATCACCGCCAAACATTCACGTTCCATGACTGCATACTTCTTTTGGCAAGTATTCAACTTCTTACTTGCATAGGCTATGGGGAACATTTCCCCTGCAATCTCTTGCAATAAGACTGCTCCTACCCCTGAATCTGAAGCATCTGTCCGTAGCGTAAACCCCTTCTTAATATCAGGAAGTTGTAATATGGGTGCTTTGGATAGCTTCTCTTTCAGTACGTGAAATGCCCTTTCTTGGCTTTCATTCCACTTAATCACATTTGGCTCACCCTTTTTGGTGCTGTCTGTCAATGGTGCAGCTATCTCCGCAAAATTAGGGATAAATTGCCTATAATATCCGGCTAAGCCAAGGAAACTTCTTACCTGCTTCTTGGTTGTAGGTCTCTCAGCTTGCTGGATAGCCTGCACTTTGTCTGGTTTAGGTTGCTTGGTTCCCTGCCCTACGATGTGCCCAAGAAATTCCACTTTATCATATCCAATGAAACACTTTGTAGGCCTAGCGGTGAGATTTGCTCCTCGCAATCTTCTAAATACCTCTCTTACCTTTTCAAGGTGGCCTTCCCAAGTCTCAGTGTGAATCAGGATATCATCTATGTAATTCTGGACATCCTCCAACCCTTTCAGTAACTTACGCATGGCTCTACTGAAAGTCGAGGTAGCATTTATCAAGCCAAAGGGCATGGTATTGAACAAATTGGATTGTTCAGCCATGGGAATTTGCAAATACCCTTTTTTCAGGTCTTTGTATGTAACATACCTGTGAGTAATACCAGTTTTACTCACTTTTTGCTCTCCTGTTTGTACTAACTGCCTAATTGTTGTCAGTTGATGTGTCTTAGGCCTATCTAACCTAGGGTTGATGTGTACATCTTCCACATTTTCCTTCTGAACCAGAGGAGGGAGGTGTAGCAAGTCATCATTAGACCAATTCTGAAGTTCAGAGTGACTTACCTCCATCTTAGGTTCTTCCTCAATTACTGATGCACAAACTAGTTCATATGCATCATGTGTAGGCCTAAGGATTTCTGACATACACCCTACTACTTCTACTCTATTTACTATTGAATCACATTCAACATGTCTACTGTTATTGTTAGGCACAATTTCTACAGCTTTGTTAGGCCTATCTATCACTACTTCTATAGGCCTATTTATCACTACTTCATTAGGCCTACTGTTCTCTTCTTCATTAGGCCTATCAATTGACTTAACCCAATTCTTACCCCAATTAACATCTGGATCAGTTGGTTCTCTGACTCCACTAATGTTTCCTATTATTAAATCGTACACCGGATCATCCATGCATAAAGCTGTGACTGAGCCTACGAAGTATGGAGTGTCAACTTTGATGTAAGCAACTGGAAACTGCCTGATAGTCCCATCAATTAGGATACAAGTTTTAAACTTACCTGTTCTTTGATGAGTTTCAACATATTTTGTTTTCACTACTACCCCACTACAGCCGCTATCACGTAGGACTTGTACTTCATGGTTACCTACTTTACCTTCTTTGACTGGCATTCCGTGATCATGTTTGTCTTTACATGCTGCTGATGTAACAGTTAACTGATGACCACACTTCAAAGTAATGAAACCGTTAAGACTTGCCTGGTTCAAATGTGAATCTGGTTCCACCATCAAAAACCCTCCAATGTCTTTCTTCTGATTACAGTCACAATCCTTGGATTGTTTTGAGGATGTGTGTGACTCTGGGGTTGTGTGCACGGGTGAAGATTTCTCTTCACGTTTTGTAGCCATTTCATCGACTACTTCAGACAAAAAAGCGAGTGCCTGTTTTTGCCTACAATTATTAGCAAAATGGCCTACCTTACCGCATATATAGCATAAGCGTGGCTTATACGGTGAACTCTGACTTGACTGACCTGATTGACCATGTCGGTGACTTTGGTTGTTGGACTCATGGTTTGATGTGGTCAGATTTTTAGAGTTGTTCTGGTCGTTTGATTTACCATCAGGATGTTTATGGCTAGTCTTACCTTTTTCCTGCTTACTTTGACCTGGATACCAACCTCCTCGTGCGTCTACAAATTGATCAGCGAACTTGGCCATTTCCTCAATGTTAGTAGGCTTCCTTTCCTTCAAAAAGGTAGCATGATCTTTTGTACAACAATTTACAAACTGTTCTCTAAGCATTATATCTATAACATGTTCAAAATTGTCTACCTCCTCTAACTCTAACCACCTGTGTAAAAAGTTAGTCAACCTAGTTACAAACCTTGTTCCTGTCTCTCCTTGTGTCGGTCTGGTATCTCTGAATTTAAGCCTAAACCCATCGGCGGTCAGATGATATGCATTTAAAACTGCAGTCTTTACCTTATCATAATTTGACGCCTCTTCATATGATAGAGACGAATACTCAAATAGGGCATCACCCTGTAACAGTGCACCTAAGTTAATGGCCCACTCCGTATTCTTATCCCATCCCTGAGAAGCGGCATACCTTTCAAATCTTTAAAATACTCAAATTCATAGTGTTGATGAATCAATTTAAACTGATGGAAGTTTTGATCTTCAAAACTTTTATCAAACTTTTATGGTACACATCAAAGCAAAACATTTTTGATTATGAAATTAGTCTGTATGTAACTGGTATTTTTCAATTAGAAAACTTGGGTGAAATGTCCATACATTTGTATAAACAAAGCTTATCTCCAACTATACATTTTCTCTCAATAAAAATTCCAAAAGTAATTCCAAATAGATACATTTTTGTTGTTGTGAAAATACCATCCAAATGTTCTTGTGAACTTGTCCAAATTTTGCACAAAATGGTAGTTTAAAATACACATTTAAAACACAAATTATTCTTGTACTTACAATTTGGACAAGCCCCCATTTAATTGTCAAGAGCACGTGGCGTTTAACAATTTAGCTTAATTAGCCTAGTACTATCCAGATATACAATAAATTATTACCAATCAAGTGATTCACAATATCTCAAAAAGGTGTAATATAATATAAATCAATTTATTCTGTGCAGTTTTCTTGTCGTTATCACACATAACATAATATTCCACATTTACAATATGGTAGAAAAGAGAAAATAATATTACAAAGTTTTCTCTATGCTGATTTTCCTTGAATCTCGATGTGCCTGGATTGTTATACAAAAGGTTGGTACATACCAGAGAGGTTGTCAAACAATTGTGTTACATCTACCTGTGGATGATTTCTTACTTTCCACAATATTTTATAAGAGTCAAAGCAATTGTGTTTTTAACACAAAGGGTAAATGTTAATACTGTCTATACAAGCGACTCTTTCATTTTTGTATCCCTGGCTTCATCAGCGTCTCTCGTCGTCATGGTTCGTCCGACATCGAGTGTGGCGAATTATGGCACTCGTCTTTTCGGTCCTTGTATCCGCTCTCTCGTCAAAACCCAAAGAAAAAGGTGACAAATAGTTACTTCTCTTGCCAACTAACCAACATCGTCATTACAGCTGCAGCGTCGTGGATCAAAGCGGTTCACGCCTGCAATTTGCTGCCCTCGTCAAAATCTTGGTAAGCTTTTAAACTTCCACAGACATGCCGTTACCCGGATCAGTATAACTTCACACACAATATGTCTAGCCAAATTGTCCTTATTCTACTGAATAAATATTCTGGCACCCGGCTTATATGGGCTTCTATATTTCAAGAATTCAACCCACGCCTTGCGAAACTTGTGAAGAAAATAAGGGACGAAACCCCTTTGGTAGTGCAGAGTAAAATAATATGACTTGTTGTCCGCCCAGTGCTGGAATCAAAAGTGCCTAGAGAGCACATGGGATTTGTGGAAAAAACCCAGCTTGCTGGAATTTTAATTTATGCATTTATTCATAAAGTGGGACCCAGGTGCAATCTCTCAATAGACTTTCTAGGATGTTTTCTAAACATTGGAATGTTACAAATACAGGTGTTCTCCAGCTGGTGACCTAGATCATTGAACCCTGGATGTGTTGCCTAGTTGAATTACACTATACAATGGAACAAAAAAGTGGGTTCCCCCTTTATAATACTGCATAATAAGAAATAATGCTCCCATTTTACATCCTAATGTGACATAATGTGATATCTATGAAAGTAAACATTTTTGTAAATAGTCAGAGAATCCATTTTTGGTATCAAATTTCACTAAATATGCAGTTTAAAAAAACAATTGACCAAAAAAAATCACCTTCTGAACATCTGACTATTTGATACTCGCCGATACCATCGAGTCCAGCAAACAAGGACTGAAACGATTGACTATTAGAAGTCGCTAGTATGGTCCAGGGAAGTATAACCTTCCCTTCCTCTTCAACTTTTACAGAAATAAACACGATACATTGAATAAACAATCCTTGAATAAAACTAAAACGAAAATATTGACATTGACAAGTTGAAACAAGAAATGTCTTTAAAAAAAGACAACGCCTCAGCTGAAACAAACAAAGATTTCTGTTTCAATGGGGTTGGGTGCAAAGAAGATTTCTTGATGCACCCCAGGATGCTTCACTTTCATCACATGACCACTGATTTCTGTCACCAGTGTCTACTGGTTCCCATCGACATTACAGTGCAAGGAAATGCTTATAAAGTTGTTAAACGAGGGTCTTTAAGAAAATCCTGTTGCAAGTAACATGATTGATGTGTCTTTAATACAGTTCTCTCTTGATTTTCTTAAAGACCCTATATTTTTATAAATACAAGTTTTAGTTGGGATTCAACTTCTTTCATATTATTTGTGGCCAAATTTACCCTATCTGTACATGTATTACTATGGTAGAGGTCAGACGACCTCCAGCTGTTAATTACTTTAACACATGTGTTGCACTATTTGTTTTGGTGATAAGCCCTGCTGGTACTGTAGGGGCGCTAAGCATTATGGGGTACATCAAGAAATCTTCTTTGGGTTGGGTGTATGGTTTTCACAAATTATTCAGACAAATAAATTAAAATAATAAATATCCATGATTAATACAATTTAACTTATTAACTTAACCAAACTTAACCTAACAAAACCTAACTTAACCTAACATAACCTAACATAACCTAACTTAAAGGGGCATTGGGAGATACGTATGGGAGTGCGCCCTCAATTATCCTGGAAATCAGGTTTTTTTGCATCAAAGTAATACTTAGGCATATACTAACTACCATCTGAAACAGTTTACCAACATTCGCCGTTTATCATATAAAATTTCATGATTTTCTTAGTTTCGATATGATCATATCGAAACTCAGGTGCTGAATTCGGAAGTTATGCATCATTTTACTCACGAACTTTCGCGGCAAATCTCAACCCGGAAGTGCCGTTATTTGCTTATTTTGGCATGAAGGCGATGTCGGAATTGTATGACATTTTGGATTTGGGCTATGTTGATGATTATCTTTACGTTATTTGCTCATTTAGTATATCGATACATCTCTCAATGCCCCTTTAACCCAACTTAACCCAACTTAACCCAACTTAACCCAACTTAACCTAAACTTAACCTCACTTAAACTAATCTAACTTAACCTAACCTTACTTAATTTAACCTAACGCAACCTCTCATACTTTTTAAATTATCTCTTATCTCTCTAAACAAACTGAGCATGGTCATCACTATAATTTTTATGTTTCTTTCAAAATATCACTAACTCATGATGCCTAAATTGTGCACACGCAGGAAATAAGTTTCCGTTCTAGGCCTACCCATGCAGCTAATGGAATAGTCTCCTAATGAATATAATGAATAAATGTATTAAGATCAAAGGTCAGTTTCTGATTTTTGTATTGACTACTGTAGTCAATACAAAATTCAGCAGCAAGGGGCGGAGCCTAATTGTGCATGTGTAATATAGCGCACAATTGGGCCCATTAGCTGTACTCATTACATTGAAAGAAGTATTTAATACGGCATTAACACGGCAAAACTGGCAAGTTGGCGCTAATATTGGGAGGCAATTCCTTTATAGAACGCCTTCGGCGAAAAACAGCAACATACAACTAATGACGGGACCCACAAATGACAGGTAAACTAAATTCGAACGTATACATGGTGGTGTTCGGTCGTTTCATAGCAGGGTTCACATGTACAGAACAAAATAATGACACAAGAATTTAACAAATAAACCATTTTATCATAAATTGTATTTATTTAACTAAATATATTTATGAAAAGAACCCGAATTAAATTGACCGTAAATGTCTTACTTTATTTATTTAGAAGTTGTCTATGTAGCGTGCTACCCAGTGCACGGAAGAAATATCCATTTAAAACCTAGTCTTTAAATCAATGCGCCGCGCAGTGTGGTATTTCTATATACGCAACGCAGCGTTTCCAAAGACTAATCAATCGATCCATCAGTATCAGACAATACGCTGGTTGATACCCGCGCAAATTTTGTCCACACAGAACACACAAAGCGAAGCGTCCAATGAGCAGGGAACCAGCGTACATTAGTAATTGATTTGAGAATCTGATGTTTCGATGCCTTGAGGCTTGTACCGGCCGTGCCATCGTAAAAAGTGCTGAAAATGCATATTTCGAGTGAAAGATCACATTAAACGACATATTTTATTCTTCTTTAAAGGTTGACAAATATGAAATAATGAAATATGCGGTAATAATGAAATATTTGATCGGCATTTTTTTCTGACCGGAGTAGGGAAACGTGAAACGTGAAACGGGAACTTTCATTATATTAGCCTTATCGGATTAAACAAATATATCAAACCTTAGGGTTGATGTTATTGAGGTTCATCAAAATTATCGAGCAGCTAAAACTGTCAACATAGTTGATGTAATTATGACACTAAAGTTCAATACGATTTCAGTGGCGCCATTACAAAGATTTTCGTTGCAGCATGAAGCCGTTGTACCGTCTATCTATATCTTCACGATCACATAAAGCGTTTAAGCTATCACATAGCCTAGATGTGATTGACACACCACCCGCTTCAGCTGTTAGTTTCTGAAAGAAATAGATACATCTTTATTGTTAATTTGAAGGTAACAGCAACATTACGTTTTTGAGAAGTCTTAAAAGAATTGTACCGTATTTTCCATAGAAGTGTATCCAGTTACTTAGTGTGTTCTCACATCTCTGGTTAGAGTCTCTTTAAGTTACAAAAAGATGTACGATAACACATTGTCGGCCGACTTATCAGTTTGTTCAGTTTTCCATTCTCGGAAAATAAGTGACAATCAATGTTCAAATGTTTGTAACAGAAATAACAAGATCGATTATGACTTCACAGTTTCAATATGATCATCCCTTAGAAAGCTAACTGCATTATTAGCCAGAACTGTAAAACTCGTCAAGTTTTGGGCCACAAAGCTATCAATCGCAACTCTTCTTATATTTTATAACAAGCTACTTACAACGCACTGCTTAGTACACGGTGCCTTCGTTACAAGCGGCGAACTAGGATCAAATTTGCCATCGGAACAAACGTCAGTTGTACCAGGTGCCCCCGCGCAAATGTAGCATTCCTTCTCAGCAACAGCCACGCTATCTGAAAGTCAGTAACACAATAACATTGAATCTACAATACATAGATTTATAGCAAGATGAACTTTCATATCAATCATTCAATTTGCACAAATCAAATCTGTATCGCATGTGTTTGTTCGTCAAGGTAAAATGGACGTTGCCATTTTGTTACTATATTTGTGTTCCGGAGGTGCCAAACTCTACGACGTAAAGTGAACGGTGAACGATTCAAACCCAGTTTTGAAAAATACGTGTGACGTAAGATATTTGGAAGCTCAAATAGGTGACACTTATAGAGTAAAATAAAAGATCCTGAACAATGCACGTCAAATATATTTTTATCAATTTGGTCCAAGGCAAACCAGTTTTTCACCTGTTATCGCAGAAGCCTGCATACTATGCTAAACTTGCCCGCTTTAAATCAATCCAATTCCCACTATTATTTTGTTCAGTTGGATTTAAAGCAAATTAATTGATTTCGGTTTGATTCTGCATTGTTTGTACTGATACCACAGAGCGACCCCAAAAAAATATAAAAAAGTGTCTTTAGAATATTTTGGAGGAAATGTTGGCATTTTTTACCAAAAACTGATTTTGCTACCGAAAATTGTTCAGCCGAAAAAGTGATTGTTTTGGTCACAATCCAAAATATCAACATTTCTTGTGAAATTTTATACCAAAAAGGGATTATCTGACTCATATCCTTTACAAAAATGTATACTTTATATACATCACATTAATAGTTCAAATGTTACAGCGCTATGTAAATTTCATATTTTTAGGATTAACACCCCCCTTACCTTACGACGAACGAGGCCTTATTTAAAACATGAAGCTTATGAATAATTACAATAAATAAACTTATATAGTAGGCTATCGAATGATATTTTTGAAAATAATCTTTCATTTATTCAAAAAAGACAACAAAAAACCCTCATTAATTGCAATAAAAAAGGTTTTTGACTCGAACAGTGTCATCGTAGGAGAAAAACATAATGTTTTTTCTTAATAAACCCAAAAACCCCGATACCTCGTTTGCAAATATCAAAATATACATCCTGTGAAATGCTTATATCGATACCCGTTAAGAAATGGCGTACCTTTACTATTTTGAAAACGAAAACATGTCAAAATGACAAAGAAAATGTTATGAATGTTACAGGTTGCATTGCTGATATAGGAGGGTTACAAAAAGGGAAATATATTTTTGATGTTGAATTTGGTAATTGTTACTTTAATACATGGAAATAAATAATATAACAGGTATTCTTGGTGTAAGCCTCTATGTAGAAACGCCAGAAAACGACTACATTTAATTCCAAATGGCCCAGAGCGATGTAGTAAAGCTGTTAAATCAACCCAACATCGCAGTTTTTAAACATTTAATAGCAATAGCAGTCAAGCTATCGTTCTTATGTGAGCGATATAGATTTATGAAGTAAATCAAATTTTATTAACACTGCATCGCCGCACAACAAATCATCCTGTTAGATACAATCCATTAGGTAGAAAACAAATAACCTCATGCTGGCAGTGACGGTATGTGTTTGAATTGGGTACATTATGTGACAGTATCAATTGCTCATTTGTGTTGAGGGCATTGCAACAGGTATCACATTTATGTTTTCATATTTATATTTGTCTATCATTGCTTTGCTTTCAGACCAAAAATAATATAATATTCGTAATACTCACGGGTACAAAACCCCGTTTTTAATATCTTAATGCGTAATCTATTACTTGTATCCATTGATCAATTATTTCCGAGGCGACGAGCTCATCTTAACACTTTCCACGCGGCTATTGATTTTACCATTATACAAAACAATTTTATAGAAACCTTTCTCAATGTCTATCTCAAGGGAATTACTGAACCAATATTAGGCATGTTTGTACTTATTTTAATGCATTTCTCATGGTGATTCCAAATATGGTAATGAAGTTTAATAATGTTGACATTTTGAAACATTTTGTGACATTTTGGAATGTCGTCTGCAGACGCCTGTCGCGTGGAAAGTCTTAATGCTGATCTGACAAAACCACCACAAAAAACCACCAAGGTTTTGGATGATCCCAAAATGTGGTGTCAAGCAACAAATTCTGTTATTATAATTCGAGTTATTTAGTTCGACTCTCGAGCTTTGAATAATCCTGTTTCCACATCGGGTCTTAGTGTAAAATGGAAAACCTCATAGCATAACACATCGAAAGGATATCATGTGGATGTTATGTACTTTATTGCTGGTCTGCGCATGCTCCCCAGACCACTAGGTTTCCACTTAGACTAAATCGTCTGATTAACGTTTGTTGCGCATACAATGTAACATGGTATAATAATAATTTACCCGAGCCGTAAAAATTAAAAGGTTTATTAAAAGCTTCGTAATGGGACGATACTAAAACTGTTCATCATCATCACAAACTGAATTATGGCAGGTTGTATACAGAACAAGAAGAACATCATACATCGTCCTAATACAATTAAATTCTCCTTAAAATGTGCTAACCTTTTGGATATATATACGCAATAATTTACACCCATTTGTATTTTTAGATTATTTATAAAGGTTAAACCCTAATTTCACGACTGCGCTATTACAACAATGATAGGTTACCGGTAGACAAGCTTCGTTATAACTAAACAATTTAAACATCTCCTAATGGATCCCGTCTGCAAATAAAATAGTATTTTTATCGATACCAAGATCCAGTGCAAAGGTCTATATTGCCATGGTTTTGATATTGAAGGCAATCTAGAGCTTGACCAAAGGCTCTTAATCGTGTCTGGAGGACAAGCTCAAATGCATTTCAACTTTGTTCGTGCAAGTGGACAAGTGCATATAAATTCCGACATGTTTTTGGATGACTGTTGGCTCAATATTATTGTTATAAATTCAGGTATCAGCTCATAAAATAAAAAAATAATTAACTAGGAACGTGCTGGTATATCACACTATTAAAATCATAACATCAAATTGATTACATGTACGTGTGGTAGGTTACAAGATAAACGTTACGGAGTGAACTGGTTGTGCATTTTACTTCCATAACAGCATTAAGTATCGATACACCAACCCTCCTCTAAATAATTATTTTGTAACTTGGCTAACGAAAATGGGCTGTTCCAGAAAGTATGTGCACACTCCCTATAGAGGGGTAATTTTTCAATTCGGAAAATGCTCGGATTTCCAAGAGCAACTTTTAAAACAAAATCTGGATTTCCGGTTCAAATTGATCTAAAATATAAATCTGGATTTACAAACCCGCATTTGATCTGTTCAATTTCTTTCGTTTATATAATTATTTAACAGATCAACTCACTAGTGTAACTATCTGCACACATTTATTACGCATGTCTATAGTTATCGTGCAGTTAGCATCACAGTATTTATATATGAAGATCCGCTTGTGTGTAGCAGCACTACGCGCCAAACACGGCATGGGTTTAGAAATTGATTCCAAAACCACGAAAGCTGTTGTAGTTCAGTGGTTAGAGCGCCCGTCCGGTGATCGAGAGGCTGGCGGTTCGATTCCCCAAAACAGTTAGTTCTTTTAGCGAGTATTAGCGAGTATTAGTGTTACGCATTTGATCTGTTCAATTTCTTTCGTTTATATATAATAATATATATACAGTATTGTTGTTTATCTGACAGATATACACATTTTACGCATTTCATCGTAGTATGGCATACTTTCATCCGCCAATGTTTGCAAATCTGCTGATAACTCTTCGTGTCTTGGTAACGCCTTCGGGGGTTTGAATCCGGTACTCATCAAAGCTCCGTCGTAAAAACCACCGCTTTCCAACAAGTTACCTTGGAGAAGTGTGCGACTCGACTTCCAGGACTTCACGATGTCTCGTTCTTCTGGCCACTCTAGAAGATCATCTGTGTAGTGAATATCGACTGCCTGACAAAACTGACTCAATATTGAACCTGGGTTGCTCTGAAGATCATCAGCGTCAAAGACGACAACGTTTGGATCAACATTTTCTTTAACGTATTTGAGAAGCTTGCACTGATTCAAATACGGATTTTCAAAAACACCAAACCCAACAACTTCTGACCAAGACGTTTTATCGCAGTCTAACCGAAATAGCTTTGCCATCATACTCTTCCACGATGGTAGTACTCTGTAAGGATGTCGAATTAAGCACGCGTGACGAAATCCAGATGGAATTAATTCATACCTGTTATTCAGGCAAAATGTTTGATCCTTCACTAACAGGACCTTTTTACCAGGGTAGTCAGCTTCAAGCTCATTCTTAACCCACTCAAACGTGCAAATGTTATCATCGATTGCATGTTCTAACTCGACTTCATAAGCGTTGGCGTTACTGGCGAAACTGGCCATGTTCTCGTTGGGTTTAATGATCGCCTCCGGTCCAAAATGGTAAGCGCCCACGAAAGGCTCGTAAACTATCTGCATTCCATCAGCGTAACTCATACATTTGGCAAAAGCTGTTCCCAGAGTGCGAGGCAATGCCCATACAAAGACTCTTGCAAGGTTTTGACCACTCGAAGATTCGACTTTGTCAGACATTTTGAAGCTCTCACCCTATTTCTCTCTGTAGTATAACTGGTCTGATATGGAACCCTCGGTCGGGTGTATAGGTCAAGGTCAATTATGTCGACATAGTTTATAAATCCAATATTGACGAGGTCAATTCCCGGGCTCAATTCAAATATAAAGTTGTAACCGTCAACTATATGTACTAGTATACGAAAAATGTCAGTGTGATTATTTCAAATGCCATTTTCAACAACTTGAACCCAGGCAATACGGGAAGCTGGAAAAAAGGTCATACGCAAATACAATTGTGATAAATGGTAACAATCATCTCACAACATGTACACAATTTCGGCATTCAATCACAGCTTCAAACATCTATGACAGTATTTACGGGCATACCCACAGTACGGGCATACCAATTGTTGGTTTTTCCCCAGTCTAGTTGACCCGGTGTTATTAAGCGTTATGTTTAAACCTCTAACTAGAGATATGTAACTTGATGTTTAGGAATTTACCAAAATGGTTCTGGGCACTACTCGATATCTATAAATATTCAGGCTTTTTATTCCCTCGACCCTGGTTCGATCACCGGCGCCGGTGCGGCCCGTTCCCCAGCCCTTATTCCTAGTTGACCTTTCCGTGCTGTGGTTTCTGAGATTTCATCACACAGAAGCTTCAACATTTAATTATCTTTCTTATATTTTTATGGATTTTATATATTGTATTAGTGGCTCCCCAGGGCTAGAGTTCAAAGTGCTTGTATATGACCGTGTTGATTGTCACGATATCAGTAAACAAGATAAGTAAGATTAACAAGAGGTGTATCTATTTTTAATAAAATAAAAATTATACAGTTTACTTGTATCCATTCAGCTAGCATGTCACGCAAATGGTCGCTATTTTCTTTTTTCAGCCAGCTAGAGTGACCTCGCTCAACAAACGGACGTTTGTGCAAGGATGGAAATTGAAGAGTTTCGAATGTGCTAGTTTTTGAACATTTCAGGGGAAAAACTCAACTATAAACTCAATATTATAGAAGCCTAGGGTTAAATATATGGTACAATAAAAGTGCGAATTGAATATTGTGCACCAAGTTTCCGGATGTGCGTCCAATATTCAAACAATATTGGACGGCGCAGAAGGTGTGCGCGTGAATATGTGACGTTTTTTTTAGATCGGAGTCTCATTCTCGCTGAGATTAATGTCACTTCGGGTCAAAACAGTCTGTTATAAATAATAATAACTAGGATTTGCGTTTCTTGTGTTGGGAGGTTCTCGGGTTGGGGTTCATGGGATGTGTATCCTTAAGATCCAGTTATCACAGGTGCCCTTAATATTCAAAATCCACCGTGTGCACATACTATATCCCGGTAATTCAGTAGGACTAGGGTCGGGTTTTTTATTGTGCGGTCTTAGTTTTGAGTCTTTTAGTTTTAAAATGCGGCGGGAGGAGGGTCTATCATCATGAACACTTGCATCCAGTCGTGAGAAATGTATGTGCCTGACATATCCGTTTATTTGTCGGCCTATTGATATTAAATTATTCCTCCAGTAGGCATGTATGCCTAAATGTATGCATTTCTATGATCAAGCATGTTTGTGTGATAAGCTATGAACTCCAGCAGCTAATTACTTGTTTACCTTTTTAGTCATGTTAGCTTGACAAACGTTCTTTCAATGGCCGTTGGGTTCGAGGCCGATAGAAGACCTCCGGTAGGTTGCTGGATTTGCAACAGATGGACTCATTAACATAATTAGCTGAATTAGACGATATTGAACTATATTTAATCATTTTAATTGATGGAAACTTGATCGTTGATTTGTATCATCGTAGAAATTACGCACATGAGCTATAAAGAGTATCTTCTAGAAACGCTATCAATTTAGCACAATAATAAAGTAACCTTAATAAGAATGCTCGATTGCTCGTACTGGTACATTTATAATAATTAATGTCCTCAACACCATGATTTGAATTATACCTGTGACTATCAATGATTTTGGACTTAAACAATGGCAATCGCAATTAACCGCAATTAACTTAATGCAGAATTAGTATCATGAATTGAAACACCAATAACACAAAGTGGCGCTATTGATATAATATTAGTAGTACAGACAGGGTCGGAACGCACAGCTACCTGTATTGATCACATTTGCTCACACCGTCCTTTAAAACAGGTCTTTGTTGCATTCCCATTTACATGAAAGACATCCCGGTTTTCTGGCTTAGCCATTTTATGTAGCAAATAGAGTGGAATCTTCGTTTGGCACTTTTTGGTCAAAATTTGGAAAATACAGCTTTAGAAGAAAAAATGAGAAAATTGTCATTAGATTAGTGTTTTAATGGTATAATCAAGCGATATGGGGCATTTTTTACTCAAAAATCATTTTGTTAGCTTGTCCCAAAAAAAGTTGGGTTAAAAAAGTGAATTTTGTGATTTCCTCAAAAAATCAACAATTTGGTCAAAATTGATGCCAAACTTGGATTCTCTGATCTATTTCCTTTCTAAAAATGAATACTTTTATATGTATTTGATTAATAGTTCAATAATTACAGCACTCGCAAAATTCAAATAAATCAAATCAAAAACTTCCTTGACTCCCCCTTAACACCTCTATTTTTATACTACATGAACGATCAATATTAGGTCTAGGTTGGCAAGCAGTTATTGAAATGTTGTAAACGGTCACGTCCAGGGTGTTTAGTCACATATGAAACAATTATGAAAATTTCACAACGACTTTAAAATCAAGCCTTATACCATTTATAAAGTAACAATATTTCTTATTAGGGGTTGTAGACAATATTAAATCATACAACTGTGAATGAAACAGTCTTCCTTCATACGCTGGTGTTATGATAAAGCGATCTAAAGTGAGCTTTCCAATTCGGAAAATTTCGGAATTCTTCGGAGCTTGCATGAACCAGCAACATCCCGTGAAATGAACAAATGACCTTATATTGCCGGGCACAGCATGACCTGCTGGCTGACTGTATCTGGGCTTCAATAAAGGAGTGGCCTACCAAATGTCTGTGCAATTATGACAATCATTCATACACGCACCAGGAGACCGGATTTATAGGACCGCCAGTAAAGAAAAGAAATGTCTGTAAACATGGTAAACGTCTCATCTGTGAGTATTCCATCCCCTGCAAAGGAACTTGATTGGAAGCATGAGAAGGAGATGCACAGCTTGCCTGCAAGCTGGAGGTGGACATACCCGTTATTAATGACTTCATTGTTTGTTTGTATATGAGTTTGTTTTGACTCTCTGAAATGTTTTTAACTTTATGTTGCTGAAATTGTTTGCTGTTACCTGTGATGCAAGGCGTTGTCTTTGTCTGAGTCAGTGCACATTTCTCTTGTGTCATTGAAGCAAACAATTAGTTATTGTCTGCCATTTGAAGCAATACATTGCAGTAATATTGTATCCAAATTTGGTACATTTTCATGCACAGAATTTTATTTGGTGATCTGTTAAAATTTTATAAGTTTCTTTTTTGGCTCAGTGTATTATATTGATTCACTATAATACTACATGTCTATTCGTTCATGTACTGTGTTGTGTACTTTCTATATCATGGTATCAATTTCAATAACATTTCGTGCTATAAGGACACACCCATTTTTCACCTTTAATAAGGGATACGGCTAGCTCCTGCACTTAATTCATTATCTGTTGCTTTTTTATTTTATCTTTTTCAATCATTTGGCATGCAAATTGATAACAATCTTATTCTATACAACGGTTCTGTATAACCATTACCATACTGCTTAATCACGAATTTTGCAAACTTGATGACATTGATTTATGAGTGAACGATTTACGTAAATGATCAATCGGATGTTATTATAGTACATAAATATCAATCATAATTGTAGTATTTGACACTAATCTACAATAATCACATCGCCAAGCTAAACAAATTGTGGTTTTCGAATTTTATACAAATGGCCTTATGTTTTAAAGCTCGAGTGACATACAGGGTGTCTCAAAAAATTGCAACGTTCCATTAGGTGATCGTAAAGTCTTATATAAAAGTTGGAATAGAGCAATTGAAAAGAAGAAAAAAATAAAGCTATAATTTGGAAGAAACCGCGTTTGATTTGGTTCAGTAATTACGAAGAAATGAGCGATTATGTAAAAGTAGTCGAAGAACACTTCCATCCAAGTTTGTGAAATTCGTGAAGTTTAAAGATTTTTATTTGCGCAGCGAGTGGTCACTTACTCATTATCTTTTCAATTTATAGCTAGCACTGTTGAATACTTTTCTTCATATCATTAGAGTACTGAGTAATAATCGATTGTGACATTCATGTAGTCAAATGCAATACAACTCATTGTAAGGAGAGAGATTTCGATTGACTCTTTTAATCTTAAAGACCCAGGCATCTACTCATTCCACCAGTGGCTTAATCCAGCCAATCTGCCAATCTGACACATTTGAGCAATAGAGGGCGCTGCAACATCAAATGTTTTAAATGCCTTTTACTCTTGATATCCATGTTCAGAAGACTCAGATTCCTTTTCAAAAATATGGTTAAATGTATTTTCAAATATTGTTTGTATAAATCAGTTGATATAACAAAGATAAACGATTAGAAACATAAAAATGTAATTTTGACGATGCCTGTTTTTTATTGAATTAACACCATAGATTCTGTATTTTGTAAATAATACAATAGTAAGATTCACAGTCAAATTGTCCAACATTTAGTAGATGCCTGAAGAGTTCAGGCTACTTGTCTAATCGGGAGGTTTTTAAACGTGAAAATTCCCGATAACTTTTGTGAGCAATATAATGCTGAACTTAGTTAACAACTAGCATATTATTATTTAGAATAAAAGATAAAAGAGAACAAGAACAAATGTAATGAATGTTATCTTTGAGAGAGAAGTATTGATTATTTGTTTGTCTGTGCTGTCTAAACCACTCAGTATATGGAAGTGTTCTTCGACTACTTTTACGTAATCGCTCATTTCTTCGTAATTACTGAACCGAATCATATGCGATTTTCTTCCAATCCGAAATCAGGTAAATCTGCCTGTATTTTGTTGTTTCAATTGTTCTATTCTAACTTTTATTTAGGAAGTTACGATCACCTAATGGAGCATTGCAATTGTTTTAGACACCCTGTATTGTGGATCTGCAGTATGAATTACAGAGGGCGTCTTTCAACATGGACACAAATGAACAAATGACGCCGGTCAGACTTTTTTTTTCAAACTGAAATCTAATACGAAGATCTATCTGGCAACAGGCGTGCCAGCTTAATTATCGCATTTAGAAAAAACAAAACAAAACCAAATACCCGAACCGCGTGTAGGTGATAAATAAATAAATGAACGAAATTATTGCATACACTGGATATTTTATCTTCCAACTCCAAAGCTAGGGTTAAAAAAATTGTTCTAACATTTCAAATTATAAAACGAGTACAAGTTAGATTAATATGAAATGCAGATTTTGGCAAATCTCGATATTTGTATTAAAACAACTGTGAAAAAAGAGTGAACAACGAACTCGAATGCCACTCTTTATGCCAGTGATTCAACACTGCTAGATCTACCCTTGTGCTAATTGACCCTGTTGACTAAAATAAAGTTTCTAGAAATTGTAGAACTATATGTATTTTAAGGATGGTTAAGCCAATATATTCTATGTCGTTGTTATAATGCTATGGACATATTTCCACCAATACGTGCGTAATTGCGTATATGTTACCTCGCTGTGCGTACCGCAATCATTCAAAATATGATTGCGTGCCCTGATTGGTCACCAATGCGCATGTATAGTTGTTCGCGCGTATTATGCATTTGGACGCGGCCCCGGGAACAACAACAAATCACGCTTGCGTAAAATAGCTTGAATTTCATCCACAGCATCATGACAGTGACTATGGGTGCCATGCACACTTCCTCTAATGCTTGTTGATGATATACCATCATTAATTTATACACCTATTTATATTTCAATTCTGTGATTTTGTGATGGATACCATAAGTGATTATTCTACCATAATTCTTAATAGAAGCGTTTCAAGTTAGTGGATTGACTGAAACCGTATCATTGCGTTGCGTTTCGGTATTCTATGTAGAGCACAATAACTTCAATAAGTAGTTATTCATCAGGGATCCAAATTATAGAACAAAATCAAACTATACTTCCTCCTCCATCCTCCCCTAATACTAAACCGAGCGAGTCAATGCTCAACAACACGGGATTGTCTATAAACTACATTTATCACTTAAACCAAGTAGTAATAATTCAAAAAAGATGGTGTAATGATTTAGAATAAAGATGGTCTTAACTTAGTTCATCAACTAAACCCATAGGCACCGGAATAATAATATGTTGATGTTATGAAAAGAAAACAATTGGGCCAAATTGGGTCACCCATCTTCAAAACTAATCCCAGATATATTCAGAACTAGTTTTGACAATTTATGACCAATTAGTCATTTATAATCTTTGCAGAAATTGGCGCACGAATCAAACAAAATCTGAACGTTCGTGAACATGCCCGTGTTGTGTATATTCCCAACACATCGCTATTTATTACAGCTTAGTTCCAGGGCATATGTAAATATTTTCCGGTGCGAAGTATTATATTCAAACAGTCCACAGAGATGTATCTTTACAAGAATAAGGCTTGGTTGGTGAGGGTTTTTTCCAAAGCCAGACTGTGCCTGCGCAAATATTTGCCTTTTCAATGTGTTCGATTGTAGAAGCCGTTACAGTGTGGCATGATGCTCCTGGCTTTCAAACACTGCTTTTTAACCAGCAACATAATCCAAGTCGTGCTTTGGCAAGGTTCTTACACTATTGATTGCGTGGTTAAAACACTCAAGTTATAGTTGTACAGAAATTTGATCTTTTTACTGTCAAGCGACGTGACGTCACCACACCTGGACTCCATACAATCACCGGCATACATTTACCTACCAAAATACATGTATTTTTAAGGTTGCCTCTTTCTTTTATGTATACAAAATCCAATAATGTACAACCAATTAAAGCACAATATAAATTTAGTCACACTCACAATATTACGCAAAGTTTAAGTAATATATTGCATGCTCATGTTACTTATTACGGTTAAGCGCACCTTATATAATACTTACTAGCGGGCACCCGCTAGAAGATATGGGGAAGTGAGTTATCAAAGTGTAAGAACTTTGTCATCTATGACCCTCTCTGCGCATGTCTATTCTGGTCCGTGTGTCCTGTAAACGGAATAATACGGCATTGAACTATATAATTAGCTCGTGTATTAGAGGTGCAATTACCACGCTATTTCGGTTGAAGAGGGACGCGAGTGTAACATTATTATTTAATTATCTTTATCTAATCAGACGAGGGACCGAAAATTAGTATAGATTGTTACTAATTAAGTATACTTTAAATAATGACAACATTATTTTACGCTATAAAATAAATACCCATACCCAATAACAAACTAATTCTTCGAATATTTTTAATATATAAAATATGATTGTACTTCTAAAATCATGGCCATAGAAATGATAGTAAATACAAATAAAGTGTCTAAATTTCTAAAGCTTCAAGACTACTCCATGGAGCAAGATTCGACCAACACGTCCAGTCTTGGTGTGGAACCTAATTTTACCTTTACAGCTTCCCCGAGGTATTTCACGCTGACTAATAACACGTTTATCACAGTGAGAAATAAGGTCAAAAGGTCAACGCTCCCTTGAGAATGCTTCAAGTACAATACACTCAGCTGGAACACCTGAACATATCAACTATTTTGTTTGGTTGACGCCATTGTAACGTGAGCATACCATGCGGGACGGTTAACCCCATTCAGCTGTCGTGTAAGTGGTCTATTGGGTATACAATTAAATAAAGAGCGTGTGAATGATTTGGTGCATCAGAAAAATTGATATACAGCCCAGAGTATGGTGTTGTGGCACTGTTTGTTCATTGGATAATCAATGGCATGATTCACCCTTCAATGTCGTGGTTAAACGACAGCACATTTTTTACCTTGAGGTATTTTAAACATTTTAAATATGTGCTTGATATTTGAAACTCACACTACTATGACTACTATACGAGTACGTCTACGGAAATATTGCCATTTGAAATGGTGGCAGTAAGCATAATATCGTTCTAGCGGTAAATCTATTTGTGAGAGTTTTATATCGAGATCTTGCAAACGGCGAGGTAAAGGGGAATTTCATTATGTAGATGTTAACGATATTTCTGGTATCTTTCAATTTGTTCAAAGCAATTGGTATCGCTCGATTATTGTTTATGTCCACGATGCTAGGGAACGAGTACTCGATGAACTCTCGATTCCACCGTCCGGCCCTATATGCGTTTACCCGCCATGCGGACATTTCTTTCCACGGTGCATAGCCCATTCAAAATTAACATTACACTTTTTTTTATTACAATTAGTATAAAAGGTATAACATTGAAAGTGAAATAGATCACAGAAACAGAGAGAGTGACACATGATTGTCCAATATTTTTAAGAGCCTAACTGACGGTATTGTAAGGTTAAAAGAAACTTGGTTTGCGACTGTGTCACTATTTTTGAACCGGTACCGTCATAAACATTAGTCGTAATGTCACACTTTCCCTCCCCTTAATAATTTTGGCATATTTTGATGTCTGGCATTTTTATCAAATCTATTTGGAGCTTCAGATACGCTCATACTAGAATCATTATAGCGCCCTCTATACCATTATGATTACTATTCAGCAGAGAGATCTGTTTCGCTGGTCACTTTACGCCATCAAACGTCAAAAACAAACGCAGGCATAATCAACATGGTCAATGGTCGTTAAACAATGGAATAATGCAACAGGCGAATCCTTAATTTATTTTTTATTGTGTGTGTGTTTTTTTATAGTTTTTTTTATATATATTTTTTAAAATCTAATGTCATTGTCATTTAATTACTATAGTCTATCCATCTGAGAGCGATCTTTGGTGCTCGGATGGGCAGGGGAGATGAGTAAAAATAAGATGTGCTGTCTTCTGGCGTATTATTTGCTAGTTGTCGAAGGATCCCATTTTATTCCAACCTCCGGTCGAACCTCATCTATAATGTGAATTGAAACAACTAAGCTGCATTATGCAAACACACACAAGACTGTTCCAATGCAAATTATTCTCATCACACACATGCACATAGCAGCTACGTCTAGTGTACCATTCAAAGAGAGACAAATATCGAACCATTTGCGCATTATCTGAAATCAAAAGGCTTTGAAATCGTCACCTGTGATTTCGGCCTATGAATATAATCACAAAGCTGAAAAAGATCGAAACTGATGGATTTTGAACATTTACCATAATCGTCACCTGTGATTTCGGCATATGAATAGAATCACAAAGCTGAAAAAGATCGAATGTGATGGACTTTTAACATTTAGCATATTGTAGGAGGCCACACTTAATTTTTATTTGCTATCTTGTAATGTTTGCAACAGTAAATAAATGTATATTTTCACTCGGATTGGCCGGGAGATAGTAAGATAAAATGGTTGTAACATGATATGAATCTCCGTATCCCTATGTTCTGTCTGCATGTCCGAATCAATCAGATTTCCTTGTTAAGTATAGAAAGAAACAAATACGTTTACAATGATATGGTATCAATATTGAAAGGTATGATTTTCATATTCAAACAAATATTATACAATTTGAACGTTGACAAACTAAACAAAGTTTATTTTCTGACTTATAAAATGAAAGGTTGTCTTCATCGGGGTCTATCACTCTACATGTACCTGTTCGTAGAGGCCTGTAGCTGTATATAGTACAGTTAGAGCTTAAAAATAACCAGCAGTAGGTAAGTCAATTAAACTGACTCTCATGGTACAACATGGGTTATGATGATAACAGTAGGTGGGTAACATAATTATTTTTTATTATGGCCGTTTTTCACTCTACTGATTCCATCGATATTTTCGTCAGAAAATAGCCTCCTCTCCCAGTCAATGGAACGGCTGGGTCACGTGGTTGGAAGATCGGTCTCAGATGGATAGACTATAATATCGTAACTTACCACAAACATGACCGAATTCATTTTCTGCGAAGCGGTTTACAATGCTCAAAGACAAAACTATATTTGAAAAATATATTGGGGCCACGATATAACCATCGCCCGAGAATATGTGTAAAACACCCTTGATGGTCTGACGCCATGATTGTACTTAGAACAAGTTGTAATATGTTGAAAGTACCACCTATTTGGCCAATCACATGAAGATAATAGCATACATTATAATAGAATGGTCCAATTTAATTGAGGCTCTAAAATCACACCATAGCAGTAATTTTAATTTTGCAAAGGTACTATTTGTGTAAAATAATTGATATCTTTTTACACCATACACCAAGAAAAATAAACAATAGCAATAATTAAAAACTAAAAAGGGCAGAAAGAAAGAAAGGAAGGAGTAAAGAAAGAAAGAAAGAATAAATATGAATAAACCGACTATGCATATATGTATGTTCCCTTACCACCACTTAATAGGTCCTCAGCGCAGTTTTCCTTTGACTGCTCAGGTAAGGTAAAGTGCTTTCAACCTTTCGCAGTTATGGACCATTAATTTTCTATTCAACCAAGAAGTTCACTAGTGAAATTTACAGAATTAATTATTTAACGCATAGGATTCAATTCTAGAACTCATATTTCAATTATATTTCGTTACTCACGTCAATTTGATTTGTAAATCATGCTGAAAGTCATTTTTTTAAATACCCACCGTAACAACAACAAAAATACAATTTTGAAGAAAAAAAGGCTTAAATATTTACTATGTATTTCTTTGTGTAAAAAATGGACAGAATCCTGTCATAGAAAATGACGTAGGACTGGATTGATTGGTATCAATAAATCATCATCATCCCTCATCATCCATCATCATCATTGTCATCGCTATATATATTAACTATCGTCATTGTTTTGATGCTGATTATTGCTTTTTAACCATAATTTTTATATTGATGATGATCATTTCGTGAGTGCAATCCACATTCAATCCATATTTTGCGAAGTGCATCACTAAATTGAAACGTATTACTAATAATGATACATAAAATGTAACCCTCGTGGTAACACATCACCTACACGATACATGTAGGAGAGAGCCGGGCTCGGGGCAGCTTCTCCCACTACGTGATTCTCATTATATTTATCTTCATGTCTTTAATGTAAGGCATAGGGTACTGACATTGTGGTCGTTATTATAGCCAATATATCAGTCTCATAATGTTAAAAGGTCCATTCAATCTTTAAAATTGACATCTCTATACATGTAGGCTAGGCCGGGAGCCTAGGTCGTTTGAAAATGGAGCTATAACTATATCCCGCTCTCCCCTACATGTTAAATATAAAGAATAATATGCTCTTTTTCAAATCTAAAGATTAGATATTTGACCAGTTTTATATATTGATGGATCATACCCATATGAAATCGGTTAAGTGTGACATTGATAAGTGATTTTTAGTGTACGTGTACTGCAGGTAAAGTGTAATTCCTTCTGAAATCTACCTTGTCCACAAATGCTAGATAATTAATTTCAAGGTTTTTAACATCTTGTTTGTACTTTTTGAAGAAATTGGGCTCATATAACAATACCGAGATTTAAATTAAAACTGTAAGTGCCTTTATTAACGACGCATTGTACATTAAATATTAACATGTGCATGATTAATTAATGCTTATAAAGCTTGAAAACAGGTCAAGGTCTGACCTCTCGCATAAGAAGGGTACAAATACCACGAGATAAACTAATTAATAATTGTTACAAGTATCCTAAATGGAGTGCAAAACTTAAGACAATTTTACTGGTAATTAGATGGCGAGATCTATCTCGATATAAGTAGCAATATATTGGTTACCGAGTGTATCCGAATAGAAATATGCGTTTTTCTTGGCAAGAAACCCACCAACTATTACCTTTCATTTTAACATTGCTAATCATCTGACTCAATCTATTCCTAAATTATATGCCCTGTTACATATTTACTTCATTGTTTAAAGTAGACGTCCACGTATGTACCGCCCCACACTAACAGTTTGACTCGACTCCTCTTTCGTGAGTGCTTCTCATTTCCACCCAATTCACGATATCGCTTACCATGTTCTTATCTCTATTACTATACGTGATGCGCGATATAAATGCGTTTGCATGAATGGTTTAAAGGCATCGGTCTGAGCAAATAAGCAAGGGTCATCGTTTGTATTTGACAAGGGGTTTCCCGCTTAAACATTTTGCAAAGGGATTGTAAAGGCCCATTAATAGATATTTCCGACAATTGGGGGCGTATTCATCACATGCTCAAAAAGGAAATGTTAGATGGCCCCCACGTGTGTTCAACTGGTTTGTTTGGTTTTGTGTATTTGGTGATGGTGGTGGTTCTGCACACTATACATTGCATACGATGCATATTATGTAAACTCACGTTAGATTACTGTTTACAACGTAAAAGCTTTTGCTGAATGCTGGTTATCAAAATCCATTCATTTTTCCTACAATTAAAAGGACAACCTGCTTTTATAGCGTAATACCCCGTATTTTGTGCCCGGGATTTTGTGTTAGTTTCATTTCGATAAGTGCGTCTAGTGCCAATGCATAGTGGTGATTCTGACCATAACTAAGAACCGGAAGCGGTTGCCATTGGGTAGAATGAATTGAGTAGTGTCGTATCACCTAGCCATAGCTAAATGAGATTCTATAACCCTTTATTCCTTTTTTATACAAATGTATGTCATACCATTGCTCTGATTGCTGACCCATATACTAGCACACCCGGTTATTTAATGCACTTCGTCCCATTGACGGATTTAAAATGATTCATTAGGTCATTGGTACATACTGCATATCTACAATTACATGGCGATGACCGTAAACCCGAATTAGTTTTAGGGCAAGGCTAACTCTAATAGTAATATACCTGTGGATCCTTATCTCTTTTGTACTATTATCCTGCGCCTGTTGTAACCTGCGCCAATTGTAAAGGTTCAACTAAGCTAGCTTAGATTCTCGTATTTCCACTCAAACACGGAGAGTGTGTAATGGTATACTTGTTAAAAAGGGACACTGAGAGATGTGTAAAAACTGGGATAGGTATATTTTTACAATTGTATTACATGTATGAACTTACACCTATAAAGATTAAGAAAAATCAGTCCTCTTTGTACAAAAACGTCAATTCAAAAATGCTGAAACAGTGTCCCCCTGCAGTATGCGTGATACATAACGCGAACCATATTTACATTGAGGGCGTTTTAACAGTAATATATAGCGATGGTATTGTTCTAATCAAGTTTTGCTCTTCTTTTGTGAAAACAACAATAATGTTAATTTTTAATGTTCATCTTGAATTCTGAAGTAAATTAATTTAAAAAATAAAATCTTCAACACTATACTTCGTGTCCCTTTAAATGGCAGGCAGTTTCCGTTATCATCTGAGGGCGCCAGAGGATTTCCTTTCCAGCTGCATTTGAGGATTACCTATTTTAAGAAACATTTGATCGTCAATTACATTAACCCTAACTTTCCTCATCACTTCATATCTCACGACGCGATCAGATGGCGAACATATTCTTAATATTTTCGAGCTGACCCCAATCAGGTAGACACTGGACTTCACCCAGATATGATCTGATTTGATCCTGTTTTCTCCTCTAATAATGTAGTTTTATTCCTCAAAACACGCCTGTTGTACAGTAACAGCTTGCCTATTCAATGTACCTGTTATTTGTGTCGATTTCCTTTGCGCCTATATATAAGATGTGGCTTTTCGAAACGTTCTTGCCAAAGAAAACCCGAACGTTATCTTTATATACTTGGATTAGATCATCATGAAGGTACCTTCTGGACAAAGTTGAAAGGTTGCGCGTCATTTATCTTGTTGAATAGCAGTGTTATCTCTTTGTTAACACTATTTTTAACACCACCTGGAACATTTTCCACCTTGACATTTTACCCTCTCCAAAGACAGTTTCCGTGTTTACTTGCCAAGTAGGCTAGATAGAATCACCTGCTTGATTCCACGGTGTAGGGCTGAGTCGAAGACCTTAGGAGCATATATTGGTTAATAATTAATATATCCTGAATTTTTAACGGTTGTGTAACGTACAAGACCGCCCTTTTCCGAAACCATGTTGCCCGTCACACAATGATATATCATTCCACTTCCAGAACGTCATAGTTTGGTTTCAGATATTTACTCCATCATCTTACACATAAAACGAGGTTCGGGGAGGAGCCATACAGGAGAAGGATAATGAATTGATTGGATTTTTGTCACCCCCTCCCCCCTTCAGAACGTACAGGCTTACGTTGTTGGAGTAAATACCAAAAGTGCCATCAGCACTGCGAAACCTATTACAGATTTGGAATTTTAAAAAAAAGTCAACCAACCGATCCGAATCGAGAATGAGAGACATACTTCAAAGCAATGCTTGATGAGAAAAGAGAAAAGATGGTTGACATCCATCCAAGACAAAACTCCGTATAATTTAAAATAGAAGTCATCAACGTTTTCCTCAACAATTCTACATGTTCTGCGAATGTTGTACGGTTAGGCTATGCTCAAGTGCTTTGCAAATGATAAGGAGCTGCTCAAGATCTCGAACTTAAATAGTTATTATAGCAGTGTCAACTCAATTGACATTACAGCAGCTATATGACAGTCATTATACGACAGACTAGTAAAATTTGGTAACATAATCACGCACACCCTACTAGTAATACACCCCCTATTTCTTTAGGGGTATATAGGATACTTCTACTCCAGTTGGCAACCAGAGGAAAGTTACCTATAGTTCGTCTGATGTAGGTGGTAGACATTCTAGGACGAGTGTTTGTATATCGGCAATACTTGACATATACATCAAACTGTGTGGGGAAATGTGTACACACATTTTGTCTTAGAATAATAATGAATATTTAATAATTGTATGATAAATTTATGGTCACAATTTTGTATAGTTTATCAAAGATAAACACCTCGATGCAATGTTGTTTGAGCGTCATTCCGTACCTCTGCGAACCCCTAGCGAATCGCAAACGAATACATCGTATGCCAAGTCACGAACGAATGACAACTTACACGAACGTACACCCACATTTCCAAAACGTCGGACATACGTTAGCTATATATGCAATAGTGTGACAGGGCCTTTAGATCTACTTATATAACAATGCTAATGTGATATCTTATTTATAATTAAGAAAGTTTAATCTGACAGTTTTACCCAGTTTTAACATTATTATGCAGTATTTTGCAAAAGGAATTTTTTATTCACGGATTTTGTATATTGAATGTAACTTATGAACATATTTCACAATTTAAATAACTTTTGGCAACGTAGATGGATAACTGTTAATCAAGTACTAATGATCCAACAACCATTTGGTATTATCATTCATAATTATGTTGTCATTGTCAACCTTTTGATTTGGGTTGGGTTTTGGGTTGACATTGAGATGTGTACAGTGCTTATAAGAGTTGGGTTGGAGTAGGAAGACAGAAATTGCTTGCCAATTTTGTCAGTTTGTTGGGGAAAAAAATTGAATTGACATTTGGTTCAAATTGAATAATATATTAATTATATGTGGTTTAACTTTCTTCCCAAATTTATTTATCTATACAATTAGAATTACCCATTACCAGTCATCTCCGGAACGTGAGCACGTTTCACTTGAGGGCGCTAAAAATTGACGGGTGTGCGTCCTCGTGGTAACGTGTACCCTTCAATTTGTGCAATCATTGAGTTTTCGCTTTTCAAACCTAAATATTTTCATACAAATTAACATCTTAACACATTGAAGGCAGCCTAAGGTACCAGAACTACTCGCGGCAGTTAGTCCGTTGATTCTACATGTATGTCACCTTTGACCCCTACATCTCGCAATACAGGTCGACATTACACATTGTTGAGCCTATATATACCGCAATGAGACTACCACTTTCTAGGCGAGTTTACACTATTCTAATTATTTTTTAGAGTAAGTGTGATAATGTTTACGTTAAATACAGGCCTTGTAGTATATTATATACAGCTTCTAATGTATTTTAACACCCTTTTCCATTCAAAAACCAGCAAAAAACACATTCCGCTAACATTATATAGTTATATCGAAAGCTTGTCATTTTAACGACTGGTTCAATGTTTTGCTTTCAATTGAAAAAACAACAAAACATATTCGTGTTCAATATCTCTAAACAAACCATTTGAAAATTAGCAGAGCGAAAATTAGCAGTGTTCCGGTCCATTTTTGTTGGTATTATTCTAAATATATATTTTATACTTATTTCTTGTCACAAAATACAAGGTTATACTTTTTTCACTGACATCTGGTTGTTCTTTAAAAACGTTCATTACGTGCACTGCATTTCATAATATCTTGTACAGACGATGCAAAGATCATGTTGTTGAAACTCATAATAGGGTCACCATACCACGTTTATATCCGTTAACCTTTGCTCAACATGCTCAAAGCGAGTATCCAAATTCCGCCATATTTACATTAATTTCAATTCAATATGATGTTTGCGATTGCTCTAAACTCGAGATTTACTGTGAAGATCTAGTTTCATTTCAACACTATTGCCGCTGTGATAAGTGTGTCTACGCGATTCTGACCATAACGAAGAAACGGAAGTACTTGCCGTTGGTGGACTGAATCGAGTAGTGTCGTATCACTAAGCCCTAAGCAAAACGAATGGTTGATTTTCTAACTCTTTATGTGATTCGATTGCTGTATTGTATGATTGCTGACCCATATACTAGCATACCCCGGTTATTCAATACACTTTGTCCTATTGACGGATTAAGAATGATTGGTTAAGGCATTTGTACATATATATCTACAATTACATGGCGATGACAAAACCGAGTTAGTAATTGAGATAGGGCAAGGCTTATTCTGTTATACTTGTGGATCCTTATTTCGTCTTACCGTATTACTATCCCGCGCCCATTACAAGGGTTCATCTATGCTGAGTTTAGGTTCGCGCACCTTCACTCTCACCCGCAGAAAATGTAATGTTATGTTAGGGCACTATAACGAGAAGGGTTTCTTTTTCAGTTTCTCATTCAGGATTACCTCTTGAAAATAGTTTGTTGTCATTAATTCATATTATATAGTTGGTGTGGTTTTGGATGTCAACAAGCAATCTGTTTTTGGTTGTATTTCCTGCGATGCGCACTTAGTATTATGTGACAGCAGGGGTAACAACATACAACCTTCCGCATTTGCTGTATGGTTTTGAAAATAGTACCTAGTGAAAGGTATGATCGTCCCAAAGAGAAGCAAATTGTAGTACTAGTATCTGGACATTACACACGTGCTGAAAAAGTGGTTCAAATTGAACGAATAACGGTCGGAACGGCCGCAGATATTGACTGAAAATCATGGTGGCGCTATTTAGGCGCCTTGAAGCGCATACGTTTATCTAGATTGGCCACGAAAAATAGAATTTAAAATAAAATTAAATCCTTACCTAATACATTCACGTGGGGTTAATAAACTCTCATTTAAATAGGGGGGGGGGGGCGTATATGTGGTGTGCGTAGCGGGGGGGGGGGGGGGGGGGTATAAGTATGATATAAACACAGTTTTCCGTAGCAGCCAGTTAGTAAACAACTCAATGACCTTGACAATTTTATAAAGGGGACATTCGTTGTTGTTTGATTAGAATAATTTAGCAAAAAGGTTATTTTATGATGTAAGATAAACAATAACAAATACACTAATTAAGAATGAGAATGAAATATAGTTCATAGCTGTTTTGCTATAATACTGTTGTCCCATGATGTATCGGCTGTACTTCTGAGTCAAAGAAATCGTACGTTGTTTTCCACTGGTCATTATTGTATTCTTAACGTAATGATACAAAGATCATCGAAAGAGTGAGAGATTTAGTTTTACATTTTATAATTAGGTACGTGTTTAAAACGATCTGATATTTAGCTAAAAGATATATAGAAATGATCTACCAACCTAATATGCATCATCATAATTCTCCCTTAAATCATTGAAGGAAACGTTTAAGATTACTGTGTGAAACATTTAAAATAAGCCAATGAATACATTTTGCTGTAGTTAATTTGTAGTATAAATGTGTTTTAGCTTATAAAAAGGTTGGACTATTAAGATCATTACTTTTTACAATCAAATTAATTATGCGCTTGTTTTTAAAAAAATAAAAATAAAGCTTGTATAATTGAGTAATAATTTTACATTCAAGTTTGCATTAATTTCTATATCACTAGGATTTCAAAAGAAATTGCAAAGGGTGTACTTGAGAATCGAACCACCAACCCCGTGATACTGAAGTTGACGCTTTACCAATTGAGCAATTCGTCTGTCCATGAAATTATTTAGATAGTAATACAACTTTATAGTATTGAATATCGAATACACTAAACTCATTCGTGCTAATTTCTCTAGATCAAAAGAGGGCGCTCATACCTTTTTATCTATTTTCAGCTTATTAACTATTAGTCAATAGGGGGCTTATAGATGAAGTTTAACGGTATGTTGAATATGGGTTGATTGATACATTTGCGTATATCTCGGCAATGCAAGCATAAAAACAGATAACACTTGGCACATAGTTAGAATACACACTTATCTCTGTTTGACACTCTTTTTTAGTTCTAAATGCCTTAATACGAACAAGAAGGGACCATCTCAAATACGCTTTTATTTAGCAAAATCCGCAATAATATACCTTAGAAAACAACAAAGGATAAAGAACAATGGAGGGATTATAATTTAATAAATTGTTGTGGGATGTAAAGCAATAATAGTGGGGATTTCAAAAGGAGCTGTTCATAAAATTTCCTCAAACCTTTGAAATTATATGACGATTACTTACACAATACATATCTAGTAGCTCTAAAGATAACAGTAATAAGAGAGGTTGTGGCAGCCATCTTTGATTGATACATTCCTGTATATCTTCATTTTGACTATCACAATATGTTTACACATTGATTTAAGCATTTTTCATTATTTCTGATTAGAATTTGAAGGCACAGTAAGCTTTCGTAAATTTCATGATTTTAGCCATTTTGGGCCCGTTTCAAAATTATCTGCCGTCTGCGCATGCGCATTTTTTCTGCAGGTTTCATGCGAATAAGTTCAGATATTTAGTTAACTATCATATGGAATCTTCCAAACTGGTTAATTGCTTGAATGATTCCTAAATTGTTTGATTTTCCGCAATATTAGTGATTCACTGACTGGGCAATTTTAAATGAAAATTAGCTATTTGAAATACTGATATTTGTATACCTTTTATTCAATTGCTTCTCCTTACTTTTTCCTCTTATACTACACATTCCAAATTACACAGGGATTAAATTTATTGTCTTTTGTATCATATTTATGCGAAACAAATCGGGATTTACCTGCTTCTGATGTCATGTTATGCAATCGTCTTACCACGTGTTTCATAAAAACAATTCAAATTTCCCGCCAAATAACTGATTTAGCAGTGTCCCAAGTGTACTTACTTTGAGACAATGCTATGACGTCATAGTTCACACTTAAAAATCCAAAACTGAATTGTTTGAAAGACAAAGGTTCATAACTTTGTATTGATCACATTATCCCCTCAATAGAATCACTCATGCATCCCATACCATGATCACTTTCATTATCTACTGACTGCCCCTCGTATATATGTAGGTAAAAAGAAAGAGAAAGTTAAACAAGAAGAGAAAAACAAGATTCTGTGCTCTCAACAATTATGATTTGTACATTTACCATGTTTTTAGGCTATATAAAGGTTCACCGACCCCCAAACATACTCAAAATATCGTCAGTATTGCATGGTTGCGTCATATTAATGCCAGAAGGTTTCTACGGTCCTCGAAATCTACTTCTTTTTTCATATAACGATGGTAACACGGGCGGTATCTTTGAACATCTAAATTTAGACAGCCGATTACGTTCTTAGCCAAAGGCAGTAAAAGTGTGATTATTGATCTTCCCTCGGAAATCGGTCCTGTTCGATGACAACTTTGCATTGCACTGATAGATACGTGCAATAATATTACGCAAATAGATATTACATTTGGGTTCATGGTAATATCTAATTCTATTTTCAAGTTCAAAATAAAAATAAAGATCTACGATGCTAGAAAACACCCTCTCCCCCGTACAATGTTGAGAATGGCAATTTTTTCAACACCGAGTATTCAAGATGTCCCAACATTGATCATTGGGAGGGGGGTTGATAAGGGAGAATTGTTGTTTAAGATGTCATCATCAGCTCTTAACAAAATGAACGCCACGATCAGCTCTTAACAAAATGAATGCCATGATCAGCTCTTAACAAAATGAACGCCACGATCAGCTCTTAACAAAATGAATGCCATGATCAGCTCTTAACAAAACGAATGCCATGATCAGCTCTTAACAAAATGAACGCCATGATCTGAAAACAAAATGTCTTCACAAAATGTCCGACACGTGTTTCAAGGACTATTTTCCAAGATTGTTTATCATTTCATCACTACTACCGATGTGACAAGTGAGTCTGCTTAGTGGCGATTCTGAACATAACTAAGAACCGAAAGTGGTTGCCATTGGTGCAATTAATTGAGTAGCATCGTAACACCCACACATTCGTAGTTATAATTAGTCGGAACACCCTGATAATATTTACACTTTAATGTGTCCCCGTTTCCGCCAAATATACACTATTGTAAAAACAGCTGTCTTTTACGGAAAGCTTGAAGCCTTTATTTGACCTGAATAACTCTCCCAATCCCACTGAGCAATGTTAACCCCTTCCAGTATCCCGTAACCCAAAAAGCATGTTTCAACATTGAACCAGCGGGAGAGGGGAGATTTTTATTGACACGCACAAAGGTGTTCCAACAATATTGACGAAGATTTTAACCTTAACAAAATTAATGGTTGACTTTATAACTTTTTACGTTTGCTGTATTGCTCCGCTTCCTGTTCCACATACTAGCATTGCAATACACTTCGTCCTATTAACTGATTTAGAACGAATCGTTAGGGCATTTGTACATATTAACTACAATTACATGGCGATGACAAAACCGAGTTAGCAACTGCGTAGGGCAAGGATAGTTCAAATATGAATGTGAATCGTGACTTGTTTTGTCGTATTATTTCACTGTGCCCATTACAAGAGGTCAACTAAGGTAAGGGACCACGGCAACACTAGTACGTATGGCGTATACGTATAAGTGAATTGTGCTTAAGACGATAGGCGTCAAAGTATGTAACAGCCATCCAAATTAATCTCTTTATCACTAAAATTTAAAAAAAATAAGTATACTTCATTTTACCTTGTGACTTGCAAAAGAACAGCTTTTCACTGTAATTGTAGTGTGTGTCTACATGTGTGCATTCATCTGTTTGTTGTCTTCGCCTTTTTAAGGTTGAGGTGCACATTACTATAAAGTATCCCCCAGACAAGATATATAGTAATTTTGAATAAGCAATTATACAAGAACACCCAGATCAGAAATCGTGTTGTTGCTCATCTCATTATATTGTTCTATTTCTAGAATGTCATTGTTTGGTGTCGAATATTGACTCCATAATCGCACACGCAAAAGAGTTAGGCTACAGCCCGGGAAAATAATACACATTGGAAATCTTACAAGCTAATGCTTTTTTGAATAAACCATTATTTGTTAACGGTATGTGTAAACTGTACATAAATATTAGTTTAATTAGAAGACCTGGCTGGTCTCAAAGGTAGTGAATAAAAAAAATGAAATAAAAATAAAATGCTGACCTACTGACCAACATCCAAAAGCTTTAAACCTCCCGATGTGGAAAAACAAAACACGGGCAGACATCCAAGAAAACACGGGTAGACGTCCAAGAAAAACGCAGTACAATTTGAAATAGAAATCATCCTAGTTCTTCTTTTACTTCTTCATGTAATACTTTTCTAGTTTTGTATGATTAGGCTATGCTCAAGTGCTTGGAGAAAATAGATCTCATTAAGTTTTTGAAATGTATAGTAATCATAAAAAGACAATCGATTTTACAGCAGCTATCGCAATATAGTAATGTTCCGTAACATAATCTCGCACCGTTGAACTGGTAGTAGTACCATCCTTGCCCTATTTATTCAGGGTAACATACGATACTTCCTCTACAGATCACAATTAACAGAAATGTTGCCCATAGTTTGTCTGCTTTAAGTCATAGGTGGTAGACATTCTAGGGCGAGTGTTTGCATATTGGCACTACTTGACATAGAAGTCAAACTGCTTATCTCGAGGAAAATGTTTATAAGCATTTATGAATGAGAATAAGTAATTGATGATTGCGAGATATTTTATGGACAGATTGTATAGATATATAATTCAAATACATGTAATTCAACTGTGCAATGTGATTTGAGCATAAGTCAGTTGCATTGGCAAGTATTTGTTTTGTTTACATTTTAAGTGTGTGTATTTTATCTGACTGAATGTTTGAAACAGTTAGAAGTTGTCAATTTAGGGTGGGTAATATTGGTCATATCACAAGGGAGGCAGCCGCAAATAATCATACTTGGTTAACTTTGATGGAACTTTAGATCTGTATTTTATAAAGTGAATTAAAAGGTCAGAGCGCACGAAGACTGGTACGAGTATTGTTAGTGCTCATACATTTCTATGGATGTCAAGATTTCAGACACACCGCGTCCTACACAAGCGTGTAAGGACTCATACGGAGCATTAAGATATTAATAAAGAACAACTAGGTTTCCAGAAAACCCATTTTCTCTGTTTATTATAACGTACCATATGCCAAAACGTGCTATATTTTACATGTGACACATTTAAGCTAACTGAATGTTTAATGGAAAATAAGTATATATACACATTGAAAAAAGTATCGCACCACTGTTTTTTTGTTGAAAAGTGCAAATGTGGCCTCGAATTTTGCCACCATGGTGTGATATTAAGGATCATTTGTTTGCGTAAGCTGTCCAACAAAATGTTATGCAATAAAAGGGCCACATTTTAGTTTGTGACGTAATCGATGTAATGTTTTTCAAGACCAAGGGGAAAATGCATGTTTTTGTCTAAAAGCATGCATGAAACAAGTTTGGGTATAACGCGATATTGAATAGACTTTAAAAACTTAAAATAGTCATTATATTAGTTCTGTATTTGGCGCAAGATATGTTCCATTTAGACGTTAGGCTACAATGCAGGGAATGAGTCCAAACATGCTATTTTTTTGATGGTCATAAATTCAGCAATATACGAAGAGGTCACCGTTGATTTTTTTTACAAATTTGACCCAGGGCAACAATATTGCTTTTGCCATTTGAACTTATTTAAAATTTGACCTATTTTGACCTTTGACCCCATAACCGTTGGGTTTACGAAAAAGGGAGTTTTTTCATGTTTGAGGACAATCGGGCAACTTTTGAAATTTGACCCTACATGACCTTTGACCTTGGAAGACTTGAATGTGTTACCAAGGATACAACTATAGAGATTAATCATCGGGCCTCTCAATATCGCGTTATACCCAAACTTGTTTCATGCATTTCCCCCTTGGCTTGAAAAACATTACATCGATTACGTCACAAACTCAAATGTGGCCCTTTTTATTGCATAACATTTTGCTGGACAGCTTACGCAAACAAATGATCCTCAATATCACACCATGGTGGCAAAATTCGAGGCCACATTTGCACTTTTCAACCAGTGGTGCGATACTTTTTTCAATGTGTATAGACTAACCTTTTGAAATCCTTATCCTACTTAGTTCCAATATACCAGTACATCTGATCGGTTCATTAAATGCATTTCTCTAATGAACAATATCATTTTTGTCTGGCTTGTTTGTTTAAATCGAACTCAGTCTAAATAGTAAATGGATATCGGTTATTAACATACACATTTCGCTATTTCGTTTGTGCTTTTCGACTTTGAAACAATCGCTTACAACATTTGATCATTTTCTCGTAGATTATTTTTAGAGTAACATGCATAAGTCATACATACAGATTGGCTCTATAGTTCGTTGACCTACAAGGGGATGTCAACATATAAGACTCTTTATTATGATGCATAACCTACTTGTATTCTGACATCTAGGGCTCTAGGACACAATAATGTCAGCGTCCATTATACTGAGGGAAATATGATAATGATATCCCATATAACAACCTGCACTAGGTAAAAAAATAAAAACAAAGTAAAACAGAAAGAGAAAACCAAAACTGTATGCTCTCAACAATTATGATTTATACATTTAACATATACCTAGGCTATGTAAGTTCACCGACCCCCAAACAAACTCAAAATCTCGTCAGTATTGCATGGTTGCGTCATGTTAAAGCCAGAAGGTTTCTACGGTCCTCGCACTCTACTACTTTTTCACATAGCGATGGTTACACGCGCGGTATCTTTGAACATCTAAATTAAGACAGCCGATTACGTTCTAAGCCAAAGGCAGTAGAGGTGTGATTATTGATCTTCCCTTGGAAATCGGTCCTGTTCGATGACAACTTTACATTGTACTGATAGATGCGTGCAATAATATCACGCACATAGAGTTTACATTTGGGTTCATGGTTTTGTCTGTGAAACTAAGTATCAGACACGGCGTTGGAAGTACGTCAATGCGTAAATATATTAACAATTCGTCTGAGACACATGCTATACAGGGTGTATTACAATGAACTATACCGAGGCAATATGATTTATTACGGTATGAATAAGATAGATATTGTTAAAACCGTTTTCACAAATATCTTGCACAAATGCCCAGCTTTTATAATAATTTTAGATTTTTGAAAATTGGACATTTCTGATGGAAAATACAGGTTTTCTGGTAAAGATGGTAGATTTCAATTTTGGTCGAAATGATCAATTTAAAAAATAAAAAGTAGTTGACATAAAATACGCATAAGAAGAAACCATGCGTTAATCAGATTTGCCGATGAATTGTAAAGGTCTGTGAATTCTTTGAGCTAACAAATTAAAAACACGTCTTGCCACACGAGAACAAAAAGAGATATCTCAATGAAATTAACATATAATGTAGGAAACATTTTTACCTTTATATTGCAGGTGTTTAAATGTAAAACAATAATCATTTTGTATTTTTATGTATTTTAGAAACACGGTATAGTTAATTCTGATACACCCTGTATGAATAGAGCTGGGTAGGTGTTTTTAAGTTCTAGGGGCAGGATTTTCATAAAGTAGTTTGGTACATGTTGTCGTAGGCAGCAGGGTAGAATTTCTTCTTATTCTTTTCTTAATGTTTTTCCTTAATACGTATCAATATTTCCTATTAATAGAGCGAATATATTTCCGCCAGCCATATTCTAAAGTATACTGTCGCTATTGCAGCAGATGTGGAGTTATGTTTTATATATTTACATAAATATTATTCAATAATATGCCGCCTAGAATATTTTTCAAAGAAAACATAATTTGTCCACAAATCTTTAACGTGTTCAGTAGTAAATTCAACAATTTCTATAAGACATCACCGGCTTGTAATTGTATTAATTACTCGCGCTAGTTAACCTCTGCAGTTTAAAACACATGTAGAATTATTTTACCAATTCAACAGTAAATACATACTACATGTAGTTCAAGCAAAACAATCTGGCTGTATAACATAATTCAACTCCACAATCTAGTTCAAGCATTTCCCCTAGACCTGAATATTGTTAATGATTAATTTTTTGTATATAGTTTATAATACTAAAAGTTCAAGCTAAACTATTTACCATATATATAAAAGTTTGTTCTATTTCTTAAACAATTCTTCGCATCAGGACATTTAACTACACCTATTTGTGCGATGTTTTAATAGATATTATATTAATGTTCCCCGTACATAGTCAGCTGTGATATTGATTTTTCTAAGCCTATCCGTGCTAAGGGAATTACCATGAACTCGATCACAATGCTTTTTCACAAGATCTAGCAAAGTCTTTTAAGGAATTTGCTCTTAGCGCAAATCTCAATGATATGGTTGATCACTTATAAAGTGCTTGTTGAAATACTCGATCGTCATTGCCCTGCCATGAATCGCAAACGTAGAATAATTTCTCAAACCAAATGGTACATGCCCGCAGACAGCGACGGAAACTAGAGCGTAAAAGTAGGAAGTCAGGTGATCTGAACATGGACTTATGATCTGAATAACCACACATTTTATCTGGATCACATTAACTTATTCTCTAAAAGTTGCAGATCGGAAAGGCTAAACACTACAAGGATACGCTTGCTACTGATACAAAAAAACCATCTTCAGAACCATCAACACACTTCTCAACTGGAATACAATATCACTTCCCTATGCTGCTTCTATGAAAACCCTGAGTGATAACTTTTTGCAGATCTTCACGGAGAAATTTGTAAAGATACGGCATAAGAACAAAGGTGTCAATGCCTCACAGTTATTAAGCACGTCAACCCGCTTCGTTATCCACGATCGATACGATTGTTCCGGAAATTAGCGAGTTCACCCCGACTGCCGAGGATGAAAAGATACCCGAATAAATCTTGTGGACTGGATCCAATCCCTACCTGATAATATGTAAACTCTTCTCCCGGCATTTGTTTCCATTGTAAATACCTCACTATTCACAGGCAATTTTCCTACGGCAATAAGGTATACCATTGTCACACCACTCTTTAAGAAACCATCATTCGAAAAGAGCCTGCTTACGTACTTCCGTCTAGTATCCAACACAGCATTTTTAAGCAAAATTATTGAAAAGTCTGCTTTATCACGTGTGAATGTACATGTTAGCGAGAAGATCTACGTCAGAAGATGCAGTCAGCTTATAGGCCCAAGCACAGTAAGGAGACAGATAATATGTAACCTCTTCTCCCGGCATTTGTTTCCATTGTCAATACCTCACTATCTACAGGCAATTTTCCTACGGCAATAAGGTATACCATTGTCACACCACTCTTTATGAAACCATCATTAGAAAAGAACATGCTTACGAACTTCCGTCCAGTATCCAACACAGAATTTTTAAGCAAAATTATTGAAAAGGCTGCTTTAGCACGTGTGAATCTGCATGTTAGCGAGAATGATCTACGTTAGAAGATGCTGTCAGCTCACAGTCCCAAGCACAGTACGGAGACAGCATTGCTTAAAGTCAAAAGTGAAATTGTGCGCGAAGTTGACAATCGTCGAGCTATTGTCCTGGCATTGTTAGACCTACCAGCGACTTTTGACACGATTGATTATGATATACTTATCAACAGATTGTCTAATGATTTTGGATTTAGAAGAAATGTTGTGAGTTGGTTTCGATCTTATCTCAATCGACGCACAAGCGAGGTTAAGATTACCAATGAGTTTTCCGACTCGCATGTTCTCAACATCGGTTTGCCTCAAGGATCTTGTGTTGGCCCACAAATGTTCTCTTTCTACACACACCGATTGCTGATATAATCGAGCACTACAAACACATAAAGTTCCATTTTTGCGTTGATAATACACAACTGTACATTTTATTTGACCCAAATATTTCGGGGGATGCTGACCATACTTTTGTTATTGTATCTGCGTGCATTGAGGATATCAAATATTGGATGTCGCAAATATTATTTGCTTGAATTTTTCATTGCAACCAATCCAAGAGCCTTGAAGTCACTCTGCAACATGTCCGCAATCTTGGTGTGTTGAATTTGACTGCCATATAAGCATGTCTCATCATGTTACCAACATTTGTCGCAGTTTGTATTTTCACCGTAGAAAGAAATCTTTCTCGTATTCGGATGTTTATTGATGAAACAACATGTCATCACGCCATACGTACACTCGTTACATCGCGGCTCGAGTATTCTAACTCTCTTTTGCACGGATCTTCTGCGAAAGATATTAAACGGCTACAACGTTTCCAAAATAGAGCAACCAAACGCATTTATAATACTACGAGACGTGATCATGCATCTCCTTTTGTCCACAATTTACATTTGCTGCCTTTTAAATCGCACATTGAGTTCAAAAACTTGACTATTGTATTTAAATGTTTCAATGAAAGTGCGCCTTCTTATCTTAAGGATCTTACTATTTACATATGTTCCCAAAAGAAGTGGTCTTCGTCTTGCCTCTGACAATCGGATTCTCACTAAATCTAAAACTCGTCTCACTACCGCCAAGAAAGGATTTTATGCCTCCGGTCCATTTTTTGTGGAACAATTTACCGCGTCACATCAGGCATACCTCATCACTTACTCAAAGACGATGTTAAAAAGACCCCTATATACCGCCATAGTGCAAGTGATGTTTAACACTGTTTTTGGGTCGTCCGTAGGAGAGATCTTATGGCTGCATCCTTCGTGTGTGGGGGTGTGTGCGGGGGCGAGTCAGTCTGTCAAACATTTAGTATACATTTTTTGGTTTTCTCCATTTCTTTTTCATACAAAGTCCAACAGTGACCTAACTTGGTAAAAAGATGCAGCATGAAAACCTTCATATATGTCGGTGAGGTCAAAAGGTCACACATTAAGGTCAAAGGTAATTTGAGGTCAAGTTGTAAAATAGCTGAAAACAACAGAAATTGACATTTCTCTTTTATACAACGACCGATTGCAACCAAACTTGGATCATACATGGAACATGGGAACCTTCATATTCCAATGAGGTCAAAGGTCACATATAAATATCAAAGTTCATCTGAGGTCAAGCTGAAAATAGACTGAAAACACAAATAAATGTGATTTCTTTTCATACAAAGACCGATTAAGTTGTAAAATAGTCCGAAAACATCCAAAATTACAAAGCACGATTGGAACCATTTAATTGCAAACAAACTTGGTTCATATGAAAACTTTCACATAAAATCATTGACTACAGGATGTTTACTATCTACCCTTTTTTTTTATAATGTTAACGAGCGCTATATAAATGCTCATTGTAATGTTATGTTATGTCAGAAATTTCTTATCGAGTTCATTATTAATTTGATATCTAGTTCATGCTGAAAGCTCAATCCGAAATATTACCAGGATATGGAAGTGTTTCTATTTGTTCTTTAGTCGTTTATTTGGATAGTGTATCATATAAAAAGTGGCGGAGTTTCCTCTGTCATTTGGGAACAAGTATTCCCAGTGATATACGTTTTCGTGTTTACGTAGCGATTTTTTTACCCTAAATATAAAGGTTTTTTAAAAAAAGTTATGAAAACATTGTTGTAGTACCTCAACCTCTTTCCCCCATTCCTTCCATTTTAAAGTGCCGTCCCAGTTTACTCTGTGACATGCTATAATGCAATACCAAAGAAGGTTTCTTATGCAGTCCAACATGCTTCACTTTCATCACATGATCAATGGTTTCTGTCAACAGTCTCTACTAGTTCGTTGACATTACATGCCAATGAAAGGCATATCATGCTGTTAAAGGTAGATGTTCTGATTGCTAGCCCGATTTTCAACTTGATGTTTTCTATTTTACATGAAAGGTCACCCTTAAAATTGTCACATTCCAAACTTTCTAATTTTGGTTCTAATTTTAGAAGTACACGGTCACAAAAATGTTGCATTGAGTAGTACACAAACTGGCTGGTGATAAACCCCTTTGGTAGTAATTCACCACATTCTAAATTGAACGTTTCTGGCCCCTAAGATTTTACAGACATAATGAGAAAAATATGGGGGTTCTTCTGATATCAAAATATCATGATGTGAAAAGAAAAATCATAGCCCTCAAAAAGGTGATCGGAACATACACCTTTAAACGAGGGTCTTTAACATTTATACCTATCTGTATCATACATTATAAAGGTGGCAGTCATACGACCCGTAGCTGTTACAGGTGGATGCTCCGAAAACTTAAGCTTTTTCTTGCCCATCATCATATTTCAGCTTTCATCTCATATATGATTCAATAGTTAAATTCCTAACTTCAAAACACATTTATAAATGTCAAACCTAATCAATTTTTTGAATTTTTTAGTACAAAAGATGTTACTTTGGGTATTATTTCTCAGTACTTAAAGATTATAGCTTGATTTATCAACCACATATACTTCAAGACATCTTAAAACTTTTAGCCATAGGGCCCTTCCCCAAAGTGTTGCGTTCCCTAAACCCAGGCTTCTGAAATCAGCCTCTCTAACTGCAGGCATGGCTATATCTTAGCTTATAAAGACCATGGGTCAGATGATGTAACATGCAATTCTGGGTATGCTATGGTTTTTTTTAGCTACACCGGTTTAAAGTTTATCTATGTTTCCCCCCTGAAAAGCTGAGTTTCTGAACCAATCATCATAACATACAGTATTTGACTGTTTATTTTTATCATTCAATTATGACCGTTCATACAGAATATAAAACATCAAGTTTAAATTCGGGCCAGCACTCGGAACACCTACCTGTAATTACTTTAACACATGATTTGCACTGTTAGTTGTTGTTTTTTTTTGGGGGGGGGGGGGGGGGGGGAATGCCCATGCACTGTAGTGGTGCTAAGCATGCTGGGCTACACAAGAAATCGTCTTTGATGCAATACTATTAAATTCATTTTATCGTCATTTGGAGATTCTGAGTGTGCTAGTATGTCTTATTCTGCATTGAATATGATGCCGATCCCTCTCTTGTTTTTATTAAATCAGGGTTACTCTTTTGGAGTCTAACAAATATTCTGGAAGTTTACTGCCTGACAAAACAGCATTTTGCCAATTCAGAAGCGACGAATATGTATATTTATTTTGTATAATTGTTGCAAGCATATATAAGATATTTCTTCAGTTGTATCCCGCAGTTGTATGAACTTAAAAGAAACAGCCTAATAGCTTCGACAGTCCGTTCTTTTGAAAATATAGAAGTTCAATGAAACAAATTGTGCAGTCATATACAGGATGAATAATTTTGTATAGCACCCAAGTGCATACATGAAACCATTGACATAGTTAACCGCTATCTGTGTCACCATATCCATGTAGATGTATTAGTTATACGGCCATAGGAAAGGAATAAGATATTGTACCTGTCAATTTTCGGCATGTCAAGAATTTACCTTCAAATTGGGCGCATCATTCTTTGTCAATGAGAGTTTTATGCACTAAACAATGCTGAAAGCAATTCAATTCAATATGGACATTTATTCTCAAGTTCTGACATACAACCTTGGGGACCTATGAAACCGTTTCCTTTTTTAAGACTATTGGTATCCCTATTATACTAAAATCAATTCCAATTGACTCTCCGCTGTGTATATCAATTGATGCTAATATAATTTGTGTACTACCAATAAGTATATCAACACTCTTATGTTTAAACCATGACAACCATCCTGGATGATCACCCAATGTCCTCATGGTTAATTAGACGCAGTGCATTATAATGAGATATTTGTTTTCTAGGATGCGCATTGATTGAAATACCTGTATTTTTGCTATATTTCTACTAGGTCAACTGGTATTATGCGCTTCGTTAGTGTCGTATATGGGACTCGTATTGACAGGATGAGCTAGGAAACCAGGAGGAGTCGCAGGAAGGAGAGCGCATCGGGCTTGTTTTCTCGAACAGATAGTCGATGAAAAGAAGTAGAAGATGTCTCGAAAGAATCAGTTCAGAGCAACTATACGGAGGAAGGCTGGATCGAGAAAGGTAAGCATGGTAAGTGACGATACAAATAAACACAATAAAACACCTGTTAGAACTCATTGAATTACATGGTTTTTCTCCATAGATAAGATGGTTCCATAGAGGACACGCAGTTATTCGTTACTGACATTCCAAAGGCACAATGTTGCCTTAAAATGAGAATTCCCATCCATACGTTTGGTTATATTTGTACGCAAATTTGAATACAAGCCACGCTACGCACTTCATTGGTTTGGTAGTTGTCACTCATCATGTTATGAACTAGTTGTTACTTTTGTATATACATTGGGCTAGTTATATATCTATTCAGGGCCGTCAGCAACTTTTGCCCAAGGGGGGTGCGTTTTCACGATTTTTTACCGGAAAGGGGGGTGCGTTTTCACGATTTTTTACCCGGAAGGGGGTACGTTTTCACGATTTGTTACCGGAAGTAGTAGTATGACGTCAGAGTGTTAGTGTTGCAGCACGCTGACGATGCGAGCGCCTGGCGCGAAGCCAATAACGGGTGGGGTCCAGGGGCCCGCCTTAGGGCCCCTGGTGGGGGTCCAGGGGCGAAGCCCCCGGAAGCTCTGAGCATTACAGCGAATTTCGGACACAATTTTCATGTATCTTGCCATCGTTGACCCCATTTTCCATTCATAAAACAACATGTTACCCTAAAAAAAAAAGTTTAAAAAAAGAAGAGATTTTCAAGGGGGGTGCGTCCGCACCCAACGCACCCCCCTTCTGACGGCCCTGCTATTTCCACTTGATCAAGACTAGCATGTATAGTCGAAACGTTGTGATAATCTTTAATCCCCTCCTCTTGTTCATCCCCCACGTTCAGTTGGGATAACTTTCACTTTATTACATGTTACTTTTACACCAGCTTACATAGAGTATGAAGGTTCGTCTTTTTCAATTAAGCATTTTTTATAAGAAAGTCGCTAAGGGTTCGAAAGCTAGATGTTCCAATATAGAATCCTATATACACTACATATGCATTAGCTTCAAGCTTTTTACGCAATGTATACGACGTTTAATCTACCGATTGTAGTATTCGTTATTAAGCATTCTAGTGTAGGGACGGTAAATCTTTTTTAAAGGTTGAAAAGGTTAAGCGATATCTATACACATTATTTGTTTTAATGGAAATATGGCACTGTATCTGCGTAGTTTGCTAGAAAGAAAAACAGATGAAATAATAAAGATACAAACACATAGAGGCCTATAAAATAAAGAACTTCCAATAAAAAAATACAAAACATAGCGGCCTATAAAATAAAGAACTTGGCAATATTGTTAAACAGTAACGATCCACGATGAAACCAATGGGCGGATCCAGGATTTCCAAGGGGGCTGGTCGGGAGGATTACAAATAAGTATCAACCATTTTCAATTATTAGCGGAACCACTTTCGATTACATATAAGCAGGATACTTGAAATGAATAATGCAGGTTAACCAACGGTACAATTGTATGTAAAGTGCTCAACAAAAGAAAAACGTATACTTTCTTTAGGTCATTTAAAGTAACTTTCGATTATTTTTTTACCAAACAGGCTAGATAGACTGGATTGGATGAATCTTTTCGGCACATTTTGATACCAAACATAACACCTAGCAACCAAGATAAACCATGATTGGCGCCATTTAAAGAAAATGAGTCACTTTTTAAAAGTAACATTCATCCAAATGTCTATCTAGCCTGTTTGGTAAAAAAATAATCGAAAGTTACTTTAAATGACCAAAATAAAGTGTACGACTTTCTTTTGTTGAGCACTTTATTTCTTTAGACAACAATCCGCGTATGACATCACAATACAGGACAACTGGACAATGAACTACGCGTTAATGCTTGTTTTATGCCAATGTCTGTTGATATTGCAACATTTGAAATCAATGTAAATTGTAAGATGCAAAAATAGTTAACTAACCTTAACTGACCATTTTTTGACCTGAATCCACAAACTATTAATATCCTTGAAAGGATTAAATACGTAGGCCTATGTCTTGTTTTTAACGAAATCATACACTGACGACGCTCTATTGTGAAGATGCCATGGCTCATCATATGGCAGGCCCACGTTTATCGATTGAAAATCCAAGTTTTTCTCGAACCAAGTTTTTTCGACAGCTAGATGAAAAACTTGGTTTTGTTAAATGAAAAAACCAAGATTATCAATTTAAAAAACCAAGATTTTCAGTTGACTGGAGAAAATCTTGGTTTCGAAAACCAAGTTTGTCAAAGTGTTATGTCCAATATTTCGAGAAGAAAAAAAATGGTTTTTCGATCGAAAAACCAAGATTTTCTCCAGACAACTGAAAATCTTGTGTTTTTTTCAAATCGATAATCTTGGTTTTTCAATTGAAAAAACAGTTTTTTTGCCTAGCCGTCGAAAAACTTGGTTTTTCACTTGAAAAACTTGGATTTTCAGTCGATAAACTTGTTTTTTCGGCGAAAAACTTGGTTTTCGAGTTACTGGACATTGGGCCTGCCATACCAATATCATATGCTTACAAACATTAGTATGAGCTCCATCTTAATCATGTGTTTATCGAGAAACAAGACATACGCCTTCATTGACCATATTCCTTAACGATAAAAAAATCTTTCTTAATAACTGAGACGGTTTGAACATTTCCAAATAGTGAAGATAACAAACCTGTATGTAAAAAGAACCGGCCCGCCTGACGCCTGCCTTTCACTTGGGTGCACTGCGCGGATTAATAATAGACATTTTCAATTTGCATTCTGGGTAATTTATTTGCATTTGCCTTCATTGGCTTTTCATTCTTAAATTCGCACGAATACCTAAATAATAATAATAAGTAGTTCAAGTGCAATTGTCGATGTTACCTATATGGGTTATGTTACTTATTTGTATTTTGCTTATTTTCCAATCAAGTACCGATTGGACGGAAATCCTAGTTGGATAATGATCGGCAAAACTTGAGCGGGCAGAGTTGTTCAACTCCTTGATTGATTGTGTCATAAAATCCTGTCTGTTTGTCAAATAACGATTTCGCATTGAAGTATTTCGAAGATTTTAGACACGCAAATTTGATTAGTGGTTTTTGGGTGCTTTTTTTAGAAAAAAATGTAATTACATTCAGACGTGGTTGACTGCAAATTAAAATCCGGTCATGCTAGGATGTGTGCTTAAAAACATGGATATAGCAAGAAATATTATGCATAAAGACGTGCTCCAGCATCGATGTTGACAAATTAAGATTGGTGCCGGATCGGAACCTTAATCCACCATTTTAGATTACCGCTCATCTCCCGCGTATTGCAATCATTAGTCCGTTGCTAAAATTCGGGGGGAGTTGAGTTAATCGTAACAGTGGTGACGTCACGAGGTGCAACTATGCTGACTCGATAAGGTATCGCAGCACTTACATCCACTGTTGCTGCATAGTACCAATGGGGACTTGTAATCGGTATATCTTTGGTGGCTGAAACGTAACACTAAGAATTCTTTTGGGAAGCCATATTGATTGAACTATTGGTGAAGGAATGCTTTAAAGATTGCTTGAATGTGGCTTTAACCGAGGATATATTGACCGTACAATGGACTACGGTATGTGTAAAGATATACATGTTGGAGGATACTGGATGGCGAACATTTGATTTTGTAGTTGAGCAAATTAATTGAGACAATTGTTTACAATGCAGCAGGTAAGTAGTGATCGATATATCGGATTTATATCATTATGATTGATTATCACGGCTCATTATGATATACAAGCATTAAAGCTTGGTTGATTTAATAGATAGCCTTGTTATAACACATAGTAATGTAGAGATGGAAATTCGTTCCATGTTCATAGGTCAAATTGAATTGTTGGTGAAATGAATTACTACTCATACGCCAATATCGGGTTGATATACAACAAAGCTATTCTACACTATTGTTTAAAACCCTACAACTCTTTCTACTGCATACAGTATATACAAGTGTGACTTCATCTTTTGATTTTGATTGGGAATGACAAAACCGAATTGTCACTTACGCACATAACGAAATATGGCATATATTTGATCAACAAAGTCATTCTCAAACCTATGATGTTCATGTATAAGGATAAATATACTTCGCAATGGTATAAATCAGGTGGTGGTAAGGCATGCGGTGACCAGTCCCAGCGATACTTCTGCTATTAAATTTATATAAGTAATTGAATAGTATAATCTTAAGTTATCTTTTAACCTTAACGTCATCATGAATAATACCAATTAATGCAGGAGCTCAGGGTTCGTAAAGCCGCTTTACATGGTACAACCATGGAGGTCAATTGTATATGCACTCGGGAAACATATTTATTCCTAGTACTAGCCCATGGCTTAGTACCCATTGACCGACATTCCTATAAGGGCGAATCAGGTTCCATTCTAATTGTTCCCCCTGATATTTTATTCAAAAAACCATCCAGTGGACGGTAGGGCTAAACCCGTGAGCACTGTTTTAAATTTCTAACAGTGTCCCGATTGGTTTCTAACGTTACATATGTCGTTGAGATATCAATTTAGAATAGCGCTTATAAGTTGCAAGCATATACCGCTATTCCGATATACTTTATTGGCTCAATGAATTGGCCCATCTCATTTTGAAACTTATAGGCCAGTAGTTCTTTTAGGGTTGTTAATTCGTAAAACGAAAAAGAAAGCAACCAAGATGAGCTTAAGCAGACGCTCTAGACAGACTTCAGACATAGTTTCATTGTTAATACAGCACCGAAGACTGTAATATATTAGGATGTGAATGATCACCGGCGTTGTTGAATGTTAGATCGTTATACGGCAAATGGTTGTCGTAGAAGGAAAAACGGTTGTCGAAGACGATTATCGGATACAAACCTACTGATGAATTGGACGAGGCAAGGGAGGATGTTTTCGTCATTGTAACTGTAACAGAAGGAGCCATCAGGTTCTGAGTGTATGTAATTTCATGTACTCTTATAATGTTCTTATATTAGCTTTTTTATTGTCTGTAAGGTAAATGTAAAGGCGGTCGATCCTGTAATTCCAGGAGCGGAGTGCCCATCTCTCTTTCAAAGCGATAGGGCTAGACTCACACCTTTTTTTATAATAATATTGCTGTGTGGGGCTCGCTACACCTCCTCCACCGCGAGTCTATTACCTTCCCAGCACTGAAGAATGCCGGTACCCATTTAAATACACCTCGGTAGAGAAGAGTAATTGCGGTAAAGTGCCTTACTCAAGAGCACAACATGTTGACCACAGCAAGACTCGAACCCACAACCTTTAGATTAAGAGTTCGGTGCTCTACCCACTGCGCCACACATGCCCACTAAGACACGTATTGCCCACTAAGACACGTATTGTCTCTACGATTCTATTAATTGGTTCGTCTAGTAGTTACCTTTCATTATGTAAATATCCATTTGATATTATGTCAGAAATAATTTGGGATCCGTCTACTAGATTGTTACATTTAACATGTGTGCATTCATTTATGATTTTTATCGAAGCCGCTTCGGTGGATCGTAAATTCGGTTTATCATTTTATATGCGAGTTTTCAACTGTCAGCATCTTCACTTTCGCGATTTCGCACACCCGTATTCTGCGCGTATTTGACAACAAAGTAACGCGCACGTAGCATAATGGTCACTATTTTATACAGGCAGAGAAATGTTTTATATTTAGAGAATAAAGGTATTGTTTTTAGACCGTACCCGTGTTATATTGTCTGACATAAATGCGTTCGATAGTATTATTTTTTGCGTAGAACAACTCCGCCGCACATTCCATCCAATCACATGCGATGAGTAAACCATGCGTAAGCGTCGTGGCGCCGGCATAAACGCAGGAAAAGCGCTAAAGATGCACTGCAGAAGTGCGCGTTATGGAACAAACCACGCATTGTGAAGGTCGGGTGCACTGTTAAAACGTAAGCCCCACCTCCCCGTGTTAAGTTGTCTCATCTAGATGTCACCGATTTCTCTGAGAACCAATGAGATTGCTTAAACTTTCTTAGCTGTTTAAGAATTGTGAGCATCACTTATTTATCCTATATGAAGCTAGTGATGTGCACCACAACTAAGTATGATATCGTACATCACAATGGTTCAAATCAGGTGGTGCTCCGACATGTGTTAATCAGTCGTTGACTCGTTGTAATATCCGGGTCCTATTGCATAAAACCTAAGACTCAGCAACTCTTCATAGGCAGATTGTTTCAGAATTTATGAGTTGATTTTCATGATATAGACCCTATCCTAGGTCACACTTTAAATCTGATCCCTTCCGGGATCCCTATAAAGCTCAATTCAGGAAGAGTTCTTAAGTATTCTTCTTAAGAAGCGTTACGATTAACTCTTCCTAAGTTCACTTAAGATTAATCTTAACTGTATGCAATAGGGCCCTGTATTATTAAACTAGAAATTAGAATACATTATATGCTCACAATAGTCACTTTTCCATAATGCTGTCAGTACTGAAAAACACAACAGCGACTCTCTCCTGGTGACCACACCTCTTATTGCGCAATCATGGCAGGTTTTAAATGCTCGGAAACTAATTGACCGAGAATCCTATGTGGGCGAGACAAATTTTCCCCCTGATGGCTGTATTCCCAAACCGCCCCATGACGATACAGTTATTGTAGAACAATGAAAGCGAACTTGTTGAGCACAAGCAGACGCTCTAGACAGACTTCAGACATAGTCTTATTGTTAATACAGCACTTAAGACTGTAATGGATAAGGTTGTGAATGATCACTGGCGTTATTGTATTAGATTGTTTTACGAGGAGAAATGGTTGTCGTAGAACGAAAAACGGTTGTCGTTGACCATTATCTTACAGAGGCCTACAGACAAATCTAAAGAGGCTACGGAAGGTGCTTGTATTGACTGGGAGGAGGAGCAATCATATTGTAAGTGAATCGGATTTCCATTACATAAAAAGCACATGAGGACTTTTAAACTCGATATTGTGAATTAGAGTGTTGCTATTTGCTTACATATCCGTGACATTGCATCCTTACCGACGCTGTAGCAAACATGTTTTATCAGGTACTATGAATAAAAATGCTTCTCCTCTTTGTCTATCGGTCATCTGTTAAGCTCTTTCTACCATGAGTTTCATCATGTTTTTGGATGTTGAACAATCCGAGTTTCAATAACAAAATTGTATTAACTTTTGAACCATTTTATTTCTGTTGTGAACAGATACCCTCAATGTTACCACAAGTGGTGTTTTCCTTGAGTGGATACACAATTTTAAAGGATGCTCTCACGGTTTCAATGACATATGTATTATTCGTTACTGCGGTTATCAGTGATCAAGTTATGTTTAATACATTTCTTTACTCTCTCCATTTATCAATGTGGCCGCAAACTGGACAAAGAATGCATTAGCCCCTCCACGGTTTCAATGACATATGTATTATTCGTTACTGCGGTTATCAGTGATCAAGTTATGTTTAATACATTTCTTTACTCTCTCCATTTATCAATGTGGCCGCAAACTGGACAAAGAATGCATTAGCCCCTCCAAAGTGTTCTGTAACAATAAGAACATGAATAAAACAGTTTTGAATATGTTAGTTCCTATTTTCTACCTGTCATTTTATTTTGTATAACAGATATGTCTAAAATATCTCTAAAAACGCACACGTGTTACAAACAGTATGGATAATTATCTTGGTTAAACATTCTCGTGTACAACTTATTATAAAATGAATAAACGTCGAAATAAGGTCAAAATTTGAAATGCATTGTTGAAGATTGTTTTGATAAATGTTTGAATAAATATTTATTTTACATTTCTGGTGGGGTTTTTTCAGTTTAAGATAAATTATGATTTATATTACGAATTGAGTTCTTTATGATTAAAATTAACGGTAATTTAATTTTAATCTGCTTGGAAGAAGTTTAGATTTTCTTGTAAAAGTCACAAATTTAAAACTATTAAAAGTTCCTAATTTCTCCTCTACCTCTAGAATATGTATGCATTTTCAGTGAACGGAATCGTAACCATTAAATAGCTAATTCGGTCAGAATGTAATGAAGTCTGTATTTCATCGCATGTTACACATGTAACAGTAAAGGGTCATGGATTATGTATAGGGTAAGCTATATGATGTATTGAAGGGTTATTGGATTCTGTAGGAGGATGAGTTCAATGGAGGTTGAATAGCTATCAATGCGAGAAGAAGAAAAAAATCCAAAATCCTTTTTTTAACTTGATGTTTGTTGTGGACCCTATTATAAAGAGGAATGTTAATATTTTTTCAATAATACTAATACGTGTAGCTGCCAAATAACTATGCTAGGATCCCGAATAAATGTAGCACCACGACCTTAAACAAATTGTTAAAGTGAATATATTTTGCAATATCGCCTTGAGTTCATAAGGATGTGAGAGATTTTTATGTTCCAGTATCGGGCGACATGATACCAGTAGTGATTTGTCCCAGTATTGAAAGATACTGGTACATACTTGTGTACTATTATCGCCTAATACTGGAACATTTTGTACGTGCCAGTATCGTCCGATACTGGAACAATCATTTTGTACCGGACGATCCTAGTACAGTCCAGAATCTGGGACATAAAGTACACTTTTCCCCAAAATTCTGCCGTCATCGTAAAAGTCTAGAATCACAGTCACATATATATTACCCTGGAGTGCAGCGTATGATTTTTGCACCTCCGCCTAATATCAAAGTATGGTATGTATGGTATATCAAAAGATTGTATGTCAATGATCAGTATGAAGATACTACGTTGGTCAACAGCCACAAGACACACTTTCAGCGGCGTGGTCTATTTCTTTTTCTACTGAATTTAACACGTAGAATAGTAACAGTTGAACGGTCTGACAATTGAACTCACCCTGTTTTGAACAAGAAGAACAGCTGTCTAGGAATACATAAACAATTTGTGGTTATAATTTTATAGTTGAAATCACGTGCTATACACAATTTTTAGAGATGCAGAATTACTTTGTTTTACGCATTATGCATGACATCGTATGAGTATATTTAATTTCAATGGAAATCTAACCGATCAACTACCAACAATCTGTAAACATGTGGAGTGAAGCAATCATCAATATTTAACAGTACGAAGTTGACGTAACTCTGACTAAACAGGGTTTCTCATTTCAGCATGATTTTTAGAATAATGTGGCCTAGACTGAATCCTTTCCGTTTTCACAATTTACACGCGACTCCTATATAGGAGGGTGCTCAATGTTAAAACTGAAAACGAACCATTCCGAAACTTATGAATAAACATGAGCTTGTTCACGCACCCATGTATCATCACGCCACACTGTACCGGTGGTTTCACGTAGTGATGTGCATCGCATGACGCGATGGCGCGCGTTGATCTACCTCCTATGGTGTAGTGTGACGATAGTTATATGCGCTACAGTTCATATTGAACCAATCGGAAGTATTGGTTGCAGACTTGTGCATGGTCTGTTAAGTGACTGGAAGTGTCGTGGATTTCTACATGTTATACCCCATAACCGACATGCTGGTACAGGCTAATCATTTAGAAATATATGGATTTTTGAACGAGGCTTTCGAGAAAATATTTGAAATAATTGAGACACATTTTATATTATGTTATTCTATTTATATAATGATACTAACAATACTGTCTTAAAGCAAAGTAGGACAGTGAACAAATCCTACATGTTCTGCAAATGTAATCAACCGCCAATCAATCTAGATTCAATTAATTGATCTCGAGTGATTGACGGTAAATCCCACGTAAATAGCTTTAATGTCACCGTATCCCAGACGAAATATCGCTATACTTTGTTCAGTTCCAAAGCCTCCTTACAGAAGCGAATGAATACAGAACAAGAGCGCGCGAGAAGACAACAAACGGACTGTACATCACATTCGTGACGCGCGCATGCGGCATGTTACCATAATCAAGCGCGTACGGTTAGATTACTTCTGCGCGCGGAGAGATACAAACAGAATATTTCTCGCCAATTTGGAACTGGTCAAACTATAGATAGTAGCACTTTAACATTGCATACTTCTTCTCATATGTCAGTATACATCATGCACTTGTATGCTACAGCTGTGGTTTGTGACGTTTTATGTTATGTTTTATGACTCTTTTGTTCCATATTTTATTATGTTCTGTCTGGTAGCCATGTATTGGCTTGTGCATGGAATGGCTAGTAATGCACTTTTAGAACTGCACTTTTTCTAATATATTGTATTCTAATTAGATGGAATAACCTGGCATAATAACAACTACTAAGGTTACCATCAGGATCAACACATTATTATTGATCACGTCTACATATATTCATATCATATTGAATGCATTTATATGTGATAATTATGAACAGATATTAACCATTAAATATTATTTAACACGTTCTCAACTATGCTAAATCTCAGCGCGTTTCAAAGAGAATAGCCTGCAATTGTTCTAAAAGGAAAGTGGACGCCCAGCAGTATACTTTTTTGGATTCAAAAGAGAATATAGATCTAAATTGAGTGTATGTTTAAGATGAAGCGCTTAGTTTCTTCTATGAATACCCTAATTTGAGGAATAATGAAAGTAAGCTCGTATGGTAATGCTTACCAGTAATCTATTGACTGGTTCATCTTGTTTATCCTTACCGTCCTACTAATGGGGTGGGGGTGGGGGCAGGCCAGGGGCGTCATATGGGTGGGGGACAGGGGGACACGTCCCCCCCACTTTTCAAAGTGGGGGGGACATAATAGCAGATGTCCCCCCCCCCCCACTTTTTTGAATAACCCTGAGGCTGAAAGTGTCTAATTATGATGATGATGATGATGAGTGATGATGATGCCCCCTCAAAAGCCATTTTATGCTCGGATTTTTCAATGTTTAATTATTCAAGCTTAACAACATGGTTTCAGGAACGTTTTCTGGAACATTTTAGTGAGAAAAAAAACCCATTTTTGCCCGCTTCGTGCGAGTTGGCAATGTTTCTTTATTCAAGTTATAAAAAGATGGCTTAAGGAACGTTTTTCTGGACCATTTTAGATTAAAAACTGACAGTTTAAACATGATGGCTCAGGAACATTTTTCTGGAGCTTTTTAGTGTTAAAAATAGCCTTTTTTTCGCGCTTTGCGCGAAATGGTTACAATGTTTATTCAGGCTTTATAAAACATGTTTCAGGAACGTTTGCTGGGTCATTTTTGCGCGTTTCTAGCGAATTGGTTTCATTGTTTATTTCAAGCTTGAACAAAATGGCTTCATGATCGTTTTTCCGGACCATTTTAGTGTTACCATTTTTTTTGCGCGCTACGCACAAATTGTTTTCAATGTTTTATTGTTTTATTATTCAAGCTTAACAAGATTGCTTCAGGAACGTTTTCAAGATCATTTCAGTGTAAAAAAACCCATTTTTTTGCGCGCTACGCGCGAATTCAAGCTTGACAAGATGGCTTCATGAACGGGTTTCTGGACCATTTTAGTGTTAAAATAACCAATTTTTGCGCGCTACGCGCATTTTAGTTTCATTGTTTATTTATTATTCAAGCTTAACAAGATGGATTCAGGAACATTTTTCTAAACATTTCTTTTTACAATATCTATTTTTTCACGCTCAGCGTGAATTATTTTTACTACTTTGTTATTAAATTGGAACAAGATGGCTTCAGAAACGTTTTCTGTACCTTTTTATTATTTATCATTTTTTGCACGCTAGCAAAGTAGTTTCCCCTGTTTGAGCTTTTAAACAATCTATTCTTAAATCAGGAAAATATGCTCAACTTCTTTCTTGCATTGACAAAAAAACCAAAATATTTATTGGAAATGAAGAGGTGGCTTTTCGATAAACTTTGGTTAAAAGTATACACCAGATCGCACCAAATGAGTTCCAAAATTGAATTTTTTTCTACTTCAGAGGGGGGAACATCCCCCCTCAGACTCCCCCCTGTCCGAGCAGAGCTCGGAGGGCGGTGCTGCGCACCGCTTGGATGATACCTGATCAATTTCATTTTTTGGGCCGCCCCCTAACCTTTTCTGGATCCGCGCCTGGTGTCCCCCCCACTTTTGAAAACGGGATGACGCCCTTGGGTGGGGGTGTAGTGGTGGGTACCACCCTTACGTTTTAAGGTGGCACCAAAATGCAATAGAAGGTGACCTAGGGCTTCTACGTAATCTCTTACCCGGGGGTAGGGTAAGTTGTCGGGGTTTGAGGGGGTAGGAAGGGGTTGCCACCTAACAATATTTAAAATCGACATTTTGACAAATATCTTAATATAATAATCTTGAATCTGATAGTATATGTTAGAAACATCATTTCCCTCTCTTTTAGGCCAAACAAACACCTAGTGAAATGTCCGATTTTTGGAACTTTTTTTTTCTTTTTCGAAAATGTATAAAGGCCACATAACACATTTTTTTATCCAATAAGAAGACCCCTATAATAGGGCACCGATGGAATGTGTACCTTTCATTTCAATGACTATTGGGTCGTATAACTATTAGAACTATAATCAATGACATAGTGTAACGCTATGATGCACTTCGTGGTATTACATTAATGTATCGGTTCATTGCCTTGTATGTTTTCCGGCAGTTCTGTTCATTTGTAAGACTGAATATCTGTTCTAATCAACATAGTGGGGGTTGGGGGTTTCTCAACTGTTTTCATTGTATCCGAATTGAATTGCACCATTTAACCGAATACATGCTATCTTTACTATTTTGATTGTGAATAATGCTTTTAAAAGTGAATATCAATACGAAGACATGTAGTATATGTGTCCGAGAATATATCTAATGAGAGTAAATTCATATTAACATACATGTACATGCCTAGATATAATTATAAGGTAAAGAGTAGCTTTTTAAACTATAACGATAGACAGACAGTTCCTTTCATTTATACCTTGCCATCGTGCAGATGGCTTTATGGATAATAACAACGTACTACGGGATTAGGTTGAAGGATTTAAATACAATCTGACATGGATTCTGAACGGATAATTGTTGTCTAGATATATTCTAAAGGTCAAAGTGTAATCAAAGTCGACAACATGAAATACTATAAAGCTGGTTATTACGAGTTAAAGCTCTCTGATAGGTTGAATGACCTTGCCGTTATAGGATAGCATATGACGGAAACAATATATCAAGTTCAAACGAGTACAAATTGAACAAATTGATTTAGTTGATCTACAGATATACGTTCTTTTCGGACAGAGATTTCATATCAATCTCAAATCTTACATAGCTTATTATGGCTAAATTCCTTTCTAAGTTATGGATCCTTTGAACATTTTAAGTATTTCCTTTTCTAATTGGACTTTCTTAGTAATTGCAATTCACTACAATATACTGTGTGAACACCTTTAATTGGAGTTGGAAAGAAAAGTGGCGTCAGCACTGATCTTACCGAATTATGTTAGAGAATCTAATTGCGTCCCTTAAGGGATTTCAGAACTGCAAATCATTGTCCAATATATAGTGAGAGTCAGAGTGTTATCACGAACGACAACGTGAATATTGCACAACCAAGTCATTGTCATTACGATTTGACCCTTACGGATAGGTTCTGTGACCTATAGATGGCCAAGGGATACATTGTGACACATTATGATATTGAGTACAAGTTTTGAGCAAGGTTTAGTCTTCACTATAATGAAGCTGTATCCGCACTTCACGTCTATACTTGCAATGTTAATACCAGCATTATTCAAGAATATAATAAATATTTAGTATTCTCCATTATAAACTAATTGAAATAACAGCAATGGTAGATATTTAATTCATATTATAATTATTTGATTTTGCCTTAGGCGACGACAAGACCCTGTTCTTCGAACTTGAGATTTTTGTGTATTTACAAATTATGTTAAATTGTTGAAAATTCACCAAGATTTTCACAAATATTTAAAAACAAAACGACATAACAAAACGAAACAAAAAACAAAAGAAACCTGACCGACCAACCGACCCTCTATTTTCCCGTAGAACAGGGTTTTGTTCTCGTCACCTTAGCGCAAAATGTCGCGGACCTAATGAGACATTCATTTGGTCCCTTAACACTTACCACGCGGCTATCATTTCTACCATACACAAAACGGATTTTTCAGAAACCATTCACAATTTTCAAAGTCTACCTCAATGATTACTGACCCAATACTAGGCATATTTGTACTTATTTCAATGCATTTCTCATGGTGATTCCAAATATGGCAATGAAATTAAATAATTGTGACATTTTTGAAACATTTTGTGAACTTTTGGAATGTCGTCTGCAGCTGCCTGCCGCGTGGAAAGTGTTAAAACAGCAAACGTTATAACACTTCTGCCTTTCAGTTGATCTACCTATTCCCATTGTAACTTTATTGCCACCGCCCTAATGCACATTCGTGTTCATTCTACGACATTGAATCATTAAAACACGTAAGGTATACAAAACGAAACAAAATACCAATGCACTTTGTTAATGAACAAAGATTGGAACTTTAAAGGTACACGTTTCTGACGTTCAATTACATTCCAATTTACAGATTATAATTATACTTTACAGGATAAGCTTACCGGAGGTGTTCCAATCATAGCCAGCATCGAGGGAAAGATCAATTACTAGCTAATTTTGTCAAGCGAATGCCACCTTATTAGCCCATCAAGTATACAAAATATTTATACTTTTATTGTAAGAGTGGTACGACGCTATCGAAGCATTGTGACGCAGCAGCAGAATTTTAGACAAGTTTGACACAAGTATAACCACTTATATAATGCATTGCATCTTGGTTTGATTCCTCAAAAATCACCACACACAATATAATACTAATCAAAACTTTGTGTTAATATCAACAATTAAAGAATGACAGATCGCCTCATTTTAATACATTTCAGCAAACTAAAATGAAGCATTTACATCATAAAATGAGCGTTTTATTTACTAAATCAACTTGTATTCCTGCCATCTCACACTTCGTTCTCATAAACCAGAATGCCTTCCAGAAATATATCAAGCACTTCTACTATTTTATGAATGGATTGCGTTTTAAACAGGTATTGAAAAAGTGGTACCAATAATACATTAGATTATAGACCCAGAAAGACAGCTCTTTAAAAGCCCCTGCAATATCATCACTCTTATGTCGCCAATGCTTATATGGAGATTCTTTTCAACCTAAATGCACACTTAAAATAGAGCACTGAAGGCCATCACATAGTCATTATCTTCTTGATAACCCGATATATAGACTCGATATTAATATCTGATGGCTTCACAGAATAGAGGAGCGAAGAAATTGAACTGAACTGAACCACACTGAAAATCTAATTATTTTATAGTTAACAACATAACGTAGTTTTCCCTCACCGGGGGCACCGTGAATCCATAATTCATAGCAGTTTATGAACTTGCTGATAGGTTTAATGTTTTGTATGTTGAATCTCATATTGTAATGATTATCATTCCTAACACCTCTTAATTTAAAATGTAATAATCCGGTATTTTAACAACAGAGGACGGGGAAATTTAAGACGTGTACCTTATAGCGAAAACTTACCTCTACAATAGCCTTTCGATTTAATTGTCACGTAACATCAATCATATCATTTTTCACAGGGCCTTCTTTAAGTTTACGTTACCGTTCGGCATTCATGCTAGCACCATTCTTTCACACCGTAAAAGCATTAGATACATGGAAAAGTTCAGAGACTGGCAAAACCTTCTCTAAATAAAAGCGACAACGTAAGTGCTTTTTAAACTGTTTCGGAAAATATATCCAAGCTTCGAGCTCTCTTTTAAGATCCTTTTGGGTAACAACTTGCTTTCAAATGTAAACTGATAAACATAACCACACCATGAGGGTTATCTTTTTATTAGGATATTACGGTGAATGCCTCCCTTTTATAACCCCCTCCTTTTTTCTCCAATTGAAAGTGATATAGACAGATGTCCTAAAAGTAATACGTTCGTCTGATTTCCAAGCTTAATTATTTTCAAAAATATCTAGAGCTATTACATTAAATCAATACAAATGTTATACTCTTCATTTCAAGATTTGTGTATATTTGTGGAAAAAACACTTAAAATTGATATTATTATATTTGAGAGAGGGTGAAATTTGCTCAAAATGGAAGTACCTGTAGTATGCTAATTATTTATTTGCAAAAAGAATACTTTAGGTCCCAGATACCAGTATCGTTCAATACGGGAACATCAACGTTGCCAGTATCGCTCGATACTGGTACGATTTTACTGTTCCAGTATCGGTCGATACTGGAACACCAAATTGTGTTCCAGTACCGAGCGATACTGGAATATTTTTATGTTTCAGTATCGGGCGATTCTGGTACACGTGATACAAGCGAGATTTGTCCCAGTATTGAACGATATCCGATACTGGTACATAATTATGTTCCAGTATCGCCCGATACCGGAACATTTTACATGTGCGAGTATCGGCCGATACTGGAACACTGACTTTGTACCAGTATCGAACGATATTGGGTGTTCCAGTATTGGTTGATACTAGTACAGTACAGAATCTGGGACCTAAAGCACTCTTTTCCATTTATTTGTCAATAAACATATTCATGGTAATATGGTTTAAAAGTATACGGCGTACTTAGAGATAGCACTAACGCATATAAATTATTAGAGATGTCTTCCAATGTACATACTTAATTATGAATGTCTACATGTATATCTTAACAAATATCTACAAATGTACCGGTTATTGATAATGTTGTTTATTACCATCCTTGTATGGTTCAATTGATGGATATGATTAATGGAACTGATTATTTCTATTTTGGTAAATGTTGATAACATCCGACAATGAAGAAGCATTGTCTAGATAGCTGACGTACTTCATGTAGTATCACTCCGAAAACTAGTTTGTTATCATTAAAGTAGAGTTACTGTTTGATTGATAAATCGGCCTGTGGCAAAATGTAAAGCGGCCTGTGGCAAAACGTGAAGTAACTTGGATTTGTGCAATTTGGAACGATGAAACGAAGGTCGCAGCAATTACATCTGAGGTGTGTGGTGACCGCATTATCATGCCCGACTTGTGATACGATAGTCTAGTTCCTTGCTCCTCCCAGTCGTTTTGTTGTTACAGCTACAATGATTAAACAGTTTCAATAAATCTGTCCTGTCCTTCTCTCAACCAAGCGTAAGTGTTCTTGATCATGTTGATCTAATAAGGATCCTTCTTTAAATCTAACCAAGCTTAACATCAGAGCATCCGCGACGATATATGACAACTAGACCTGTCGGATTATGAGGACAGTGATTATAACGCCACACGGAAACTTACTCGAGAAAATATCGTTTTCTCTTGGTTATACATTGAGCTTTTTCCTGACATATATACATCGTTCAATGAGGTATCATGTTTTTGATGACAACTCGACTGACATCAGACAGCTTTAGACATCCTGATTGAATCAATCTCACTGTGCAAACACCATTAATGTCAAGTAGAAACACGAGCGCATGAAAGACAAAGGTAATCATATATAGTGCTTGGCTGGAAGTAAATTATATAGGTTCATCGCATCGTGATTAACTAGCAACGTTTTGTGCCCTTAAATTGATACCTTAGGCGGATTCTTACCTATCCTTTCGATAGATGGTTATATCATCCTCTGGAACACATTTAGTGGTGATCGTATAAGAACTTTTTTAAATTGAAGCGCATCGTCTACGGATAGGGTGTCAAGGTGTCAAAATCGTGATCGCGATAGGTAATGAAATGGTATTAACCTGTGGAGCTTCTTTGCGCTCAAATACGGCGGACCGCAACACCAATAAATGCAGTAGCTAGGTTAGCTCTCATCATGAGTCTCCAATCAGCAGGGAAACTAGTAATTTATTTGTAAAATGACACGGATAATAACACGCGATTGATGTACCCATTAGCGCTGGTATGGCGTTATGCACGGTAAGGCATAAGCATTTCTACACATCAGATATGCATGTACATTTACGACTGATTACGACCAAAATAATGCAATTTAATGACTATTATGGAAAAGTCAGTTTTTACTGCAGCCGGAGGACAAACGTCAAAACACAAGCGGACTGAGCGTGGTTTTATGCAAATGTAGTTATAATATGTTATGGTGATTATCATAAAAGACATACATGTCGTTTTGGCTTCAATACATACAAATAGAAAACAAAGGAAAGGTTAACTACCACCTGTTGGAATCTAAATATCAGATAAATCAACATTAACTTTATGCTGCCTATACAACAGATTAGTTTACAGAGGTTGTCAAGCGTCACCTGCATTCTGGAGTCGTCATATTGAGATGGATTAGAAAAAAGTACAGCTAGCCATAAAAGGGTCTAATGAATGAAACTGATATATTAGAAGTTAATTGTCGCTGTGTGTGTCTCATTTGGATAACGAATTCAAGACAATATGGATACAATACCTACTATATCTGCAGTAGTGAGTGAACAGGACCCGTTTCATGGATCATTATCGACCGTATCGGTGAGTTATAATGTATAATAAATAATAATAATAATAATAATAATAACCGGGATTTATAGAGCGCCTAATAGCAAAGGCCTCAAAGCGCTGTACAATAGTATATAGATAGTGTTTTGTATATTCCTCACGCATTTAGGGGGAACCGATGGCTTAGAGATGCTCATGAGGGCAAAAGATGGGTGACAGGTGGATTTGTATTGGTGTAGGCCTCGACGAGAGACACGTGTAACTTGAATATTTTGTTGATTTGAAGACTTTACTTTATTCATTTATATAGCCTAATATTCACATATTTGATATAGGGTATTTCAATTATAAAAAAGCGGTATTTGATCTATTTTGGAAACACATGCTTCATGCCATTATATCCATATTGCATTGCACTACCACTGCAACGGCGTGCTGAAATACTGTTACAACTGATTAATTACAAAAACGTGGTTGAGTATCCCCAATATGTCAACCCGCACAATTCTCGGTTTAGATATTAGACATATGTGTTTAGAAATTCTGACAAAGTGTGATTAGATTCTTGCTTGCACAAGCTACAGATGTCTGGAGACATACTTTGAACTACAAAGACAACAAATTGTTCTTTTTTGTTTGTTAGAGGGAAACATTTCTGTCAGAGTCTTTTGTATAACTTAAAACAATGGCTAGATAATCCAAGCCCAAAACCAGACTGGGAATAATTGGGCAAATATCAATATAACGGATGAGGTCCCAATCACGGATCTCATTGTCCGCTATTTCGGTACTCAGATACCATATTCTAGATTATTTTGGTAAATCGGTAACCCGCTTGTTGACACAAAACGAGAGGGAAAATATCTAAAAACAAGAGTATTTTCTCTTGTTTTGTATCAATCTGAGCACATTGTGTTAACATTAAGCAATAATTGTAAGTTAAGATTGGTATTCATTCAAAAAGAACTCAATATTGCTATATCTATTGTTCTCAGTTCTTCAGTTATAAATGCCAAGGCTGTGTAGTGATGTGGCGGCAAATGTTGGTGATAGTAGCACACTTTTAGTTTGCATTAGTGTCTACTTGTTAATTACTTGTAGACTACATAAATATGCTGTATATAACCTAATCCAACGGCAAAGACAACATAAATCCATGAGATTAGCGACTCTCTATATGTAACTACAGGTGCAAGGCTTCGACATGTGCGAGAGAAATATTCAATAGCAATGATTTTGGTAGTTGTCATGGTTGTTGAGCTCCATTTTGGTATTTCCTTGCCATTTGTGTTGGTGAAACTGTTGAAACCCATGAAACATTAAAATAAAAATAAAAATAAAAATATGTGGATTATGAATAAATAATGTGTAAAAGCACAAATAAATGCAGAATGTTCGCAGTTGTCATATGTAGAGAGATGTAAAATCCACTGGTGACAATTCGGGAAACTTATAAAACGGAAGTGTTAACTACTATTGAAACGTTTTAAGCTTGGTCCTCCTAAAGGGTGGGGTGGGGGTGGGGGTGGGGGTGGGGGTGGGTGGGGATTACCATCCCCCAATAATGTTCGCCGTTTGCGCTAAAACGCAAAGGAGAGTGACTTAGGGCGTCTAGGGGATCTCTTTTACATCCCTTGCGCTCATTTTGACCAAAAATATTGAGGGTATGTAAGCCGTCAAAGTCCGAGGCCAGCTTACAATATTTAAAATCGCCATTTTGACAAATATCTTAATTATATGGTTCTGAATCTTATATTATATGTTAGACACATTATTTCCTCACGTATCAGCAAACAACCGGGTGAAACTCCGATATATAAAACGTTTTGGGCGAAAATGTCAAGTTTGGCTTATATTTCAACGTACAAAACAAAACAACGGCATTTTGAAGTCGGCCATGTTTAGTGGCGTCATTGTGACGGCATGCGTGGGATGTTTGTGCTCTAGCTATACCATGGTACCAAAATATGCATACCCTGCATCTCTTTTGATTTCGTTATTAGCCCCTCCCCCCACCCATTTAAAACAGTAGGACGAGGAGACATTTAGATTGGGATTACTGTGGTGTAAGATAGTCAATAATTTGCAAATAGTCAATAGGTAGCAAGTATTATCGTCTAGATTTTTTGAAAATGCATATCTATGTTAGATATCATAAATGTAGGGTCCATTTTATAGAAATACCTATTGATCTTTAATGTAAAAGCAATGTCTTATGCGAGACATTTTCTTTTCCAATTTTCTTTATTCATGAGAGCTCAATACACTTTTCTTAAATAATTTAGCAAGAAAACACGTCACATAATGCATATATACCATACTCCTCTCTCTCCGTATTATATCAAATATCAACATAATTTTATACAAATCTATGAAAACATTCCAATTGTGTTCTTCACGAAACCTTGCATTGAAACTGTAGCTCTGAGATTTTTCCAAAACATGCATGAGGGATGTATTCCCTGCAGTATAATACGTCATGGATTGTAACTCATTTTGATCCGTCGCTTCTTTAAAAAAAAAAGATGATGAAAATTTCATTATCTGTCAGAGCCAGATAAATGCAAAATACCTACCAGGCAGTAGTATTATAGGCATACCAACAAGTACAGTCGCACTTAGCTATATCATGCCCCTTTGTAAACCAACTAATCAACGACACTCAAAAGCAGCTCCAATCGACTAATGGAGCGTCATATTAAGGATAACATATTCGTATAATATGAGCCAGACGTATAATGATAATTTAATGATCAATTGATGTATCGTGCCGGCTATTTATCCCGATATTCCCATATTTGTGGGTATTCATATGCGTGCCTTGTTATGAAATGGCCTTCACGTTTCACTACGTCCTGTTCACGCCCATGCCTATGATTGAAGTCAATTCAGAGAAGGACACGCCAGAATTAAGTTGATCGGTTTCTATGATTTATTGAATTCAGAAGTCTTTTGTGTTATTAAATTGTCGGATATTCGGGTGTTCTCTTGATGATTAGAACCGAAAAGCCCATTTCCAGTATGTGACTTGTACTTTCGATACAAGTTCTTTAAGTCTTCTAATAATCATATGTGTCAGTCGTTATTTAATCTTAGTAACGGCAGCAATATTAATATACATCTAAGCCACCCTAACTTAAACACTATCCACCCAATCTTTATGAATGAGGTATCAAATTACAGGGGAATATTTGCTCACTTAAAGGTGGTGATCTGATTGCTAGCCCGATTTTAAACTTGATGTTTTCTATTCTACATGTAAGGTCATCTTTAAAATAGTCGTATTCCAAAGTTTGAGTTGCTTATCTCCAATGGTTCATATTTTAGAAGCACTGCAAGGTGACATGAACTTTGCCATTGTATTGAGTAATACACAAGCTAACCGGGTGGTTAATCACCTTTGGCAGTAATTCACTAAATTGTAGATATATAACGTCTAAATGGAACATAGCCTATCTTGCCTTAACAGAAATAATGAGAAAGATATGGGTTTCTTTGAAAAAAATGTTGATGTGCAAAGAAAAAGCTATAAAGTGATCGGAACATCCACCTAGTATATGTATATCAATTTTGAATTAGCTATCATATAATCACCTTGTGTTAGGTGCGATAGAGTGCAACCATTTGCTGCCTTGGACAATAATGTCCTCTTATATTTGGTTGCATGTGTTTACAATAGGATAGCCTTAGTCAAATGCATGTGTTACATATTACTATTAAAACCGCAAACACATGTTACTTGCACTTCAACACATTATACTGACTAAGTGAATCCTGGCAATTTCAACAGCTGGAACAGTCATGCCAATTGCCATTTACATTTCCGTATCATTTTTGTAATAGTCAGCGTCGTAATCCTATAGGGAAAAATCCACCAATATGTGCGTACGGACGTAGATGACCGCGCGTCCTGACTGGTCAAACGTAAAATCGCCACGCGCATGAATAAATAATTGTTTCCGAGTTCGCGCATGAATGCATTTGACGCAGCCCGGGGAATAACAATAAATCACGCTCTCGTGAAATAGCTTGAACTTTGTCCTTAACATTATGTAGTATACAAATATGGACTGCTCATGAGGGAAATGGGGTGAAATATTGCCCCGACGTGATCTGGAGACCGTAAGCTTACTATTTTCCCGAAGCCGGAGCCTGAGGGAAAATAGTAGGCTTACGGTCTCCAGATAACCGAGGGACAATATTTCACCCCATTTCACGAATAAAGAGCAGTCCATATTTGTTTTATATAACGCATGAAAATATTCACACTTGAACACATAGATCTTAATGAATATGCTAGTCGATTCTCGACAAATATAAGCTTACTTTTTAAAATGTTCAGTTAGTTTCCTCCGATTCCTACTCCATCAAGTCGCCGAAGGAAAAATTACTCTGATGCTGAACTCACCTCATCGATAGAGGTCTAGACCTCGTTGCAGAATGCCCTCAACCTCAGGTGAATTGACAACAAATAAATATTTATGATTCATGACTAAAATTAACTGAAATGTTAATTCAGCCGATAAAAGATCTGTGCGGTAAACCAAATAATAATGCAATGCAGACGACTTGTTTACATTCGAAGCGATTCCTCTTTTGCTGTTGTGCACTGAGCGGACTTCGTACACACAGACGGTGGTGGAATCGATTTATATTGTTTATACCGAGTAGCGCCTTGTATATTTGTCGAAATTAGAGAAAGCTTTATGTAGAATGCAGGTTTTATACAGGGTCTCTCAAGACGCTCCATGTCGGGATCGTACGAGCCTACGAGGGAGGGCATTTTTGGTCAATTCAAAAAATACTATTGACCGCCCTACTTTTTGAAAGACACAAAATGACCGGGAATGACGTCAAGCATGAAATAGGCCAACATTTGTGCTGTGTAATGTGTTATCCACCAATCAGATGGCTAGAATATTTTCATGGGTTATATAATGACTATTAGTGCAAGATATTTCACATTGTACAAACATGATACAAGAAATAAATGATATTAAACATATGTTCGCGTTAATTCAGATGATGGTATTGTGATTTAAAACTGCTACGCTAGGGCATTTAACACATACGAAGTACCCAGTATCTGAGTTGGTTTGCCGCTTGCACCTATTATCATTTCTCAATGATAACATTTGTGTTAGCGGTCCATGAAGTGTGTCCGCCATGAGGAAGATGGATATTTTCATTAAAAACATAATCTTCATACAATGTTATGTCTCTATGGTTTCAGGAAATGTAGTATTAATAATTCACACATATGATCCGTATTTTCGTTATTGCTATGTAAGTAAATATCTTACAAAACTATTATAAACCAATGATACTTTGATCTTGCTGGAGGTGTATTTCATGTACCGATAAGGTGTATTAGCACCCTATGGGGAAATAAGATTGACGTACTGCTAGTGTATGACGGAATGAGCCATGAGCACATCAAAATATGGAAAATGTGTTCAATCACATTATTTTTTAAAAATCCTATAAACCAATGGAAGAACATTTCCCCGAGCCCTGCAGGCAGATATTTCAAACGGTTTATTGCAATATTTTGTATTTTTATATAATGTTTGACATTTTTAGACGGTTTTTGAAAACGTTTGAAATTGTCGAAAACGTACGAAAAATTGAAAAAAGGGGAAAGACTAGGTAGAAACGGGTGTAAAAATTATTAAATACCTTGAAGCCTTGGCAGCATTACATTATGACAACATTCAATGCTATATTGTGTTATACATTTATTTCCTTTTAAGTGGTAGATAAATGTGCATATACATAGAGCTTTGTAATGTGGTATTGCGTGCAATTGACATTTAAATATATTTCTCAATTGATTTTTTACGTTGTGAGGGTCATTGACTGTACCAATCATAATAGCATGCTGGTATAATTACTATGTTTAATAATTAATAACATTCATCATGATTATACACTTCAATGAATATGATTGATAGTCAGGACAAATGATCGAATAGGCGAAACCATTATATGTATAAAAGATTAAGCCTAAAATAAAATATTTCACGAGAAATATGGTCACCTAAACCAGTAGGAAATGTATATATTATGTGGATTATTTGATTTGGCTCAAACCTCAGTTGCTTTTGCGAGTTAGCGCCAAATGATCTAGCTATCGATCCAAAATGTTACGTCAACGATAGCAAAGTTACCGGGAGTCATTCACTAGTAAGACTTAAATGCCAATGATTGAGTTCATTAGGTTGATATCAAGAAAGATGAAAGTAAGCAGATCGCCTCATAGACAATTACACTCGCCTTACATTGTCGTCTTAAATTGTTTAATCATCATGATACTACCGCTACAAATGCTATGTAGCGCCCCCTAGAAAACAAATCGTCGATTGGTAGTCTTCATATACCTTCCAAGGTGCTTTACATGTCTGTTTAACCAGAGACGGTGAAAAGTAGGGATGTGCAAAAAAAGCTAAAGTGATCTGAACATCCACCTTTAATGCATATCTTGAGATTTTTGGTACCAATTATTGATTTTGAATAAGCTAACATATAATCACCTTGTGTTAGGTGCGATAGAGTGCAACCATTTGCTGCCTTGGACAATAATGTCCTCTTATTTGGTTGCATGTGTTTACAATAGGATAGCCTTAGTCTAATACATGTGTTACATATTCCTATTAAAACCGCAAACACTACTTGCACTTCAACACATTATACTGACTAAGTGAATCCTGGCAATTTCAACAGCTGGAACAGTCATGCCACTTGACACTTACATTTCCTTATCATTTTTGTTTTAGTCAGCGTCGTAATTCTAATAGGGGAAAATCCACCAATGCGTGCGTACGGACGTAGATGACCGCGCGTCCTGACTGGTCAAACGTGAAATCGCCACGCGCATGAATGCATAATTGTTTCCGAGTTCGCGCATTTCATGCATTTGACGCAACCCGGGGAATAACAATAAATCACGCTCTCGTGAAATTGCATGAATTTTGTCCTTAGCATTGTGGCAGTGACTATTAGTGCCCTGCAAGATATTTCACATTGTACAAACATGATACAAGCAAAAATGATATTAAACATATGTTCGCGTTAATTCAGAAACCTGCGTTACTGCTATGCTATGGCATTTAACACATACGAAGTACCCAGTATCTGAGTTGGTTTGCTGCTTGCACCTATTATCATTTCTCAATGATAACATTTGTGGTAGCGGTCCATGAAGTGTGTCCGCCACAAGGAAGGTGGATATTTTCATTAAAAACATAATCTTCATACAATGTTATGTCTCTCATACATTATATGGTTTCAGGAAATGTAGTATTAATAATTCACACATATGATCCGTATTTTCGTTATTGCTATGTAAGTAAATATCTTACAAAACTATTATAAACCAATGATACTTTGATCTTGCTGGAGGTGTATTTCATGTACCGATAAGGTGTATTAGCACCCTATGGGGAAATAAGATTGACGTACTGCTACTGTATGACGGAATGAGCCTTGAGCACATCAAAATATGGAAAATGTGTTCAATCAGATTATTTTTTAAAAATCCTATAGTATAAACCAATGAAAAAATATTTCCCCGAGCCCTGCAGGCAGATATTTGAAATGGTTTTGTTTGAAAAAATCTTGATATTATAAAAAGTAACTAAAAAGTTTCGATTTATTGCAATATTTTGTATTTTTTATATACGAGTATAATGTTTGATATTTGTAGACGGTTTTGAAAACGTTAATTGAAATTGTCGAAAACGTACGAAAAATTGAAAAAAGGTGAAAGACTAGGTAGAAATGGGAGTAAAGGGAGTAAAAATTATTAAATACCTTGAAGCCTTGGCAGCATTACATTATGACAACATTCAATACTATGTGTTATCCCTTTATTCCCTTTAAAGTGGTAGATAAATGTGCATATGGGTGTTTCCATAAATTCAGGTACCAGTGGTAAATTTGCATTGTCTACCAAATGGTTCAATATCCTGTTATACGAATGTACGTGTTTAATTTCCATTATAAAATCTGATTAAGTCCATAAAGTTGCGCTGGTATAACACCACAACATGTATATGTGATGCGATCTGTGAAAACCCGCCATTGGCATTTTTCATATTAGAGATATTTATATCATATTAGAAAGCTAAAACTGTGCTGATTACAGAACTGTTTCGATCATTTTTCTACGATCACTACAAAAAAGATATGAGTGAATGATGATTGTGATGTCATCAAAAGCTACAAAACAAGAAATCATGAAAACAGGCCCAAAAAGATACATAATTCGATATAATAACTTTTTTTTAAATTATTTTTATTTTACCCATAATCCCTAGTTCACATTTTGCGACATCCGACGAGTTTTCACAGATCGCATCACATATTATATCAACATTTGTTCTTATTTTGGTGAAAATTCGGCAAAATGTCTTACAATTTTGGCAAAAAAGTGTGACACAAAAAGACAGGGTCAAACTATTTACAATATGGTGTTTTGTTTAGAGTAATTGTGTTATCTGTAGGCTAAATGATCAATATCAAACTAGTTTTGGAATATTAAACATAAGCAAATTACTGAGAAGTAATAATTGAATACATGGCAATTTTACCGTCAACGTATAACATTTGGTGTCTCAAAGACCCGTTACACGGGGAAAGCAGTTTTTTTAAAATTAACATTGACAATAATCTCCATCTTATTTCCCTTTTGTTGATTTTACAAGCCTCTCTGATAGGTTAAAGGATAATAGAGAAGTTAAACTGAAATTGCAACAAACATAGAAAATAAAGCTGTTTTTAAGTTTGAATATTACGTTTGGTGTCTCCAAAAATGTTACACTGTGAGAACTCTAGGGTAACATCGTAGTTATGTGCCAGCACACTTTATGAATAAATTGTGGATAAACTGTCTCTTGGTATAGGCTCCTAGCATACATGGAACAAAAGTTTCCACTTTATCAATATAATTTGTGTTACAAGGAAATTAAGGTTTGGTGTCTTCATTACACGGGAACGCATGAAATATCAATTCCACCACCCAAAAAATAGGTAATCACATCTTTTCACTGTTAATGATGTTTATAGAGTAAAGCAATGGTAAATGTCTTTAGAAAACAGACAAAATAAAAGTGATCAGACAGTTTCTGCAGTTGCCAGGCACATTGACACATTTGGTGTCTTTTGGTGTCTCGGTTACACGGGGAGACGAGTATTTCAAAGAAATACTGATGTTATAATGGTGAAAATGTATCTCTGTACGCTTCAATGACCTGTTCTGATCCATTTTCATGAAATAGAATAATGGAACATATTATGAAAGTAGTTATTCAGTTAATATAGACACATTTTGAATATTTAGACCTAATTTGTGTATGCCACACATTGGCCTCCTTATTTATGGAAACACCCATATACATAGAATTTTGTAATGTGGTATTGCGTGCAATTGACATTTAGATATATTTCTCAATTGATCTTTTACGTTGTGAGGGTCATTGACTGTACCAATCATTATAGCATGTTGGTATAACTACTATGTTTAATAATTATAACATTCACCATGATTATACACATCAATGAATATGATTGATAGTCAGGACAAATGTTCGAATAGGCAAAACCATTAAATGTATAAAAGATTAAGCCTAAATTATTTCACGAGAAATTTGGTCACCTAAACCAGTAGGAAATGTATATTATGTAGATTATTTGATTTGCTCGAACCTCAGTTGCTTTTGCGAGTTAGCGCCAAATGATCCAGCTATCGATCCAAAATGTTACGTTAACGATAGCAAAGTTACCGGGAGTCATTCACCAGTGCAGTAAGACCTGAATGTCAGTGATTGATTTCATTAGGTTGATATCAAGAAAGATTAAAGTAAGCAGATCGCCTCATAGACAATTACGCTCGCCTTACATTGTCGTCTCAACTTGTATAATCATCAATACCACCGCTACAAATGCTATGTAGCGCCCCCTAGAAAACAAATCGTCGATTGGTAGTCTTCATATACCTTCCAAGGTGCTTTACATGTCTGTTTAACCAGAGACGGTGAAAAGTAGGGATGATCCTCTCTATTGATATTTAGCAGAAAACGTGTGCTATGTCTGTCCATGAAGCTAGAAGACAAGGAGAAAGGTCTTGTTACGCAACCCTAATCATGCAATTGTCCCATCAATTGCGCACACCTCTTCTGTGAGCGATGATAATCACCGCCGAAGTTGCCAGCCAATTTAATTTGATTTTCAATCCAGTAAATTTGTGATACATTATGTGGCCTATTTTAAACATTGTCATAATAAGTGGTTCATTTTGGGATCGGAATGTACGTTCAAACAAAATTGGTAGTGCTTTGAGATAAATAGATATTTTCAATACAAGAATTGAGGTAAACACGCTAGCGTCGGACCATCAAGAGTGGGACTACCGCTTACTGCCGCTTTGTCAATCTACATTGATTTTTCCGCGGTAACTTTGATTGTCAGTGCAATACACGTTGTAACAATGATTTAGCCTCTTTTGTGTAGTACCACGGTGATCATCATCGTTCCTTTGATGCTGGCAAGAAGTAACACCTGTCTTCTAACTTCATGGTCTGTCGCACCTGTATGACTCGCAGGTTGAAAAGCCCGGTATTCAATACTGGTACTAGTAATCTGTTGCGACAACAAATTGTCTCTCATACTATATATGTTGTGATATACGGTATTCAACTACCGTTAAACTTCATCTATTGACTAATAGTTAATAAGCTGAAATAGTTAATAAGCTGAAAATAGATAAAAAGGTATGAGCGCCCTCTTTTGATCTACAGCAATTAGCACGAATGTGTTAAGTGTATTCGATATTCAATACTATAATGTTGTATTACTATCTAAATAATTTCATGGACAGACGAATTGCTCAATTGGTAAAGCGTCAACTTCAGTATCACGGGGTTGGTGGTTCGATTCTCAAATACACCCTTTGCAATTTCTTTTGAAATCCTAGTGATATAGAAATAATGTAAACTTGAATGTACAACTATTACTCAATTATACAAGCTTTATTTTTATTTTTTAAAAAACAAGCGCATAATTAATTTGATTGTAAAAAGTAATGATCTTAATAGTCTAAACTTTTTATAAGCTAAAACACATTTATACTACAAATTAACTATAGCAAAATGTATTCATTGGCTTATTTTAAATGTTTCACACAGTAATCTTAAACGTTTCCTTCATCATGATTTAAGGGAGAATTATGATGATGCATATTAGGTTGGTAGATCAAGTTAAGCAACAAAATGAGTAACTATGCAAACCACTATAATCCTGGTCTCACAGGATTATAATTGAATGGCTATTATTAAATCAATTTATTTCCAATAAGATAGAGGGCCGTCCATTTATACCGACCCATCAATCATACATGTAGTTATAAAACAGTATCTGACATCCGTTTAGATCAATTGGTAAAGCCGACGTTTGGGCTAGGACAATTGTGATCACAGGTTCCAGATGACAATACCTGGTTCGAATCTCACTTCAAGACTTCTTCTTTTGGAAAGTTTATAAATATTTACGGTGTATATCAAATTCGTAACTTTGTTTTTACCATGAATAAATAGTGAATCTATCTTTGTCTTTAATGTGGGTTTTCCCTCTTTTTTCTTTCTACTACTATTTTTAATTTTAATTTTAATGTTATCACAATCGTTTTTAAATAGTACAAACATTTAAATCAATCTCAACGACTTAGTATTTTTGTTCCGATATAAATCCGAGACACACATAGCTTGAACAGAAAATACCGACTTAGCCGTCCCTTTAATTTAAATGTCATTGGTTTAACACCTGTAATACGTGCACACACAAAGAAATGGTCTCACGCACGGGATAAGATAAAGCAATCTGAGGTAAACCAACCTCGTTTTTATTAAACTAAAGACAGTTTTGGGCGATATTTTGGGGTTCAAAAGCAAGCACATATTTTGATAAATAACCAAAACAGTAGCCAGCTTTTACAGCAGAGAGTCAAACAGTAAAATAAAGAAATAAATTCTTCGGAAATATATGCTACTGAAGATGAAAGTTCACGGTACAATAATATCAAAAGCATTATTATCATTATGGGCGTTTCACTGCAGATTTGATGATATACATTATCTCCCAGAATGTTTTATATATTTAAAATTAAGAAAACGCATACATACGGTATTTGTTTATAGTTTGTGTTTGAATTCTTTAAATTTCGGAATTTATTAGAGATATTATATACAAAGTGGTTCCAAAATGGACATCATAAAATAATACATTATTTACATCAACCTTATCTGCAATATCTTCGGCACTGACAACATACGTGTATTTGCAATTAAAAGAAAATTGGTGAAAACAGATGTTGTATAGGTAATGAAATTACGTGTTACTTTGCTTGACGACTCAATCTCAAAAATACACTTGCTAACATAATTTATTTACATTATGGAGACTTGACTTGCTATATAGGGGCAATTGACGACGATTGTAAATCACAACACTTACGGTAAGCAGTTTCATGTTAAACAAGCCGCCAACATTTGTCCAGATGATGCGATACGGGATACGAGTTGCCCAAATCTGCACTAATATTGGTTTAACAACGGAATTCTTTCAACTAATTCCAAAGAATATAATAATGTAATGTTTTAAAACCAATCAATGCTTCATTCAAAAACTATTATCGTCTGGAAATCAGTTCTAGTGTAGGCCTAAGAAAAATGTTGTTTAATGATTGACCGTACATACGTGAATTTTCAAATGTTCAGTTTCGTTCACACCCGTTGCCATACTGAGAACTCACTGACCGCCGCCGTCTGTCTGATTTCAAGCTTTCCCCTCTGCGCGCCCTCATTTTGTTATGGATTGAATCGTATGTAGTGCTAAATGGGATTGTCTTCTTTACAATATTAGCGGATATACTCGGCAATAATTGTGATTGTTCATTAAAGGGACACAATGTCATGTTGGATGTTTTTAATTTTAATTAATTTACTTCAGAATTCAAGATGAACATTAAAAATTGCCTTGTTGTTGTTTCTACTAAACCACCCAGCAAAACTTGATTAAAACATTTTTTTAAATCTGTTGGAATACCACCCTTAACCATGTAAAATGCTGGTTGCGGCTCTACTAGCATTTTTTAACCGAGGTTTTGTTATACAAAGAGGGCTGATTTTTCTTAATCCTAATAGGTGTAAGTTCATACATGTAATACAATTGTAAAAATATACAAATCCCAGTTGTTATCATATATTTTTGTAATTGAGGGCGCTGCCTCCACCACATCCCTTAATGTCCCTTTAAGCGAGTAGATAATAAACAATAAACAAATCTCAATTATTGGGATTTCTTTAACCTCTCTTTGAATGTAGATGTAGTCATTAGTAACGATAATTATCCAATTTATATATTATATCAGTAACATGACCTTAGTTCCCTCTCTTAGCAGTTGCAATCACAGAAAAGTATAAAAATTCACATCATATTAAGAGAGATGGAATTACAAAAGGTAAAATAAGCTTTAATACGCTAATGCTAATACTCCCATCGTTTAGGCTCCACCAGGTTTGCCATGTATGATACTGCCACCTATAGTTTCTTACTATAGTATCCGTGTACATGTAATAAGTCCGTTTGATATTATTACAATTCATGTTGTTATAATATTTATCAAATCTGTTTTTAATATTCTTTTACCTACGCGACTGATAACATATTAAATGTTGATATATTTCACACATTCAAATCAATGTTACATAAATGACCCTCATATATGACATTTTTGATAACGAACTTCGCAGAAGCCGAAAGGAATTCTGGGAACTCTCCGCTACTATTTTGTATTATTGTCCACCAAATATTGTGTTGCGGTTCATCGACATTCATATGACGTCCCATCACACTCCGATGACAATATATATGTAAAACACATGGTACTTTGCTCTTCACAGTGGATGACACATTTCGGAAGCCACCGAGCAAGTTTATGAGAAGGGGTAGTCTTTCGCGAGCCGTTTTGCAACTCGATATTGCCGTAGATATCAAAGCGCTGTTTTTGCACGACGGAGCTAGCGAATCACTGTATGTTATCAGGGCTTTAAACAAGACTACAAGTGCTTAAGCAAGTGTACGAGAGTGAAAGGAGAGTTGCCATAAGGGGCGTTTTTGTTGTGTTACAAAACCCCTCAAGCTCTTTAAGCAACATTATATTTGTATGTTTTAGAATAAAAAGTAAAGATATCAGAACTCGCGTTAAGTATCTCTTAGTACATGTGTTCCTTATGGAGTGCACTGATCCTCTTTAAGCCGGAACTTCTCGTCAGGCAGTGAACTAGAATATGTCTCTGCGAAATGCCTTCATAAATCATTTTAATCATAGCTTTTTACGAAACAAAATCGCTACAACAAACTTAAGTGTTATTAGTCATTCTTATTGCCAATCATGCTCTTGTCACAGCACTAGTTGCATTATAATGCGTTGGTAATACCATGTGTGTATTAAACCGGTAGTGTTTAAATCGATTATTTATTAATGTATACTAATAATACGATATGTATAATATTCATCACACAATGTGCATTGTTTAATGATTGTGGCGGGGCATATAGCTTAGGAAGTTCTGTACATACCAAAAGGTGCGAGTGAATTGCAGAGATCAATGAACGACCTTGAATATGGCAACATCTGGCGATGTCATCTTTAACACATCCCGATGAGTCTGGTTTTGATACACAGCGATACCTGTCACCATCAGTATAAACCTTCAACATCCACACTCCTAGCTTAGTAAATCCTAGCTTAGTAAAGATAGTACTTAAAGTGGCCGACTTTAAAGTGTTATCCCCCTCAAAACTCAGGTTTTTCCTCGATTAGACATTCTCATTGGATCGTAAATAAAGTGTGGGATCTCTCAAATATTTTGTAGTTATTTTCTTGGTGTGGCGTGGACCCCGTTCCAGCACGTTTTGCAGCTACGGTAACGCAATTTAAATGAAAAAAAGACAAAAATACAACAACAGTACAGCAGCATCTCTTACGGTTTCTCGGTGGCTTGATGCGAAGGATGCGAGAGAATGAGTTAATTAATTAATTGTGTTAGAAAGTCTTTTTTGACTTCTTTCGATTTTTGTGCCGGATAAAAATGATCTTATATTTTCAGTTGTTGAAGAGAGAAAGTTTTGTATGGTTTTGAGATAACCATACTTCATGAATGATATCAATTGTTTCCGGACGTTAGCTAGGTGCAATGTTGATTAATTGAGATTTAAATCAACTAATCTAAGCTTATCACCTTCCACGAAGGCGTTATAATTGGAAACAATCGCGTAACTAATGATGCTTAACACGCATTTTTAATAGCATCTAATATCACGTTATTTGTTAGATTTCGTCATGACATATGAAACAGAGTGAGTCCAAATATTCTTGTCTTTTTTTCAAAAAAAATCAGTAAAATCAATTCTTGGTTAAAATGTGTAAATTTATTAATTGAATAAATAAAAAAGTGAACACACTGTATTATTATCGGTGAAATGTTCACGACAATATACAATTGCATATAATATAATTATGAAAAAACCCAAATGAAATCAAAAGGTGTTTTACGGCTACAGTTTGTTTAATGGAAATACTGATTATACAAATATCTCATATAAATGTGAAATTGTCTTATTCAATCTGAGCTAAATAAAACCATACCGCAGGTTATTAAAGACATTGCGCCACAAGGCCCACCAATGTATTTATTGTACGTTATTTAGTCATACTTTCCAAATGCTGTAGAACAAATACGATTCCAGCAATTTGGCGGAAATGCACATTCTTGTGCAATAGTAATAACCGATTATCAATGTAGTCATGCGCAACGGACTATACAAAGCGGAATCGCACCCGGCCTGTTCTACAATCAATTGAATCGGTGCATGACATCCAATTCATTGCATGTAACGTGTTAACAAATTGGCCTACACAATCACAAAACAGGTGTGGCTTATTTCTAAAAATCTTGATCACAGTTATTATTCCCGACAAGTTGGCAGCTAATCCGTTACATGGATAATCTCTATTGCTATCTGACTGCACCGGTTCACTCTTGGTTCACATCGCTTTACATAAAACAATCTAGAAGAAAGCATGTTGAAATTGCGCGTTTAACTGTCCCCTGTCAGCATACCGATTGGTTTGTTATGACGTCAACTTGCTGTCATAATAAACTTAAGAAGTGATAATTTGCCTTTAGGTATCGAATATGTCTGCCTTACCAGTGCCAAGTGTACAACATTACAACGACTGAATAATCACATTGTTCTGTGATCTACGCCAGTTTCTACTAGTTTGTGAGATATTGTTAATGTACTTTTGATATTAAACCACGATAGTGTGGTATGTGGTTTGATGACGACTCAACGAAATCTTATAGAACTGTTAATTGCCGTAGCCTTAAGAGCGAACGTAAACAACTTGATTTACTTGATCTGATAGAGACCCACAAACCAGATATAATCTGTGGTCAGGAAAGCCACATAGATAGCTCCTTCACCAACGGAGAGGTTTTTCCTACAGGATATAATGTCTCCCGTAAGGATAGGAATGTTAATGGAGGTGGTGTTTTTGTTGCAATTTCAAACACATTAGTTTCAACTACCGAATACTCCCTTGATTCAAAATGTGAAATAATGTGGTGTAAAATCTCTATTGTTGGCAGCAAACCCTTGTATATAGGCTCTTATTATAGACCTACAAATGACAATCAAGAACCACTGCAAGAGTTGAGTCTATCACTTAGCAAATTGTCACAGAATGGTTCTGTCCCAAATGTAGTCTTAGGAGGTGACTTTAATTGTCCTGACATCCAGTGGGATAGTAATACCATACAGGCAAACCCCCAATATGGCTACCGGGTAAACCGGTTGTTACTTGACACACTTGAAGAGCATGGTTTCCATCAACATGTCCATGAGCCAACACGTCTGGATAATATACTGGATCTGTTACTAACCACCAATCCTTACCTCGTCGAGAAAGTTCAAGTATCTCCGGGAATGAGTGATCATCGTGTGGTTACCGCCATAATCAATGTTAAGGCTAAACTTAGCAAACAACCTCCCCGTAAAGTGTTTTTGTTTAGAAAAATGAACGTGGATGAAATTAAGAAAGAAGCAAAATCATTCCAAGAAAATTTCATCCAGGGAAATAAGCACAGCGACGAGGAAAACACGACAAATGCAAATTGGTTGAAGCTTAAAACAAAAATCAATGATTTGTTACAAAAACACGTCCCTCAAAAAACCATCAGGCAAAAGTGGGACGTCCCCTGGTTGACTCCCGAAACCAAAAGGTTAATACGCAAGAAGGCCCGCCTTTACAAAACGTGTAAAAGATACAACAAAGACTCAAACTGGAGGAAATTCAAGCAACTTAGAAAGACCGTGCAAAAGAATATGCAAAGTTCCAAAAATGAGTACTTCATGGGTCTGATTGACGAAGGTTCAGCCAATAGCAGCAATGTGAATCCCTCAGTTGGCAAAAGATTCTGGACACACGTCAAGTCTGTAAAGCGAGATGGATGCGGAGTTGCAACCCTCAGTGTTGATGGAGCAGAGGTATCATCTGCAAAGGGTAAAGCAGAGGCTCTAAACCACCAATATTGTAGTGTTTTTACATCAGAGGACATGAATTATATGCCAGATATGGATGGAAATTCTTTTCCTACAATCGACAGCCTGACGATAGACAGAGATGGAATAACGAAGTTACTACAAGGAATAGACACAAGGAAGGCAAGTGGACCTGACGGCATACCTTCCCAACTATTGAAGGAGCTCAGCGAAGAACTTTCCCCTGTCATTACGCACATATTTTCACAGTCCCTCAACACAGGTGACTTACCAGAAGACTGGTTAACAGCCAATATAACTGCTATCTTCAAAAAAGGGGACAAATGTAAGCCTGCAAACTATAGACCGGTTTCCTTAACTTCAGTGACATGCAAACTCATCGAACATATAGTTTTTCGCCATATAATGTCTCACATTGAAAAATATCACATCCTCTCCGATTTTCAACACGGATTTAGATCTGGGCATTCATGCGATTCACAACTACTTATCACCGTGGAAGACCTGACTCGGAATCTGGACAATCAACAACAAACAGATCTCCAAATATTAGACTTCCAGAAGGCCTTTGACATTGTACCACACCAGAGATTGCTGCAGAAGTTGAGCTTCTATGGCATACGTGGCCCTCTTTTAGATTGGATTAGAAAATGGTTAACATCAAGAACGCAAAGAGTAGTTGTAGACGGCGAAACATCACAGCCAGCGGTAGTCAAGTCTGGAGTACCTCAAGGAACAGTACTAGGCCCCCTGATGTTTCTTATCTACATAAATGACATTGCGGACCATATTGACAGCTCAACAAACATCAGATTATTCGCAGACGACTGTCTATTGTACCGAGTCATCCAGACACCAAAGGATACCGACATTTTACAACAGGATCTCACTTCGCTTTGTGACTGGGCTGATAAATGGCAAATGCGATTCAACACCGCCAAATGCAAAACAGTCAGAATTACAACCAAACGACATCCCATCATGACATCCTATAAAATGTACAACGCTGAACTGGAATCTGTTGCACACCATCCATATCTTGGTGTGGAAATATCTCATAATCTAAAGTGGTCGCTTCATATAAATAATATCATTACCAAGGCAAACAGAGCCCTCTGGTTTTTACGTAGAAATCTTTGGAGATGCCCGCAGAAAGTAAAACAACAACTTTACTTCGCGCTAGTAAGACCGCATCTAGAGTATGCATGTGCTGTATGGGACCCACATAAAACAACAGACATCCATCGACTGGAGATGATACAGCACAGGGCTGCTCGTTTTGTTACAAAGAACTACAGCAGAACAGTGGGATCCATCACACATATCCTTGATCAACTGCAATGGCCAACACTGGAGCAACGTAGAAAGGAAATCCGCTTAACCACCATGTTCAAAATACAAAATAAAACCATTGCTATTCCTCTTCCAGATTACATCCAACGTCAGACCACCAGTAGAACAAGGCAATACCATCCTGCCAAATTTAGAGTCATGAAAGTTAACAGCAATGTTTACAAATATAGCTTTTACCCACGCACAATAGTGGAATGGAACGCCCTACCATCCAATGTTCTTGAAGCTGCTAGTGTAGAAGGGTTCAAGTCAGTCTTTTAAACTTTTGCTTTCCATGTATTTCGTGTTGCTTTCATTCAATGCCATCACACATCTCAATTAGATATTGCTTAGGCAACTTTATTGAGTATTTAATAGATGTAGATGTAGATGTAGATGTAGATGTAGAGAGATGAATGTGATGACAGTAAGACAAGAATAGCAATGGTCCCGTAGTTGACACGGTGTTCATGTGCACAAGTTCCTGACCAGGTGCTTACATGTCTATACCTCTTAAAGTATCCATCTTTGAATTAGCTAACATTAGGACCTGGTTAGGAATATATATTACACATATGGAGATTTATTCGCATTTAGGCTTTAATACTTAAATAGTGTCAATTAAATTAGAATTTTCTTAGTTGCTAATATACTCTACCAAATCCTCACAATCGTATCATTTTAAATTCTAAGACATGCACATCTTGCTCTTTCTCAAATGTTAATGGTATACTGGTAAACCATTGCGTCTTAAGCTCAAAGGAGACTAAATGTAACATTGTGTGCGTACTGCGTAACACGTTCGATTTTATCTGGACAAGGTCTTAATCACTCTGTTTGGGAATTTGACCTTGGACGCTATAAATACAATGTCTTTTTAATTTGTTAAGTGCTTATATGCTATCAATCAAGTAACTATTAGCCATGTCCAGAAAAAGAAAATATTAATTGTATACCACACAAAACAACATATTCTTGAGAATAAAAATTCCGTTCGGTCTGCCTGACGTGAATCTCTGGACCGTTAATTACAAACAAATGACTTTGGTACAATTTTTGCAACCCACGAAACTACTGGTACCAGCATATTTGTTACGAGTTGTCGTCATTACGAAAAGACGTGTCAATCATTCGCCTACCACTATTTTAGAGAGAAATTTAATGATATGTTAAGGTGCATAGACATACAATTATCGCATATTTTAGTAACTCAATTTCGGCCGAGTGCACCAAACTGGCGTAACTTAATAGGCATGTAAGCTACCTCCCTAGTAGTTATGCCCTAACTATAGCGTAACTAACTTACTAACGATGTAATTCTGAGAGCATAACTGGCGAGTAACACCAGAATAGTAACTAGCGAGGTAAATATCCACATTAATCAGCATCGTCCCCTGACAAAATTAATTGTCGAATATGCCAAGGGTTCACCTATAATACTTTACTGTAAAATTCTGACGTGAATGGTCCTTCGTAATATTAAAAATGTGTCGTCACTCGCTAGGTCATAGGTGAGTGTAAATAAAGAATCATGTTGAATCGGCTATCGGTCCGGACAAAATGATGCCATTTTTGTGGCCAAAAAGGACTATCATGTCATTACAAACATATTTTGGGCGAGTGTCACATACAAATGTTACACTAAAAGGTACAATTTTCATGATAAAAATCCGTTTTTGAAATTGAATAGTTCAATGGTGTATTAATAATATGATGCCACTTCTAGCGTCCAATCTCTGTGGCGTGCGACAGTGATCCTGTCTTTTATAAACGGAGATACGGGTTCGATTCCCGAAATGGTCATGTTTTATTTTTTTAAACATGATGGAGACTTAATGAAATCATTCAATATAATGGCCCAGGTATTGACATACCGTACTCAAGTATTTATTTATTATTAATCAATTGATTTTATTATTTTTTAAACATCTTTTTTATATACTTTTAATGTTTTTATTAATTTATTTATAATTTTTAATTATTCATTCATCCATTTATATAACTAGGCATATGTGTTTATTCATTTATTTAATTATGTATTTATTTATTTCAATAGTAGGCCTATTTGATTTCATGTTAAATAATTAATTAAATTTGATTGATTGGTTGGCTGACTGATTGTTTGAAATTATTTCTGCAATTTTGCTTGCATCATTGTAGATAGATTTAAAATATTTTATGATAAATTGGTCATACATTTATCATTGAGTAAATAATGCATACATTGATAATGAATTGTATGACAGAAATCTCCCATTTATCATCATATCTATGTAATCGTCCATCGGGGAAATCAGAAATTATTATATAGTTACAGCATAAACAGTTATGCTTCAAATTACTTTTGGGTCCGGTCAGGTATAAGATTTAGCGTAAATTACTTGCAAGTTACTAGCCTAGTAGCTTACCCCGGTTTGGTGCTCTCAAAATTCTGGTTTACGCCTCAGTTACTAGCGAGGTAGCGCTATTCTTGCTACCCGCCATTGGTGCACTCGGCCGATTATTATATCATAGTAAATGGGAGATATGGAAAGGTCTGAAATAAATTAATAGCAACCATTAGACCATCGATTTTATTTGTCATTCAAAACCTCATGAATATACGCGATACGTGCGCCCCAAATACCGTCATTTACTGCAATGCACAAATAAGCGCAGGTTACTAACGGACAACCAGGTACCTCCGCGTAAACATTAGTCACCAGCGTATAATGCGTATCTAGTTCGATCACTAAAACAATTCGCGTAACGCATGGCGTATTTGCACAACGCAGTAGTTACGCGACATGTGAGTGGTTCGCTTGCACGATTTTCGATGCAGATTGATCGATTTGTAATGGGTGAAGCATGGATAAATTGCTGTAAAGTGTACCTTTTTTTTTATTGATTAATGAAGTACAAGTACCGTCCAGTATCATTAAATGACGATTTCAATTGACGGTTTTGAATCAGTAATCAGGATAATGACTTTTATCAGTTGTTTTGTCGGTAACTGTGAAGAATCAAAACATTTTACTTTGGGACCTCGGATTTTCTCTCGGGGCTCCGCCTCACGTGAAATTACTCGCTTCCAAAGTGAAACTGTTTTGATTCTTCACATTACCTCTTAACAACTGATACGCAGTTATCATCCTTCAAAAATCAATTAATGGTAACTTAGCGAGAAATTGCTCATATTTCCAGCGACATTCAGAAATATTCAAAACATTCAAAATTGCGAAGTCACTAGCACTACATGTACTGTATGAATATTAAGACCTATATTTACATAAACATCACTTACATTCTTTTTACAAATCCGGGTCTCCGCAATCACCAAGAAATAGTATGTTTTGGAGGATATTAACAAGATAACTTAAAATGGTTGGATATCATATGTCTCAGACAGATCAAGTTCAAGATGATTATAATATCATCATGAAACCTAGCGCATGACATGATATCTATATTATATACTATGCTAATCACGTATTCATTATCGTCGGTTACTCGGCTGTTTCCAATTATAACGCCACTGTGGAAGGTGATAAGCTTAGGTCAGTTATATTACTTACTTTAATCATGCTTTAATTAATGTTTAATGCTCGCCGAGATCAAGAGGCGAGTGATTTCATTAGTTAGTTTGTTATCGAGAACCTATGTTAAAGGCAATCTCAATACCTACCATGTCAAACTCTATGATTGGAAGAGATAAAGTTATTCATTTCATGTTTTTTTAAATGAAAATATCACCGTTTAATTAAAATCTGCATCAGAAAAATAAGATATGAAAAGAGGAGATACGAGAAGCAGAGTAATATTCATATAGAGCTAGTTATAAACATCAAAAGATCATTTTATATTAGATCAATATGACCAATATAACCCGAAAGTTAGTTTTCTATTTTTACATATTTTTTTCCGGTAGAAAAGGTTATTTCAAAACCTTCCAACTACTTCATACCTCGTTATATAGTGATACACGCACTTCGATAAAATGTGACAAACTAAGCTCCATTTTATTTCAGATGGCCTATATTTTAAAAATTAAGCAAAGGGACCAATTCTACATCGCGAGGAAGATCTGCCATCATGCGCCATTACCGACACACTGACATCCTCCAAACAGCACGTTAACGCCCAAAGCGTCGGTTTACAACTACACCAGACATCACAAGCAAATTAATCAAATTGCACGAGTTTGTTGGGTAACTGAGACATGGGGGGATTTGTATTACCACCAATAAAAGACTGCAAAAACAGGAATAGCCCTCGTAGCAGCTGCTCAAGTATAGATCCATAAATATACGAACCCACCACACGGCCATAGAAGTTGTCTGACTGGTTTATACTACACAATAATCCTGGTATTACATAACCAATCAGCTGAAGCCAAATATACTTGGAAATATTTAAAGGATTATTGCAAGACCTCTTGCGCATACCATGACACATACCATGACACATTTAGTGAGAGATTTGAGCACAAAAAGTGTACCTGCACACTCGGTTTTCCCATGCCAACTCACAATATGTCAGCGACTGCAACGTCGAAAGTGTTATCAATTTTCTTTTAAATGAACTACGTGTAGGCCTTTCTATAACATACTCTTTAAGATGTTTATAACATTTATTGTACAATTTCATGAGACATACAGTGAGTGATTTGAGCATAAAAGGTGTTATTGCACAAGTAACCTATCCCATGTCACCTCACCACATTAATATGATGTCGACCGTTATATTGAAATAAGGCACATATGCGGGCATATCTTTCTGAATTCTCATCAAGACATTTATTGTGGCAACGTTAATTGATTGAACTAGCTTCTGCCACCAAATAGCCTTTTTCATTAACAGTTCATTGGCAGGGAGACGTTATCCAGGAAATAAATAGACCAATAAGTGAATTCAAGTGCTTACATTGAAACACTGCTTACGCAGCAGCAGCCACATGTTTGCAAGTAGAATGGGTGATTAACTAAATCAAAATATCTCAAAACTGACGATTTTGTGAACATTTGCATTTTGAGAACTTTTGAATTTTTGAGACCTTTTATACCCTTTTCTTCTTCATTGTTAGACTATTTTAACGATCCTGCCAATAGTAAATAGGCCTAAGTCTATTACCTTATGAAACACACATTTTAAGTCTCGAAATGCACTCTGGGATTCTGAAAGAAGTCCAGCACCTTTGCCATTTGAGATTCGAATAACCGTAACACCATGTGTTATATTGAAGTTCCAACCAGACGAGGAAGCTACCGTAACTGCAGGGCAGTCGAATCTCAAAGCTCCGTTCTTTCAACAACGTTCAATTTCACTAGTGTTTGTTTGTGCTATTAAGACGTTTTGAGGCTGGGCTGGTACATGTACCTTCAAATCCACTTTTGAAAAAGATATACAACGATTTACCCAGGGCGAACATCCCAAAATAGTCATTTCCGTCGTCTTTAGTACCGACAAGAAGGAAAGAAGTTGAGTTATATAATTACGCACCGTTACCTTTTTTTTGGTTTTTATTGCATTTATTCGCAGAATTGGTTTATATCTCGTCACGACACAAAGCTACATGGTAACGACAGATCTGTTTTATGATAAATATTAATTTAGAATTGCGCTTGACTTGTAATACCGATTTTTTTGCTACATCGTCAAAAATATCATTTCAATCACAAATACCTCTGAGGGTACAAATTACTCTGAAGAGGATAAGGTTTTGTTCATCCATGTATGTGACATCCTGAGGTCATACTGGGGCAGCTCTCCGGTTATAAAGCTTTGCTCATGTCCTGTTGTTGGTGTACTCATATACAAGGTTGGGTGAAGATGCCGAGGGCATTCAGCATTGGTACATATCCTTATTGGTATTCTTCACGTAGCAGTCCGTTGTGGATAATTGTGTGGCATAGGGAATATAGTAGAATTAGAATAAGATATTTCCCGTGAATCAAATCGTCAAACATTACTGCATAAACGAGTGCATTTTTACCATTGCTAATCCAGTAGGTTGAAAGGTTCTTACGTTACGCCGAACCAATTTTCACTGAAAACCATAATGGCACGTTTTTCTATTCAGTTTTTAAAACAAAGGTATGGTATGTTTGTGTATTAGTCTTTTCATAAGTCAGAACAAAGCAAAAAAACACATATATCGTTGCATAGATATGTTGTATTTGACCTTATGTGTACTGATACGTTTTTCTTTGTGTTCTGGTCAATGATATGTCCAAAACATAGAAGATTATCATTCTGGTTTTCATCATTCGGTCAAAACTGCAGATATTTTAGCAAAGATATTACCTGGTTTTGTTTCCATGTTGTAACTACTTCTATTTTATTTTTAATTCAAAATGCGATTGCCATTGGAATTGTTTGATGCATAGGACATGATGGTTCACACAGTGCACAAAATTGTATAATTATATATTGTAGCATTTGCTGGTCCTATGGAAAGTACATTTATATCACGTTTACAAGACAAAGATGCATAATGAAGGTGTTTATGTTATTTTAACAAATGTTAATTTAAATTAGTGCTTGACCTGTAATACCGGATTTGTTGCTTCATTGTAGAAAATATCGTTCAGTCACAAATATTTCTGATGGTACAAATCACCCTGAATGTGACACGGTCTTGTTCAATCTATGTATATGATAACCTCATGGGGGGGGGGGGGGGGGGGGGGGGGGGGGGGCTATCAGGGTATAAACTATTGTGTTGAACTATTCATATACAAGGTTGAATGAAGACGCCGAGGGCATTCAGTTACTATTATTGGTACATTCTCTCATTGGTATTCTACACGTAGCAGTCCGTTGTGGATAATTATATGACGCGGAAGATATTGTGAATCGAATCGTCAAACATTATTGCATATAATTTAACAATTGACAATCCAAGGATGATATTTTTTCGCCATATTAAACCAATTTGGTTCAAAACTTAAACTACTTTAGCACTTGATATTATCAGGTATTGTTCATGTTTTACCGTCTTTTATTTAAGTTGAATTAAAAGCGCGACTGCCAATGGATTTGTCGTTTCATGCAAATCGCGATTAATTTCTTTTGGGAATTTATTTGTGTTATGTATGTTGTTCGATAAACAGAGACATGATATGGCAATGTCTCAAAGTAACAAAGCTCAAGACATCGTGAGAATATATATTTCTTGTTATCTTCAACCCGACTGACCCTTGTCAATGGCATCACATACATTTGAAATTCCCTGTTCTGTAGTCTTCATGAAGCATGAAGAGCATTGTGTTAAACCATGTAATTTTTTGATTGGAATTTATTGATGTCAAATCAGATAAATTCTTACTAGTTCATATTTATGCTAGATTTGTAGTTGAAATTTGCTGCAAAACATAAAGTTCCAACGTTATAAATAGTTGGCAATATTTGTATGGCTACTTGTCAAGAGTGTGACATTAATCTGGCATACCCTGTATAAGTATTATCAATGCAGACTACGTACTGCTAGTTAACGGAACCATGTAAATGCCACCAAGTAATACCCCAAGCTAAATACTAGTGCATGAATGAAACCAATTTACAAACTGCCGACTATTTCACAACTTCCAACTGTCGTATTCAATCGTTTCGCCACGTGAACATTTTACAACCCTTAAGACAGGTCGACAAAAACGTCTCTTGTGACTCGAGGTATTCTTAGTATTACCTGCTTAGGTTTTTACGTCTCTTAACCAATTGAGCTTCTATTGCCGTCTCGCGGATACAGCTAGACTAGCTTTCTATACAGCTATTTTGATTTCATGCGTTCTTTATAATTCTATCCACAGGAAATTGGCAATTTTCAATTGGTTTTGGACATTCTTACGAAGTATTGTATGACCATGGCATGAGCTCAGTCTCAAATACAACAGTCTGTTGTTTATTAGCCCAATGTGTTTGACTGCCTGGTCAATGTTTCAGCAGCTTCTGATGATGACTTAATTTTTTGCTCGTTGAATTTTAGTTACACTCTTGAAAACTTATCAATACGTTTTGAACCTTTGCACCCAATTTAGATCAAGCAGTAATCACAATGATCTCATGGCATAAACCGTATACATCGAGAAGTGCAAACGTATCAAGATCTGCAAAGTATAACCGATGTTTTCTATTTGTGGTTTACTTGAATCTACTTAAGCATATCAAGGATTAGCGTGCCTGTGGTGTCTATTCATTTTATTGTACGTTGCCGTCTAGTGTTAAGCCAAGGGAGCACCTGGTTGGCGGTTTGTATGGCCTTAGGGGCGTGTGTGCTTATCCGATAAGTTGTTGTGCCGGAATACTTGTCTACAGTAACTGTTACATACGTGCTAAGAATAACGACTTTCATTTGTAGCCACGTAAAAGTTCATCTATTTTTTGTTCATCTATTGCGTAAGGTAGACGCAAGTGTTTCTTCCCCTCCATACCCGCCTTAAATATGCTTGTAGCATTTATAACTATTGCTATGACGTATTCTTTTATTAATACATGTATTGGCTCAAGTGAGATTTGTTACAAATGAACGTTACGTTTATTTGGTCTCGTGATTGATCACAGTCTAAGGTTATTTTCATGGTTGTGCGTTGAATTATGCAGTCGTCCTTTTAATATCATTGTTATACCTAGGGCTACTATATATCAATATATAACTACGTCTTTCAACCTGACCTGGACTTAATTTGACGGCGTGCTATTGATTGCGCCAATCATGCTATTACAAAAGAAAGGTTTCTTTTTAAAATTGGTAAATCGAACTTTTTCCAAGCGATTTCAAAGTTATTTAGGAGCCAAATATACCAAATTGATTTTTTTTCTTCTCCTTTATGCAAAAAGTTGGGAACGGAATATTTAGAAATCAAAGACAGAGAAGAAAACCTAAATATAAACAATTATAAAACATCAGACCCTAATGATGCCTTAATAGTGACACTGACACCGTGACACTGACACACAGGCGACCACGCCTAAACTGTTTGCATTTGAAGTACGCGCCAAAATGATAACCTTTACTATCATTCGATCAACACGCAAATACATACACAGTTTAAAAAAAACTAAGTTCCCCTTTAGATTATGCCTGATATTTTTAAAATACTCCATCGAAACGAGTTTTGGCACACATTATGTATGTGTGCACAACAACACTAGAACGGGGCTACAACTACGCAGGTGTTGTAATGCTTGAATTAGCACACATTGAATGGAGGAATACCTGAATTCAAAAGTTGCTAAATAATGTATTGACGGAGGGTGGTTAAGCAGCTTGAACCACGGTCTTGAACCAGGGTCTTTGCTTGAACACCGCATTGTTCACCTTTTGAAATGAGGTATTCCTCTCTAGTCAATATGTGCTCATTCAAGCAGAACAACTGTGCGGTGTTCAAGCAAATACCCTGGTTAAAGTTGCTGAACCATCTTCCTTCAATACATCATTTGGCAACTTTTGAATTCAGGTATTCCTCCATTCAATGTGTGCTCATTCAAGCATTACAACACCTGCGTAGCTATAGGCCGGCTCTAGTGTTGCTGTGCACCCCTACATTATGTGTGCCAAAACTCGTTTCGATGGAGTAACTCATTTAAAAATATCAGGCATAATCTAAAGGGGAACTTATTTTTGTTGAACTGGAGCACTCATGCCGTCTTGTTCAAAACAGCTCTAAATCATTAATTTAATGCTGTGTTTTAATTCGTTTCAAACTGAGTTGAAAAACCTTTTATTTCCGTGGGCATTTAATCGTTTAATATTATGATTAAATTACTTTTTTTTTCATCCGTATAAAACGCATTTTGACTTATACAATTAATCTGACCTAGTAGAAAGCGTTTAACGTTATTACACATCAATATTGTGTTTACGAAGCCGTCTTTTCTATATTGTAAACTGACTGTTGGCTGAATTGACTAATGGCCATGTACATATACATTTCCTACTATTAACACTAAACCAGCAATCTACTTCTCGTTTATTGGTTTATTCTAAAAGGTTTAAGTTTTATCCTAATCCCCGTGTAGTAAATGCATAAATTATTAAGTACTCGTCTAAGTGAGATTGTATAGTATTATTTTGAAAGATGTGTAGGGGCAGGTAGATTGGTTTAGTCCCGAGTGAACTATTCAGAAGCAAGGTATATTATAATATATATTACAACATTATATTTAAGGCAATAATTGTTCTATTCCTGTTATTGTCTTATTAAGCGGTTTACTTCTAAATACTGAGGAAATGAAGTGGTAGTGCAAGAGAGTAAAATGTCGAGGGGACAGAGAGCTCTGAATCTTGCTGCTAAATACTGAGAGAACTTGGCGTACACACAGGAGGCTTAGAATAAGACAAATCAAGATTTTTCACCATACGACGTTTTTGCACTTACGAGGGGGTATCAAAAAGTTCTTGAAATCACCCAGAAGTGAAGGAGTTAGAAACTTTTTTCTCGTTATGTGACCATTCAGACATCTTTAGAAAGTCGATGTGCAAAGTCACATATTCCTCCCACTATTTATGACCTGTCCACAGACTGCCATTGTAGAGCTCCTCAGATTGACCGCCATTGATTGATCCTCAGATTACCTCAGATTGCGTTATTCCCAAAACAGCAATAATAACATAACAAACAAGCTTGGTGACAATAATTTTGTGGGTAACATGGGGCGTACACAGGCTGACCTCTAATGACCCCTACATGACCTTTTGACCCCTTTCTGTCAACACTTTAAACTATCTATTGCTGTTTCGGGAATAACGCAATCTGAGGCAATCTGTGGATCAACCAATGGCGGTCAATCTGAGGAGCTCTACAATGGCGGTCTGTGGACAGGTCATAACTAGTGGGAGAAATGTGTGACTTTGCACAGTGACTTTTTAAAGATGTTTGAAGGGTCACATAACGAAAAAAGGTTTCTGACTCCTTCACTTCTGGGTGATTTCAAGAACCTTTTGATACCCCCTCGTATGCATGCTATTGACATTTTAGAGTGCAACCACATCGTAAGTACCACTTACAGTGGTCCCACTTCAATTGCACTCATGCTATTGAAACTTTAGTGTGCAACCACATCCATCGTTAGTACCACTTACAGTGGGCGCACATCAATTGCACTCATGATATTGAAACTGTAGAGTGCAACCACATCGTATGTACCACTTACAGTGGGCGCACATCAATTGCACTCATGCTATTGAAATCCTAGAGTCCAACCACATCCATCGTTAGTACCACTTACAGTGGACGCACATCAATTGCACTCATGATATTGAAACTGTAGAGTGCAACCACATCGTAACTACCACTTACAGTGGACGCACATCAATTGCACTCATGATATTGAAACTGTAGAGTGCAACCACATCATGAGTAGGGGAGAGCGGGGAGTGTACACCCTATGGGCAGGTTCGCCCACCACGTGATTTTTATCTTTGCGGCCACTGGTTGAATTTGACAAACACACACAAAAGATACAGTAGTATGTTGCAATCTTCCCACATTAACGTGACAGATCGCCGTAACATGTTTGTCCACTTATCATCCAAAAACCAGTGGTTACAGTGGTTGCACATCCATTGCACTCATTCTATTAAAACGTTAGAGCGCAACCACATCGTGAGTACCACTTACAGTGGTCGCATATAAATTTCACTCATGCTATTGAAACTTGAGAGTGCAACCTTATCGTGAGTAGCACTTACAGTGGTCGCACATCAATTGCACTCATGCTATTGAGACCCTAGAGTGCAACCACTTCGCGAGTACCACTAACAGTGGTCGCACATCAATTGTACTCATGCCATTGAAACTTGAGAGTACAACCACATCGTGAGTACCACTTCCTTACAGTGGTCGCACATCAACTGCACTCATGCTATTGAAATCCTAGAGTCCAGCCACATCCATCGTGAGTACCACTTACAGTGGTCGCACATCAACTGCACTCATGTTATTGAAACCCTTGATTGCAACCACATCGTGTGTACCACTTACAGTGGGCGCAAATCAACTGCAAGCATGCTATTGAAACTTTTGAGTGCAACCACGTCGTGAACAAACTCGAATCTGCTATTAAACGTGAATTAGAAGTATATTATAGCTTACGTTGAATATTCGGTTTGAGACGTAACGTAGATAGCAGCATGGTATATTCAGTGCAATTTTGATATATTGCGTTGATCTTTTCTTGAGAGGAAACTCTTCTTTGAGGTAGCTGAATAGATATTCCTTTAACATTTATATCGATATTGAGCGTCGTATTTGGTACATTACACTCATCTGCAAACTAACATACCAGTAGTTGACAAGGCAAGAATTTGTACTTTTTCTAAACGTATTCTAACGATACAAAAACTAATATGCTATTTAAGCTGGTACATGCAGAAAACCTATTTGCGTAAAATTATTTAGCAGGTATCTTATGGTGATAGCAATTATTTGAGGTGTAATTTAACCAATGCTTAACGCACCCAAAACAGTAGATTTTACGATAATGCTCATATTTGATTGTAATGCAAACGTTTTTACTATATAATAATAATCATGCTATAAGATTTGCTAGTACAATGAGAATTCAACATATGTTGTAGTTATGGCCATCAATTTCCCCAGGTCTCTATGCACGCAATGAAGCGCCTGTAGGCTTTATTGGAACACAACCATTGGAAAATTACATTACCGTATGTTGGTGTAGCCTACTCTTAGTTGGTTCCAGACATCCATTATTTACTGTCTGTACTCTGCACCTTACATTTTAATATTATTGTTGATTGTTGTTTTTAGATCTCGTTTAAATTGTTTTTAAAGGCAGATCACGCCTCAAAATGCAACCGTGCCACTCCTTTCAATAAACACATTAGAAAGGCAGTGCCCAGAAATCGTGAAATTAATAGTTGAATGAATGTCTCAGCTTCACTTTTTGTGACTAGCTGTGAAGATTAAACGTCTTTTGCTGATTAGCCTTGAGTCTTTACACAAACATGTTCACTGCGTAATCACACACAAATCTATGAAATCCCAGTATTTTTTATTGAAGGTACTTCTTTATTTCGTGATACTGAATTTTATGTTTATAATGACAAATTTGCAGAGTCAATTAGAACAAATTTCGAAACCAAGTTATAACAGTAGTTCGTTGACAAAGCCTATTACAGAGGATATTATTTAAAAGAAGTTTGAACATCCCTTCGAAAAATTGATGTCTGTGAATGGTATCTCGTGAACACCACTGAATTTAATTTGATAACTGCTGATTTTGTGGATATTAGATCCATTACACTACCGTATACGTTATTGAATCATAAATACATTGTAATGGGTTCATGTAATTAATGAGTTCATATTAATATGTGCCTGCTTCAATTACGTATTTTCTAAATAGGTACAATCAAGTGGATTCCAATTACACTAATTGAATGCCTTTTGATTTTGATCATATGCAACATATTATATGACAAAAACCAACATTAGGGAAGCAATCATATACCGGTAGTTGATTCGTAATGTTATCAATGAACGCAATTTACGACAAATTGAAATTAATGTTCTTTTTAAGAGGCCGCATACATATTCTATTATATGAACATGGTTTGTTTTGTTATTGATGATACAATAATTACATTGAATCGTCAACCAATTCAAAAAGATGAAACTTGAACAAATTCGATATCGAAACCCCAAGGATATAATACATAATGATGACTCGGAGGTGTTCTCAGAGTATGTCCTGTATTTTAGTAGAGAGAGATAAATCAACTTTTACATTTTAGTGTGGAACAATTTTACCCTTCTTAAAGGGGCACTAATCGATATGTTGGTGGCTGCGCCCTCAATTATGATAAAAACTGGGATGGTATATTTTTACAATTATATTAAATGTATGAACTAATGCAGGGATCAATGTGAAGCTTGAACCTACCCTCCTCAAGCATTCACCTGTATTCACCTTTCTTCAGGATAAATTAAGTCAAGATTAGGTCTATCCTGCAATTCGTAGGGTGAAGATTCACCTTAGTGCACCATGTTCATCCAATAGTAATATGTGGGTGAAGTTGAAATATAGGTGAAGATTCACCATAGATTCACCTGTCCAATGTATAAATTAGTTCAAGATTCACCTCTCCAAAAATATTACTAGGCAAAGATTAGGCGTCTTATCTTTGACTAACCTTGAGGAGGGTAGGTTCAAGCTGCACATTGATCCCTGCATAACACCTATAAGGATTAAGAAAAACAGCCCTCTTTGTACAACAAAACGTCAATTCAAAAAATCTTACAAGATCAGCATTTTACGTCAGACAGTGCCCCTCTGCCGTATGCGTGATACATAACGCAAACATAGAGGGCGTTTTAAGAAAAGTTTCAATTAATAGCGATGGTATTGTTTTAATCAAGCTGTGCTATGTTTTTGTGACTGAAACAACAATAATGGTAAGTTTTAATGTTCATCTTGAATTCTGAAGTAAATTAATTTTAAAAAAAGAAGTCAACACCACTTTGTGCCCCTTTAACAAGATAACGAACCAATGAGCAGGACGGACATACTTGCTCCAATAGCATGAAGAGTGCGGGACAATTGCCTTATCCTCTGTACACCTCTACACAAACCTAAACTCAATTCAATCCGACAGGTATTTAACTCAAACATACATAAACGAAGAGCAACAAAGTGGCGAAAGCAAAACAAAACTTACGAGGAAAACATAAAATTAAAAAGAAGAATCCAGGTTTGAACTAAAATGGTTCAGGAAACGCCCCGAAGACACCTTTTGTGACACTTGCGCTTATTCAACCATTAATGATGAAACTTTGAAACTAATTCGCGCAAGGCGCAATCAAATTACCGATTTTAACATTAAAGGTCCACATTGAAGTTAAAACACGTCACCTGTAATAAATATCTTTAGGCCACATGAAATCTTAGAAAGACGGGTTCACTGCCCCCCCCCCCCCCCCCCACCCCCTCCCCCTCCTGGTTCAGCCGCCCATGGCAACTAAGGATGCCTAGGGGAAGAGAAAGAAAAAAGAAACCTCTCTGCTCCAATGTAGATCCATTATTGGTTCGTCTATATCATAAAGTGACCATACTATAATGATAATGCGATACGAATAATTATTCTGACAATTGTACCTGTCATCTACCACTACAAGCCATCCATCATAATCATCAATAAAACTTGTCGTACGATTCGCATGGTCGATTAATTTGTGCGATGTATTGTATTTTCAATATGATATCATTATGGACTACGAGTAACCAATATAAATGTAATTTCTGACTTTTATAGCTTCGATTCTGTATCAGAGTCTGAATTGTGATATTTATACCTCGATGTCTGAGCTTTTCAACTCATGAGAATGGTGACCCGGATGCGATTTTTTCGGATGGTGACATCACAGAATAAGAACAAAATGGTTGCTCCCCGTTTGATATCATGGTATAGAGATCAAATAGCAGGTAAAATGTTTCCATCTGAAGAAAACCTACGCATAGAGATCAGTACCCTCACTATTTATTCTTCAAATCACCCTATGTCTGTCAGAATAGTGTAATTAACACTTTGGTCTACAGGACATTGACTCTCTGTGATAATAAGATCCACAGTGAAACGGAAAACATTGAGAATACCCTATAGGAATAGCTAGGCCTATATCCCCCTAAGTGAAACTATGGTGGCGAGGAAACAGTCTGGACAACTCACAAATGATCGTGTCAGGTATGTGAGAAGGATCTATTGTCAGCAAACAATATAGCACAGCACAGTTAAAGGGACACAATGTCATGTTGATTTTTTTAATTTTAATTAATTTACTTCAGAATTCAAGATGAACATTAAAAATTGCCATTATTGTTGTTTCTACTAAAAGAAAACCCAGCAAAACTTTATACTTCAAGTTCATACATGTAATACAATTGTAAAAATATACAAATCCCAGTTTTAATCATATATTTTTGTAATTGAGGGCGCTGCCGCCACCACATCTCTTAATGCCCTTTTAACCTTTCAGTCAACCACGTACTGTGCACATTAGGAGCACGCACAACACCATTTCAAATTAGCCGGCCGCCTACGTGACGGTAGAATTTTGACACACATAACAGTTACTAACGTTCTACCTGAGTGAACATCCTTATATGGTGTATGACACTCCTCCTCCAATATCCCTATGGCATGCACATAAATGCTTTCGTCATAGTTCTGATTTTGCTGCATCAAAGTGTGCTGCGTTATAATACACACAAATCACACACTTACACGCTGGAGCCTATTTGGAGCAAACTAGTGGTATAGAACCTTGTCATAAGCTCAGTCAGCCAATCAGAGCACGGCTCAGGCAGACAATCAGGAACCAGGAGTGTCTGCCTAACAGAGCATATAAGCTCAAGCTCCTTTCTTCAATGTTGATCAAATCAAAGGTACTATGATTAACGAAAGCTCGACAGGGGTAGCACTGGCTCAAACATATGGGAGTCCCATTTCATTTTTTCAGGAACCTTTAAGGACTGCAAAAACTAAATTTAAGGGTCCCCAAAAATGTAAGGGGTCCTGAAGTTTGAGCCTTTAAAAATGGTCAAAAACCGATTTAGAGAAATTAGCATTTTCCCCGTTTGATCTGAATCCCCTCGACGCTGCCTCGTTGCAAGATGTGCACTACATCTTCTCCCCATTCAAGTCTAACCATTTAAATTGGTTCTTTGAACTAAGACGTGTATGCTCTTATTTTCTTAGATGGAGCCATTGTTTACCTCATGGTCATGGATAAAGGTGTACAGCAGCAACGATGCATGTACGAAAATCGATTTAACGGCATGCGTGTTTCGCTGTTATTCAGTAGGCTGATAGCTTGCTTACACATTGTTCACTCTCGGTCTTGTACAGAGATCGTTGAATTTGAATTTGAACTGTGACCCTCATTGCAAACAGTCGCTAACACAGATACGCACACCCCAAGCGTAAGAACGTGTTACTTATATACCTATGTCGTGTCCATGTTCATCAGTAGAAGATACTGAATAGAATGTTTTGGAAATCGCTTGAAACTTTTGCGGAAGCAATTCGGAAGCGATTTAATGTGTTTAAAATCTTTTAAAAATACAGGATTTGCATTGTATTTATTTTTCACGGACATTAACAAAATTACAATGTAGGCACAGGATGGAGAGTGACAATTTTCAGAATGTCTTAAGACTTTCACGTCCATCATCAGATTTAAGGGGTCCCTTCATTTTCGATTGGGACCCGTTAGTGAAGTTTAATATGTAAACCTCCGCGTCAAACAACAAAATGAGGGGTCCTATGACGCGGTGACGCGTTAGAACGCGACCCTTGAAGCTCGACCAATAAAGTCATCCGAAAGTGTACTCGTCAATCAATGGTTTAAAGCTTTTTTGATAATTTATTTTAAAAAGTGAGCGGAATAGTACCAGTACTTGATTTAGGCCCAAAAAAAGTGTGTTGCCCTCAAGTGCCAAAAATGTAAAATCGGGTCGGTCCGTCGGAATTTTTTTCTTTTTCATTTTTTTTTTCCAATTGTTTTCTTCTTCAATATAAATATATATTTTTTGACTGAAAAATATATGGTTTATGTCAAGACAAAATATGTATAGGCCCATATGGCAATTTAACTACTGTTTCTAGTGTGACAAAAGTCTAAACAAAATTTGTTTAAACTTACTTATTCATTTCAAGCGAAGAAATAGTAAAATTTAGACACTTTTAATCAATTTTGAATCTTTTTTTTTTTTTTTTAAATACACCAAAAAAAATACACAAACGAAATAAAAAATACAAAAAAAAAAAAATGCGATTCTAGTTTTTTTACGATTTAAGGGTCGGTCGCTGAAAGACAACACAACTTCTTTTTTTGCCTTATGTGTGAAGTTATTCGACATGAAATATGATATATCACAATTAACATAAAGTGGGTAAATCTGTATAACTACAACTACATACTACAGGGTGTCCCAAAAGTCTATGCACGACTTTGAAGCTTTGTATTTCACAAAATATAAGTCGTATTGAAAATATGAATACATATTTAGAAAGAGGAGATGTGGGAAATAATGTTGATACCAAACATTGGAGTAACATCTGTTTGTAATGCCACCCTAGAAGTAAAATATGTATTACTGCAAAAATGTAATTTTATACTTCGGAGGAATAAAGTTCATAAATCCATACCTATTGAGATTAACAAAAAGACGGAAAGTGATCCGTCAATTGTAATATATAATTTTACATTACAGTGATCCTATCATAATAACAAACTATATCTGTCCGCTGCTTTAATGTTTTGTTTGATCTGAATCTTGTATGGAAACTTCTTCAAGTCCTTACGCAAAATTCTGTGAACAGTTGATCTTTTAATCTTGTTTTCTGCAGAAGGTCGGCGAATAGATCTCTTTGGACTATTGGCTACTGCATGTCTTATGACATCAATGTGACTTGTTAATCTACCAGTCTTTCTACCATCGATACAAATCATGCACAGTTCCTGTGTTCAAAAATGTATCCACTAACTTCAGAATGGATATTCTTCCTGGTGCGCGTTTCACTTTGAAATGTTTTCTGAATTTTTGTTGAGTAAGTTGAACTAAATTTGATTTAGCGTAGAACCATACAATTTGTATTCGCTTATCTATGCTGTTAACCATCTTGAATGAAGACTTTTGCAGTGCAATGTTGTCTACTTGCGCCTATTTATGTTATGAGTGACCGAGTTTGGTAATAACATTAATGTTGCAAGGTAAGCAGTGAACTGTGACTAATGCGCAACGTTGCTTTCATACTGTTAATTTATGCGCACCTGATTTTAGCAACAATGTGTGGTACTTGGTATGAGTTGGTCTGGCACATGGCCAAAAACTTTCAACCAGTTTCATAATGTTGTGGGTTCACCAATAGGGTTGTGTTTGGTATCAAAATAATTTCCTAAGTCTCGTCTATCAATATATGGTTAAATTTATACCATATTATTTATATTTTATGAGATATGACTCTTCAAAAACGTGCATAGACTTTTGGGACACCCTGTACTTACAGTATTTGAAGTAGCCAACCCTTACTATACTTTCCCTATTTGAATGACCATAATTTAAAGCCCCTCAAAACATTTATCGCCGCATTATTTCATGCAATAATATATTTCCCACATTTTATAATTCGAGATAACAAATCACCATCGTCGATGTAACTTTATCCACAATTGAACAATATGACTCAAAAGTGTAAATCTTTTAGATCATAGTGTAATAGCACTTTATATGGGTAGAATTTATGTGAATCTCAAACTTGCGGCGTGATCTTTTTCCATTCAATGAAAAAAATGAACGAAAGCTTGTAACAACCTCAGCGGTCGTGGGCTGTGCCAGGTTAATTGCATTGCATGCAATCTCATCGCTTGAAAACACTGTTTCTCATTATATGTTATAGGAAGCAATTTGAGAAATCCTTAAAACCAAACATAAAAGCTTTCAGAGCAATTCTTTGTATAAATAATTCATGGCTTACGGACATGCTCTCATTACACTTGTTTTCTGTAACGCAAGATGTCTTCTAGTTTGTGTCATCAAAGACTTAAATCGCGCGGAATGAAACGATAGTAATCCACCTACCAACACATCGATTCGTAGTTGACTGGTTTAACTCATGTATATTTCAAAAGAAGATCGCTTTGCAGAAAGGTAGCCTATGTTGGCATCGTCGAAGCTATACCAAATCTCCTGATACTTCTCAACATAGTATTATTAAAGCAAACTCGTGCATCGCTACTTGCCTAAGTAAACTTGGCGTAATTCGAAATGTTCATGCTAATTTACTGTTAAAACATGTTACAGCTGTGTGGATGAGCTGCTCAATATTGAAATTCGATTGTCGGCGCGAGAAATGTAACACTAAAATATTTGTCGGCATTATTTTCATTCATCGACCTGTTGACGCTAATTAGCGCGTGCTATAGATGCCTTACATAGAGACCGTATTGATAACCGTAATATTCACGTCCACGGTCATCAATAACTCGTTTGGTGCAGACAAATTGAGATTAGACACGTTAGAATAGAAACAAAAATCCAATATAACACCACCTACATCGCCTAACCAAAATGTGTCATTTGCGCATTTGAATGCTGAAAAAGGTTGAATGGTTGATTAAACAAGAGCTTGCTTTCCATATGGCTATACACTATACATCGGTCGTTTGATTAGCAGACAAGTCATAAAAGAGCAGTCAGCAAAAAGGCTAATAATGTAACAAACTGAATATCCATTATGCGGATGAGCGCCAGGAACCGGTGAGCTCATTGGCACTGGCATATTAACACTAACGACGCTGACATCAACAACATTAACCAGGGGATTTATTCTCGCCGTACGAAGGGGACTTTGGGATTTTGATAGCCCGTACGTGATTGTTGGATGATATTCACCAACCTCGTTTCATTACACAGTGTCTCTATATACGTGGCGACTATGATGATAGAAACTTCTTGCTGTTTAAGAACCATGGGAGTATAAGTTTATTAATATCTATTGCTAGCTATTGGAACTAAATGCCACCAGTACCGATCAGCAACGGAACACTTGTAAATGGGAAGAATGCCAGCGGTACTACCACCACTGGGAGTGGTAGTAACCGCGCCTCCGTTGTATTACAGAGTGGAAATACAGAACTTACAACCCTAGATGAAGTTCCTTTGGATCATAAACGAAACACAATGACTACCCCGCAATGTAACGGCGGGGTAGATGAAGCCAAGATACAACATTTGTTAGATGCTTTGGATAATATTGGAACGGATCTCCCTGCTAAAGATGATGACGAGGTAAGTTTATTAATTAAATGTGAAAAAGTTGCATGTTTTATTTATGACGAGCGCTCATAATGTCGTGCAGACGATCTACGTCGAAAGTTGTATCGCCGTGCGTATGTAAGTATCGAAAGTGTCAACGCCTTTTGTCCAGCGGCATTTTTGTACGATCGTCACGCAAAAAATAAGAATAGAGAAAACGTAGAGCTTTCTATAAAACCGGAACTTTAAAAACCCAATCGCATCAAATTCTATTCACTTGAATCGAATGAATAATTATAAGATGAATTTGTTTGTTGATAACGCCCTGACAGGTGGCAAAACATTCATAAAATGATGATATATTTGCGTTGAATTAAGAGCAATAAATTCTAGTATCACACAATTCTCTTGTGGACAGAGGTGCTATTTAAACATTTCAATCGATACATACTTATAAAGTCAAGCATCAAAGGTCATCAATATATAATTTCAAAATGACACGAGATAATTTACATGCGTAACGGCCCTGCCTTTATCTTTAAAGTTAAGCATTGTAATTAAAATGTGTGAAACCTTATGGGAATGAATGCGTAGCAATATATCAGAAAGATATATATTATTATTATTATTACACAGATGTTAAACATTGCTTAATTGATGAAGCATAACATTACGAGGAGTGAACAGTAACATATGACCCAAGATATTGACCACTTGGCTAAAAGAGACTTAGTGTGCAATAGATTGTTCATTAGTTAAACACTCATGTCTTCAGTAAAATAATAAATTATATAAATTACAAATTTATATTATGTAATGTTATTCTGGCATGTAGTAGTAGCGTTCACTCTTAAACCTATACTGAGCCTTTTTGTAACACGATTTACTCCCCCCCCCCCCCTAATAAAATCCAAACGGATTTGCAGAATATCCTTATATTGGTACCATGGAACAGCTAGAGGTCTTTTCGTTCCACACATACCAAAACAAGTACAAACATCATGCATTTTTGGTATGGTGTATTTTGTATAATATTGTCGTTTTGCCTAATAAATAACAAACAAACAAACAAACGACCGACCTCAAAATGCCGTTGTATTCTTTTATACAGTGACATAAAGACTAACATTCAAATGTTCGACAGAAAAGTGCCAAACGTTTTTGGCTTATAAGTGAGGGAACTGATATTTCTAGCATATTCTATAAGATTTAAGACTATTCTATTAAGATATTTTGCGTGTTGGTGCCACCAGCACCCCCCATACCCCCCCACCCCCCCCCCCCCCCCCCCCCCCCCCCCTTAGTAGGACGTGTATTAAGATACCTGTGCATTTGTTTAGACAATAGATGTATACGTTTACGCCACCCACTATCTAGGTTGTTTGATTGCGTTCAATTATTAACTCATATTCGGTAAAAACTCCCACCATGTCACCATTTATGTTGTTTCTATCGTTTTCAATTGTTCAGTCGTATATTTTCCGAGTTACAAGCTTGATTGCACGTGACAGTGAATAAATAACTTTGTTTTTCAATTCCAAATGTTATTCTGTAATTGCCTAAAGAGTGTTTTAAAAAAATGCAGCAGTAAGAAATACCGACAATGACTAACTATATCAAACTGCTGATAAATGATAACGTTTTTTGTTTCAACTATCTCGAATTCAAGTGTTTCACTATTTACTTCATGAGATTTGATTATATCAACATACAGTGTTATAGATAAGGTCACAAAACCCCACGCTCGCACTCAATTAACATCATCTTACAATGTAGATTTTCCAAAAGTCGACATTTATTCTGCACACTGATTATCAAATTGAACCAAAAAGTGCCATTAAATTTGATTTTTTACCTCCAAAATCATGAAACCACTTTTTGGTCAATAATTCCAAAAATAAAAAAGATTTAAAAAAAGGGAATTATATTAGGAATATAATAAAACTAGTATGACAAAATTTGACAAAATATATTTTGAGTTATCTTTGCAGAACCTAAAATGGGTCAAAAAACGTGTTTGTTATAATTTTCACAATATAATTTTTACTTGGCACAATCAGAACGCAACATAGCAGTGATTAATCAACTCAAACATAGGCAAATACATTTAATATTACAAATTCTTTCCTTGTTCCGAGTTTTAAACAAATAACTATTTTTAGTTTGTGATAAAACGTGTTACAGTCATCTGTAATTAAGCGTTTGAAAGATGAGGTATTATTGCTTAGCGTTGACATGACATTCAACAAATAGATGTTATACCCCTATTGATAGAGAGGCTGCTTTCTTGAGTATTTAAGATTTAAAGAAAAAAGTCACTTAAATTCCGGCAAGTCATTTACCTGAATGAAACATATCGTGAATTGTTAAATAGCAATGATTGTACTTCATATCTCTCTTATCATTCAGCAAGGCGGCATAGGAATAATTGATCCCTGGGGCACACAGCTCCTCTTTCAGATGATTGATTTTTGAGTACAATCTTGCTATTATCTGCACCCTCTTACACCGTTACTGAAACAGATTCTCGACTCATTCGTTTTATTAGTGTGTGCTTGTAACTCTCGGCTTTTAAGTCATTAAGTGGTGGTTTAACGTCTCGTTTGATAATGAAAAGCATTACATACAACGTTTTAGGTGTATTGACTTTGACTTTCTAGATAAAAGAACGATTTTATTGGCAATTACTTGATTTAAAAGGAGCGAATCTTCATTTATGCTGTAGGGAATAGGTTCTTCGAAATAACATTGTTGCATTAATCGACGATTGATAGGTTGTTGAGCTGATGCTTTATATTTTGGCAATGAAGATAATAATACAATTATTCGCGTTTCATTGTTTGACAAAATTGCATAAAGTGGTCAATGCTTTTGTTTGAAAGAAATATGGACACTAAAACGTGTTGGAAGCGAATGTTCATCACAGCATAATTTTGGACTAGGTGATATGATTACTTTTAGTATCACTATTAATATATTTGAGGTTGAATTGGTCGATACTGCTCTTCTAAACGTCGGGGAAAACATATTAAATTGGATTTTCCCTTGAAAACCTTATAAAATGTGCATATCACTTACACCTACCATTGCAAGACCACTTCAATGTAATCAAGGGCATTCTAATAACCAACTGCTATTACAAATAATTTATATAGTGATATTGAAGGACAGGTGTGTTTAAAAATATAATGTTTAGTAGACAATCGCAATAATATCTCAATTTAGTAGGAGACGAGTGTAGCAGCCATCTAAGGCCTTCTCTGTTTCAGAAGTGATTGACCAGGATTCTGCTCCATATATCAGGACTGATTCCACTGTCGTTGTAAATAGCCTCAGCGTCATGTCCCTTGGGAACTTACTTTTCCAGATATCATTCAATTTATTACATGCTTTCCAAGCTTGTGCTTTTCTAATATTGAAGTCCTTGTCACAACTTTGAGTGCAGCTGCTTCCACAAGGTGTAGTAGTTCTTCTGCATATTTGAGGTTGTTTGCTAGTAGGGCGATGTAATCCGCAAAATCAAGGTCTATTAAGACTTGCGCACCCTTTCTTGTACTCTTCCTGGGTTCTAGTAAAAAGCCAAGACGCTCTTCATTGCCGCGGTCAAAGCTTTTCTCAGGACGTGGTTAAGCATAGCGATAAATAAGAATAGTCCCAGTATATCTCCTTGGAGAACCCCTGCATGGATGTTAAAATCTTGTGTAACACCATCTGGTGATGTGACATGAGCAGACACTAGCTTCTCTGGGACTCCATAAGCTTGAAGAATCTCCAGCATTTTTCTTCGGTGGATGGTATTAAATGCTTTCTTGAAGTCAATGAAAACAAGAGCTGCTTTTAGATTGTTGTTCCTTATCTCCTCAATTCTTCTTCTTAGAGCAAGTATCTGTGTTACTGTTAATCTTGCTATGGGCGAAAACCATTTTAGTTGAAGCGTCAATGAATGGTCTTATCCGGTTTAGCAGCAGTCAGTTTAATTTTTTTGCTACAATGGATGACATACATATTCCTCTGTAGTTCTCTTCTTCTCGTAAATCGCCGCTCTTTGGGATGGGGATTAGGTTAAGAAGTGACCACTGGTCTGGAAATCGCCGCTCTTTGGGATTGGTATTAGGTTAAGAAGTGACCACTGGTCTGGTTTTCTGTCATTTAGTTGTGCATCATTGTTAAGGATAATATCATCAACGTCACATCTTTTTAGTACCTCTGATGGGATCTCATCTTCACCTGAGCTTTTACCTCCGGTGATAACCTCCTTTGCTGCTATGTAGGACCTACTCGTCATGATCAAATGCATCGGTTCTCATATCAAATTCTTGAAATTATAATTCATGTGTACGAATATAAAAGTTGCTTTTCAAGTCAATTCTTAAAGAATTGTTGGAAAATGCTTTTTAAATTATAACTGACACATTCATGAACATTTCAGAATAACTCTTCTTTCCAGGCATATCTAAATCCCACATTCATTATATCCATCACCAATATTTGATAATCATTTTAAAGAATTTAAAATTGATGATTGTCTTGATCAGAAATGTAATGAAAATGGGCGTCGTGACATTTCATAATGTTGTGCATTTCATGATCTACCAATTATTAAAGTGAAGAGTTTCATAGCGTAAAAACTGTATCTCTATATCAATTTGGTTCTGGTTTTGTAATTAACTAAATCAATTGCATACAAGTACAATCAGAAATAGGTCAATAGGGCAGGATTTTTCAAACAAAAATCTTCTTTGACAAACATAATATCACCCACTCAAAAAATCAGTAACGTTTCTGTTTTCATGTAGGCTACTGTATGACATGCAATGTTCAAAATTGAACAGGTGATATTCGATGTTAGGTAAGTTTTTTGTGAGTGAAAATACGTCATAATTCTAGATTAACTCAATGCTTTCGAACCAAACCTGTAATTTGTTTCGCCCATTCGCATTCAGAATTGGCTTCGGAATGAAAATAACGTTATGTTTTAGCTCAGATTAAACAATGTCATCACACAAGATATCATGAGAATGACATATCATAGCGAGGTAAAAGGAGAACGCTTAGAATGGCTCTATAGTAGTGTGTCAGCATCTGTATCTCGTCATTATAAAGTCAATGTATTTCATATGATACTTTATATAACTCGAATGATATGCAATTTAAGTAGCATTTGCCAGATTTGTTACCTGCCTCTTTTAAAAGCTCTATGCTACTGAACTGAATGTTCGAAATAAAACAACGTTAACCATTATGATGCGACGTACAACAAAAATGCTCTGATGTGTTAGTGTTTTATGAGAAATATAAAAATATTGATATTATGTTGGAGAAAGAGTTTAGGGGCAGAATATACGGATTGTATTGGAAATGGCATAAGTCATCCCATATATCCCAGCGTGGTTACAAACATTTATCGCAATAAAAGCAATCAGCTATATGGATCACATCGAAGTAGTTCCTGTAAGGGCATCTGGTGTAGTTAAATTGAGTTGAATCGAAGTAAATGTAGTTTAGAATGTAGTTTATATAGAACTTTCCATAGATCGCAAGTTAGAGGGGTTCGGATATGTACTCAAATTGGGAACACTTGTCTGTCTAGCATTCATACCTAGCCCAACTTTGAGTGCAGCAGCTTCCACAAGGTGTAGTAGTTCTTCTGCATATTTGAGATTGTTTGCTAGTAGGCGATGTCATCCGCAAAATCAAGGTCTGTTAAAACTCTTTCTTGTACTCTTCCTGGGTTCTAGTAAAAAGCCAAGACGCTCTTCATTGCCGTTCAAAGCTTTTCAAATCAGTTTAGAATATGCTTATAAAGAGCGTTCCATTGCTCGCAAGTTAGAGGGGATCGGATATGTATACTCAAAATGGAAACACTGCAAGACAACTACACTACATAACACGACTGATACAGAAAGGGTTATAAACGGCATTGCTCCTAAACACATAGCGTAAATAGAACCCATTCGAGGATTGACAACCAGAAAGACGTTACTCAACTATGGAGGACATTCTGAGAAAAAAATGAGCTTAATATTTTGTGTTCTATTGACTTGTACGTGTACAATTTAATTGGCGTTTAACTTCAATGAGGATGTTTTCGAGTAACTCTTTTTGTCCTTATAATCTTTCGTTAATAAGAAATGTTGGTACAAATATCTCAAATGACCAACAAGTGAGTTACGTCATTCTTCTGGTTGTCAACCCTTGTAATATTTAGAGACTGCCAAGATTCAGTTTGAAGACACTGGTCAGATCCATTACATAGCCCAATGACTGACTTCGTGCCGTGTCAGTGGACTGACAAAGATGACATTGTAGCTAGTACGGGCAGTATGCGGTCGTACGGGCAGTATGCAGGGGTCGCAAATATAGTGTACTTTAGGTCCCAGAATCTGGCCTGTGTTCCAGTATCGGTCGATACTGTCACATATATATATAAAATGTGCCAGTATCGGGCGCTACTGGTACACAAGTATGTACCAGTATCGTCCAATATTGGGACAAATCTATACTAGTATGTACCAGTATAGCCTGATACTGGAACATATCGAGCGTTTCGGTGTTCCAGTATCGGATTATTGGAACAGTAAAATTGTACCAGCATCGAGTAATACTGTCACATATCATGTTTCAGTATCGTGTGATACTGGTATTATCTGAGACCTAAAGTACACTTTTCCCAGGGTCCCTTAACAGTTGGATAATATGATGCGTCCATTTAAACCAAATACCAAGAACCTCTTAGACGTCTCACAATGCTATCCGTAATTTGATATTTTTTCCAGAAACTGTAGAAGCATCTTTGTAATTTATCTCTCGAAGATTGATATCCGTGGTAGGCATAATTCATTTTATGTGCTACAAAATTAGCGTTGCATTTGTGCGTACGGGTGTCTACCTCATTTTATGTCGAACGTTGCCTTTATTCACTCAGGTGTCCACCTCACGTTTGGTCTACTCCCATGGATGTGGCAAACTTTATGCTTGTCTCACAAATTTGGCGCGCTCGAATTATACTGTAATCGTTGTGCATCAAGTGTACAAATGTTCGAATGTTTATCCTGTGTTTACTGTTGTTACTTTTTATGTAAATATGTGGATTTTTGTTGAAACTGTTTTAAACTTGTACAAAAAACTTACCTTATCCCAACGCCATACCCAGCATTTGACTGATTACCATAGATGTATGTTTGTTAGTACACGGATTGCTGTAGTATTATTTACATTTTATGTTGACGTATCCCTTTCGAAGCCCCCCTTTTCCTGGCAATCAAATTACCCATCTCGTTCGGTTGATATGCAGGGCACGTTCTCTTCAAACGCGTTCTCATTACACGTCTGTATGATATATTTAATGGTCAGTATGGCCTGAACGGTCTAATTGGATGAAACTTAGCGGAGACAGAAAGTACTCACATTATTTATAGGGAGCTTTTGTCTAATACATTGTCACCTGAATATGTTTTTTTTCTATTTCAGCAGATTTCTGTATTTTCAGTAACTAAATGTTTCCCAACTTCCCCTATTAGTATAAATGATTGTATTCACCTTCATTCCATACTAATTAGTTTAGTTTTTATGTTTGGGTTTGGACACCAATTCTACTCTTATGTCATTTCCTTCCAAATAAATTCTAAATTCATATAGGCGATATGTTGAAATTATTTCCATATACAATTAAAACTTTATACAGAAAAATAAACGATCAAACTAGAGACATCAACTTTGATCACCTTATATATAATGTGAACACATTTATAAATATGAACATTCAAGTTGCCTTACAGCTCAATGGCATATTTAATGAGTCTGAGAGTCTCTATAATGGAATTAATGCCTTATCATGCGTTTAATCAAATCTTTTAAAATGGTGAAATAGCTTACATACACTCATGGATAATTCCCTGACATTGATTGACTCCATAACTATTTTGGATAATTGTCTTTTATTGCCAAATTGCACAGGGCGTCCCAAAAGTCGCGCCACCATTTAAATGCTTCATATCTCAAACTATGTAAATTGCATGGCGAAAACATTAGCTCATTTAGATAAGCATTTTTAAAGGAAAACGAGTACTTTAGGTGTACTTCAGGTCCCAGATACTTATCCTCCAATCTGTGTTGCCTACTTTTAAATTGTAGTTTTTAATTTGTTGATTTTTAAATTGTTTTATACCTGTATGCATGTTTTACAATTGGTTCTGGTATTGTATATATCTTACCAGTTTTATCTTTTATCCTCCAATCTGTGTACTTTTAAATTGTAGTTTTTAATTGGTTGATTTTTTTAATTTTTTTAAATTGTAAAGCGCTTTGGGGTTTTTACGAAAAGCGTTTCTTAAATGCAGCTTAGAAGTAGTAGTAGTGGTAATACTATAGTATCGTTCAATACTGGAACATAAAACTTGCCAGCATCGGTCGATACTGGTACGATTTTAGTGTAGATCACATCGAAATTATCAGCATCACTCACCACATCACTTGCTTTAACCATATTTCAATCTAGCGCCATTATTCAACCATAATCATTACACATCAAGGTTCCTACGTACCTTATCTTCTGTAGCAATTCCTTTTTTCTAAATTTCATTTTTCTCGGCAATCTATCAATGCTCCTCACTTTCCACGCGGCAGGCGGCTGCAGACGAAAGTCCAAAATTTCACAAAATGTTTCAAAAATGTTAAATTTTGGCGAAAGGTTTCTGAAAATTTTGTTTTGTATATGGTAAAATTAATAACCGCATGGAAAGTGTTAACATACTAACAATAAACTTCCAGAATAAATTCATCAGGTTTGCAGGAATGAGATTTTCATTTTTCAAAACCAGAAATTTTACTCACGATTGCCAGTTTCGTGTGTTGTGATCTACACACTTCCTCAGAATAACCTCTTCTGATCCGTACTGCTTCCGGTTGAGGGCGCTGTTACAGTGATCAGTGGGTCGTAGACATGACTTAACCGGAAGCAGTACGGATCAGAAGAGGTTATTCTGAGGAAGTGTGTAGACCACAACACACGAAACTGTCAATCGTGAGTAAAAATTTCTGGTTTTGAAAAATGAAAATCTCAATTATCTAACAATAAACTCATCATTATGATATCATTGATATAGTGCTGCACTACAGCTACGTTGTCATTTTATTGATAATTGAAAGATTAGGTTCACGAAAGGAACTTACTTTAATGCTTTAAACTCGTGTATCACTTAAACGATATATTTATTTTTAGAATGTGTTAAAGTCACTTCACAACTTTACCGACTGGTTAAAATGACGTTTTAAAGAAGGTATCAACTAAAACCATGCAATAATGGTGTTGTTCTCATTTCTATATGGACATTTATATATTTGGTGAATTTATTCTGCCGTATGTTTGGGGTGTACAACCACCCCACTGAAATTAAGTTACTGATCTTGCTTAAAAGCTGTTCAATTATTTAGAAATTGTACAACATAATTTGGCAATTTGGTACAGAGGCCGATATGTGCATCAGTGATCAAATGAAAAATGTTACTCTTAAAAGGTCAGCTGGTGACCTAAAAGGACGGTATTTGAACCTGATAAAGTATGAACACCGAATTATCAGCACAAGCCTACATAGCCGGATTAGTGCAAATAGGATCTTCTTACAACACTTTTTCGTGGATACAAGGACTGCAATTAGACCATTATGTGCAAAACGATTACATTATGGACATGAATCCCCCTAATCAGCATATTGTTCGCCCTAAATCGACCATATGACTGTTCCTGCATTTTGTACAGGCAAGACCACAATTCTCCAAGTAGGATACCACAAGTCGCAATGATGTGAAGGAAGGTTCACATACGATCTATACAGTATTCAAAGCACTGAGTATCCGTAAAGTGCAAGAAGATCGTACTATGCGCACATAGAATTTCCTTGCTATAATAAGGCGTCATTTGTTCATAGGTTCTTATGATGTTGGTTAAAGCAATATTATGTGATCTTTTTCACATTTTTACACATATTTTTCTTTTCTTTATAAATGAAGTTTGACTATCAGTAGACACTTTCCTGGACTCATAAATCTACTTTGACTGTATTTTCCGTAAAAAATACCATCGCAGAACTTTACTGAATGATAATGTAAATCTGCTATCAATTTAAGGAATTTATTTCGATTTTCATCATAAAGCATTCTGTAGGGGTGTTCACTTGCGGTCGTAGCCGGAAACACTGTAAACGGCGTTAACATGGTGTCAAACCAAGGAATTATTTTTACGAACGGAAAAACCACATTTTATTTCATGGTTATAAATATAATTTGACCAGCAAAAATAATTTCAAGGAAAATAATAACAGATTGAGGGCGCTCCATGAAAAAAACATTTCATAATATGTCTTTAATAAATCCAATTCAGACCAAAATTCTTACGTGGTGCAGCGTTTCAGCAGATTTCTTATTTTACCGATAGTTTAAACGTTAGGTCAAATATATAGATAGGAGGAAGACTATCTAAAGTAAGACAGACACACTTGTATGTCAGTACAGCTACTTTACGCTGTTACGGCAATATCAAAATCGATTTTAAGCTGACATTTGGGATTGCGTTCTTACCTATCGATTACATAAAGCCGTTACATGAAGTACGGCTGCAACAGTTGAAGTCGACGGTTTTGAATGGCAGTATTTTGAATGCACATTACTTGATCAAATGTGAGGTCATTAGAATGTCAATAGTTCTATTTGAAAAACTACGATTTAAAACATTGAACTTGAAAATGATTAGCAACATTTATCGAACAAAAGTATTTTTTAAGAAAATAAAAAAGGATGGAAATAATATTTGTGAAACTTGTAACGAAATTGATCACATTGAAAGTCTTTTATAGTTGTAAGAAAATCAAAACAATATAGAAAGAGATTGAACAAAGTGGCAACAGTGTAATCTAGACAGAGATATTGCAAAAAGATGTAATTGGCTACCATAATAATAGTAATAATATTGATATCAATAATACGCGTAGAAGTGTTGCCAAATCAACTATTAGCAAATACCAATATGGGAAACATCCCAATATACTTTGTGTCTTATATTTAGAACTTAATATAGAAATATTCTTTAAAGGGAAGCGGTCATGGTGAGAATTCTAACGAACATTGAACAGCGCGCGGCGACTATTTGAATCGAAACAAGTTGGACATTGGCGCAGTCTGTAATTGTTCTACGTATGTTTACATGCAAGCGGTATTGTGTGCGACTCTACAACAATCTCTTAACACAATGTGGGTGGCGCGCTCAATCAACCATCCTTCATTTGATTGAACGCATTTTCTATCGTATGATGTAAGTGATGTATTAGTTATGAGCTAAGGTTTAGCTGGTACAAAATCGTCGTCAGCGGTTTCTTTTCCTCGCCATGCGCTATTCCCTTTAAGATTTGATTATGGGAAGTGAAATAGGCCTATGTTATATGTCGTTATTGAATATTTATGTTTATATACGATGTGATGTGATAATTAATATATGCAATACAAAAAAAGATTAAAAGAAAACATATCAATGTTAAAAATGAGAGGAAGTATGTGGCTGACATTACACATCGAAGCAACGCGATGATCTCATACATTGACTTTTTAATTTCAAATTAGACACAGATGATGTTATCCCTTTCAAATGAAGAACTGTCAAATTACGTCTCCATTGTGTTGAATATTGTTTTTATAGTTAAATGTACTCAACAAAGTGCAATGCTTTTACCGATCCAAAACTCTTATAGCCAGCATCGAAAATATGTATGTTTATCAGGCTCAGTTTAAAAACTCATATGTATTAACCAATAAATCCTTGATAAGTATTATATTCACTCTCACATATATAATTTCATTGTTTTCGAGGTTATAGAACTCTATCCCTATTTACAAAAATATTGATAACACGTTCGTTTTACTGGGCAGATCGTTTTCATCGCCCTTTATTCGGGGTTTCACTTATAATAGGATATATTCTAGATATTCAATTATAGTATATTAATCAACACATCCTATGGAGCTATCAGATTCAACATAACTGACGTACTCAGGTGTGTCTATAGTATAGTGTTTCGTTTCTAGGATCGTATTGTCAACAGTTCGTCGTTTCAAGTTGAAAGTCATTGGTCGTCATGTCACGCCAACCATTTGTTTAACTCTTTAACATTATAATATGGCAGCGTATGATTGATTTGGTTAATAAACATTGATAACTGTAAGAGTGGTTGTCTTTTAACAAGTATGTATTTATATTAAACGGATCCTTTTCCTATCATGTGTGGAAAGGTAATTGTCACATAGGCCCAATGAATTGATAAAATACGGACTGTGCATTTCTGCTGGGTTTTGTTATATTGCATGTTGTCTCGAGTATGAGAGTTGTCGTCAATTCAAAGTTAAAGTAAGTTTGCCCTTAAAAACAATTAGTAGTTGACCTGCAGCCTTACAATTAGGACCACGGGCCTAAAATCGACCCTTTTCAATCCTAGTGACGTGAGCATAATGTGCAGCACAAAGTAGTCCCGAAAAGATCTCACACGGCTATATCCGTTGTGCAAGTCCTCGCAACTGAGACAGTATCATAAAAGTAATTCAGAGAACACCCGGCTCTCAGTATGTGTAGGGGGCCTCGCCATTATGCATGTTATACATCATTGGAAATTCCTCTTATTCGGGTGCACGTTAGATATGAACTAATAATACAAATTGAGGCTTACGATGTTCATCATATTCCCTGACCCCTGTTTGAGATCAGGTGATTGAATTACTTATTAACGTAAACTGTACCAGACACAGAGTGACCGTATATTTAACCATCTGGTAAAGATTAATCGTCACAACCCCCTAAACACTTACATATGTAGCTATTCCCTGTCACTGCGGTCATTGTTATATGAATCTACTAGTATTAAACCAATATTAATATTTTTAATACGATGAAAACAGAATCTTTGGTTGTCTTTCATATAATTGTATCTGAATATACCAATTTGACAGACCGTTTTTGGCTAACAAGTAGTGATCACCATAGCACGTCACAGACCCTTTGGCAAAAAACGGGTTCTTTCAAAGTCACCGGCTACATTTCTTATTCGTCTCAAGTGATCGTCGACCGTAACGAATTGTCATTCCTTGATCATTTACACTGCCCCTTCTTGACCAATGAATGACGTCACTGCAACTTCCTACGGATAGAGTTTCTATTCTCAAGTCCATCTGGCTTGACCAATTGAATAATTTATAGTCCGTCCACAACAGTAACAACAGCGACCATTCACCGTTTTGGAACAAGGGTATGAATTCCGCTAAGCATAATTTAAGTGTAACATATTGAAATACTCTTGAATAATCGAATCGATGTTAAGTCATTAAACATAGCATCCCACCTTCACAAATGATTGAAGTGATAAAGTAAAGTAGTGAAATTAAAGAATGCAACATTTACAAATCGAAGGAAAAATTACAATTCTGAATTGTACGGCTTTATTTCCAAAAAAATCGTATGCTATTCCTTGATGAATGAACCAAACTGTCTGCTCTGAGTTGCAATTGAATATAGAGCACATTATTATTCCCAGACAAGGTATACAAAAGAACACACCGACGATTGCAAAATGAAGCACCTGTTTTCACGATCATTGAAATTCCCGATTGCCATGGACTGCTATTTGAAGAGATTACGCCCTCTATCAGCTAAGCACAGGTAGCGGATATCAGGAACACAAACATCTAATCATGCCAATATCATACGGTTGAACTGCTCCTCCAAATGTTATAAACTTATTTTTATCCGGGAACAGAAATAATAACATTAATATCTAAGACGATTTAACCTATAGTTTAATCAGTTCAAATTGGCGAGAAATATTTTATCTCTTCGTGCGCAAAAGTAATCCAGGCGTACGCGCGCGATTATGGTCACACGCCCACAATATTTGGCCACACGCACGCAATTTTTGGCCACACACACGCAAACGCATATGATGCACAGCGCGTTTGTTGTATTCACTCGCGCCCGCGTCCTTCTGTATTTATTTATTAACTAACAACAAAATACCATATTAAGGATTGCCGCTATAAAGTTGAGAAGAGCCGAAAAAAGCCATGTAGTGGTAGTGGTATCTGTTGACTACATACGGGTAATTTATTTTACTCAATAATCGATTGCTGAACAAATGTTTTAACCGTTCATAAATGGTGTACAATGATTTATCAATTAAGCCGTGTGTCGGTACATCAGCTCTATCACTCCGCATGTCAGTATGAGGACGGTAGTACTATAAAATATTTAGACAATTCATCACCTTATTATTTGACATAACATTTTGTTTGTTTACAATTAAGTTCACTGTTTTTGGCATTATCATCTTATTCATTATATCATTGTTCATTTTATTGTTATATTGAAATGGTATTCAGCTATTATATTCAGCTATCACTATTATTATCTGAGTATGAACTATGTGATGATGTGATAGATAACATTGATTAATAATCACACGGAGATGAAGCCATACCCCGAGCTGATACAAAACACACCGCGCAAATAGTAGAACTGAGCTCTTGTTCGCTGTGTAAGGCCAGGAAAAAGTATTAAAACTTCCGGTCAGTAGAATAGTCTTCTTTGCAGTCGTTGCAGAACACCGTATTAATTTGACGAAATAAGCTACATCTTTAATGAATATGGATGTTGGATTTTTGTAAGAATGGTCAATATGATATGAATGGTTAACTTGATATGCTCAGTTTTTTGGTTTAAATGACGAACGAATTAACAGTCAACATCAGATTGTTACAACAAAACGAGCATTGATTTTTGGGAGTTTTTACCAGTGATGGAGTCAGACCCACCTTTTCCGAGTCCCGGTTTGTTGTCGCTGAGGTATAATGGAATGGAGGTTTGGCTTATCTCTCCATTATGATCGTTCGCCGTGTACATCGTATGCGTCGTTCTTAAACTGTCCATGATAAAGTAGCAGAGTAGCAGAGGGTGTTCTATTGCCCACGATTTCATACAATAAGTAAACAATCTGCGCATCCCTCGTAACGAATGATACATTGTAATTTAAGCGATTAAGTTTTAAGTGATTTAGGAAATCATATAGGGGGATTTGGTCTCTATTTGTGCGTACATTAACAGACACGAGCTAGTAATGGTAGCGGCAATAATACTTCTGTCTAGATCAAGTAGTCCTTTACGGTGAATATACACATTAAAGTTTAATTAATTAATACTCGTCGCTATAGCAAATGATGTTTCCTTATTAAACAATATTGCGATTTGCAAATTGAGCAGATTACAAGGGTGAAATATAACTGGTGGGAGTTGAAGAACTTAAATCAGAAATGTATCGAGGCCTTTTCATATTTAATGTTGCCAAAGCAATAGGTAGGCGAGAAACGGATATAGCTTAATACTAATAGCGAGACACAGCGTCAAACTTTAATATATTAAAAATGTATGCGACCCAGACTGGGTCTGGTTTATTAGTTATGGGACTGGAATGGATACAATATTAATACATTACTTGACTTCGATATGCACTAGAACCCAAAAGTATTAGGACACTTGGTTATGTTGTCAAAATCATCCTAGATAGTAAGTTTTGACTGTAATATTTTACATTGAGTTGATCAAATGTTTTGCTGAATCTCTTCTCAAAACCCTTGTCCTTCTAGAGAGAAGGGGGGGGGGGGGGGGGGTTACCACCCCTCCTAAGAATTTTCGCAGATTGTGCTAAAACGCAAAGGACAGTGCGACCTAGGGCGTATAGGTGATCCCTTTTACATCCCTTGCGCTCATTTTGACGACACACAAAATTGAGGGTACAACCTTACCCGGGGTAGGGTAACCGTCAAAGTCCGACGGCCGACGATAGGGGGAGGGGGGGGGGTTGCCACCTTACAATATTTAAAAATCGTCATTTAAAAAAAAAATCTTAATTTTATGGTCCTGAATCTTATAGTATATGTTAGAAACATCATTTTCCCTCACTTAAAAACATAAAAACGGGTGAAATTCCGATATTTGGAACTTGTTTGGCGAAAATTTCAATGTACAGACGAATACAACGGCATTTTGGGTCGGCCATGTTTAGTGAGGTCATTGTGACGTCATGCGTGGGATGTTTGTACTTGTTTTGGTATGTATGTAAAGAGGATACCTCTAGCTATATCATGGGAGACCCCCTAGAAACAGCGTTACAAAAACGTCTCAGTAGGACGAGGGTAAATCAGTTCATGTTTCTCATAATATCTCCTTATTCCATTCCGTGCAATTGACAAAAATAATCCTAATACAGAATTTCCAAAGTTGCCAATAACTCAAGAATAATTAATTAACCACCTTTAATTACTAGTATATAACTTACTAATAAATCTCGTAACATATCACTTCAGACTGAAAGAGAGCATGAACAATTCTTTCAGTAGCCAACAAACGACTAACGAACAGCCATTACCTTCTAATTAATTCATTCCAATCCACATTATTTTAATGAGTATCTCTACTAAATTGACATTACTTCTGGTTGGTTAAGCGGAAAAGGTATACTTTAGGTCCCAGATACTGGTATACCAGTTTCGTTCAATACTAGAACATAAAAGTTGCCAGTATCGCTCGATACTGGTACGATTTTACTGTTCCAGTATCGGTCGATGTTCCAGTATCGGGGGATACTGGTACACATACTACAAGTGTAATTTGTCCGGTATTGAACGATACTGGTACATAATTTTGTTCCAGTATCGCCCGATACCGGTACATTTTATATGTCCCGGTATCGTCCCAATTGTACCAGTATCGAACGATACTGGGTGTTCCGTTATCGGACGATACAAGGACAGTCCAGAATCTGGGACCTAAAGTACACTTTTTCCGAAGCAACTTTTATTTAGTAATGAACTTAATCAATCCCATTAAAAATACATTAATTCTTTAGCCAAAAAAAGAAGAAGATTTGTACAGACTGTAACAAAAAAGTTATACAATTGCAATTTCATTTGTGACCCAATATTTAATCATGCAATGTCAAAATCATTTACACTGTGTGATAACTGATAACTCTTTTTTGTTACACCCGGTATGCGCGCAAAGTGTGTCTTGAGTGAAATTTGCTGATTTGATATGGCCGTGATTCCCATGGTGTTGTTTTTGGTTACATTAAACTGTACACCTAATTCTCTTTCTACTCAATGTCAAATTATGTTGGTCTCCTTGGTGGTGTAGCCGTCTTGAGTCTTGCGTTATATCGAAGAGAAAAGTGAATTTATTTTCAAACTTGGACATTTATATAAATAAGACAAATAGAACGTATTAAAGAAATCGAATTTTTAAGCTGTCACCTACGCACCTATTTTATTTAAAAGAATAAAATTATCAAAATACGTGCAAAACAAGCCTCGATTTCATATTGATTGGTAGTGTTTGACTGGTAAAATAAGAAGTTTGGCCTTTCTTATTCGACCTTTAAGCTTCCTAATTTGTCGACATGGTATTCGGGTTACAACAAGTGTGTCAGTTGGGCTTGAACTTAATATGATTGAATTGTACCCAAAATATTCAGCTCAGAATACACTGCGTTAGTTAAGATGTTAACTTCAAACGATACAAACTCATTCATGCGCAAACAAATCTCTCATTTAAGAACTACCATTATGACGCATACCGTATCAGTTGTCGATGCAACCCAGACATATTGATAGCTATTGCAACTTATCATAATCGGTTAAACCATGCAGTTTTTGTTTGAGAACTGAATTAGGTTTACATAAAATACATAATTATATCTATAGAGCAGCGGTGGAAACACCCACATGACTTTCCACCCGGGGTTGACTAGGTAGGAACTACACACTTTGTAGACTTAGAATATTTCTAACCCTAACTTTTACAAATGGAAATAAATCAGTTGAAAAAGTGGTCCTAGTGGGAATCGATCAATGGACCTTTGCATAGTAAGGCACTTATCTCAACCACTAGACTAGTTAGGGGTGAACTGGCCAAGACATGATTTTAATCCATCTTATTATCACGCAATACTACTATTATGATCGATACACAATATTATTAACAGAGCTGCGACACACATGATCGTCAACCCCGGGTTGACAGTCATGTGGGTATTTCCACTAAAGCATATATGCCAGTTGTTTCATATCTTAAACACAGACGAACTTTATTATATTAAGGGGGATGTGCACCTTCGTATAGCCTCCGTAAAACTGCCGTAACTTCTTCATTATTCATTTAATCTAGATAAAAGTATACATTTTTTTTTGCAGGAAAGGGTGAAGTAATAATGAAGAAGTTACAGCAGTTTTACGGAGGCTGTACCTGAAGGTGCACAGCCCCCTTAACAGAGTCGTCTGTTTAAGGATATCGGATGAACATAAGAGAACACCAATTCATCCGAGATACCGTGAAATAGTGTGTACAAGGCCCCTTTGGTTTTGCCAATGAAATTTAAGCAGACATTGCAAGTCTCAGATAGTTGCCGATAGGGAACAGTGTTCAGATCAAAACAATCAAAATAGTAACGAATATCTTGAGGGTATCACAAGTGGCGTTATGGTTACAATTTTTTGAGGGTAATGATATAAACGGCATATCTCATAAAGTTTCGTATGATAATTACACTGATTATCCATGACGGAAGTACCATTACAAAGGGGAAATTATTACACCTCATAAATATTCATGAACTAATCATGCCAAATCATAGGCCAATTCCTATCACAAGCACTATTTCCCTACAACCTCATCTCCAGAGTCACAGTGAGATGTAATAAATAAAAAAGTAGAATTTTTTCATAGTAAACATTAGCCAAATGTTGTAACAATTTTTTCCTGAACCTTTGCATGAGCTTTGAACAACATAGAGGTAAAAATAAATCTTTTGGAGCAATTTTCAGTTTTTTTGCTCCGTCACATTTTCATGGAATCGCCCATATACTTCTCTGGGCTTATATGATAGTTTTATGATTATTGGAGGTATAACGCCAATTTAAATAAGTAAGTATTAGGTATTTGTTAATTCTTTCCCATCGAAATTATTAATTGTTCGGTGGCCGCGTGTTTTTTCCCCGACAATTGGTGTAGGGGAATATGGGGCAACTGGTCCAAAATGAAGGTTTTTGTAATGGTATGGGCATACTGCTTTCTTTTGAACATTACGACTTATGTTGCAAAACTTGACATATATCCTTACCGTTCTACATGCCAAAACATTTGCAAATTAGCGTATTTTCACATGTGATATTCTCCAGATCTTTGAAGCCACCTCCTAATTACTGATTGAATTCACAGATTTGTATGGGCGATTTATGAAGATGAGTTTAGATCATGTTTAATGTACTTTATATGATTGATATAGATATGCAACAGAAAATATATACATGCAGTATTAGTGTCTTAACACTTTCCACGCGGCTATTAGTTTTACCATTACAAAACAAGATTTTTCAAAATGTGCAGTCGAAAACTTCGCTTGCTTTATACACCATTAGTATGTACTACAAAAACTGTATAAAACGCGGGTTTCATGAGACATGTATCGTTTTTATACGTTAAATAATATGAAAATGTGTTTGTAAAGAAAAGAAGAAAAAAAGAAAAAGAAAAAAAGGGATGTAATAAAACAAATACTACATGGTATGATCGGGGCAATAGGGCACACTATTTTCCCTCGGTACTGGCTACGGGAAAATAGCTTGCTCTATTCCCCCTCTACCATGTAGTATTTGTATACTATTACGTGATGCTGGAAACAGAAATAAACTATTGCTGATGAGACAGGATGACAGGGTGTATCCCAAAAAGTAAAATATATAATGTATTTTAGGAAATAATTGCTTGTGGAAATTCTAAAGCGTTATTATTGACAGCAATGGATCGAAAAGTACCACAGTTGATGTTTGTTTACTCTCAATAAGAATTGTCATGCGACTGTTTTGTTTGATTGAAAAAAAACCTGTAGCGTTTGTCCCATTCAATATAAATAACTTGACACCATAATAAATTATTTACTCTCAATTAGAATATTCGTAGACGATCACATGGGATCTGTCATTATCGGAGCTAGGCAGGAAAATATAAAGATCACTGCCCAATGCTCTTTTGCCTAATCACCTAATTCGGGAATCCTGTAATAGTTCTTGGAATCAGATATTTATTTGACTTCGTGTACATTGCTTTCTGGATTATCTATTCATGCAAAATTCGCTTTGTTAATTGTCGCTGAGGTATTTTGGAAAATAAGAAATGAATCATTCTGCTTATTTCGAGATAATCTTCATTAAATGCTTTTTAAATGTCCCATTAAATCCATGGTCAATTATCGTATTTCTATAATTACTCCAGGCTTTTATACGATGAGTAAACATTTTGCTCCTCATTTTTAATCTTTCATTCTAACGATACATTATATAATTCAAGTGATACACTATTAAAGTAATTAGCAAATATATCGAGGGCTTCGCTTTCCGTCTGTGCGTAAGAAAACATACAGGATTTTATGCAATAATAGCGTCAACAACACTTCAGTCTAGATCAAGGAGTTCCTTAAAGTGTATACAAATATTAATATTCCATTAATTAAAAATCGTCTCAATGCTATTGGGCAAATTATGACTCAGTATTAAACGTTGTTGTGATTTGCACAGTTATCGTTTGAGAAGATTACGAGGGTAAAATATCCAGCTGGCAGTCTGAAAACTAAAATCCCAAACAAACTGAGATCTGCATATTTAAAGATGGCAAAAGTGTATAATAGGCGGGCAACGGATAAAGCATATAATAGGCTTTACTTTGCTTTTTTTTGTTGTTGCGGAATTCCTACACCCTCGTGGACAGAGTCGGAGATGGTAGGAGTATAGCCCGCTGGTTGCAACAGCTTTGGTAACATATTTGATATGATAGAGTTAGGGTTCGGGCCGCTAATGAGAACAGCTTGGATTGGGGCATATTATATCAGCTTGGTTACTACTACTAGGACCGGACGAGGGCGTATATTACGCCTAGGAAAGAAGGAGTGTAGAAAAAGCGAGATCCGGTAGTGTTGCCTTTGGAACCGTACGGAATGTCCTCTGGTTTGAGTTGTTGTTGATAGAACTAAAGTGTGGAGGCAGGATGGTATTGCCACTATTCCATAGGAGATCCGGAACTGCATGATGATGACTTCGCTGTGAGTTCGTCTTTTGTACGGTGTCCGCCATTGGGGATCTTGCAGCATTTTGGATACACTGTGACGCAGGTCATAATCGCGTTTGACCTCTGTACAATGTCAGCCTTGAGTATGTGAATTCCATAAAGTTGAAGCGTACTCCAGAGTTACAAGCCTGTTCCTTGATTTTGGGTGAGCACTTACACCACGCATTGCCCAGCGTATGCTTCGTGGTGTAATCAATATTTAGCTCACTCTCGACACTCAAAGAGTAGAATGGATTTATATCCAAATATGGAAGATTTATATTCATAAGACACATACCATGGTTATGACAGCGAAGATACAATTTTAATCTATAAATTTGTCTCCAACGCAACCTTTATTTGTAGGATTCAAACGTGTTTGCATTTTGCCTTCAGTACATCCTGTAAATAATTTAGGTTAATCAACATACGTGCAAAAACATGTCTGCATCCAATACTGATTGATTGTATTTGACTGATAAAACGAGTAAATTGGCCTCATTTTGTCTTTCTTATTTGACCTTTAACTCTCTTAATTTGTCGATATGGTAGTCAGGTGACAAGAAATGTAGCAGTTGAGTTTGTACATAATATCATTGAATATGCAATGTGTTAGTCAAGATGTAAGTTTAAAACGATAACGAATCATTCATGTGCATACAAATCACCAGTTTGAGAGCTAATATTGCGACGGTTTCGTGACAGCTAAGGGGCAAATTACATATATTACTCTAGCCTTAAGTCGTCGATGCAACGCAGACATATTGATAGCTATTGCAACTTATTAAAAGCGCCTAAACAGTGTAGTTTTTGTTTAAGAACTGAATTAGGTCAACATAAAATATATATGCCAGTTGCTTTATATCGTAAATACATACCTTTATTATATCGTCTGTGCAAGGATATCAGATGAACATAAGAGAACACCAATTCATCCGAGATACCGTGAAATTGTGTGTACAAGGCCCCTTTGGTTACGCCAATGAAATGTAAGCAGGCATTGCGAGTCTCTTGCCTATAGGGAACCGTGTTCATATAACAAATCAAAATGGTAAAGATTATCTTCAGGGTGTCGCGAGTGGCGTTATGGCTATATTATATATTTTTATTTAAATGTTGATAGGATGTGGGTTATAGAGTTAATATAATAAACGGCAATAACACATAATTCTCCTCCGAACACGTCGAACGTATGCTAATTTCGCTGATTTATCTCCATGGAAGTACTATAACACACGGGAAACTATGCGTGATTTCGGAAATGGAAGTAAATTACGGTATTACTGATTAGAAGAGTGTATCCCTGTAACTTAATGTTATAAATGTATGTTTAAGATTTCCATTTTCAGAATTATCGTGTGTAGTATACCTGAAAGCATTATTCGTGCCTGACCGAGGAAATGACACATTTGATTCTTGCTTTCCTCTCATTAAATTATCTCATGATTGGTCTGATTGATGAACGCTTGATAGCCGTTATCGCTGTTCCATTTCAAATATATAAATAACTTATCAACGGCGGTCTTTCTAACAGTCAAATATATGAATTATTTACTCTCAATTAAGATATTCGTAGACGATCACATGGGACCTGTCATTATCGGAGCTAGACAGGAAAATATAAAGATCACTTCCCAGTGGTCTTTTGCAAGTGACCCAATTCAGGAATCCTGTAATAGTTCATGAAATCAGATGTTCATTTGACTTCGTGTACGCCTATTAGAAGTGTTCTTATATACTTCGTGTTATGTAGTATTGTGTATACCCACTGTAATGCCATGGAAGAAGATAGGGAGACACATTTGTAATCTCCAATTCGATACCATTAGTATCATATTTTCGAAAACGTTTGTGGATATGAGAGGAATAAAATACCATTGAGAGTATTTTATTGAAGTTGTTTGAAAGGGTGTTTTTTAAGAAATTTTGAAAATGTTCAATACCATTGTTCATCTCTAAGGTTACCTCTCGTCATATAAGTAGTTTTGATCCAGATAAATCCATCAGTTTATTATTGAGCTATATTGACTGTTTCACTGGAATTACATACCTTTTTCGAGGTATTGCTGAAGGCCTATGACAAAACATCAAGTAACCCTATTGTCTATTACGATCCGTGATTTACACATGGATTTACATACTTCATAGTGATAAACACACACATGGCTTCGCTTATGTGCCGTGCGCCAAAATAGTAGCCGCACAGCGCCATGATTACGATTGAGTGCATAAGTCGCTCGTTATAAATGCAAAAAAACCCGTATTAAAGCATTCCTTTACGATATTGGGACACCCTGTTGTAACGTCGCACGACAATAGCTTGACATATGTGAATTACTCCAAAGTATTTGATTTCAGTCACACACAAGTGACGTGGAATTTGCTCTTTCACGATTTTATGGAAGGATCACGTTGTCACATTTCTGACATATCTGTATAATAGCAGAGAGGGAACAAATAGTAGTTCTACAGGTTGTCGAGTCAGTGTAGTATTTAAATTTGTCTGCGGTAAACGTCATAATATATATTTGTTGCGAGTCCTTATAAACATACCGTACTATTTGACATCGAATTCAATACAATCTCATTTCAGTATACAAATCTATATCGTCGTCGTGCTTGTTTTAGGCCGCGAATATGCTTGTTCAAATTCAATCTGTAGGAGATTTGCTTTAACTACATTTAAGGGTAGAAACACATAGGAGTTCTTCCCAGGTCCAAGTATTCCTTTTTAAGATTCTCGTGAATTTTTTCTTCTTTCTAACAGCAGGTATATCTTAGTTCGCCAAATTTGTATTCAATTTGGGTTGATAACACGCGTTTCAAGAGCTCGACTGTTTGATTGAATCGTATATCCTCTTTTGAGGATAAACAGACTGAGTCAAAAAGACCTTACACTAAATTCAACATTTCTTCTGGCAAATGAAAGAGGACGTCGGGAAAATAAAATGTAATAAGATTATTTAAACTGGTGTAAGCATTGTGATGATTTGTAGATGGTGGATGATAGGATCATAGTGTGATTATTATAGGTTCGGATAAGAGGTTTATGTGCTTATGTCGTCTAATTAATTATAACTTTATTATCCACATTCTTTAAAAGAAATATACAGAAAATGTAACTATAACGCCAGTCCCATGTAGATAATCGTTACTATTTTGATTTTTTAATCTAAACACAGTTCCCTATCGGCCTAAGACTTGCAATGTCTGCTTAAATATCATTGACGTAACCAAATTGGCTTTACACACACAATTTCACGGTGTCTCGGATGAATTGGTGTTCTCTTATGTTCATCCGATATCCTTAGACAGCGACTCTGTTAATATAATTCTGTGTTTAGGATATGAGCAACTGGCATATTATGTTGACCTAATTCAGTTCTTAAACAGAAACTACACTGTTTAACGCTTTAATACGTTGCAATAGCTATCAATATCTCTGTGTTGCGTCGACACTAGAATTAATATGTGTAATTTGCCCTAGAGTCGTCACAATAGCGTCGCACTGGTAGCTTTCAAAATTCGAGATTGTTATGCACATGGATGAAACCCGCATATTACTAACAAAGTGGATCCTGATCTAATATTCAATACAAACATTCTCTGTTCCTGTAAGAATTAAAATTGGGAAGAACGTCAGTCTACTCTTAAAACCATCTCTTACATAAAACTGAAGAGTGAACTCAATATAGAGAATCAAGCCAAACTACAATCTTGGAAAAAAGTCGACATTATGTTCAGAATTTGTATTCTTCTGATCTTTAAATGGTGCTTATTTTGTCAATAGCTGAATAGGACATCTTAAACAACAATTAAACTGTCACAGTTTACACTTTTTATTATCCGGTACTATTATGAAATACAAAACAAGTCGATTTATTTGCGAGCTGGCGACGTGGCCTAATGGATATGTCGTTGGACTGCCACTGATAATAGCTTTTAAGGTAATGGGTTCGAATCCACTGACGGCGTACATATGTTTTGCTTTTTGTTTTGATTTAACACATTTATCTATCAATAACAAAATAAGTTAAGAAATAAATATAATCTCAACAACATGCACGCCATCCATGTCAGCGTTTTAGAACCGTAAACACTAACAAAATAGTACCAAATAGGATCGTTAATGAGAATCTGGTATGGAACGTTCATTTTACTGATCCAGTGTAACGGTACTCACGTGTACGTTTCGGATACGTCTGTATACTGGTGTTGACAAAGGATACAGACGTATCCGAAGCGTACGCATGAGTACCTTTACACTGGATCAGTAAAATGAACATTCCATACCAGATTCTAACAAAATAGGTCTACATGTAAATTGACATTTGGGGATTGTTTACAGTGACCGTTTCATAAATAAATCATTGTTTCGTTGGATACGGTAGCTCTAACGCCTATGGTTCAATCTTAACTCGTGTATAATATGAAGTTCATACGACATTCTATTTTTGAGTTATGCGAGACAACTCAAATTCAGATGATTTTATTTTTGCACTTTGTCAAGACAATCTTGGAAAAAAATTATTGGAACGTGTTACACGTTTGGGACATTATGTGCAGATTTTTGTTTTTCTCCTTTAAAACTATTGGATTTTGATATAGATATCAGAACAACCTTTATGATACAACTCATTGTGGGACATGATCGCATTGAGTTTGAAATGTAAGCGGTATTAAAAAACAAAAACTGTAATAGTTTTGAACAAATTAGTCAAACAAGCTACTGGTATTAGAAATAATAGGGTACTTTATAGAATTATTGATATCAATGTCATAATTGAATGATATAAATTCTGTTTCTATTTAAAAATCTCGACTACCCCGAGAAGTATTGCGAGTTGATATAGCATACTCACGGTCTCTGTATATTTTTTCAAGAACAGTACAATACAATAAAAGAAAATTGTTAAACCTTTTATAGTTATATTTACAGTTATCAGAATCATACCCATCAAATAATGTTGTGCACATATCTTATATCAGTTTATATTACAATAAACTTCTCGTTTAGTTTTAAAATGAGTTCAATTACGTATGTATTCCGGTATCTTGGGATTCCGATTTTACACGAAGCTGTCTAGTCTTGTCATCAAATATTAGTCTCGCTAACGTGTATTTCAAGTCCCAGAGTAAATACCACCATGCTGTAGTAATACATACATAGACCCCGCCTGCAGATCGTTAGTTATTGATTGCATTTGACTAATCTAGTAAATTTACCGAATTTGGCTTCTTGTTTGACCTTCTTGACATGTCGGCTCTAGTTATATTGGTTGGACATGATATGCAGGTAAATTTCCAGCACACAATATGCTGTTAGTTTTGATCGCCTGTATTCAAGAGAGTATTTCTTTTTTTGGAACAGGTGGGTTTGCAAGTAAATGCCACAATACGCATAATACAAAATTCAGTATTAAACATGCTCGTGTTCCACGAACTGAGACTTCAATGCAAGAGATAAACTGGTTCCTTCAGCTGCAGCTTTTCATAGTTATGGACATAGCTAAAAGCGCTGAAAGAAATTATTGACTATTTGTATCACATTAATATTAACAACTCCATAATTGAATGTCACGATTGTTGTGTCTGTGCAATCTAGACTACCTTGAGGAGTATTGAGTTTAATCGACGCATTTAATCTTAGGGGTATACATTACGTACTACCTAGAGCAACTGTAACCACACTTCACTGTAATAACAGTGTAATTATAATGTCGAAGGTTCTCGATGTTGTTATGCGCCATTAACACTTGTTACAGATGGTAATAAAATAAACCGTGTTATAAACATGGAACTACTAACAGTTGTGAACGGCTAGGCATAGGCCTACTTATATACTACTTACTTCGTTATTTATCTGCGGATTAGAGGGCCATATTGTCAATAATTCTATATATTCGTATGGGTACCATTCAAGAATATCGACAATATTTTATGGTTAGACTTTCTTTGGAATAGCTTGCTCAATGCCAGAATGGTAGAGCCTATTCAAATTCAAAGTAAAGACCTTCCGGAAAGGAGTCGTTACTCTGAGTTTCATGCCGATAAGGCCATCGTCAGACGACGGGATGATGGAAATTAGGTTGAATCGTAAATCCATATTTATGAGTATGTAATCCATGGTGTCGCTTTCCTCAAATTTCCATATCCATGCCCATGCTTTTAATTCTTATAAAATATAAAATTGAGCAAATTGTATACGTATCCTTAATATAGGTTTGATCATTCTGAAATCAGTATAATACTTTGTCCCATTAGATGGAATTATTTCGATTTTACATATCAATTGATGACATTCTTTTGAACAATTGTGCTCCAACTGCCATTAACAATAACTTTGTACCATTTTTGCTGCTTCACAACATTCCATGACCTCATTATAATGGCCTGTTTGACTTGACTGATCTTCTCTCTAGATACACCTACATATGCGATGAAAAATGGCACAGAAGTAGGTCCAGGGCAAGATGGATGTATTTTGATGATAATAATGATAATCCATCCGTATATGTGACGCTTAGAGTATATTATTAGAGTTGATTACATTTGATAATGTGTTGGGTGTTAACTTTGGGTAATGACGTAGATGTAGAGCTATGGATGGGATGATTACAAGCTATGTAATGGTATATATGTGATTGTGTTCACTGCTTGCATCAATGCCCATGGCTGTAACATAACTTAATCGTTCTCAGCAAATTTGAATTTTGGTTTTGATATATGATTTTGATTTGCGTAAGTTGCACCTTTAATGAATTTTGCATTTGTATCGTTATAGTCACTTTATGAGTTTGCCATAACTAAATCTTGTATAAGTTATGTCGAAGTGTTAATGTCCTTTATTGTCAAAATTTCATTTAATTACTTGGCAGATATTAAGATTGTTAAGAACTTAGTAGTAAAGATATATACACTACCTAAAAATACCGTACCTTTGTATACAGAGCAACGTTTCAAGATTCAGACTAAACAATAATTACGGGGTATAAGCCCTTACATACGCGGTAATCGACCTCTGGAGAACAATTGTAACGCCAATGGCCCACCATTTATATTTCGTGATTTGGGTAAAACCTGATTGGTAATAGCTAGCGCGAAATGGTGTCTTACATGGGTGAGGTAGGTCGCCCCCGGCGATGTCAGGATAACACGAAACGATTATAACAGACATTGACAGTCCCTACGGAGTCTAAGGTAAACATTTTCGTTTTATTGACAAAGGTTGCACTTTACGTCCAAATGACTAGACTTTGGGGTATTGGAAGCCTACGGGCCCATACATATGGGCGTAATTTCATGGCTGTATTTACATTACGGTGGGAGAATGTTCACGGTACAGGTATGTTTATGGTGAAAAACATAATATAAAACAGTCACATTTTAAGATATTGCTGTCTTGGACAATTATCTAATCTGAAATAATATTAAAAAAACATTGTCGAAGACATTTATTTCAATTCTCATCAACATTTCATGGCCGCAAAATTAAAGAATACGTTTCATATAAAACATCATTGTGCGGTAGTCCCATTACATCACACTATGCATGTCAGCCTAAACACTCCCGAGATTTAATGCAAATAAATTGGATGAGGCAAATTCTGATTCTCATCCTCATCCTTCCACGCTGCTTATCTTCCAAATATACAAGCTCAAGTATAGCTCCAGGCACCTTCCTTGATAACAAGCGTTAAGTGTAAAATGCTGTACGTTCACTCGTCTACCAATGTTCATTTTGTGTTTTTTAAAATCAACGCTGACATTCAGAAATGTTTAGTGTGAATGTCGATGTCAATCAAAGCATTTCGAAAGCTCTAACCCCTCGGATATAACCTTATGCACAAATGGCAATCAAATTTAGTCTCATATTTACTTGACATTTCTATACAAACCTTGAAGAATCGCACCTCAGGATGGGGATAAAGATACCAACAACCACAACCAAACTAAAACTCAAAAAGAAAATCATAAACGAAATCATCGTCAATAATCATCAACAACAAAACAGAAACGTTAACAAAACATTTTGGAACCAACCAATCCACAGGATGGGCGGCGAAGAAATACATTATTGAAAGTAGGTTTGTCCATTATATGTACATCTCTCTCGTTATCAGCCGAAATAAAGTGAGTCTTGATCCATTTTCTCATCATACCCCAGCAATTTACCCTTAATGAATGTAGTCTATTTCTAAACAACAAAATATCACTTAACTATTATATGGGGTCTGACATTAAGTGATTCCAAGTAGAGCAATCAAAATCAAGTTGTCCGCCAGGTATAAAAGTAAGAAGGCACGCAATTAATAGGTGTCTCAATCGCTAGACGCTGTTTATCGATAGCAAGTTATCTACGAGAGTAGTGTGGTTTTCCCGCATCCAGTGGTACCCGCTAAGATGACACACTGTTGAATTGATATAGACTTATAATGATTGTAGTTTTACCCTAATACCAAGTTATCACTTAACTAGTATATGATGTTTGACATTAAATAACGCTTAGCAGAGAAATTAAATTCAAGTTGGCCATTAGGTATACGAGTTAGTGAATAGACGTGTAATTGATTCAGTGTGCTGCTCGTTGGAAACTTCTAATTGGTAGAATATTATGTGTGAGAGTATTTTGTGTTTTTCTTACCGAAAGCGCTGATACACATGGAGATATACCGCGTAATTAGTATTGTGTTTACTCAAATCAATTTGAATTGTTATTTAAACATATGCACCAGAATAACACAAAATAACAATAATGTTAAGCATAAAAATACGTCAAGATGTATTTAGTTGCTTTACCAAACAATAACCTATCATAGGTATCGCTCTATGGAGAATATCTTCCTTCCACTGTGTTTGACATAAGAAAACGCCATATGGAGCAATCAGAATCAAGTTGTCCGCAAGGTATTGCAGTAAGAAGGCATGTAATTGATAGGTCTTGCGATCCTTAGAAACTCCTAATCATAGTATTTTATCTGCGACAGTAGTGTAGATTTACCTGATACGGCGTTACCCGTGAAGATAAATTGTAGTATTGCTGTTTATTTCGTCGAATTGGGACTTGTACTATTCGATATCACAATACTGTTCCTTGTCAACTGCTAGCAACAGTATTGCACACCGCAACATAGTTCTTTTAACTGATGAAGACTTATTAAATGTTTTCTTAAAACAAGGCGCACGCAGATTAACATTTCGATATCATATATGCAGCATACAAAGGGGTGACAGCCGTTACGTTACATTGAAAGCGATAGTCTTGCGATACAGGTCAAAAGCTTTTGACGAAGTGATAAGTTTCAAAACATCTTTCCGCTACAGATATGCAATCTGTATTGCTACAGTATGTATAAAATGCTATGAACCTACATCGGTAGTTCAAGATTGATCAAGTATTGTTCAACAAATATTGAGATTATGTTGGTCAGTACATTGTAACATAATTAGTATTCTAATATGTTGTATGTCTTAAATTTACACTTCAGATACAATTCCCGAGCATATCTTTATTAAGGTACATTTTGATGTCCATATGAATGCTTGAACTTGTACAATTTCTTCAATGATATAAATAACATGATATGTACTTGAAATGATTCGCAAACGTCCATGAAACCGGAAAGCCACCTCACATAAATCGATAGACTCATTTCAAATCAATACGGTAGAGAGGACATCGATAGCCCAAGACATATGAGTATGATGACGGCCACTTAACTTGATGACGTAGAGCATGAGTTATTACTGCACACTACATGGGTGTATAAATGCAAACACTTTGAAAATATCTGTAGGGGGTTATTTACAAAAGAAAACCCTTTCACTATCACTCAGGAATTCTACTATAGCTTAACGGTTCTATATCCACATCGACGAAATAGATATGTTGGTGCGAAGACAACCTAAAGGTTTAATTATAAGTCATGGCGGTTTCATTTGTCACACTACGAAAGACCCAGTGTATTAAAGCATGTATCGTCTAAGTTGTATTTGATACGCGAGCTATCAGACGGGTTATTTGCATATCAAAACACAGGTTTTTCTATCGGATATAGTAAGTCATGTTAGAAGAAAATTATTTGTGTCTCAAATTGTAACGTCACATAAAGCTTTTTATGTTTTCACATTACACAGGTATATTGTGGGATCATTTGATGGTTCATTGAGCACACTCGAAATAATAGTGTAACTTGCTCTTATTCACATCAATTAGAATGTGTTGTTCTTTAACTGATCATTGATACCAGGTATTCACAGTTTATGGCGTCAGAATAAGTATTGCAGTATAACGTATCATTATCATTATTATTATCATTATCATTGTCATTATTAATATCAGCATCAGCATTAGCATAAATATCACTATCCATATCACTATCAATATCAATATCAATATCAAAGCCCATATTGTATTGTTTGTCAACTCTTCTGCGAACGTCATGTACCGCTGATGATCGTAAGCCATCTATCTTCAAAGCTGATGATAATTGGTGGTGCATGCTGTTCGCTGGTAGAGTCATGTCTTGTTCATTTATACCTTCTTGATATCATTGATACTAGTATGTTTAATATATTGTTGTTATGTTATGTTACTAAGTACAGATGAATGAAAAATAAAAAGAATGGGACGAAAGTATTAATATCATATCAATATCAATATCAATATCAATGTTAACGTCAAAGTCAACGTCAAAGTCAACATCAACATCAACATCAACATAAATATCAATATCAATATAAAAATATCAATATCAATATCAATCAATACCAATACCAAAATCGATATCAATATCAATATCAATATCATACCAATATCAATATCATTATCAACGTCAACGTCAACGTCAACGTTAACATCAACATCATTATCAATATCAATATCAATATCAATGTTAATATCAATATCAATTATCATAATCAATATTATAATATTATTATTAGTAATAATGCAATTTGATTTAGACTATGTTAGATTTGTTATCTCTCAAAATATTCTAATAGTTTAAAAGTTGGTGTAGGTAATTGTAAGGAACAGTAGCCATTCTGATAAACCGACATTTTAAGCATTCAATGGGTTAATCTTTTACTCAAATTTGACATGAATACAAAAATACAAATTAAATCTTCTCAATTTTATCAGAAATGAAAAGGTTACATGATAACAATCATCATTCGATGCCGAAACATGTATCGTAAAACTTTATTTCTAGCCAGCCAGCTGATATAAAGATGTCTGAACATAGCTTCACTCACCTATGACAACGGTAAGTTTTCTATAATTCCACATGGACATGTTTCGGTAATAATTTGTCATAATTGTAGCTGCTTAGAAATAGTAATGAAGCCGCTCAAAACGTCCGACATTCAAATTACCAGTCCAAGATTAAATTGTCGAGCTTAAAAATATTCCCGCGCGACAAATCCTACGGGGGCTCCTCCCATTGAAAATCCTAACATCTGACAGATATGTAATCATCGATTTTTTTCTAGCTTCATTGAATTTATATTATCCGGTAGTATAGTGGGTATATAAAGGAATCGTGCCGTTCGCGTTAAAATTCTCACTTGGCAGTTGATTTCATGTAGCAAGGTTCACGGTGTAATGAACTTAACACTGTCGTCTGCTTAGACCGATGTCCGCCGAAAATGCACACCCCCGGAAATAAATCCGAACACGTGACATCCCTCTATGTACGCTCGGCCTCGTTCCCGAAGAATAATTCGTTTTTACCAAAGAACGGGATTACGAGAAGTTGCAACTCGTCGAATGTGTGTGTGTGTGTGTGTTTTTGTGCATTGTGAATATTGCATGGCTCTGGTGGAATTTCTAAGACTGAGATCAAAATGCCTCAACATAAACTGCGATTTGCTTTTGAGGATGCGGCCGGGCCCGCTGCCCGAAAACGGAGAGAAGAAAAAGAAGCCGGTAAAAAACAGAAGAAATTTGCCCCATCGAACGCCGAGGTATGCAGGTATTTGTAATTCATAAGTATGAAAAATCACGGACGCCGTACCAGGCGATGATTCCGTCGATCATGTATGATGCGATGCCACTTGTTTAGGGATTAACACGTTAGGTGGAGTTGATATGGATTTTTAAACCTTGTGGCGGTAAAGTTTATGAATATTTAAATACAGGAAGTTATTATAATTCATCAATAATTTCATGATTACAAAATTCAGTGCATATAATAACACGTGCTTTGACCTTTAATCGATTACCGTAATTTAATAATTTTCACAAATTCATTTATAAAGTGTGTTGATTCATAAAGTTATTTCAAATGGTTCAACTTATCAAAGTGTGTATAATATATGCATTTATTCATCTTATTACTTATTATCGATTACCTTCATTATTCGTGCACCCTTTTGATTTCAAAATCATTTTACTGTTAATAAGAAAGTACATAGATTAGAATATATAAGTCAAACGCAATAATGTAAGCATGTAGCTATCTTTAAATGATATTGGTGATTTGATCTAATAACGATCACACTTAATGTCCCTTATTTTAGGGTGAAGGGGTTGACCTGATGGGGTTCGGAACACCAACTAAGTCTAGCCCTGGAAGCGTGGTAAGTAAAGTTTGATATTTTTGTTTTGTATCGTGGTCTTGGATATTTGCTATATAGGTATAAGGTAAAGTAGACTCTTCTATGACACTTCGGAGGACTTATGCACACAGAAGTTTGACCAGGTAAGTAATTGTGTTACACTTTAAGACACCGATTGTAACAAATATTTAAACAGTACTACGTGTATGTTATAACAGCAATAAAATGATAACAACTATGAAACAATCAGCATTCTTGAAATAATTATATTATGATTGTTAGGGTTTGTGATTATGCATTATAAATCAAGAACCATTTAACTGACACCATCCATTACCGCAAGTATACGTACTAAATTCTTTAACTCGCCAAGCCAATATACACCTCAAATATTACATTACAACTCTCCAAAAACCAAGTTCTATTGTTACCCCTTCCCCACAAAATAACCTACTCATGAAACACTATTTTATGATGCTAGCTATGATTCTATTCTTGAATATATTATTGAATGTATTAACCACAATAAAACTAGTATTCATCAAATAATGAATGTATCTCTAGAAGAAAAAAGCGGTGAATGAATTGACGTACACTTCCGGGGCATTATGCTGGTCAAGACATATTGACATTTACTTAAACTGAATTTACTTCGTACGCTTGTACATGACACGGTGTGATCGCATTAAGAACACTTTAACAACAGTAATGTGGCTAGGTACAAACCTCACAGACGTTAACAGTACCTCTATATTAGCTAAGAAGCTAATTCCTTTCACCACATTAATATCATACAATAAAAATGTGGCCACATTGACAAAAATAAATACAAAATGGACTCTTTCTATTAGATAACTTTGATTACTGTTTATAAATCCAATAAAACCTCTCTGGGAGGACCATCGATTTTGCTCATTTGAAATGCTAATCGGGCTAAATGTTGTTGTGGTTACTGCGAAATTCGATTTCTGTATTTATTCATTCAATTAGGTCAGTCACATTTGCCCTTGAATTCTGGAATATATGAGATAATGCCCACTAACATAATACAGAAATGTCAATGCCATTTTGTTAATATGTGGCTTTCAACACTCAATAAATTATACCATCTTAAACACAAAAATACAGTAGAATAAAAAATCATAAAAAACAATGATATGAATCACAATTTAAAGGGATTTATTGCATATTTATCTCGTGATCTTACTAAAACATCGGAGTTTTGTATACTGATCTGTTGAATGCGTACATTACGCTATTGTTTTGCATATTTACATCCACAACTGTTATTACACCCTTATTAGTATAAAAATAAAACCATGGCAACTGATTATTTCAAAAGTCAAACCGACACGATATCAAAACTCGACGGTTTGTAAAATAGCCCTAAGTGACATTCAATGTTTACATACCAGTAGTACAATTATCTCACAGTGTATTTGTGTTAAGGAGTGCCTATGCGATCAATATTTATACAGGTTGGGCACCTAAGGGGTATTTGGGAAAAATCACATATTTCTTCTTATAATGTAAACCTTGTTTTCCCGCTCTTTTTGTCCTTGCCAAATAAGAGAGGTGGTGGGTAAGTTTACACAGGCCCTGAAGATATGAGACATCCCTTAGTATTGTCATAAAGGAGTGTGGATTTATTACTTTTTTGATGTGATGACTGCTTGACACGACTGCAAAACGTGTATTATGGATTCAACCAATTTATCCCATCATATAACACCCTCAAAATATAGTTCAAATTCATCAATATCTGATTTAATTTTTTTTAAACAATAGTTACAGTTTGTGACGGATTAGGCATTTGCCAAAATGGGAATAATCTAAGTCAACAAAGTGTGGAGAATAATTACTATCATAACAGCGACTGGCATCATATTGATATAAACTAAAATGTCAATGCAATTTAAATAGCACATTTTAAGCCTCAACACGGATGTTATATTTTCGACCCCGCACTGACCTCAATTAGGTTGTTCCTGTGCTTCAGTATATCTTTCTAAATAGCTAAATTTGTGTTGCAAGATATTATCCATTAACCCACCTTTTTGTCTTTCAACTAGAAACTTGCATGAGTTGAGTGCTGTGACTCTACAATACAAGGCGGATTTGACGCACAATTGGATTTACCACGGGAACATATACCCCCAGGGTGCACAAAATACACCAGCTGGGTACTCATAAAATTGAGAGCCTTAGGTAGGCGGCACAAAGCTATTTATAAAGGTTTTTGTTGTTGAAAAAATGTCTTTCATTCAATTTTATGAATTGTTCTAAGTATATGTAGGAGGAAGCACGTATCACCGTGTTTAAGTACCTGTTTATGTATTGAAATGTATTAAGCCGATACATGTATTGCCTAAAAACAAGATACCTTTTATAGCTTTTGGTAGCTAAAATATTATTTCCTTACGGCAAATCTGATTTTATCTAGTTATCCAAGAGAAGTTGCACAACCCTAAGACGTGCTACCAATTCACGATTTCCCTCTTGTAAATCGCTGAGAAATATTCTAAGTGGTGACCTGTCAAATTGCACTTGCCGTGGTTCCCCGATCGGTAGCTGTAATTCCTGTTTATTGTGGTATAAGAACATAGTCCTAGTGGGATTAGTCTAGGCTGTTAATTTGTATGTTGTGTGGTAATTGAGAAGGGGCGACGATGTTGATATGCAAGGGGGACTAAGGTAATATGTAACTTGTGTGGAATTTTAATACATACGATTATGCTTAGGTTGAAATCAACTTTCAGATAGGAGTATAACGTTAACGTGTTACGTGCTCGAGCATTCCTTCACTTCAGAAACGCTCTCAAGTGGAAGAATCGAGCCAGGCCGGGACTTTTTTCATCAAAGAAAAACAGGACTACACTTCTTCTGTGACCCTATTGCCTCCATTGCGCCCTGAGGTTACTGATTTAATAAGCCAATTGGCATATCACTATTAACGCGGAATGTGAGATGTTTGTAACAAGGTGTATACAGGTTTATTGAACACAGGTATCGTCAGTATGAAATATGGTCTTGTTCTATATTAAAGGGTAGCCCCCTATTTTATGTATAGAAGAACTTGGCACAATAGAACCCCATCAAGTCGAGACATGTGTTATCTCCCATTACGTATTTAACTTTAAGCCAGTGTGTGCGTCTCGGCGGGTTTCACAGTAGACGTTAGCCTTTGGCGTAATATGATAAAATATTACTGTGTGGAGGTGACTTCGCAAAATGTTGATGTCAGTAAGAGAATGGGATTTATATGTGATATAATGCCTGGATGAGATTCCATAAAACCGGCCTCTATTTAGACCTCAAGAATGATCAGTGCTAAACCCTTCCCTCAAGCTGGATGATGGGATTAGACGCGGTAGGAAGTGGGGAATCGCCATTGCTCACAGGAATCTGTCAAAATACTTGGATTACCCGCCAAGTGAATGAATACCTTGCGGCTCATCAAAAGCTCAAGTCGTCTCTTCCTCACCACTATATAGACAGCGAGCACTAATAATGAGGTCAATGCATGAATAAATGGAATGTTAGTGAAGGAGATGAAACGGCGATTGCTCTCTATCTAAAAAAAGCGTGTTTTTCTTAATCATTGTTATAGCACTCCTTTGAAACCGAACGTATTCCCTTATAACATTCAAATTAAAATATACTACTGTCAGACAAACTAGTCAATCAGAAAGGGACAGTGTGGGGGGGGGGGGGGGGGGGGGGGGGGGCATGACGATAAATCTGACCAATGTTACTGTGTAACTACCGAAAGGCTAGTGTTTCACTCAAGTCTATTGCTACGCGGATGACCTTCTTTACTACTGTTTCATTCTCATCATTGTTATATTTAATTAAAAGAGAAATATAGGACAGGAGTCAAACGTCATTGTGTGCTGTAAATAAAGAAGGAAACCAAATGATGGCCTCTATAAACAGCAGACGATGAATCAATTGTAGGCGCACGCGCTATATAATTAAAATATTTCCATATGTAAATAAAATAGTTTGCCTATATTAACAATGATTATTGTAACTAAGAACATACGGGATACAATAGTTCACATGAACGTCGTATTGATATTTGCGTACGAGTTACCCGTGATTAAACGTGCAGAACACGTGAAATGGGCCTTATTGACCGAGAAAAATATTTGAGTTTTATTATTTCTTAGCAGTATATATCACTCACATTATATTAACTATCACAAATATTAATCCATTAGTGATCTTAAATAATATATTACAAAATAACAATTTTCCACGAAAATACTACTAAGTAAATGCAAATGTGTAAAGATATTAAATTCTTATTTCACCTTTGCTAAACGAAATTATTTTGTCCGTTTTAACATTCAACAATATTACACCAAAATATATGACCAGTTTATCCGATATTCTTCTTCGCTAATATGGTGACATCACCGCGGTATTGACCATAGTAGGCTACGCAAGTTTGACAAGACACTGCTGACATATTTGGTGCACTTGACATTTAGCAGCTTACTAATAAATTGTCTAATACTCCGCATGAGGTGTCAAAATGTTCACATCGAAATTTCGCGTTTTGACGGGAATTATTGACTTTTTCATGTGTATTTAGTCTTCAAATACTCTATGCTCATGGTTTTATATCATATGACACAAAACTTCCACTGTGCAAACAGTCTCTAGTCTTTTGCTATGCCATTTTATTAATGTATTATGTTTTAGCAATGCAATGTCCAGTTTAGTTACAAGTTCACATGTTAGTCCATCCAATTTTTGTCTTTACAATGCTGATTATTTATAATTATATCCATGCTGTTATTATTATATCCATAATTGTTGCTTAAAGACCATTTTTGTTTCAGTTTATAAGACAAATTGATTGACCTATACTGCGCTTTTCAAAAAAGAGATGATATTTGCATTGCCAAATCAGTTTGTAAATATTATCTTTTTCAGGTCAATCCATTTCATTCCATAGTGGTTTCTATTTCTCCTGCGGTAATGTAACGCTTTTTGGAAGTGATTGAAACAATAAATTGTCAGACGGCCCGTTATTGGAAATTGCAACTATCTCCTAAGCGTCAGTATATTTCCTGGATAAAATACCGTGCCCAATATTAGTAAAAAGCTGCTTGCCGGTGGCTTTAGATACTTGCTATCGACCGTGGCTTGGAGTCGAGTAGTCTACTTTCTTTAGAAATCTAAGAGTTTTCAAGCTTCTTCGCAAACTGCCACAATATCCTTAGCAGTGAATTCAACTTTAGAATTGAAAATTTTTCGCCACATAAATAATTAATTATTACTTGAACCTATTTTTAACCCTCACATGAAAGTTTTATACATTTAAAATGTGTCTAACAAGTTTAGAGATTTTCTACGAATGATATAGTGGGTGTGGTTTTGGATATCAACGGGCGATTTGATTGGGTTTTGACAGATTTTCAGCCAATACGCACTATATGAGACTAATAATATATTGTTTGGGGCGGGGCTTCATTCTTACTTTAAAGTGCGTATAATGTTAAATCGCACCCTACACAAACCTAGCGGCGTATGCGTTGTGGTGCGTATAATGCAGTATTGCCGTGAGTGTGTGTGCTAAAGAACGCGATTATTTGAAGCAGGAAGTTAGTAAATAACTCGGTTGATTCGCCGATTTTATGGGGAAATATGTGGTTGTTTAATTATGAATCTAACAAAAATCGTTATTTTATGATAACAGATCAAAATAACCAAAACTAAATAAGAATGAGAATAAAATATAGTTCGTAGCTGTTTTGCTATATACGTTGGTCTCATAGTGCATGGGCTGTACCATATTTGTGTCGTCGTGTTTGGCCGCCTGATAAACGTTAAATGATCTATTCTTGTTTAGTAGACGCAGCCTTCTATTCTGTACTTTGTCAATAACAAAAGACACGTGAACAATTGTATGGGAGACCACAAAAGTGACTATATATATATAGCATTTCCAAGATTCTAATTTGGTAATCAAACGTTTCATCTGTAAATCCACAAAACGCCTCGGACAGATCGTGCTGAAAACGGCAGTTATAATAGTGTTTCAGTGATTGGTGTATCCTCCAGAGAAGAACCAAACTATTCAGAAATCAGAAGTCTTATGTACCACCCTAAACTATCTGCTATAACTAGTGTTGCACATTATCACTTCCCGTCCCCTAGGGTACCTACTACCGTACCTTGTTCCCGTGAAATGATTAACTTGAATATATTATAATCTTTATATCTGCCTTTTCTGATCTTAGCAATTTAATTTGCACCACTACCTCTATAGGAAACACGTTGCACTTTGGAAGGAGTCGCGCGCGGACCTTATCGCTGATATAATCCTTTTTGAGTAATTGAACAAAACGTGGAAAATGAATGAAACTGCTACATCTAATCAATCTGAGTTTCTCCTTTTATAGAATAAGTAGAAAATATAGAATAAATTGAAATGAATTTAGGGGTAGATATTCTTCCTTAAATTTTCAAATAAATAGCAACAACTACAATACACTTATCAAACAGTGTTCTTTATCAACGATTTCATAGCTATTAGTATTAGGAATCTTTGGAATTTCAGATGCAGTATTCATCAACAAATTGTGAATTACAAAACCAGAACTTGAGATATATGAACATTACACGACACATTCCACAGCACTAAATATGCCCTGTATATTACAACCATCCATTGCTGCATCAAATATGATTTCAACGATTATTCATGCGCATGCACATCTGAAAATTTGCTCTTTTACATGATTCAATATAATATGTATGGGCAGAGAAGTGGTTAATTGAATATTTTGCACTGCCAACGAAATCAATATCAAGTGGAAAAGTTGCAATAGGCATATTACGGATCTAATGGCATCATATGTGAGCCGACATAATATCCTTACACATCGCCAAAGCACTTGTTTTTGCATTATCTGTATAGGGATACACCTACTATTATATTTCAGATGTGTATCATTTCTGTTCCGCGCTTTGTTAAGTATAATTATTTCCATGTCAAAGCACAGAATTCGCTTATTAACAGGATGTGTATTCCGGTATACAATCTAACAGTATTAAAGTAAATGGATTAAATGACATTTATAGTCAAACCCTTCCATGTTTACCGCGTAAAGCTCATAGATAGAATGTCTAATTCTGTATAGCAAATATAGCGATTAGTGTTTGTATGACGTCACCACCCATCAAGTAAAAGTTGACCTAGTATCTGTGGCATGTTTAGTGGTATAACATGTACTCTGACATCATCGATATCGTATTGTTTAATCATGTTCATTGATGAAGAGGATATTAAGGTCGTATTGGACTACACCTGGAGATTCGTTAAAGGCTGTGACCTACATCGGTATGGCTTTAAGGGACCACAATATATTTCTAGTCCAACTACCTCCAATGTCATCTTTTTTGGCGTGAGTGACATAGTTTATTATCACTTTTTTGAGGTAGAAATGTTTTTACATCTCAAGAACCTATGGCTGCAATATAATTATTGAATCTCGGCATTCGTGATCTTTTAATAGTTTTGTTTTATCTCCGCAACTAGCAGTTAACAAATATCTGGCATCCGTATTTGGCAGAGTATTGTTGCCTCGCAATGTTTCCTTTTGGATGCACATCCCGATACCGCACACTTGCAAAGATGGATAGTGCTCATCAATTGAGTTCAATGTAATGGTATTGAGAAAGCTTAAGGCTATATTCAATAACTGCATTATCTGAAAAAAATATTCAATTTTGATAATGGTAGGACTATTCCGGCAACATTACATATCCTCGTAGTTTTTCCTTTGAGTTGAAAAATGGAAGCAATTATATATTCTTCTACGATTGTTTGTTTAAAATGGTCGAGATAAAGCTATGATTGCTCGATATCTTGTTTAATACTTTCTACCCCGATCTTCTTCTTCTTTTAATCTACCGTCGTGTATATGCTACACATTGAACGATTGATATCCTAATTATTTACCTTCATCGTCATTTGAAATCATTCTGTAGCTATCGCAATCGGCATGTATTTAGAGAAAGAACCCGGTTTAGTATGTTCACTTTGCTAAGAGCAAAATGTACTATAGTCACTGCACTGGAAATGATACAGCACCCTTTAATATTTTATTCATAAGGTTTCTGGCTTATGTGACACGGTTAAAAATTGAGGAATTAATGTAAGTCTAAACACGCTATTGATGAATTGTTTTTGAAATGAAAATAGATGTACTCATGTTTTGACCTGGTTAATAAAAACTGACTGTTCTTTAGATAGAATGACCTCAAGCACAGTAAACACGTTAAATACCTCCGATTGTTCGTTTCAATTAAGAACTAAGAGAACATGAATTCCGAGTGCCATTGAACTATATCAGCATTATGTTGCTGTTACAGGACTTAAATAAAAGGTTAAGTGCAGCCGATGATAAGAAAATCTGTATCTTATCTTTTTTCTTGGTTTTTGGCAGTGTCTTCGCATTAAACAAGTAATGGAGATATTGAGACTGTACCCTCCATTATCAATGCTTTATTTCTGAATTAGTAGAATTTAATTCCGAGAGAAAATGTTCAATGTCACTATTTAAATGTTTCAATGAGGCGCCTGAGACATACCCCAGACATTGTACATGCACCTTCTTTTGTATAGCCACCTGCTCTATTCAATTCACGGCTGACCTTTGATTTGAAAAATTAGTGTAATTGAAAAATTGTGCCTAAGCGGTTCAGGAATGTTAACACAGCTGCAGAGTGCGCGCATTACAAAAAGCGGCGGAATGGTGTGCACGGTATACTGCATATCGGTGGCCCAGCGTAGCCATTGTCAGAAAGTCGTAGGGTTATCGGACGTAGGTATAGTCTAGTAGCAGTCTGTCAATCTTACAACAGCTGACCTTGGAATTAAATCAATATATCAACCTTCCGGGATGTCTAGAGTTGATTCCCGAGATGATTGGACACTATAGAAAATACTAAGCGATCGCTTTAACCCCCATCTCTTGTCACCAGCATTCAATTACTGTAGGTAGAGATAGTCTAGTGTTTCATTTCATAAATCAATTCATGTATTTATACTGGCCTTAAGTTTTAATCATCATCTGATACGTACGATAATCATTCTTGATCAATTGGCGTATTTATAGGGAAAAGAGGACATAACGAACTTAAGCAGGATATTTGTGTCCGTGTATCCGTCTTATCTTTTATCGTTATCATTATTTTTAATATTCTGCTTTTCATTTTGTTTGAGTTTTTTTATTGTTTTTAATTTTGTTTATTTTCCGTTTTGTTTTTTTAAACCAGCAATTAGCGTAAAAATGTTGTTCCTTTGTATTGCATATTATATTTTCCACTAGGCTTATATAATATGAATTATTATAAAATCGAAATCCAAAAGATTATTTCGTAAAATACCACGCCGAATAACTACGCGCCCTTTTCAGTTGAGATGTGCCTCTCAGAGTAATCCAAAATAATCCAAGAATTAATACAGAGTCGGATTGCTGGCGCAGAATGCCCGAGGGATGAGATTGCTTACCTTTCATATTGAAGATATTCTATACACCTTTGCACAATAAAACATGTGTGCCCTAAACACTGATTGTACAGCGGGAGACTTATACCTAAAGTCCCAATTTCCCATAAAATTTGAAAATGCGTTTAACAACTATTGTAGGTGGGTACTCCGCAAGCGCTAGTAAAACGCAATTCAGCGTGCCATTTCAATAGCTGAACCTGTGCAATCGGTAAACCGAAGTCGAATACGCTCTGAAACCCGACTAATTTATTTAATATATCTATAGGTGCCAATGACTTTGGATATGTTATACGGTATGTGAACACAAAAAAGGTACATCTTATTAGCATCTTGACCGGAGGATTTTCCGCCGGAAAGACTGTAGTGTCCTGGATCTGCTGACGGTATTAGAATGGAAATGAATGCTCATTTTGGGGTCAAGCTATTCCAAACAACCATGGGCTATTGAACGGCCATGGCTAACATACTAACTAGAGTGGTTAGACATGATCTCCACCATTTTGAATCATGTTGAAGTAATGTTGCTTTAACTGATGCGTATACGGATTAATACAGATTAATAATAACACATGACGTAAATAACCTGACAATTGTTTTCATTCACACTGTACATAGTGTCCGATGTGTGTCAAAATGTGAGCGTTGCCACATGCAAAGAGTTAAAAACACGGCAAATTACAGATATTATAGAATTTGCATAAAATGTAAAGTGGCCTGTTCACGGTGCAATAACCCTACGTCTGGCTTCGATTGTAACATGATATTACGTTGCAAGGGCTCGGTCATCAAGGTCTTTGTCTGTTTTTACAGGTTTTTTCCTCATCATTGATTCATATATATTTGTAGTAAATCGATATTTGTGCTAAGAGAGGCGGTAAAAATCCCGCCAAAATGTTGCATTCATGTATGAGTATTGAAGTTTACTTCTGATGACGTTGCGATCGTCTGCTACTTTAAAACATAGAATTGTATATTATGTTGTCACTTAAATCAAAACCGTATTCAACTTGATGATGAGCATGAACCGCACTTGTATACAGGATAACGCCAGAGAGAATAAAACAAGATACTACGCGTGATGATGAAAGACAAAAAGTGGAGAAATTCATTAAAAGTGACATCGCGGAAGTCTCAAGAAACGCATACAGCTAGTGGTTTTCTGATTTGAACATATTATAACCTTAGTCTGGATCCGCGCAGCTTCACAGCGGAAATTCGATCTTACATGAAGCGAAAGCATGGATAAGCTTAAGGGTTTTGCTATAACGCTTTGGTAGATACAAGCAAATATTGTTTAGCTTTTATGATTGGTTAGTACAACATCCCAATATAATAGAAATGTTTACCTTTTATCTGCTCCACATTCATATATTACACCAAATGGTGTGTATTGTTAACCGAAAAATTACTTCTACTTGTTAGCGGAAGTGCAAGGACGCAAATAATTCAATTTATTGATTAACCAACATCGATTTTCGAAGTTCATAATCGAGAACATATATTACAATGAAACGCCATGTGTGAAATTTGTCATGGCACACGTTCATTGAAAATCACGCAGACACAATGACGTTCATCTCATTTTATGAACATCCATATACCTACATTTTGAATGCTTGTTCAAGATGCTTTGCCCGTCAATTAATACTTAATAGGAAGGGACAGTTAATGTCATAGAAAGCGTACGTTGTTTACATACATAGGCTACGACTTTTTCCAGGTGAAATTGGGAGGGTCATAAAGGGGGATTTTGTATTATCATATCGTTATTTTGTTCCCTTATACCATGATACGATAAAACCAACAAGGATCTTAATTCTTTAAGGTGAAATATATCTGTGGTAATTTTAGGCTTGTCTGATTTACTAAGGATTTGCACGTGTTTTGTGAAAAATAATAAGTAAAGAAGGGGATTTGTCCTCAGATAACGAAAGTGATAATTGGCCGAAATTATAATTACATTTTGAAGATGCCCTTTAGATTGAAAGGTAAAGCTTGTCACAACTGCTTGGCAATAATTTGCAACGGTAGGTTTACTTGGAGGCTTCAGTTATAGTGACACCTGCTGTATCGGTAGATATATATTCATAACAAAAATATATATTGAATTATATCTATAAGTTCAGATGCTTAAACGGAAAATTTGAACTATATGACAAATTGTTTATTTATATTTTGTTGTGTATGATGTTTTCATTAATTTATATGCATATTTGTTACATTTAAATGCTAAATGAAATGTTACTACCAGAAAACTGTGTAATATTCCACCCATATTTGGCATAATAATTCGTCCAAATAGGTTAATTTGCTTCCAGCATCAACGTGGCCGCACTTCATTTAATCACCATTTAAGACTAAATAAGATTAATTTACTTTATAAGATATCGTTTTGGTTTACGTTGATGTGGACTTAATATAATCAATTAGAATTATAAGTGCCTTTTGAAGGTTGAAATAATGTTGTCAGCAGTAGTATGTGTGCATACATTAATATTGATGATGAATGTCATGAACTACCTAGAAAGATCGACAAATTAATGTGTATATATAATATTATAAATGTATTGATGCTTTTACGCGTCTACTGTTTATAATTGCTTCCAAAACAACATGATTATTTATAATATAATTGCTTTCAAAAACAACATGATTATTTATAATATAAAATATTTTAGTTTGTGTTTCGATTCAGTTTAAAAAAAGGAATGATCTCTATTGATGGAGTAGGTTCTACCCAGGTGTAGCAACCAGTAGCATTTAGAAGTTGCATTTATTATTGTAAAACACAACAAGTGCCAGCTTTTGGCAGCTTAGAATAAAATAGATACAAGTATATTCCTTATGCAAAATGAGCCTTAAAAGGCAATTTGCAAAATTGATCATAACTTGATTCACATTTGAGCCAGAAAATAAGGCATTACTATTATGTGCAAAAGGACAATAACAATCGACCCAGATTGCCACAGATTTAATAGACCTTATGTCGCCTGTTTCAACATTTAGCAGCGTGGACCATTTTAAAGCTAACCATCCATACATTGAAGAAGTTGGAGAAATCATTTCGTTTCATATTGCACGAAAAAAGAGATTACCATATTGGAAATTAAAATGTCATAATAATAGTCTATAGCCCATATTTGTTACAGCAAGTATTTAAAAAGACATTATATCCCAATGTACTTGAAATAACGCATACTATGGTGTTACATTACATGTTAAAGTGACACTTTTAAGTGTCACTCAATTAAAATAGCGTGATTAACATTAGTGTTACTCATGATTCCTATCTTTATACCAAGCAATGTCTTTTGATACATATTGTCCTACGAAAGTAAGAGTTAAATAAAAATATTGTTTTTTTTACCAATTCATACCCCTGACATTAAATAAATGCAAACAGGCTTTTGCGATATCGTAATAACGTTTAACAATTTAAATGTCTAGGTTGATATCATGCTTGAGAATTATGCTTTACAAAATCAGTAAATTTATACTTGCTAATTCATAATTACAATATTCCACTCATGGGTGCACTCATGGATGGATTATATCAAGTACATCATCCGCTTTTGCTGATTACTTGATGATTCTTGGTTTTTGTAGGGTTTTTTGTAAGTGGAGTTGACGAATCTGTTGGAAGTATTTGTGAAAATCACGATATTGTTCTTTAAAAATACACAGGAAATATTCATACGGCACCGTTTTTATGAAGTAATATAAGTAGAAGAGTGCCTACAGTTTACACTTAATTGTGTATACTTTCATTATCCATACAGAGTACAGCAAAACGAAATGATATCGCGCTGGTATAACTAATGCATATATAGGCAGCATGCTTTTTCTATTTTAACATTATAATTCGTCTGCGGTTAATGTTAGCTCCTAGCACTAACGTGGCTCTGTACCATGTCAATCCATTTGCCTTTCAATTGATGTAAGGTAATGGAGCCTTTTCCTTTGACGAGGAAGAATGTCATCATAAGGGAAGGGGAGGGGGGTGAAGCACTATGAACTAATGTAAAATGCTCATACTTTTGATTCTAAGCTCTAAATCTAACAACTTCAATAAGGGGCTTAATTAATGGAAATACAGTTGAAGTAATTGGAATACCACCTTGGTGATGCGCGTTGCATAACTCGCAACGTCTGTAGATATACTAATCTGTATAATCAAGTAGCTTACTTCAATGCAGGAGGTATTGAAGAATTTAAATATGACCGTATAGCATTGTATTGCGCGAGGGCGTAAATTCTAGGACTTCGGGTCTTCAGAACAGAGAGTCACTGTTCTTTCACTATTCCACCCCTCTTGAGTGTCGTTTGAATTTTAATCTCTTACAATTTTTTTTATTATAATATAAACTATCGCAAAGCTTGAAATTTGAGTGAACTTCACAACACAGTTACTGTAACATACAACGGCTCTAAATTTAACCATTCCATGATCCGTTAACTTGGACACAGATTCATTTTTATCTTCAAGATGTACACATAAAAATATACAAACAATGGTTTACATTTTCAATGTTATATATTACTGCTTTCGTTTCTAGTATATCACTATCAAACAGCTACTAGACGAATTATAAAAGCATGTCGATTGTCGACCCCTTTCTAGTATCAATCAGTAAGCCTCGACAAGCATAAAATATGAAACTTTTGATTAGGTATGTGTGATGGTGAAATTTATTACGATTCCTATCAGTACTGTACACGTAGTTGCCAATGGCGTACCGGTCCATCCGTTAAGTAACACCTGGAGTATGTTGATAATGCATACCATAAAACAACATGTCTGATTAAGAAATGCCACGAGGGAAGTTTCAGCTCATGTCAGTTTTAGAACAATTGAATGTCATTATGTACTTGATCATGATCGTAGTTAAAACAACAATTATATTTATATTTAAAGGCATTTAAATTGGAACACTGCACTGTCATATTAAATGTGTTGCCGACGCTATTATCAACTTTCTGTCAATGTCAATGTTGCGTTAATGTTTCCTACTTCAAGCCCACATTATATCGCCTTTTCAACCTAAACGTGCATTCATACAAGGTGACTCGGTTGTCTGTATCAATTACGTGTACGTAATGTAACGTGCTCTATTGACGAGGCAATTTTCTTAGCGAAAGTGATAACGTCTCTCAATACAGTAGGGCCTTAAGCACAGATACATACCTCACTGTAATCGACACCATGGATGTCGTGAATGTAATTGTCTAAATTCATGGCATAAGGTATGATGTAATATATTATGGGAGTACTGTGCCTCACGGCAAATTATGAGGACCATGAAATGAAGTCGTGTGTGATAAAATCGATTAATTAATAAGTTTAACAAGTAACAAAATCGGTCTTTTAAAGTTCACTAGCATTCTTGTTCTAACTCGAAAGCTTAGCAGCTCATTCGTTGCATACATGTACGTTAATGAAAAAAGAAAGATATTAAAGGTAGATGTTCCGATTGCTGGCCCGATTTTCAACTTGATGTTTTCTATTTTACTAAAAATTGTCGCATTCCAAAGTTTGAGTTGCATAACTGTAATGGTTCTATTTTTAGAAGCACAAGGTAACAAAATACTTGCCCATTGCGTAGTACACAAACTGGTTGGTGGTTAACCACCTTTGGCAGTAATTCACCACATTTTAGTTTATAATTTCTCAATTGATCATTTCTTGCCCCTACGATTTTACAGACATAATTAGAAAAATATGGGATTCTTCTGACATCAAAATATCTTGATGTGAAAAAAAAAATCATAGCCCCCAAAAAAGTGATCGGAACATACACCTTGAACATGTTAGGAATGCATATAACCTCAATATACTCCCAATACTTGAAACATCAATGTTTGTGATAAATATATCAATTATACATGATTCCAATTATGTTCACAGCATTTACTGCGACTTCTTTATTACGTGCTAAGAAGCTGAGTGGCTCTTTAAACCGGTATTCATTCTAATACCATTCTATATACCAATCGAGTATGAATATGTCAAACATCTCGTTTAAAAGAAAACAAGATAGGTTTGAATAGGTGTAAATGAAAAAGAAAATATTATGTTAGCAATACATATGCCTCCGGACTCATTAAGCATATGCTAAATGCCTTTGTGTCATAAAGAAATAACTATTAATAAAGCGTCATCGTAATTATATAACATTTCAAAATCTAGACTTGATGACTCTTAGTTTCCGTTTAGGGTGAAATTTCAATTTGTAGAGGCGAAAAAAGTTATAAAACATGGTTATGTTTATAATTGTTAGGGTTAGAGTTAGGGTTAGGGTTAGTGGAAATCACGGTGTTATTCTTTAAAAATACTCAGGAAATGTTCATACAACACCGTTTTATGAAGTAAAAACAGTAGAAGAGTGACTACAGTTAAAGATACTGTGTGTAGACTTTTATTAATCCATACTGAGTAGAGCAAAACAAAATGATATCGCGCTGGTACAAATAATGGATAGGATGCATGCGTTTTCCATTTTGACATTATAATTTGGCTACGGTTAATGTTTGCTTCCAGCACTAACGTGGCTTTGTACAATGACAATCCATTTGCCTTTCAATTGATGTAAGGTAATGGAGCCTTTTCTTTCGACGAGGTAGAATTTCATCTTAAGGGGGGGGGGGGGGGGGGGGGGGGGGGTGGAGCAATACATATTTAAAATGCTCATACTTTTGATTTTAAGCATAACTCTAACAACTTCAAATATAATAAGGGGCTTTTTTTAGTGGAAATAAAGTTTAAATTATTGGAATACCACAATGCTGATGCGCGTTGCATAACTAGCAACATCTGCAGATATCTTAATCTGTATAATGAAGTACCTTACTTTGCGCGAGGGTAATACGTAAGTTTTAGCACTTCGAGCCTTCAGAACAAAGAGTCACTGTTCTTTTGCTATTCTTCGTGAGTGTCATTCGAATTTTAATCTCTTACAATTTTATCATATATTAACAAAGGCTCTATATAAAATATAAACTATTGCTTGCTTGGACACGGATTCACTTTTTTCCTCAAGATGTACTCATAAAAATACAACAATGGTTTACATTTTCAATATTATATTTGCTGCTTTTGTTTCTACTATATCACTATTAACAGCTGTCAACACTATAATGCAACTATGGTTCATATTCGTTATAGCATCAACTACACGAACTATAAAAGCATGCCGATTGTCGACCCATTTCTAGTATCAACCAGGAAGCCTCGACAAGATTAAAATATACAACTTTTGATCAGGTATCTTTAATGGTGAGCGTTATTACGATTCCTATCAGTACTGTACACGTAGTTGCCAATGGCGTACCGGTCCATCTGTTAAGGTAAACCTGGAGTATCTTGATAATTTATGCCTTAAAACAACATGTCTGATTAAGAAATGCCACAAAGGAAGTTTCAGGATTTTTATGTCATTATTAAAACAATTGAATGGCATTAGTCTATAATGTACTTGATCTTGATCTTAGTTTAAACAACAATTATGTGTTGCAATCTGCATTGTCATATTAAATGTGTTGACGACGCTATTATCAACATTCTGTCAATGTTTCGTTACTGTTTCCTAGTTCACGCTCATATTGCCTTTTCAACCAAGACGTGCATTCATACAAGCTGACTCGGTTGTCTGATTCAATTACGTTTACGTAATGTAACGTGCTCTATTGACGAGGGCATTTTCTTAACGAAAGTGATAATGTCTCTCAATACAGAAGCACCTTGAGCTTAGACACATAGCTCACTGTAATCGACACCATGGATGTCTTAAATGTAATTGTCTAAATTCATGGCATAAGGTATGATGTAACATATTATGGGAGTACTGTGCTTCACGGCAAATTATGAGGACCATGTGATAAAGTCACGTGTGATAAAACCGATTAAATAATAAGGTTATTTTAATTAAGTTCATTGGCATTCTTTTTCTAACTCCAAGGCTTAGAGACTCATTCGTTGCATACGTTAATGAAGAAAGAAAAATATTCACATGTTAAAAATTCATATAGCATACATATACTCCCAATACTTGAAACATCAATGTTTGTGATATATGCGGATATTTTATAAGGCCATGTGTTTTGAACTCACCACCCAAAAAGGGTGGTGGCGTTGCATTTTTTTGTTACGAATCATCCATCTATATATCTCTTTTAACTCAACAACTGAATGTGGTGGAGCAATGGTTGAGGTGTCAATTAAAAGCCTATTTATCTAGCTACATTTGTGTGAATAAATCAGGTATTTCTATAACTGTTTGGCTGAGATATGATTGATTATATTGTGAAAAAATATGATTCCAAATATTTTCACAGCATTTACTGTGACTTCTTCGTTACACGATAAGCTGAGTGGCTCTTAGAGTGATTAAAACCGGTATTCATTCTAATACCTACTCAGTTTAAAAGAAAACAAGATAGGGCTGAATAGGTTTAAATGAAAATAAAAGCATTTTATTAGTAGTAATTCATATCATGTGGACTCATTTAGCAAATGCTTAAGGCGTATGTCTCATAAAGAAATAACTATTAATAAAGCGTCATTTTATTTATATAACATTTCAAAATCTAGATTTCTAGGTTAATATCATCGTGGAATTATACTTCACAACATCAGTAAATTCATACTCACTAATTCATAAATATGTCATTCCACTCCTCGGCATGCTTAGTTGATTTTATCAAAATGGTACTTCATCCACTTTTGTGGGAAACTTGATGAATGTCAGTTTCCGTAGGGATGAAATTTCAATTAGTAGGTAAAAATGTACTGGATTTGTCAAACATAAATCCCACAATGATTTATGACGATTCTGTTGAATCGCTTAAGTATTTTGTGAAAATAACGGTGTTGTTCTTTGAAAATACACAGGAAATCTTCGTACAACTCTGTTGTTATGAAGTAATAAAAACAGTAGAGTACCTTCAGTTAACACTGCTATGTTTAGGTTTTCATCATCCAGCAAAACGAGATATCGCGCTGGTATAACTAATGGATAGGCAGCATGCGTTTTCCATTTTGATATTATAATTCGTCTACGGTTAATGTTTGCTTCCAGCACTAACGTGGCTTTGTACAATGACAATCCATTTGCCTTTCAATTGATGTAAGGTAATGGAGCCTTTTCTTTCGACGAGGTAGAATTTCATCTTAAGGGGGGTGGGGGGTGAAGCAATACGAACGTTTTAAAATGCTCATACTTTTGATTGTAATCATAACTATTCTCTAACAACTTCAAATATAATAAGGGGCTTTCATTAGTGGAAATGAAGTTTATGTTATTGGAATACCACCCTGGTGATGCGCGTTGCATAACTCGCAACTTCTGTAGATATCCTAATCTGTATAATGAAGTACCTTACTTTACACCGTTTGTTTTGCGCGAGGGTAATAAAAGGGGTCAAAAAGTAAGCCCCCCCCCCCCCCCCCCCCCCCCTAAAATTAGATTACTTTTGTTTATATAACTTAACACACATTTAGACGTTTTGAAAAATTGAAACGATTATGAGCACTTCAGGCCTTCAGAACAAAGAGTCACTGTTCTTTTGCTCTTCTTCCCCTCTTGAGTGTCATTGGAATTTTAATCTCTTACAATTTGATTGTATATTAACAAAGGCTGTGTATATAAGATACACTTTCGCCAAGCTTACTTGGACACAGATTCAATTTTTTTCAACATGTATTGGAGAGCGGGAGTGTTCGCCCCATTTTCATTTGAAGAGTTCTAGAGACACCAAAGATTTAATGGACTTATTGATGTTATGCAAAATATTGATATCTTGGCTACATACGACCATGATCTCAGTACTATAGGCCTTACTGTAAAAGCAGGAGTAAATGAAAAAGACAGGTGTCTCAAAAAGGCGAACTTGCCCGACGCCGGGGTAGGTATAGGCCGGGGCAAGTTCGCCCTAGGCTCAGAATTAGGCTACACAAAGTACCATAATATCCAATACATATCGATTCGTTATTCTTCGTTATTTTATTCCAAAATAGAATTTAGAGTTTCAAAATATAGGGGTGGGTGTACTTTTGCGGAACATACTCGTTCAGAATTTAAATGATAAGAAATACCACATTTTGAAATATTCTCCTCTAATATTAGTGTTACTCCATTCCTAATAACTGTTTATGTAACTACAATTATCCTGTAAGAGGACAATTGCAATTTTGAAATTATGCAAAATCATAACAATATATATAAATCCCTATTGGCGAACCTGCCCCATCATCATAGGGCGTATGTGCCCCATATAGCGCAATAAGTGCATTGACCTATGGGATGTCCCACATACATTGATGGGTTGTTAACTGCATCAAATCCATAATGATAATTTACATTAAACCTTCTCTACGAATATCTTTGGAAAAGGGGGAAAAAATCAATATGAAAAATGGAAGAAAATTCACTTTTGTGAGGCAAAACTGTTTTTTGGATGATAAGGTGACCAACATGTTACGGTGATCTGCCACGTTTATGTGGGAAGCTTGCAACATACTACTTTATCTATTGTGTGTTTGCCAAATTCAACCAGTGGCCGCAAAGATAAGAATCACGTGGTGGGCGAACCTGCCCATATGGCGTACACTCCCCGCTCTCCCCTACTCATAAAAATATACAGCAATGGTATATATTGCTGCTTTTGTTTCTACTATATCACTATCAAACAGCTACCAACACTATAATGCATCTATGGCCCATATTCGTTATAGCATCTACTACACGAATTATAAAAGCATGTCGATCGTCGACCCATTTCTAGTAGCAATTAGGAAGCCTCGACAAGCTTAACATATGACATTTTTTATCAGGTATGTGTGATGGTGAAAGTTATTACGATTCCCATAATAACTGTACACGTAGTTTCCAATGGCGTACCGGTCCATCTGCTAAAGGAATACCGTGCTATTCATTAAGCCATGCATAATATGGTAGGAAAAAGTATCTAATGTATATTGACCAGTTTAATTGAACACAGAGCTATATTATTCAATAAAACGATTTAAACTGCACATCCCCAACCTGTGATTATTTGATATTCGCGCCCGGTTATCCGTGTCGAAAATGCTGATGGGATAGCAATACCCACTATTATGATGTCATCGTAACTAAAACCACCTTATCAGCAACAGGTTGCAGGACAGTATCACGCAGGAATATCCATAAATCGATAATTTCAATACATGAAACAGAGATGCGGACATCTCGTAAGTCTTTCGTCATAGCTTTGATCAATATGGTGACGTCCATACATGTGATTGTTTTTCTTTCTAAAGCCGATTTTGTCTTTACGCGGTACTTTTACAAAACTTTAACCTACAGAAGTGGTCTGTATAATAGTAATGCTATATATCTGAGCTCTATAGTACCATGACACGGATTTCCTTTAAGGTAAACCTGGAGTATGTTGATAGTGCATGCGCATACCTTAAAACAACATGTCTGATTAAGAAATGCCACAAGGGAAGGTTCAGCATATGTCATTTTTAGTATAATTGAATGGCGTTAGCCTATAATGTACTTGATCTTGATCTTAGTTAACAATTAAATTGCAACACTGCATTGTCATATTAAATGTGTTCACGAAGCTATTATCAACATTCTGTCAATGTTGCGTTAATGTTTCCTACATAGTTCACGCTCATATTGCCTTTTCAACCAAAGCGTGCAGTTGACTCGGTTGTTAGTATCAATTGACGAGGCAATTTTCTTAGCAAAAGTGATAACGTCTCTCAATACAGTAGCACCTTGAGCATAGATGCATACCTCACTGTAATATACACCATGGATAACTTACATTTAATGTCTAAATGCATGGTATAAGGTATGATGTAATATATTATAGGAGTACTGTGCCTCACGGCAAAGTATGAAGACCATGAGATGAAGTCATGTGTGATAAAACCGATTAATTAATAAGTTTAAAAAGCAGACGAAATTAGTCTTTTGACGTTCACTGGCATTCTTGTTCTAACTCCAAGGCTTAAAAACTTATTCGTCACATACGTTAATGAAGAAAGAAAGATATTAACATGTTGAAAATTCAAATAACATAAATATTTTCCCAATACTTTACTTGTAACATCAATGTTTTTGATATACGCGGATTTTTATATATGATTCCAAATAATTTCACAGCGTTTACTGTGACTTCTTTTGTTACACGATAGGAAGCTGAGTGGCTTTACAGTGATTAAAACCGGTATTCATTATAATACCATTCTATATACTTATCGAGTATGAATATGTCAAACAACTCGTTTATCTCCAGACCATTAAATACCAATACAAATAAATTTGCAGTAGCATGCATATCGCTGGCATAGCGAAGTTATTATAATCAATCAATTGAACTGCTGGGTGGTAAGGGATTCAAAATTCCTTAAATACAACATATTAAATATAAACTCCATCAATAATTACAGCATTGTTATATTGTACAGTTCATTGACCTTCAATGGTCAGCCATTAAATGTTCTTGGCATAATTTAAAATGCTGAATTATACAGTTCAGAGACCTTAAATGGTCAACCATTAATTGTTCTTTGCATAAATTTAAATGGCCTATTGTATTGCATAATACACTTCATCATTGACCTTCAAGGCAAGAAGGTTATAAATTGGAAATTCATCCGTAGATGAAATCTTTGGGAAACATCTGTTATTTATTGTGTATCAAATGTATGTACGCTTATACAAACATTGGAATGGAATTTACAAGACAGGACAAGAGGAACAGCAATGTTTCCAGCTCCCCAGAATTTTGGAAGCCGTACATTAATTCCACTAATTCAAATACACTAATTCAAATACACACTAATTTGTAATTGGGCCTTATTCAAATTTTTATAATTTTTAACTCCTTGATTTTCTATACAGCGCCAAACAAGGACGCCGAGAGAGGACTTGATTTGCTATGCCAGCAATCAAGCATAATGAATGTGTGGGAAAAAGCCCACTGATCGAGAAAAAACCCTAGATGAGCGTCAGTACACAAGTACAAAGCACCCATTCGCGGGCTAGCCGGAAATGGATTCTGTATGGTCAGAGTCATAGAAACCATAAACAATGCACATGCGCATGCGCCAGAAAGTAAATAATCTACCGCTGGATAAAAACTAGATAGCATGTAGATTGTATCTACGTAAATCCTTATTGAAAGGAAACAACATAGGGCTGAACTATTTAAATGAAAATAAAAGCATTTTATTAGCAACACATATCCCTCCGGACTCTATTAGCATATGCTAAAGGCGTATATCTCATTAAGAAATAGCTATTAATAAAGCGTCATTGTTATTATATAACGTTTCGAAATCTAGATTTCTAGGTTAATATCATCGTAGAAATATACTTGACAAAATCAGTAAATTCATACTCACTAATTCATAATTATGTCATTCCAATTCTAGCATGCTCAGTGGATATTATCAAATGGTACTTCATCCACTTTTGCGGGAAACTTGATAATTGTCAGTTTCCGTAGGGATGAAATTTCAATTAGTAGGTAAAGAGTTACTTGATTTGTCTCACATAAATCTCACAATGATTTATGACAATTCTGGTGAATCGCTTAAGTATTTTATGAAAATCACGGTGTTGTTTTTTGAAAATACACAGGAAATCTTCGTATAACTCCGTTTTTATAAAGTAATAAAAACAGTAGAGTACCTACAGTTAACACTGCTATGTTTAGGTTTTCATCATCCAGCAAAACAAGATATCGCGCTGGTATAACTAATGGATAGGCAGCATGCGTGTTCCATTTTGATAACATAATTCGTCTACGGTTAATGTTTGCTTCCAGCACTAACGTGGCTTTGTACAATGACAATCCATTTGCCTTTCAATTGATGTAAGGTAATGGAGCCTTTTCTTTTGACGAGTTAGAATTTTATCTTAAGTGGGGGTGGGGGTGGATATTCATAATAAATATACTTAGAATGATTATCATACGTTTTGATTTTAAGCTTAACTCTAACAACTTAAAGTACAATGAGAGGTTTTAAATTATTGGTAATACAATGTAAGTAATTAAAAAATACACCACAATGCTGCGCGTGCGCGTTGCATAACGCACGAAATGTTTAGATATCATAAGCTATATAAAGTCTAGAGTTTGGAATTGTAAACCTTTACAACGTGATCGTCCATAAGATCTAAAGCCGCTTTGTATATATTATCCCGTATATCAGTTTTCACTTCTTATTTTATACCTGTGAACACTACAACGAATCAATGGCTCATATCTATCAACTATAGTTTGAACTACAACACGAATTAAGAAGCATGTTGATTGTCGTTCCAATTCTAGTATCAATAATGTATCGACAAGCTTAAAATATGAAACGTTTGTCAGGTATCTTTAATAGTGAACGTTATTACGATTCATATCAGTACTGTAAACGTAGTTGCCAATGGCGTACCGGTCCATCTGTTAAGGAACACCTGGAGTATGTTGATAATGCATGCCTTAAAACAACATGTCTGATAAAGAAATGCCACAAGGGAAGTTTCAGCTCATGTCATTTTTCGAACAATTGAATGACATTAAGTACCTGATCATGAATTGATCGTAGTTAAAACAACAGTTATGTGTATATTCAAGGGCATTTAAATTGAAACTTTCTGTCGTCAGTATTCCGTCTATGTTGCGTTAATGTTTCTTAGTTCAAGCTCACATTATATCGCCCTTTCAACACAAACGTGCATTCGTATAAGGTGACTCGATTGTCTGTATCAATAACGTTTACGTAATGTAACGTGCGCTATTGACAAGGCCATATTCTTAGCGAGAGTGATAACGTCTCTCAATACAGTAGCACCAGGGGTATGTCACTGAGCTTGCCGATCGGGTCCACTTTTAAATTGAACTTAGTCAGCATAGAATTGGGGGCGCTATACCGATCAGGCGTGATGATTGTAGCAGACGACGCAACGCTGGCCACGCGTCTCTCAGACGACCCAATTTGGCAACGGGAGTGCACCATTTTGAATTATTTTTAACAGTCATCGCCCGGTTAACGATAAAAATCCTTTTAATTATGATGTATTTGTCAAAATGATAGTTTAAAATTCGCGATTACGTGTACGAATTCAAAATTTAGGTTTCGCGTGGCCACCGTCGTCTGTTTAAATCTACAGCGCCCCCAAACCTATGCTGACTAACATGCCGTTTAACCTGCCGTTAAACCTGGTTAAACATTGTTAAACGCGTTAAACGCCGGTCACGGACGCATTCCGGACGATTACTATAATTTATTCAAATATGCAAAAGGGTCCGTTTTCGCTACGTACGTTAGTATAGGACTTTCCTATCCCAAAATTAATAGTATCCCTGGTAGCACCTTGTGGTTTGATACATACCCGCTGTAATCTAGGCCTCGCGGTAATTGGGGAGGACCATGAGATGAGGTCATGTGCTCACGCATGTGTGATTAAACCGATTAATTAATAAGGTATTATGAGGATAATAAAGTCTTCCATCAAAGAGATGAAGTTGGTCTGGTGAAGTTCACAGGCATTCTTCAAATGATCAAAATAAATGACCTGTCACCGTTGCGACTTTTCCTTAACCTAAATCAATTATTAATGGGTACCGGAAAGGCATATACTTCCTCTTCTAAGAGTTTGTTAATTATGTATATGTACATATATAAATATATGCTATATGCAGCGATGGAAATACCCACATGACTTTCCAGCCGGGGTAGACAGTCCCGGGGTGGGGGTGGACCAACCCTGGGTAGACTACAATAGAGCGCCCTCATGGAATAAATTAAAAATGAATAAAAATAATACCGATAAAAAAAACCTTGGAAACTATATTGATTATAAATTATATGTTAAAACACTTAGGGGTTGGTGGTCGGGGAGGTAAAAACAAGGATGGATCATTCTAAAACAACCCCGGGACTGGCCGGATCATTCTAAAACAGCCCCAGCTCCATTCCTGCATATAGATATATATATATATACGCACTATAATTCCTTCTCTCTACAAATGTGCTATAATATTTGTAGTTGGCCTATTCCTAGACCACAATTTTGTATTCATAACGTCTCAAAATTTAGCGGAATTAAATACACATTCCTATAATATAGACAAAGTCTCTGACACTAAGAGAAAAAAACACTTCAACAAGAATATTGTCTCTGAAGATGCTATCATTTATGTTTGCTATTGGTCATGGAACAAACTATAGTGGTAGGCAGACACCGTAACCTTCTCACAAGTGTAGTGATGATTGTTCTGTCAATAGAAGTAGAGATGTTATATCATAAGCACACCTATTATACCGTCATCAAAGATATATATTCAATAGAGGTACAATTAATTCAATGGACTTGTGAGAAAGATGTCGAAGATTGCTTTGCCGTTTGACGAACCATAGCCCGTATGGCAAAGATGAGAATAAACGTATTGTATTGAAGCGATAGAAACTTTAATTAGACGATCCTGCTTGATTAAAATAAACAATGTTTTATTTATCACTGTTCGTATTAAATTGAATAGTAAGGTAAAATATAGGTCATGCGTAACGTGCAAACAATGACAATAGTGTTGGTTTGGTATTGCTGAGGTGCACACAATATTATGGCTGTGCATTTCTATGTAATAGAGAAATTGCCTTGCGGAAAGAGATTTTCAGCTCGATCTTCAGAAATCCAATTATGCATGTTTTATTCAATTGAATAGCCCCGTGCAAAACATATCGAGTCATATAAGCCTTGTTAGGTATCATCTTAAACCGTGACATTTTCTCACGTCATACGAAGTGTCTCTTGGTGCTATACATAGTATATAGAATAATGTTGCCAAACACACCATTCCAGAGCCCAATGAGGTTCCTTTGAAGGACACCTCTTTCTGTTTGGAAAATATTGGAACAATATACAAATAACTATAAAATGTGGGTACGAGTTTATAGCTAGCCCAATATGTTTTAGCAACACTGTGTTGTAAAAGGATAGAAAACTATCATATTCCATCGTTTATCGTTTCAATTAATTATAAGTTCAAATTGCTTGAAGAAACCATAGGTTATTATTGGTTGCCTTATGAATAAAAGAGTAAAATGATTCGTATAAACGGATTGGCTATAACAATAAACCGTGTCAGTTTAACATATTCAATTTTGATTAAAATGTATAACTCATAAAGTTATTACTGTGATGTTAAACAGTGGAATAAGGCGAAATTCTTTTCAAAATAATTTCGCCTTAACGTCATTTTAATCGATGTATTTCGCCCTAACGAACAAAAAACGGAATAAATTGCATTGTTTTCTTCGCCTTATCGTATAATTTAAAAAAGTTTAACCCCCACTATTTATTAGTTTATTTGTAGCGTTATATTCCTTTTAAAATTGCATTGATTTTAATTCACCGCCTCGAACTGTTAACTGCTGTTTTATAATTACGTTATGTTTGCCATTACTCTTGTGGAAGAGATAACCGATAATTACAACTGATGTTTTACTTAAATCGATGGAACTCTTGTTGAAATAGAATATTGGCCGATTCCAACTACTGTGTAAACAGTCAGCTGTAGAACGGGCCCCCGTTTCAATTGAGGGAGCTCTAAAACGACGGGTGTACGTAACCGAGGTAACGCACACCCGTCAATTTGCGCAATGATTAAATTTTCACCTTTTACCAATTATCTGCATAAAAAGTAACTATCCATCGAGTTGAGGGCAGTATAAGGTACCAGAACTCCTTGCGATCCAGTTCGATGATTTAATTTTACCTTAGACCCCCACATCACACGACACAAGCTAAAATTATGTCTTTTTTGACCGGTTTGCTGTGATGAGACCACCATTTTCGAGACGAGATTACACAATTTTATAGAATTTTTAGGGTAAGTGTGATTATTTTTACATTAAATATAAGCCCTATAGTATTCAGAGGTGATGCCTTTGTAACGGTTATCTCTGTGATAAGAGAGTTATTTCGTTGTTTAAAATCTGCAAAATCGGCTTTTTATGAATTTTGAAAATTACTGTGACGTGAGGCCGTTCCCTTGGAACGCTGTCCCCTTCCCAAGCCCGCCCTCTATTGAAAAGTGGTTTTTGTTCGTATTCCGGCGGGCGACGGACTACCGTCACTTGATGAACCGCCGTGTAACAAATGACGGCAGTGCGTCACTAAATAGAGCGCCCTCAATTGAAACGGGGCCCCGTTCTACAGCTGACTGGTAAAGGCGAACCGGACATGAAGTTTTGTAGTAGTTCTCTCTGAACAATCACTCTATTTTTTTCAAATTATGGAGATTTTAAAACACTAAGCGGAAAAGCGTATTTCAGGTCAAAGGTTTTTGACTGTACTAGTATCGTCCGATACTGGAACACCCAGTATCGTCCGATACTGGAACACCCAGTATCGTCCGATACTGGAACACCCAGTATCGTCCGATACTGGAACACCCAGTATCGTTCGATACTGGTACAAAGTCAGTGTTCCAGTATGGGGTGATACTGGAACATAATATGTACAAGTATCGTTCAATACTGGGACAAATCTCACTGGTATCACATGTACCAGTATCGCCCGATACTGGAACATGAAAACGTTACTGGGACACGATTTGGTGTTCCAATATCAACCGATACTGGAACAGTAAAATCGTACCAGTATCGACCGATACTGGCAACATTTATGTTCCAGTACCATAAGTTTCGTAGAAAATATCGCAAATTAAACAGGGAAAAAAACAACGACATCTGTTTTAATGTTCTTCTACTAAATCACATTATCCGAAAATGATGTTTCCATTATACCGTATATCATTATTATCATTATTCAAACATAACGAACTTCATGAGTTCTATCACAAGCGTACCTCAACTTAATAACGTATTCCTCGTATAAGTTTTAATTTTCTTCATCTAAATCATATCCTGATTGTCCACCACTGATACTTTCAAAATGTGTAATAAACTGGAATTAGACACCACTGATCGCGGACCATAATGGTGTAATCTCAAAAAATACATTCCACGGGTCTTAACTTATGCTCACGTTAAAGTAAAATGTCAACTTATTCCCGAACAATTGACTTGCACCATTCAAATATGAAAATTAGAAATGGTACATCGAATATTTTCACTAATAGCTTAACCCATCCCCATATTTGCTTTTTAAAAATATAAGTATTAGAACTTTATTCCAATCCCCTCTCTTATAAATATAAATATTTATGTATAATATATAAATAATGTATATTCATACTGGGACAAATCTCACTGGTATCACGTGTACCAGTATCGCCCGATACTGGAACATGAAAACATTACTGGAACACGATTTGGTGTTCCAATATCCACCGATGGAACAGTAAAATCGTACCAGTTTCGACCGATACTGGCAACATTTATGTTCCCGTATTGAACGATACGGACATACCATTATCTGGAAACTAAAGTACACGTTTTCCAAAGCTGTATGAATTTTCCTTGAAAACTAGAGCCGTCTACCCGCAGACCAATTATTGCTATTTCCGGTGTTATTGAGAATAGAGTGAAGGGCAAGGAAGAAAAACAAATTGATCATCTATAAGATGAATTGAAAGGGTAAGGACCTTACTGTACATATTACATGCAACATCTACACAATAATATAATCACGTTAGTGAAACGGTAACATTATACGGCGTCACTCAGTTTACAATGTGGCATTACACATAATATAGTCTTGTTCCCTTCCTATTAACGATGTCATTTGGAGACTGTAGCTTTTATGCCATACCTAGTTAGTCAAATTATCGTCACAACCTTTTGGCGCCCCAAGTAAACTGTCAACAACATGCCGTCAGGGCAACCTCGCTGACTTGACATTACCCCAGTAATAATTGTCTTAATTTGAAGTTAACAACCACTGCAGCCAACCATTCGAGATGAATCGATATAATGTACATGTACACTAAAGTGTGTTTATAATTATTGTTGTATGTAATGTAAATTTACATTTTGTATCACAGCATTGTGATCAATTTGATAGCACATATACACTCGGCCTGAAGTGATAATCAAAAAATGGAATATGATTTATATCAGACATGATATAGATTTCCACCTTATATTGAATGCAAAAATACTTTCCAGAATACTTTAGTTATCATTCTTTTCGATAATTTCATCATACAAACATAAGTATATAAAAGAGGACCATCAATCATTTTTCGAGCTATAGTGAATTCCACCCCACCCCAACTTATCAATGTAGAAATCCCAGACGAGCGAAAGTTGTTCCTCTATTTACCATAAGGCAATACATGAATCTGACATTTCATAAGATCCCAATTGCTGGACAGCGTATTCCAAAGCGGTGGGCGAAGTGCTTGAATTGCCCATGGCTGCCTTGTTTATGGATATTTTTTCAGACAATTCAGTCATACATGAACGTAATCATTATGCCACACAATTAATATATTTTGCGGTGAATATTTCTATTGACCATAAATTTCGTAGAAAATATCGGGAATTAAACAGGAAATAAAAAACGACATCTGTTTTTGTTCTTCTACTAAATCACATTATCCGAAAATGATGTTTCCATTATATATCATTATTCAAACATAACGAACTTCATGGGTTATATCACAAGCGTACCTCAACTTAATAACGTATTCCTCGTATAAGTTTTTTTGTTCTTCATCTAAATCATATCCTGATTGTCCACCACTGATACTATCAAAATTTGTAATAAACTGGAATTAGACACCACTGTTCCCGGACCATAATGGTGTAATCTCTAAAAATACACTCCACGGGTCTTAACTTATGCTCACGTTAAAGTAAAATGTCAACTAATTCCCGAACAGTTGACTTGCACCATTCAAATTTGAAAATTAGAAAAGGTAGGCCTACATCAGCTATTTTCACTAATAGCTTAACCCATCGCCATTTGCTTTTTAAAAATATAAATAAATATAATCCCAGGCTAGATAAACTTGGATATTGAATTTATAAGATTCCCAATTTACTCACAGCGTGTTCTCAGTTGTGGACCAAGTGGTTATATTTCCCTTGCCTATCTTGTTTTGGGATTACTTTTCAATTTACCAGACTTATTTTAGAAATCATCACGCCACGCAATTTTCCAATGTCGATAAATTTCCGTGAAAAATCATATCGGATATAATGAGCCGGAACCACCAACATCTGGTTTGATGTTCTTCTACTAAATGGCATCCTCATTTACCGCTAATGATGCTTTCATAATGTTTTAATTTGAAATTAGACACCGTCGATTCCGGACGCTGATGTTGTATACAGTTACAGTACTTTCTCTATTGTCTTAATGGGTTTAATTTATGGCCATCTCAGTAATGGTCAAATCATTCCCTGAGTAAGTAAATGATTCTTTCTGTAATACTGGCATGAAGAACTATTCACTCATTAATGTGCAAGACGTCAGGCATTAGAATGATTTCCCACTGGTATTGAATACCAGACAATTGCAAGTTTTTGCGATTCTTAATTCATCCCATCATCACGATATGAATATAAAAATAGGGATTTTGCTTTTGAAATATTAATGTTAAATTCCATTTTTCGCTCTTTCTTTAAAGCCATGAATCCAGACAAGTTCAAGTTGTTGTTCTGTATACCATGCGGCAATGCATGTATAATATAATTTCATAAGATCCCCATTTGACTGACAGCATGCCCTCAGTGGTGGGCCAAGTGGTTGGATTGCCAACTGGTTAAGGGATTATTTTTAGACATAAAACATCTTAACGACACTCGGATAACTTATGTTGTGGTGAATATTTCCAATGTCGATACATTTCCTAGAAAATACTGCCAAACCGTATCGGAAATTAAACAGGAACCACCACCAACTGTTGTAATATCCTTCTACTAAATCACATCCTTAATATCCGCTGACAATACTATCACAAATCTATTTAACTTATGTTGCCGGCCGCTGATTAAAGGCATATTATGTGATCTTTTCCAGAGAGCGCCCTCTATTCATGATATTTTTTAGAAAGTAGATTTTCTTGCAGATTTACATTTCCGATCATAAATCATACATACATTCCAAGTTACAGAGCGATACGATTCCTAATTACCTCAAAATCATGGTTTTAGAGTGAATTTAGAGTGAAAAATATAAACTATCGGGATTCCGACAGTTTATTTTCACTCTAAAACCATGATTTTGAAGTAATTAAGAATCGTATCGCCCTGTAACTTGGAATGTATGCATGATTTATGATCAGAAATGTAAATCTGCAAGAAAATCTGCTTTCTATTTTTTTTCGATGTTGAGGGCGTTCCCTGGAAAGATCACATAATATACCTTTAAGTAAAGTTACAGTAATAAATGTGTCGATTTTTTGGTTTTAATTTATGCTCACCTCAAAGTAATGACCAACTCATTTCCTGAACAATTAAATAAGTCTTTCTGTGATTGATTGGCTTAGGGAGCACATAAAAACTCGACCGCGCGGCTACCGCCGGTTCCGCCCGGTTGGCTGCAACCGCAGGGAACCCCACGGAACCGGCGGTTGCCGGGCGGTCGAGTTTTGATGTGCTCCCTTACAAAGAAATATCCATCCATTGAAGTGAATGGTATCAGGTACCAGAGTCATTTCTACCTAATATTGAATACCAATTTTTGTCTCGGAATCTGGCAAACTATACAACGTTCCTGACCAGGTGTTACGTAGCTTACACAATATAGACACATACATGATGTAAGAATACTGGGAAATCTGACAACTTATTGTGTAGAAAAAAATAATATTTCATAATCTTGAATCTTGAATACCGTACAATTTTAGTAGGTTAGTGCGTGAGTGAATTAGTCGTCTTATAAAAGTGTCCATTGAAAGAAATAGTGGAAGTGTGTAGTATGATTACATAATATAATAATAAGCGAATATTGAATTCCACTCCTCTCTCTTTTTTAAAGCAATAAATCCAGACAAGTTGAACTTGTTCATTTATACGTTAAGGCATTGCCTGCATATGGAATTTCATAGTGGTCGACGGAGTGTCTGAATTGCCCGTAGCAGCCTTTTTTGGATCATTTTTCAGATTTTATTATGGAAATCATCATGCAACGTGAATATGTTTGCAGTGATTATTGTTGGCGAAACATTTGATAGTCCACGAATGATCATATCAAAGTCTTTTAAATTTGAGATTAGACACCGCTGATTCCGGATGATGATGTGTTTATCATTAGATTTGCAAGATGTGTATGCCTATCTTGTAACTCAAGACCAAATTCACCAGTTTTATACATGCATAACGTTCAAGTTCCAATTTTAGCCATTATTGCACAAAAACATACAGAACTAAAGACATGTTTATGTATGCCCCCCCCCCCCCCCCCCCCCCCCCCCCATTTGACTTGACCGACACTTCAATGTATATTTATTTTGTCAATATTGCACAAAAATGGCTTCTAAATTATGCATGTACGTTTAGAAGTGACCAAAAAAAGTACATTCACTATGATCATTTACGCATCCTATAGCACTGATTATGTCACAATCTATTAATGATACAATGCATAACCCAATACTCGGTATCAACAGGCATCTGGCAGTGGTGGAAAACTAAACAAAGTTCCTGACCAGGTGTTACGTAGCTGACAATATACACATACACATGATGTAAGGATACTGGGAAATCTGACAATTTATTTGTACACATTGAATAGCTAGTGTAGAAAAATGAATATTTCATAATCAGATTGGATTTAGGGCAATCTTGAATCTTGAATACTGTACAATGTTGGTAGGTTAATGCGTGAGTGTATGAGTCGTCTTATAAAAGTTTCCATTGAAAGAAATAGTGCAAGTGTGTAGTATGACGGATCTTACTTTCGTCTTGCTGTATCAATAATTTGTGTATGTTTGCATGATAAAACCTGTTTAATCATTTATAATAGCTGATATACATATCCACCTTGCAAAAGGTAATGCACCAAGCGGGTTATTATGACATAGGACAAATATGCCCGGCACTTTTTGCCAATGTGATATGGGAAAGATTATTTGTTTGAATACTGTCTACAGCAAAGTTATATGCATTAGAAGGCCAATATGTGACGTCATCGTCCCATCGATGTAATGCTTGAGTAACCATTTTCCCTAGTACTTGCCTTAGGTCCACTCTCTCTTTAAATGAGCAAGAACCGCGTAATACTAAGATCATGCGATGTGGCGTATGTGTAGCATCGAAGGACACATTATCCCTCGTCCTCGAAACATTGCAGTCTTTAGTTCGTTTTCATGAATACCATTTTGTTTCACATTATTTTTTCAATTCAATTGTTTCATGTAATTGACTAACTCCTGATGTATATCAGGTGGAACCAAGTATAGAATTAAACTCCATCGATTGCCTTTTTTCTTATCTCTATGAGTATAATCGTCCAGAGGTACAGGGTATCACAAAGGATTCAATAAACTGCTGAAACATATTTGGATATAAAAAACTTGAAGAATTATTTCAACAACAACTTCTTTTTGTGTTGACAATGTACAGACGAAAGATCACCGAACTATAAAACAGTACCATCATATATGCGCGTAATATAATTAGCATTACAATTTTTAAAAATTCTCCATTTTTAAAAATACCTTAATGTTATAGTTTTAAAACGTATAGTATATATTAAAAACATCATTCACCTTACTTATAAGCAAAAAACGGGTGAAATTTCGATATTTGGAACTTTGTTGGCCTATTTTTCACTGTACAAAAAATACCACCGCATTTTTAGGGCAGCCATGATACAAAATAAGCACACTCTGCATCTCTGTTTAGATTTTATTTTGGTATGGTAACCACTCACCCATCCCCCCTCCCCCATCCCCACCCTCCCCTTAGGAAATCGTGTTACAAAAAGGGTTACCATTGTCCTTTGTATGAACATCATTGATGTTGTGCATAAAAAGACAAATGAATGGAATGCGAGGAACCTGCATCATGTCATTACGCACACTTGACGTCCTGCATGTTGAACTATTGTACAGTATTGTGAGTGATGTTACCACATCTTTCAGTGTGTGTTATACACCTAGCACATAAAGTCCCTGACCAGGTGCTTTGAGGTTGGCTAATTCAAAATGTATAATCGGTACCAAGAATCTGAGATATACATTAAATGAGCAAATTTCTCCTCCGTAGTTTGATACCTCATTCAACAAAATCGAATGGATACTTTTAAAGTTATAGCGATTTCAATGACCGCGCATAACAACAGCAAAGTTGCACTAGGTATAGGAAATCATTGATTTGTGTGACAGTTATGACAGTAATCACACACAATTCAATGAATACCTAGTGCAACTTTGCTGTTGTTATGCGCGGTCATTGAAGTCGCCATAACTTTAAAAGTATCTATTCGATTTTTTTTGAATGAGGTATCAAACTGGGGAGAAGAAATTTGCTCATTTAATGTATATCTCAGATGTTTGGTACCGATTATATATTTTGAATTAGCCAACCTCAAAGCACCTGGTCAGGGACTTTATGTGCTAGGTGTATATTGAGAGTCCTAGGTAAAGGGAACACTTTGGTGTCAAAAATAAGTCTACAAGTTTGCTTTATACAATTTGTTTTCATTATTATGCTGTGATTTATTTTATTGTAGATATAACGTTTTCAGAATGTATCGAGACTTTTGGTACACCCTGTACTATGAGTTTTGCCAGGTGTATATTTAAAACCATGAAGTGTAAATGAGCACGCTCATAAAATTAATCAATATTGTAACGAAGTCGCGATTGAGACAAATAACTAAAACCACAGCTCAAGGCTTTCAAATATTAAATAGACATACACTACTTTATACGAAAAATATATCGCTATTAAAACAAATAGAAGAGACAATTCAAATAATTCGATTGACCCATATTCTATTACTTTATTCAATAACAACAACCTATGAATAGTTCTAGTGGCTGTTCTTGACCACTCTCTGTTGATATTCCCCCACGGCCTCCAACGACATCCCTTCGGCTAGTAATATTTCTTGTACTACTTCTGACGGTTGTTCTCGGTTGAAATTAATAAGTCCAACGAATGCCATGAACCTTAATTCCTACACTGATGGCCTTAAGCAACAACAGTGGTTGGTCAATTACATTTTGATTTCTAGAGTATGTAGTAGGGGTACTTGTTATCCATAGTGATGTTTAATTTTGTTATGTTATTATAGCTCTACGTCATCAACACATGTTGAATTAAAGAGGCTAGTGGGTCCTCTTTTTCATTTTTTTTTTAAAAATCGGATAATAAAGCTTAAATACAGTACGATTACGTTTAATTTAATAATCGACCATCTTGAGAGGTACGACTTGTAACATTCACTTTTTAAAGTTTCCTTTTTTTTTTAATAAATGTTCCAAAACATTCACCCCGAAAGTTAAAGAATGATAACAGAGTCTACTTGGCATTCATATTTGAACTGAATGTAGCATGAAAATGTCCAATCTTTGTCAAGTCTATGTCTATACCCAGTGGTCTATAATTGTGTAAATAGTAGTACGGTACATTGATATCAGCGCAAGTCTGGCAAATGTTTAAATATATGAAGATTTTTCTGGTTGAATATTTGTTATAAATGTTTAGCTAAGCAGTTCGCCGGGAATACAGTCACTAATAAAAACGAAATGAGGGTCATGGAACCGTTCTCTATATTGACTAAAAGGAAAAACAATTCCCAGACGATGGTTATACCCGAACTGGCAGGTTTAATGCGAGATATATGCGCTGTATAAACATTGAATTGAAGCGTCTCCTCCTTCTCCTCATGCGTCTTTTACGATGGTTGAAGCCTTTTCATGATCTGATATGTTAACTGATGTTGATAGTGATCAATATAATGTTGTTCGTGAATATAGTGATTCCTATATTGCTTTCTATACTTGTACTATAGTTACGTTCGTCGTTCATCAATTACACCCATTCATCACCGATATCGTGAGCTTCCTTTGCCTTCCTTCTTAACCCATTTCTTTCTTTATTCCTGCTTTCATCTCTACCATAAACATCTGTTTTAATCATCAACATTTAAACAGTACATTTGTCACATTGCTTTTTTATATATTAACCATTACCATGCTCCTTGCATCCATACGACTGTATAAGCTGTTCATATCTCTTATTAATAACACTTGGAATACATATTTTTTAAATATTCTGAATCAGTCATCCCCAAAAGTCTTTCCAATGGAGTTTATCAATTAATGAGAAAATCCATACCACTTCACGTGTGGCGCCATATATAAAGGAACGTTTTCCGTATTTGAGAACATTTGTAGTTATAGCTTATCTTCTTATAATGTTCGAAAAATGCTGGTTGACGTAATCGTCCTGATTGACTCAAGTACCATAAAGGCAAATAAAAAAAGAAAAGAAAATCATTAAATCCCAGAGTTTATTGGCCTCCGTTTTCTTTATTATGATTAATAAAATCTTAGCCGCGGGGCGTCAATCATTTGGTATGCAAATTAATTTCAAATTATCTCAGTATATACTACTGCCAAATCGTCATCATTTGAAGAAGTGTGAACTTGAGTCTGGTATGTTATTTGCCACGGGATATTCCGGCACGGGAACAAAACACACCTACGGGACTATATAAAACAGATTTAAATGTACCATTCTCATTGGAGCACTCATGCGATACCTTAATAAACCAGACATAATTTGTCGCAGCACTACAGGATGTCAATGTATTTCATACACTATATGAACCTAAAATGCACATACTATGACTGTTATTAACAGCGGAAGGTGACAATTTCACCATATGGAAGAACGGATACTAACGCTTACATCTTATGATAAGAAATACAATCGTCATTGAAAATTATCATTAACATTGATAATCTGCATTTTTGTTTTCTTCAAGAATTCTTTCTTACATTTGTTATTTTGTTTCTTTTTCGATGCATGTTTAAACTGTTAATAAATTATAAACTGCTGTTATATTTTAGGACACAAAACCTCACTTTAAACAAACAGCACAATATGTAACTTCGTCAAGGGTCCTTATTTGATATGCTGGATTTGTTTACTTACGTAATTTTGAAATTATTAGTATGATTTGTGATTATTACCTACAATCAATATGTGTCACTTACAGAGTGTTCAAGGCAAGCAAGGCAAACAATTATTTTTTTCCATTTACTTGTACAATTGTAGTTCGCATGTCTTACTTTAATTTAGGTAATTTTAAAATGTGAAATATGCTTCCGTGATTAATACTTGCAATCGATATTCGTCAGTATTGAACATATTCAAGGCAGACTCTACCACCGCGTATTATCATCTATTCATATATTGTACATGCTTTATGTCTTGCTCTCTCTTATATTGCAATTTAATTTGGTTCAAATCAATGACGATCCGCCCACATTTCTATATTACATTTATGAATTAGATATTCCCACGCATACTCTTCTTCTTATACTTGAAATAGTCATTCATTTCTTTGGAAATATTTATTTCAATTTAAATGTTGTTGTATGGTAGTTTCCCAGCTGGTTGTCCTAAATGCACATGTTCTGCATGGACAAAATGATATTTCATTTATTTTGTTTTATTTTTTTAAATTTTAGATTTCCAACCAAAATATAATGAACATTTTGGGAGAACTCTAAATACATTACTTCAAAGTCGTATGACATATTTGATAAGTACGATATTAGAATGCATACATTTTAAAGTGCTGCTTTTTAAGTTTAAATTACAGCTTTGCATTGTCAATATTATTGGAGCACTAATTATTCACATGTACAGTACATGTTTTAGCCGTCAATTGAGTTTATACATGTTTTACATTTATAAAAACATGATAATATCGACGCCCTAGCCTCTGTTATTAAATTTATAAATTATGTGTTCACTAAATGTAAACATTCACAACTGCATTTATGTTGACCTACTTTTAATGTCAAATATTAGAACATGTCATCATGTTTCAGACATAAGCTTATGAAACGCATCCTTCAGAATATATCTTATGGCGTACTTACTAGTCATATTTCCATCTTCAAGCATGTTCTTCCTCGCCCTCTAAAATTGACACCAAACGACGTAACAGTCTAGCGCCCTCAGTTTTGAGAAAGCACTTGACGTGGGTAGTAATAGGAAGCTCGAATAGTACATCACAAACATGAGCGCACGCATGTCGGTGTTTATAATAGCAATGCAGTTATTTTCGCACTCACGCAAATGTAATAGTGTGAGATAGGTAGCCGTCTTGGTCACTATAGGCCATCAAACATCCTTTTCTGTGCTGTGGTCCCAAAATCATTCATACATATTGTTTAAGAATGATTTATTCCGGAAAACTTGCATATATTTGAATATGAATCCCATCGTTATTGGTCATTGTTCTTGTGATCCCAACAATCTACATATAATGTATATTTGTTTAGGAATTTCGGATTTTAAAAACTGGACGTTTGTGATAGACTATTTGGTAAAATCAATTGGTATAATCCAAGTTGTGACATAATATATATTTGGAGAATCTTATCTATACAATCAGTCAGTATGTACAGCATAAAGCTAATGTTCTAATGTCCACTAAAAGTTGTATCTATCAATCGATTCTTTTGTAAAGTTAATCAAGTAGTTATCATGTGGCACAAATATTTGTTTATCTTCAGTGACCAACTACTATCCTTCATTTTGGTGACTGTTTTGAACATATTATTCTAGTGTATCATTAGATGCTCTGAAAATAATAATGTCTCTCCGCACTGGAACAAACACAAATGTTCATCGTAATCTTGTAGGTATTACATTAAGACACACTCTTGATTTGTTGTTGTTAAGATTTTATTCAAACACTGTATATGTCATTGAGGGATACCCTGTATCTGGTAAGACGACACTATCTATTATGGTTTATCTCACCACAATGATACAACTCATTACGCCTGTGCCTTCGCTTTTTTTTCTCTAAAATTGTGCTAGATTTATATGATTACCATTTTAATAGAATCTCAATATTCTAGGATACTTTCTGAGCAGACCTGTCACTGATATTGCTATTGTCTGGCACGAATTGGTCCTTAGTGGTGCCTTACAGAAAGATCATTTTTATTTGAAAGAAAGATTTATTTTTAACAGTAATCAATATCCACATTGCGCGCCTTTACATTATAGTGAAGGGCATCGGCCCTACTATCCGTCGGGCAACATTGGAAATAATACTAGCGTTAGACATCACAGAGTGATGCTGAAGGCGTACAAATGGATAGTTTTACCAAAGAAGACAATTTTAAGTTCATACAATACATTTATAACTGTCAGTCTGCACTCAAAGGATCGTCAGTCTTGCGGGCGTTAAAATCGCCACCCTTGTCAACAAGGGCCGATGGCTGTTAGTTCAGGGAGGTCATGATACACAGAGACTACCGACTACTGATTTTTAGATAATGTTTAATTGCATGTTCAATAGTGTGATGTTGTGAATAGACAAGATGAAAGAGTGTCCTTTCATACTTAAAAAGCCTATTGGTTCTCGAATATTTCACCGTGCGAATGGGATTTGCTCAGGTTTTTTTCTTCAATTTATTTAATTTTCAAAATTACGTTTCAATTGTTGGTGAAATTGGCCTTAATTGCCAGTTCTAATGTATGTCCTATGTGTAGTGTCTAGGAGGAAACCTATTTTTTTACCAATTACTTACAGGTGGGATTATATATACATGTATAAACTAAGCAAACAAAAAAGCATCATTGTTCTTGAGATGGTGGTATGGATTTTGATAATGGGTAACACGGAACTCCATGTTCTATTTTTACGCAATACAAATTCTAACTAATAAAATGATGAATAATATCCAGAGTATTATGGCTATTATAATTTTCATTTAATACTACAACAATTTTACAATAAACATTAACATTGATGAAGATAAATTAAAAGATTGCTCCCTCATTGTTATTTATGTATGTAATAATACTGTAATATAGTAGTTATGTTTTGAAACTTGCGGAATATTGTATGGCCTTCATTCAGTTTCCTTAATAAAGGGTTCAACAAAAGAAAGTATACCACCTTGTTTATGTCATTTTGAGTAATTTTTAATTTGTTGTTGACCAAACAGGCTAGATAGGCATTTAGATGAATCTTTTAGGCATAATTTGATACAAAATTTGTCGCCTAACAACAAAGATAAATCATGATTAGCACCATTTAAAGGAAAATATCCCATTTTCAAAAGTCGCATTTCCAATACACAGCACGAGAAGATTTGGTTAATTTGTCCATGTTCTACCCATTCATAACATTCCTTTACATTCAAATCCTTCACCCATGCATTAGTTTACATTTGAATTAGCCCGCGCATTGAGGGATATGCGCGGTGATCAGTACGGGATAAATACGGCATATGTGTGTGTTAACAATTGACCCTTTCTTCTCGTGCTGTGTATTGGAAATGCGACTTTTGAAAATGGGATATTTTCCTTTAAATGGTGCTAATCATGGTTTATCTTTGTTGTTAGGGGGCAAATGAGGTATCAAATTATGCCTAAAAGATTCATCTAAATGCCTATCTAGCCTGTTTGGACAAAAACAAATTGAAAGTTACTCAAAATGACATAAACAAAGTGGTATACTTTCTTTTGTTGAACCCTTTATATCATTTGCCTTGCATTTGCTACATCGAACATAGCGTGTGCATTGGCGTGTACGATGTATGCGTATGTGTAAATATATATTATGGAGTTGAAAACAGGCTACCGCCCTCTCTTGGTAGAGTTGTAGCACCGTATTTCCGATCATTATTGAGTAGCCTGGAAATATGTTCAACAACCACTTATTAGCAAAATCTAAGTGCTGAGTTGGTCTTTATGCGCCGTATAGACGACATGCTCAAATGATTTTCTAATAGCACTTTTGAACATCTGATAAAAGCACAGTTGTAACTTTTAAAGTTGCAATATTGTCAGTGGACATTTTCATTATGTTTATATTTATTTTAAGATTAGGAAAAAGTGTACTTTAAGCCCCAGATACTAGTACAAAGTCAGTGTTCTAGTATCGAACGATACTGGGACATATAAAATGTACCAGTGTCTGGCGATACTGGAACAAAATTATACACCAGTATCGTTCAATTCTGGGACAAATTACACTGGTAGTATGTGTACCAGTATTGAGCGATACTGGAACATAGAAACGTTCCCGTATCGCTCGATACTGGAAGGCAATTCGATAAATTCGTACCAGTATCGAGCGATACTGGGAACATTTATGTTCCAGTATTGAATGATACTGGTATACCAGTATCTTGGACCTAAAGTACACCTTTTCCGGATTTTGAATTGTTAATACTGTTAAAATTAAAAGGTGAAACAAAAAGCCATTATTTTATCATTGGTACGCCTTTAAATGAGTCTTTCTACCAAGTATATACCAAGGTAAACGTTTCATTCTGGCAAATAATTCCCTTCAGGAGTTGCAGCGTATCAATGAGCATTGCTTATTAAAGTAGTGAGTATGCACACTGATGTGAGTATTAATAACGTTATGAAAACATCTACAATAAAACGGCAACACTAGCGATGAATAATTCATAATGCTGATCTAGATGACGCAATGGAATATTTTACTTTAATCCAATAGAACAGTCCCACCCATAAGTGATCTATAAGCTTAGCGTTTATGAAGTGCAAGGGCTGTAACCGATGCAGAAACAAATCCTCTATAATTTGCACCTGATATGACTTGGTGTATAACGATTATCTGAAATATAATCAAATTTAAGGCGTCCTGGGATATTTGCTTTACCGACTTTGCTTCATTGCCGGATTTCCTGATCACCAACAAAACTCTAGTGTTATGCCCTATATTTATTTATTTCAACCTGTATATTACATGCAGGGTTAATTAGCATACCTGATGTTATTCAATAGCGGTTCATTTCTATAAAGTATCGGTTTGATTAAAAGTAGCGGCTTGATTAGTATTTAGTAATTCCGGTGAACTTCGTAGGTATTTCTAATAACAAAATATTTCAAAATTTCCGTGGCATCAGTGACTTAGTGAAAAAATGTATTTAAAGATACTCCGTTGTAAAATAACACGTTATAATGCCTCATATCTCTGCTGTTTTGGGATAGCACTCAAGACTGATGTCTTAGGAAATGGAGTTTAAAATCCCTCTATCCTCTCAAATAAAATTGAAAGACGCGAATGTTTTCACTTACCATTTAAATATCGTCAAAACAATAATTTATTTCTCTTAATAATGTTATTCTACTTACATCACACTTATATACCAAAAGTAATAACCTAAATAATTGGGCAGCATACATTTGGTTATTCCCAATTATTGTATTGATTACGTTGAAATAGGAAATTCCGCTGCATATACATCTATGCTATCAACCTATTGCAATTTGAGGCCTCAATCTGTCGCCAAATACAACACGCTCAATATAAATCTATGCCGAATTAACACGAATTAGGGTCGACCTAAAATAAAACAGCCTAAAGGTCAAGTTATAACTTGGAATAGTTGAGGCAATCAATGACTAGGCTTGGATACAATGACTATCGGAAATTGCAAAAAAATGGGTTGATATCATATACGTGAGCCGCGCCGCTTCGTTTCCTCGGAATGGCACTAAGACCGAACGCCTCTCCAGGCTGGCTACTACACTATATCTTTAAGACATTCAGGCGCCCGCCGAAATGCAAAGGTCGTATTTTATCGGTATTAGTCTGCAGAAAAATCAAAATTAAGAAGCAAGAGAAAATTATTATTACTATTTTTATTTAAACTTGTTACAATTATGTGTTTAATGGTTAGCTACACAAAGTATATTACATACTAGGCAAAACTTTGTGTATCCTTTGTGTAAGATATTCATGAATACAGCTTTAACAAACGATTTTGTGCTAGGCTTTACTCTGCGCAGTCTTACATTACACTAATGATAAGCCAAACACTTCGCGTAAGTGAACACTTGACCACACTGAGCCTGGGCCACACTCTGCTACACCGGGCATGAACAACGCTCGGCTAATTTGAGCGTAGTAGACTGAAACTCTTGGCCACACCTAGTAGAGTCGAGAATAAGGCAACCACTTAGACACTTCGGGTATTATCAATACATTGCATTGCTTCTTGACCACAGCGAGTATAGCCATCACTTGGCTACACTGAGCATGGTCATTATTTGACCACATCAACCACTAACATCGAAGAAGGTCAATAACCCGAGCAGTGAAGTACACAACGGGATGCCCCTAGTTTGTGGCCCCATAATATAATATCTTGTAATCTATCAACTGTAAGTAGTCTATATGAAGAGAATGCAATTTGGCCTCATATGCCCCTAAATTGATCAACACTTGTGAATACCTCTTTCTCTGGCTAAACAAAGAAAGAAAAAAAGTCCATCCACTGCCCTGTTTGGCTAAATAATAATGTTTTTCTATATTTGAAATGAATATGCGAAGTGCGACGATAGAAATCCTTACTGAGGCCCAGTATCGGGTTACAACCGAGGATCTGCCTTCTCTTTGAGAGATGGCGTCTTTATTTAATCATGTCTCTGATTTAACTATGACGAAATCTATTAGAATCAATGTTATCTCCTTTTTCAAGCTTCACCTGTGTAAATGAATGTATTTGGGTCCACTTCCTATTTGAAAGATTCATCACTCTCTCAATGGCACTACAGCATCATACATTTTGCATGAGATCAAACCAGCCCGCCTGTCACTTCTTGATGCTCATGCTGCTACATACAGTACTGCGTTAAACTATAGCATTGTAAACTATAGCATTGTAAGGCATTTGAGGAGGCGGGAATATGAGGAACCTTTCAGGGAATTGAAACATTCTCTTTTGACTTCAGTGCACTTGTTTTGGTTTTGGTTTCATAATTGAGTAACCTTTTGAGTTTTCCTAAAGTATGAAATGCCTGTGCTTTGTTATTTTGGTTGGGGTATTACACTCCCAGATAAGCTTGATAAGCTTCTGGTCGAGATGAAGATTAACAGCAAACAACAGTCGACAAAACAAATCTAAAAGTCATAACAAAATCATTTATTTATACTTCATGACATGCTGTTGTTGATGTATTTTACTGTTGTTCATGGGAGGACTTCTCCATCAAATGGAAGACCCAAAGCCTTATTGATGCCAATCAATCTGATTTCATTTTGATGTTGTGGATAGGTAATTGGTAGGGATATAATGATCTTTTAGATTAACCGAGTGTTTGACCTCGAAAACTTCCATGTCCCGTGAAGTGAGTGATGTACAAGTTGTGTTCAACAAAGGCACCCGTCTTACTTAGCATTGACTCTGTGGATTTTGAGGATATTTGATCTTCATCTTATCTTATCTTCATAAGCTGTGAAGATGAACACTCTGGTTACGTGCAAGCGGTTAAGGTTAAGACATTGACTTGCTATCCAAGTTAAAGTCAAAACCCCAAGTGCATCCTTACTGTTTTATACAATAAACAATTTTATGGATGAACTACTATATTGTAGATGTTTATGACTAAATGTCGAGACAGTTTAATTGACATTCTTTCCAGATCAACACGTTTACCTAATAAAGATATCGTAATTCATCTTGGTCTTGGTCAACCTGAAAAACAAAATTAAGAATAACTTTGAAATACCTTTCACACTATGAGCTATAATAACCTTCATTATGTTTAAAATACAATTTGAAGATTGTGAGAGGTATTACAGAATTGTTCCCAAGATTCGTGAATGGTGATATTAATCTCACTTAATATAAGCATGCTTTTGTAGAAACTAATTTAGTGGAATAGGGAACCGTACCCTTTATAATTGGACAACATTATGTAAATGGGGCTATCACTGCGTTTATAATATGAACTGACAACAGGTGGGGGTATAATACTTAGCAGTTCATGGCATAATTTAGTGGCTTAGGTATACAGTTTGGGGGTAGTGTCCTGCTCATCATACTTTGTGAGGAGATTCATATTAAACCAATTGCATATATGGAGAGATCTAAGAGTACACGTCGATCCACGACTAAATATCACGGCTCAAAGTTTATGAAGGTAGACATTTTAATTTCCTTGTCTTATTTTTTATTATGTTTCTTATTAATTTGTTGTCAATCTTTCTATTAATCAGTAATTGAAATTATTTAGACTCAATGTCTCAATTTAAGGGCTAATTTTGGTGTTTATGAATATATTATAGGGCAAGATTTTCGCTGCTGCTGCTGGTGAACGATTTTCAACTTATAATTCTCTCTGTGCGTATATGGCAACATTCACTTAAACCACAGCAGCTTCCTTGTTTAAGGAAGATCTTACGATCACTTAATAGGCATTTTGATGAAATCTAAAAACACTAGCAACCGAGTGCACCGATGGCGAGTTAATAGTGCAACCTTGCTAGTAAGTGAGAGGTAAGTCATAATTTTGAGAGGAGTAAGCTACCAATCAAGTAAACGCCGATTAATTGACGCTAAATCTTATACCTGCTCAGACCCAAGAGTAAGTTGGAGCATAACGTTATGCTGCTGCAACTATGCGAAGCTAGATAGTTTGCAAAGTAAGGTGACAAAGTTATGTCGAACAAATTATTGACTTTTTTATCAAAACATTTGCTTGGATTAACTGAACACTCAAGGCAAATCAATTATTTATCAACCAATAATATACATAATTATATAGATAGAAGTTAAATAAAGCAATCAGGAGATAAATGATAGATAAATAACAAACCCATGGCCTTTATAATTTATAAACAATTTACATAAAAATGATGTTACATTAATCACCAATCATGTTAAAATAAATATAAATAAAAGACTAATAAGGAATACACGGGGATCGAACCCGTGTTTGTCGATTGCAAGTCACGCGGGCAACATGCGCATGCCACAAAGATTGACGAGTGTATGTGTGATAGCTTTATTATTTAACCATATATCCATTTATTTACGAAAGGATGTTTTTTGTGACATTTTTGACATTTTATACCATAGTTGTGTGTTACTCTCGCACAAAATATGGTTGTAATGTAATTATAGTCCTTATTTTTTGGAAAGAACGGTAACAAACTTGGACATTTTCGAACAAAAAAAATGGCGTAATTTTCACGGTTTATTGCTCGACTGGACGTGGTGTGACTTGTTGCATTATTCATGTTATTTAAATCAACATTTGACTTCGCGACTGACGACATATTTTTATAATTCTACGGAACACCAATCATGTTATTATGATTGCTGTTCGATACATGTACACATGTTTGACGCTTGCGACAACTTTTTTGAAGTTAATTTATTTGGCTATTTACTGCGCTAGTCACTATTCCGTTCTTATTCTCAAGTTTTGCTCTCAAAATTACACCGTCAGTAAATTACGCTGTAGTTAGGGCGTACTAGTGCGGTAGCTTATATCGCTCGTAAGTTACGCCAGTTTGGTGTACTCGTATATCGTCCTGGGTAAGCAATTACAAAACAAGCATGAACATGGTAACATTTCAATATAAATCATCGATTTTTGCGACTGGAATCGGACAAGGGCCGCGTTGGTGCCACGGGAGGTGATTAATCGGTACACCACCCACTAACGGAAACAACGCATTACTTCAAAAGGGAATTCAAGTATAGCGAGCCTCATTGAATACGGGTGAAGAGCAAATCCTAAGGGGTTACCTAGCTTATCTGCAACGATAACCAACTTGCCCGCTCCTTAGCGTTACACATGCGATGAAAGGATTGACAGTACTGGGGTGTTCCGCATGTTGAGTAATGTTAAGGCCAAACAAAATAAAAAGTTTGTCTCAAAGCTTGCGAAGGCTTCAAAATCGGACGCGCGCTGTTTTTTGTCTTCCTTTTTTTTTTTAAACATTTTTTTTATTTGTGTGGCAATTTTTACTCTTACTATTTGCAACCGTTGACACTTTCTGATATTTGTTTTTTCTATTTGAAATGTATATTGTGATGTAGTTGTGTATAAGAACAATTGTGCAGCGTTTTTTGAAGAACTGAGTCATGTAAAAGTTTGAGAAAAGGAAAATCTGCCGATATTTTTAATAAAAACTCAAAATAGAAATTTGTAGGGAAGAAAAAAAATTGATTTGACAATTTTCTGCATTTCAGACGCGGTATTTTGGCATTTCAAAACCAATGCGCGGGCAAGTTTTGAGACGAACCTTTTATTTTGTTTGGCCTAAGTGATTATGCGTTACATTTATAGCTAGCTACTGATTGAGTTATTAGTTCAGATTCCATAGATATATCAATTGACGTTTGAAGTTCAAGCTGTCGCTTCTGCCCTTTTATTTTTATTAACCCGAGACACTTTGCATGATTCATGATTTAGTACTACTGTTCATATAGGAATTTTGAAAAACAAATTGCACATACTTCAGTAATCGTGAATTAAGTACAGTATGGACTATTCGAAATAAATTTGGATTGTATATGCTGTCATCATCTTTGTCTTTCATTTAGTTAAATTAAATATCAGACAAGATCAAACATTTGTGTTCGATAGCAGATCGTATCGATTGACCCTCATTTATCGTTCCTTAAGAAGAAAAAAGGGTGTAAATCTCGATTTTATTCCCTGTTTAATTCAAAATGTTGTTTGATTTTAGTTCAAATTCATCTTTTCATTTTAAATGTTTAATTATTATGACAATATATACTTTCATCATGAATTTGTATAACATCCAATATGCATGGTACGAAATCCTTTCTTGTTCATTTATCATTACATTACACCTGTTACACACGATAGGTAAGACGGTTGTCGTTACAGATAAGCTGTATAGCCCATATTACCATTATTCTTCACCAGTATGCAAAGAGCCTCGTATTGTAGACTATACATTACTGCTACTGATATTACATTGGTTAATTGTCGGTTTACCCCTCCTACCACTGATACCACTGATGTATATTTAACCCTTTCATGATACATTGATATTTTCCCACTCCGTTTTACAAGCTGCTTCTCATTAATTCCCCCCTTTGACACATTAATACTTCTTCCCTCGCCCCTACTGACAAATGACTGACGCGTTGCGGTTTATCAATTCCTCCTCCCTGTCGTATACTGATATCTTTTACCCCTTCAATGCACAGATCGTTTACCTTTCCAAAGTGTATAATCCTTTTAAAGAGTATGCATTCTGACCACCGATAAAAATCATAAAAACATAGTATTTATATCCTAAATTAAGGCATCTTTGCTGCAAAGGCTTTAAGAGTGCATTCGCACACAACCCTGCAACATGTATATGTCAGTGCCCCGGAAAAAATGTATTTGCTAGCCAATACTTATTATTCCTTGACCGTCACGGCTTACACATTATATCAATAAATAATATGGAAACTTCATTAACCGATTTGGTATGATCATTTTTATGTATAAATTATAGTCAGTACTAATCTTGTATTCCAAATCTTGTAATGCCACGCTTATTAACGATCTAGGGTTGTCATTTTAAATCAAACTAAGATATTTATTGGTGCAGGTCTTCGTTATTGGATATAAAAGTACTTTACATCTTGAATAACCTGTTTAATATATCATCATAATATATTACGGGTTGTGAGTAAGCATTCTGTTTGAGTCCTATATCATGGTCATAATTATTAAAATAAAACCAGTGCATAACCTAACAGTTGCAAATGCTGTACCTAGCAAGAATAGGGATAAAACTGACACATTACATCTTTTTTTGTTTAATTCGCATATACAAAATAGCAATACAGAGAAAGAGCAAAATATATTACAAAAAGGGCATGCAATGCGTAGCTGAACCCCCCCCCCCCCCCCAATCAGTTAATAATGAAAAACAGGGGAATTAATAAATAATATTTACATATTTTGTATGAATTGACCAATTTTGACTGACTGCAAAGCACCTTCATGTTATTTCATTGTTTTCACATACCGTATATTACATAATATGAACTCAAATGAAGATGTAAAATAGTAATGATCTTGCTTTTTAATTTAGTCATAACATGTGGTATACGTGTAATGTACCTAATATAATGTACTTTGTACCTTTTAAGCACATGCACAAGGGTGTGTCCGTTGTTGCTAAGCAACAAAGTACTCAGCAGATGGGATGTATTCTAATTTATATGCATTTATTCTATATTGATAATTAACTGCTGTTAGGCAACCGTTCGTGCAGCCAGTTAATACTTAGAAGGTGGTATCTCTAGGTTAAAGGATCTTTGAGAAGATGTCGAAATTATATCCTGAGCCTTTTTAATGGAAGCAAACATACACGATACAAACAGTAGTATTTTGCAGCTTTTTTAGATTGGTAGTATTGGTGGATGAATATACAGTTGGTGATTATAAAATGTTCATGAACGTGCTTTATTCTGCGAGGGATTTATTTTATTGATACCGCACTGGATCGAGAAAAAAATTATCATACGTAATCGCGTCTAGCCTTATAAATCATTCACGTTAATGAGCACGTAGCGGTTAATGTCATATAATGTAAGACCATGTATAGGCTACATGAGAGTTTAATTATTGTTATTAATTGTTGAAACCTGAAGAAACTTGCTTATCAACTATTGACATGCGTAATGGTAGTTAAGCTATCAAATGTGAGTAGTAAATGTCAAGGACATTGATGGCGATAAAACACTTTCAAGCATCCATAAAAAAACATCCTTCCACGTTTCACAGGCTTAACTCACCACTTAACCCATAAAAGTTATCTTTAAATTGCGAGTGTTGATAGCATCACGCCATAGCAAACAAAACAGCAACTTTAAAACAGAATAGATACACCAGTTAATGTAGGTGCATTTTGTTTACAAAAAAAAAAATACCAATGGAAAAATCTGTAGTTTTTTAATCAGCAGCTGGTCATATCGGATACTTAATTAGTTCCGATTTAATCTAATACCGTGCAATATTTGTACAGCAATTACACGTATGTACCTCCGATAAATGCTCAGGGAGATGTATTGCATACTGACCTTACCAGATTAATAACTTGGTCTCTTGAGAGTTGGTCAACTGCTACATTTTATAATTGAAAGTGGACTTGCATAATATTGACCCAGATGCCCGGTTTTTTAATCCATGGTGTGCTTAGTGGCTAAAGACATTTTTACTTGCTTATAATGTTGGACGTTTTATGTGAAGAGCTTAATGTGGTTTATTATTCATTTAGAAGACGTGTTCAATTTGTTTATATGCATTTCACCAACCAACTCAAAAAGTAGTCATCTTCAAGTTGATCCATTTCAATGCTGAACACCATTTCAATCCATTTCAATGCTGATCCATTTCAAAGCTGAACAGAAAAATTGTGCAACTTGTATTTGCAACAAAACAATATTCCAATTTCGAGAAATCTGTGTCTTCAAAGTTGATGGATTCACGATTACCTTTATGCTAGAATCATAGTTTAAGATTCAAATTTAAATCTTATATCCATGATACGTGAAGATTTTAATAAGCGCCATCGATACAGATCGGTTTGATTTCATTTGTTATCAATCTTAAATCCCGGTCTTTAAACGCGTCGACGGTTAAAAACAACATATATGCCATCATAATACAATCTTCCATAGCCTCGAGCAATTTCTAAACAATTGAGTTTCAAGTACAGTGAGGAATAAATACCTCATTGATTATGATCACATACATTCTTGTCATTATCAGTACAGAATTAATCGGTGCTATATCTAACGGTATTTCTTCATCAATTTATTTAAAACATCATATATTAGTAATAAATTGAACAACAATTGGACATATAATTGTTTTTGGAAATGTGTTACATTTTGCTCATCAAATCAGATCATTTGAAGCACCAAAGGTAATAAACAGATAAGCATGAATTAAAATGAGTATCAATATTGACAAGGGTAAACATGAAAAGTAAAATTGCAATATACCCTGTCATATTATGGTTTGCCAATGAGACATTCTTGATAACTACTATAACGCATACCACTGATAGCAAACCACCATTGCATGGATTTCAAGACACATACCATCAAATGCGTACCAGCATTCAATCACTCTTGGCATATTTTGCAATGTCGTTAAACTACCTTAAATGAAAGTCAAAGTCACTTATCAACGTATTTGGTCTTCAATTGAAGCGCTAGTGAACCCCATTGAATCGATACCACTTGATTACGCCAACTCAGCTTGCCCAATATAACTCACTTTTCCTGTTTTTGAGACGGCACATTTAGGTTAGTAAAAACGTGCTTATGGGAAAAAGCACGTGATTAAAATACCATGCTAATGCCACGTGTGAATTGTGGGTAAATCATAAGATTTTGAATAGCGTTATCTCAGCAATGGTATAAAAAAAATCATAAACAGTCCGTTGACATTTCGCTGAGTCTGATATTACAAGTCATGTATAAGGGCTTCCACAGCCCACAGCGTTAGCCAATAGTGCATATGGTCGATATTTAGTTGATGAAGGAGTGGAACGATCAATTCATTTTCTTCAAAGCGCTTTTTATTACCATAGGTGTAGTAGAACATGATGATTAATAATTGTGCAAATTCTTGATTCTGCAAAATGTGTATCATACCTTGTATGGCAACAATAATAGCATTCTATAACGCATACACACTATAAATTACAGTGCTGTTTGGTTAAATTTGCCATCACTTTTGTTAGCTACTACAATGTCAACTTGAACAATTTTTGCACCTATTAACGCTACTTGGTTGTATTTCAATCTCGTGGGAGTCATCTTGTGTGATAGAAATATACACTTTACGTCAGGTGTAATATTTGCTATCAGATAAAGCCTTAAGGGTTGGGGGCTTTGTATAAGTAAAGGCGTGTAGCCATTCCTCGGTGTGTGTTGTCTTGTGTAAAGGTTAAGCAGGGGTTTTACGGTGCAGGTGGGTGTGAAGGTCTGTAAGGTGGGTAGGGTTTAGGTGCGTGTCTGTTGAAGGGTAAGAAGTGTATTTATTAAATACGTGTTTGTATGGCGATTGCATAACACGTTAAAGCTGTGCCATGAATCAACGAATCTAATGAATTTTATAGCGCCCTCTATGGCATGTCTTACACGTACTATTACCATATACGCGTATTTAATTGATCCCTACCTAGTATCTCTTACACATACTACTAACTATAATTCTCTGCTAACTATAATTCTATTATGTTCAACGTTCGGTTTTGACAGTCACCTTGTAAATCGATATTATAAATAGATGGACATAGCCATAGGGTATACGTGCTCATTTTTTAGGAAGAAATTACCATACAGGGTGAGTCAAAATATTCAGGTCTCGATTTCACCGATTTCGTAAACTAGTTGAAACACAATAATAAACACATTTAATGAAATACCCACACAAGAACACATTGTTAGTTATAACCTAGATTTTAGTTCATTCAAATTGGTTAATCCAAACGGGAGTGTTTTTCTTCAAATCTATGAAATTCAATCTGTTCCAACTTCCACATAACCACTATATGAAAGTAACAGTTTTTGCTGAATGGGGCGCAAGTTGAACATGTTGAAGGAAGAGCTGGACATTATTGAATCCAGTTCCAGACCATGACACACATGACACATGTAACAAATATCCTTCATTTATTGGGATTAGTGCGATCAAAAAGTTATGAAAATTTGATTTTACTCCAACCATTTGATACGAGAAAAATTTAATCTTAATTTTGTAAAGAGTGCCTGTATTTACGCATAGATCATCTTTCACATTGCTTGATTGCTATCAATTCGTTTTACGTGCAATGCTGTTACATATTGTATATTTTAATAATTTTCGAGCGATAAGAGACGCAACGAGAATTAGTGAAATAGGTGCTAACAAAATATTGGCTAAAAGTTTAAACGAACTTGATTTGATGGAAGAACAGATCTCAACTCTGTAAACAGTTCTTGCATTAAATCACTCAAGAAGTGTGGACCTAAATCATTGTTATGTTTGTGCAATACTGTTATATCATAACATCGCAATATTTTGCATGCAATATCGTTTTAATTATCAGAGATCCAACAAAAAATGTATAAATTAGTCTTTTTGATTTATAAAATGTCCACAGGTATAACGTTTGCTGTGTTGTGTAAATAACTGAAATTGCAGTAGTGGTAACATCCACCAACTTGTCTTCATTCATGTATTCTTGGAACACTTTGGATTTTGCCCTTTTTCGTAAATATGTTGTAATTATGGCGCATAATTAGTTATTGTCTTGAAAACTTAATTATGAAGAAATGTTTTACTCTTATATAATCAATGAAGAAATTGACTATTTTTATAAAATAAGTATTGTTTCTGATTTATTTTTAAACGGGACCTGACTATTCTGACTCACCCTGTAGATACGTATGAGTAATATGGCTCAAAGATGCATATTCAATGTTACATTAATCGATTTAGAAATCACGGATCATCGGGATGCCCTTTACTATTAAATTATCTTGATTTAGTATAAACAAACCTTTGCTTAAATAACCAGTAATCATATTTGTGAAGCGAACCTCCTTATTTAATACACCATACCTTAGATACATATTTATAAAGTAGTTTGTATATTTGATGCTCATTGGCGATTACTTCAACCAATTAGCTGACCTTGAATTTAAGCCCACGCCAGTTGAAAACAAATACATTTTCGGCATATAATATTTGTTCCACACTTGGGTATGTTTGAACATAACCACGGTAGGGAAACAAGGACCAATAAATGTTATCATCAAAAAAATGAGCAGTGTTAACAGAAATCAAAATGGCCCAAAGCCCACCAAAATCAGTGCCAAAATGGACTGAAAAGATCTCTTTTCCACTGTAGTAACAGGTAGTAGTCCTAGAATTAGGATTGTTTACCAACTTTAATCATTTGGGGGCAATAAGTACCTCTCCTGGTTAATTATGAATTATGATTAATCTCGGACCACAGAATGCTAAAATAGAGAGAAAGTCCGATTGTTGTACTTTAGGTCCCAGATGGTGGACCGTACTAATATCGTCCGATACTGGAACATCCAGTATCGTTCGATACTGGAACAAAGTAATGTTCCAGCTTGCGATACTGGCACAAATAAAATGTTACAGTATATATCTGGTGACTGCTACTGGAACACAATTATGTACTAGTATCGTGCAATTCTGAGACAAACAACTATACTGGTAGCATGTGTACCAGTAACGCCCGATATCGTTGCGTCCGTTAATCATCATATAATTCTTTAAATAAGACTATCACCGACCATATCGAGATCAAGATATATATATATAGCTCATCCTTTATTGGATTTGAGCACTGTTATTCGAAAGATAGTCTGACCATGAAATCGATTCGATATTCATGACTTTATACTTTGTGGTAGGGGTTTTGTTTGGGTGGGGGCCGGGGGGGGGGGGGGGGATTAAATGTACGGCATGAAAATTACACTTGAATGAATATTCTAAATCAGTTTTCATATACCATAAGCAGCTTTCGACAAATACTCTGTTGCCAAATACCTTGTTTAGACAACTGCATTGTGTCATATATATATGAATACTGTTATTATTATTTTCGTATTAGAAAAATATAACTATATATAACAATTCCGAAGACTTTCGTAAAACTGCTTATATTGATACCTTTTGATAATTATCGTTTCTTTATAAATTATATATTGTCTATCATCTGTGAGTTTATCAAAAGAATATGTTGAAAATATTGAAATCTTTTTTTTTTAAATTCTAAAGCAATGTGATAATGTATACTTGAACTATTTGTACGTCATTGCCTTACCATTATCTGCCGGAAGTGTTTAGATTAAGCGGCATAGCTTCGGCATTAAACGTAAGAGACACATTCATGCATGTTCTAATTAGCATTAACTTCTTAAATAAATGTTGCGCGGTGTTTCTTATTTTAAATCGGTGCGCATTTTCATAAATATATTTTCTTAACGTAACATACAACCCCGGGTATCGACAATGCGTTGATAGTTCATACATGATATAATGCTTATTGAATACCGATTGAAAATGGAAAATACTGTAAAAATGACATATGACTGAATAAGCACATGCCCGCAAGTGGTTTATGCCTCGGTATGTTTTGACTACTAAATACAGGCAAATATCGACGAAGTGTCTCTACACCAAAAGCACCTCAGAGAATTCAGGTGGAGTCTAAAATAAGCAATACCCTCTGAATTACTTGATTAAGTAAGACTAGTGATATCCAAACTGAATGCACTCTTTAGTCTGTGCAGTACTATTTTTTTCTGCATATTCTATAATGCAGCGACTGTGCGCCGTGAAGGTTGCGTGCAAAGAACCAATATCAATATATCTTTTAGTAGTGAAGGAGCACGTTCGATTTGTATAGCATCTTAGTGCGCTTTTTCTCAATTTCATTTTTTGTACTTTCGCTTGGCTTGGCTAGTTAGGTATCTGACCATGGTGTAGCTTCATAAATGACTAGGAGTGTGTCTAGGTCAGCGTTCTTCAATAAGTATATGTGACAGCGAAGAATCTATCCTAATGCTCCGAGCTAATCACATGCCACATGCAAAGGGTTTCAATATCCCTGACACACACAAGTTTCCTCTATACATAGTTGAGATGTAAGACGCGAGTTTTACCGGTGTCTAGATCGACTGCTAAGTATCACATTTTGGCGGGAGTTTTTCTGAAAAGGAATTTTACTATTTTCGTGTTCTTCGAATGCAAGCTAAAGAGTATGAATACGATGTCCTGGACCGGAGAGATACGGTAAGAGATTTTTTAAATAAAATGAAGTGTAATACTTTCAGTTTTCTTCTGTAACTAGTAATCAATGCAAGTAACTTAAAATGTTGAGGTTTGTTCCTACAAATAACGTGGGAGACGCGTCGCGTGTTTGCTTATGCATGATCTCACGTTAAATTGTTCAATGTTATAGCATCAGTGTCGACAGCGTAAAACCAGACATTAATCACAAATGAATTTTCGGGTTTTGTCTCTTTAATAATCATGTAATTGTTAACATTATATCTTAAACCATAGTGTTATCTTCATTAGAATGCAATATCGGTACACACAAAATCCAGATCGGGTTAATATACAACGTGTAGTTACTTACAGTTTACGACAAATAAGAACCTTATTGTGGTAATTTATACAGATTTTAATGACCATTGGATGTTTTATGATCATAGTAAGCACTAAAAATGTCTCCAAGTTCTCTGAGCACATCGGACGATCAAACTATATCAAAAAGGCGTAGAACCATATCCGTATTCAATAACAAGCAGCGAATTATACCACTGATAAAGCGTATTTAATCGATGATCGATGCTAGATTCCTGGGGGCACGTTATGAATAGAATATTCACGTGTTAGCCTGTGGGTCCCTATGTCGTCATTATACAACCGCTTGGTATATAACCCAACATGTCACCCGGCTTCATTCACACTGACTAGGATATATAATAGAAAAACTAAATATTAATAATCCGTGAAACTGTACAGTATTGATGGCAAATTATTCACCTCTCTTTGTTATCATATTATTCCCCCTTGTGATTCTTTGTGAGGTGAAATTGTGCACGCTCGATGTGTAAACCACATGGGCCCCGGGCAAATCATGACCAGGTAACTGGTCCAATAGAGAGACCGTTAAGGTGTCATAGCAGATTTTGTTCCTTCAGGCCAGTTAAGCAGGGCCTGGTACACGTTTTATTAAACATCCCTTGGGGGTCCGGGTAAAGGCTATTTCAGCAGATAGACAGTTGACTCAATCCACACAAATCGTTTGCGTGTAGCGTGCAATGATTCGCGTCTCAACTACCATCAGCCGATCCTCTTTAGAGCATTTTCCCCGCCACGTGGGATTTAACGTCTTCCGTGACAAATCTTATTTATCATGGATTTCATTGAGCTAAAGAGTTTCGGCAAAGTTCCGCCAGATAGAAACTTACATCTATAATCAACCTGCCCTGTGATTCGGAATACAAAATCCTCTCAACAAGGAATTCACATCGTCTTTCGCCCCAATGAACGCAGCTGCCTGGTTTAGGCATGGTAGCATTTAACGATGGGATAATATTTGCCTGATCGCTGTTTTTACATAAGCTGGTAGCTACTCTTTTGAGTAGATACCATCAGTCTATTTCAAGTATGCATTTACACGTGCCTAATTGACACCAAAAACACTTGCCGTTTTCCCGCCAAAAATGGACGCTATGGAAGTTATGGACATGGTCGATTTGGTGGACAAAATGGGATCAGACAGATCACCTGGTTTTACGGGGTCGGACAGATCACCCGGTTTCAAGGGGTCAGACAGATCGCCCGGTTTTCTGGGGTCGGACAGATCACCCGGTTTCAAGGGGTCAGACAGATCACCCGGTTTTCTGGGGTCGGACAGATCACCCGGTTATGGATCAAATTTTGGCTCGAATTGGACGTTTAATGCATCAACGCGAAGGCCGTCTGTAAGTAATTTATATACTTAGGGCATTATGAATACCTATGAATGATAATTCAATTGTTAAAGGTTTGAAGTTCTGCACAATTGTCATCGAGCAAAGGTGTGGCTCATTCTTAGATTCTAACCATTTGCACGATAGTTTTACTTGAAAGATATAAGAGGATATAATTAAACACAATCATTATTATTTTATTATTTTATTATACTACAGTTGTAGTAGTTTTCCTTCAAAATCAGCATGCGTAAGTTAGAACTAAACGGGTAATTATTAGTTTCTTCGGTAAAGCCTTCAAAATCTGCAGTGGCGTGAGTTAGAACTAAACGGGTCATTATTGGTTTAATTAGTGAATAAATGATTACCGAATGAATTATTTTGGTGGCAATATATAAAACGATATATCAATGGTTTATCCATTGTAACTTCCCGTTTTAATGTTGTCCAAATTCATAGTAGTGGTATATAAAATAAAGTGAACATTTAATATTGTAAACATATGACAAAAAGAACAAAATCACAATTCATGGAGTCCTCTGATCCCAAAGGTTCAAATAATATTTTCAGGCCGAACGATAAATTCAATCAAAATACGATAAACTTTTAGCGTCACCTAAAGTGTTGTGATATTTATTAACTTCACTAATTGTATACTTAATATGTAAATTTGGTAGAACACTAGTTGTTTGTCACTTGAGTTCTGTCTCAAATGAGTCAGGTCCTTACGTAATGTAGGGTGAACATAATTCAACCCTCTGCTGCCCTCCATGAAAATAGACCGTGGCGAGATTACGTATGAATTACAATAACAGAACAATATGGAGGTCATGTGTGATTATCTGAAGGACCTTTTTTCGACATCACCAATACTCACTCCTCAATTGATCTGTCCAGATAAATCGTTCAAATGTAGTGACTGACTACTAATATCATTTATCAAAGTTTAACACTTCTTTCTTACATTAACTTTCCAACATCACCCTTTCCCATTCACTCTTCCATCAGCTTCTATGCAAAGGACATAGCTGGGGAGCGTGCATGGTTTTTCAGTCCCGGTCTGCTGGCAGAGGGAGTCATATACCAAAATGTTCCTTGATGTCTGTAGTATACAACCTACGTGGACGTCCTTGCCAACTTGGATGTTAAGTTGGCCTGACCTTTAACCTGATTTAGGGTCAAAGTTTACATGTGTTTCAATGGGACATCAACACTATAATTTAACAAAGGGGAAAAAATGAACAAAAATCATTGACCACAAAAAGTATTGGGCTGACTGTTTAAAGCAAAAAAGTTAATCACAACTTTGATCGTCGATCAATATTTTTTGATCTATGACCTTTTGAAATTGACAAGTCATCAAATATAGGCCATTTTTTTTGCCATTTTTTACAAATTCGGCCAAAATTCCACTTTTTCCTTCTTTAAACAAATATTGTAACTCACTTAAAAATGATAAATCATGTTTTAAGGGGGGGGGGGGGGGGTCTGGGGTCAAAAGCCCGTATATATGATGTCAATTTTAACAACTTTCCCCAAAAATGACCCATAAGTGTTATATACCATAAAATAGCCCATATCGGAAACTTTCAAAATTGACTCAAAATTTTGCTCTGGTTGCTATGGTAACCAGCAATATTAAATGAACTCTGATCATCCAAGAGCCAATGATATTTTTGAAATAGTGATTACATGTCATTTTTGGCCAATTTCGTGAGAAAACGGTTTTTGCTGACATGTCCTTTTTTTGTCAAAAGGTCATAGGTCAAAAATTATGGATCGACTATTAAAGTTGTGATTATTTTTTTTGTTCTAGAACAATATGATATACTTTTATGGTCAATAGGTTTAAAATTAAAAAAAATCCCATGTTAAATTAAAGTGTTGACGTCCCATTGAAACACATGTGAACTTTGACCCTAAATTGAGGTCAAAGGTCAACTTAACATCCGAGTTGGCAAGGATGTCCACCTAGGTTGTATGCTACAGACTGCAAGGAACATTTTGGTATATGTCTCCCTGTGCCAGCATACCGGGACCAAAACAAACCTAAACATGGGCCTCCGCTTCCCAGCTAACACATGATACAACGTGAACCTTGATACCTGTACAATCTGTACGATAAATTAATCATAGTCCGCCCTCTTGGGTGTAGCTATGAATGATATATGTTTGAATGGCTCCTAATTGAAAGAGGTGTGTCATCGCGAATTCAAATCGAAGCAAGAATGCTTTCTCAGGACCAGATTAAAGAATCTTTAGGTTTATACCAACATTACAGAAATATAGGATGACTTACACATTCATCTTAACTGTTTGATACATTGAAGTCCTTTGAAATTGTTTCTTGGTATTTCTAGTGATAAAGAGATGGGTTATACGCACAAATATTACAAACGTTGACCTCCATGACTTGTTTGAGTTCCCTCAACAATACCTTTGTCAATTTAATCAATAATGAGGTTGAAATACGGTGATTGGTTGTTTTTTGTACTGATTTATTGAAACGATCAATAGCAATTTCAAACTCGATCTACATCTTGTTTGGTCAAATCTTGTTGTTGGTACACCAGTAAAACATGTTACTCAATCCTCATATTATATCTTGTTACGAGGACTCTATATAAATCGATGTGAACTACTTCTACCAATTTGCTATAAACTGCTTAAATAATGGCTTTTAACGAGATAACTTTGGCGCCACACCACTACAGTATAAGCCAATTTTAGGAATTACACCCCAGATTGGTGGAAACTAAATGTATATTTCATTTTATAATCATTCATGTGCCAATAATACTTGGACTCATCCTATTATTTTGAAATTCACTGCTACTGAATATTCCATTTTTTTTCTTTAAATTAATCTTTAAAAATGTGGACCAAATAATAAGGTAAATATAATTTCGCATAGGCCGCATCATCTTGGGACAGAATATTGCATTGCGTTTTAAACATTTGAATCACCTTTGTCATTTTTCGAATTGTGCTGCAGTCTTTGAGTAAATATTCATTATGATGGTTGCGTCTTTACATATCAATAACATGTGCAAAAACTGATCCTAACATTTCAAGCATGCACAGTATTTCAACATTGTAGGCTGAATGTATCGTTAACATTATGTTAACCTATCTATAACCTTAAAACATGTACTACTTTACCCAGTGTAATTGTACAGTATGTGTACGTTATTTTGGCAGACTAATTTGCTCAGCAGAGAAACCATACCTTTTATCTTTTCAAGAGACCTAATTTAAAAAGAGACTGTTATAAGACTGAAGAGGTTTCATCCTAAGCTAATTCCCTTAGTGCAATAACCCCCATGAATCGTTACACTAATTGTCTACAAACTTGATCGATTTCTCATCTTCATCATCACTTGCTTTCAGTAAGGAGTTTCAATATAATCTATCCTAAGGCATTGCTTGCTGTTCATGATTTTGACACAATACCCTGTGCGGTATGACACATTGAAATATAAAAAATACCCGACAAAACCAAATACTAACAAAGCTTAAAATAGGCAGAGTGTCGTCACGTTACCGTGTCTACGGGTACGATGATAATACCAAGCCGTAGGCATTTTGCCTTATTGTCTGTTATGGAATCTAATAAAAACAATTATATGAATGAGTAAACAGATTTGGTATAAAACAAAATATCCTATTATAAATGTAGTAGATATGCAACCATACACTTCAGTGATTAATCGGTATTTAACATATTATACTTAGCTTAGCAGAATTAGGTATGACTTTAGAATTTTACAAATAATCATCCAAAAGGTGATCTCATAGCTTGGACCACGTCATATTAGAAAACAATATCCTAAAGGCATGCACAGTAATTTCGTTTTGTTTAAATAGATATAATATTAATAGAACTATAAATGTTAAACGTAGTGTAATATCGAAATATAAATAAAAGAGTGATCCGTCAAAACCAAATTGAATCTATTTTCAAATGGCAACCGAATAGCGTTATTCTGGACCCAGTATTAGCATTTTGCATTTTCCTGCTGTATACTACAAGGTAAGATGGTATGGACGGGCATGTTATCGCCAATATTGTTCTGTAAACATGTGTTACGCTAGACAATCAGTGACCAATTTTATCAATTATATAGTGTAGATGTCTCATGTTTTGTTTCGTTATATTTAACAAAATAGTCTGCAATAATTCAAGTTTAAGAAAGCCGAAACGTTAGCCACGAGCAACCTTTGTTTACGACCATCAACAGTTGACGTTAGTCGGAAGTAGTTAATTCTTTGGTTAACCGAAGTTCAGATACATTACCTTTGTCATTGGCCAAAGTCCAAGGTAATCACCTGGTTCGTTGGCCAAAGTCAAAAGCAATCACTATGTGAATGTTTGTGCAAGAAATGGCGCAGCAATTCAAATACTTGACCGCATTTTGTAAGTGTTAAAAGTGGCCAAAGGGTTTATTTATTCTTGGCTAATCTATCACGCTGACAGGGTTCGCTACTAAAGATTTCCCTACTTGCAAAACTTCATCCCGGGTATCAAAAGGGTAAAGACAACTACTCACAAACTTTTGAGAAATGTCAGATTTTTAGAGCCAAATAAGGCGACAGAAAACCTGTTCGACGGGAAAATAGGCCTCTCAGGCTGGGACGGTCGGTCGGGCTTTCTTTCTTTTTTTTCTTCCATTTTCCCCTTCAAATTGACCGTTGAAAATCCCCATAATCTGTAAAAAAAAATTGCCGTATTTTTGACAAGCAAAAAACATTTGTTTGGTCAGAATACATTTGCACTTGAATAACAATTTGGTGTCAGTCGTGCCATTAATGTATTGCAGTTACGTTGTGGTATGAACACTTCTTTGTTAAAATATGCCCGTATAAGTTAAAAACGAGCGCACGCTAATTGGCTCTATTTGAAAAATTATTTTACAGTGAGTTATTGATTTTTTACATCTCAACGAAGTTTTTATTAAGTAGCTACTCCATGCGAAACCATTGTATGATGTAGAGCGTGCCTTATGAACAAGCAAAGCAGAAGAGACTGGGAGATATTTTTTGAACGGGGTGATTGTAATTGCCTTGCTCCGAAATCCAATATGGCGGATTTCACGCTACTCTATCAATTTAATGAGTTTTTGTTGTTGGAAAGTCCCACGTGAATTGTAAGGGCGCCCTCAGAGAATAAGGAAACATGCACAACGTTTATAGAATTACCAACCAAATTAAAGTTATGCAATCTTTTCTTTTTGAGTAGTGGCTGGCATATTAACTATTTGGGGGAGGCGAGATGGGCAAATCTAGCGATTCCATGATTTCCTGTTAAAAAAACTAAATACGTTACTTTTACCCCTAGTTTTAGCAATATACGTATCCTTTTAGCCAAGCTGTTTAGTGATCTTTTGACCTACACTTTGCGTTGATAAACTTCTTGAACGTGCGCGCGATTTCAGATATGTTACAACTACGAATTGTGTATTGTGTTACAACTCATACTGGTGATAAGCATATCACTTCGGGAAGACCAAAGGCAGAAACTGTGTCTTAATTTCACTTCTATCTACATTTTGTTTTGCTTAATAAGAGCACTGTTAAAAACATAATGATGAAACATCCACCGCGACATAAAGTTTCCAAATCTCCTGGCGTGCTGCCTCAATTACTCTGTCGTCGCACTCGCCGTTAACTAAATATAGACAAGAGGCCGATGCATTGTGTTTACAGCTGGTTGTCCAACAAGATCGACTTTGATCAGTCTAGTAAAATTCAACTAAACTTCTCTCCCATTATGTAAGTAATCTTGCCATCTGCTGTACAAGGTCGTCTATATCCTAACTATCTGACACCTCCCAAGCTTACTTCCTTATATTATTAAAAACAATGATTAGACATAGATGAGTATGGCACGGCTCCTCCTTTTGTATAACAAATTGAAAATGTTTTAATATTAAAAAGAGGGGTTTGAAAATATGATGAAGGCCAAATATCATACCTATGCAGAGCACAATAAGTAACTGCGTAATCAGCCATTTCTCAACACAGTATTGGATTTCCTTGTCCATTTCGTTGTTTGTTTAATTCAGTATGATCTCATGAGTAATTGTAAAGGACGTAAGTTTAATTTCTTTTAAACTTTTTAATTTTTTTATTAATGGTCATCAAAACCAATGCAAATTAAGAAAATACATTCACAGAAAATATACAAATACCAGTGAATAGAATTTAAAAGGTAAAATTCCTCCCAATTACTGAAACTTATCTATAATACAATATGGCAAATTATGAGGCCGTCATGATGGTAAAAAAATGACTAAAATAATAAATATATAAAAGAATTGCTTGTTTATGAAACTCACATCAGTTTTTCGATTGAGGCGAGGTTAATTGCCTTCGTAAGTAAATTAATTGGAGAATTGACTTTTTCTAGTGCAAATGTCTCTATATTCCTAATATCTTCCAAATGAAATTAATACAAACCAATGCGTAATACTTTTATATCAACAAATCATTGGATTTCTACTCAAAATAGAGCAAAAAACCCTAACCCTATTTAACCGATGCTCCCTTAACCATAATTACGTTGAACCCGTTAACATACAATGTAACGTCATAGCTAATCGATGTACAATACTGTGAACAGTTATGGATGTCGTTAGTTAAACACCCACATCAATACTCTAGTGTAACAGCGCCTTTGAAATGAAACCTTTGAAACGAAATGAGAATATGAGGTTCGGAGTAAAATTCCTATTCTTATATGAATCTTTCTATAGACGGCTTTGAAATACCGCGGGTCAGCTTTAGCCTAAGGTTATTGGGGATGCGAAATGACAATATTGGTGTTCTACATTATAAATTTCTAGGGCTTTGAACACTATAGAGGCCTCCCTTACGTGGATCGGATGATATCATAAAAGGGGCAAAAGTGGATTTTGTTTGGTCGATAGCGAGGAACGGTTTTCCACTTTATGGGATGATAAGACAGACAAGTGAATTTGACATCCTCAATTAGGTTAACATTTGCAACTTTGAAGCAGTAAAGATACTCTATTGCGCCATGTAATCTATCGCGATGTCGGAGATTAGTCGGAAGGTTTAGTGGCCCATTTGTTAGCAATTGGTTTTCCGGCTATTGTAATGTATTTCTAAACGATGTGAAAAGAGGAGGATTGATCAGAATAGAAGTGATTTATTAGACACTGATTGTTTTTGGATTGAAATATAATACGAGCAAGACGTTCTCCCAAATGAGCGTTGATGGGTAGAATATGCAGATATATTATTTCTTCAATTTAGTATATTCATATCTAAAACACTTCCCAAAACATGTAATGTAGGTCAGCTCATCTAGGCATTCATGTAAATTGAAAACAGTTACCACAATGTAACATTTATGACTCCTCCAACTATGTGTCGTTTGAGGCTATATTAAAGCAACTTCCATAATGAAACATTGATGACTCCCCTTATAGGTGTCATTTGAGGATAGATAACACGACCTTTTTCTATAACTAGGATAGCTATATTGCAACAACGGAAAGCTGGTGCTCCTGCTGCTTAACGCCGATCAAGAATAAACCAATGTTTTTACATTGACGGAGTGTCTTAAGTGTATTATCAGGTTTGGTTGAGACCAACCCTTTTATACACGATGTAAATCAGCAGCTCCTGGGGCGGATTTTGTCAAATACCCCAGAGCTTTTGGGACAGATGGTTTAGAGTGTTGTGTTTTACGCATAAGTCTTGGTTTAAACCCATACTGAATAGCCAAATCTTTAAATATCGCAGGTTTTTGCGAAAATGGGTCCAGATTTATTATTGAATTAAGAACTACTTCAAAACATTTTATCAGATTTGTGTACTCATTTCTTAGACAAATATCGACCACAGGAATTATGACTGGATGACTTAAATCTACGGCGTGAGTGTCTCAAACCGTCAACCTAGATTTAACACATTTCAATTTGTATGTTGAAACTGTTATAATTTTGAAACACACTTTTACGTTGATTACAGAATAAGACTTTCAAAATTTCAGAAATATAACAATCTTAGACGACTCTGTAAATTGATTTTTCTTTAAATGGAAGAATAGACCCATCGCAAACAATAACGTGATAAAAGGAGATCTTATCATCCGTCTCTATCTTCACATTGTAACTGTAATTGCTTTCTAGACATTTGAAAGAAATATTGACTGGCGTTAGGTTTATATGCAATGTTGTCAGCAACCTTATCCAGCAGACGACTGGTTGGCATTTTGGCGGCAATATTATTTTGTATAAAGACTCACACTATTTAGAATGACGAAGGAGCCGGGTTGACGTTATGACTTTGATGAGGAAGTGGTACCCTTTTGACCATTCACTAAACATTCATAATATGAAATATTCTTGTCAATATGTATAACAAAAATCCATGAAAGCCAGGTCAGCAGTACACCTGCCAATTTGCATTCGGGTTAGAATGTGTTTTTTTTATTCTAGTAATGATATGTATGCAAGATGTTTGAATACATCATTTGCATGCCAATCATTTATTAGTGCAACGCATGTAAATAATCTGATATTGATAGGTTCAACAAGGTTATAAACATCAAGTACATTATATTTAAAACAGACGCATCAGTTAAAGTTAGGTTGAATTTCCCGACTTCTAATATTCTAATTTTGCAACAGTAATGGTTCGATGTATTCATTTAGGATGTCACCACAATTATAGAAAGTGATATTTCCAATATTATCCCATTGTCGTTTAATTCCCTGAGAGAGGAACAATATGTAGTGACGCTTTGATTGTGCCTGACCCCTCAAATTTCCCAACAAAAGATGCTATCAAAATTGGGCCATGGGAATGAATAAAGGATTCATTGAAAAGTATGCAATAACTCTAAACATCTTTCTTAATGTGCGGTTACGAATGCCTCTTTGATGCTCATATTGTAGTGCATGTTATTCAATTTCTTTTCGATTTGGCCGCTCACAGTCCTTCTTCAAACTTTATGTGTGCATGATCTTTGAATAAATATATTCCTGTCCCTAGGACCATTCACTTTTTGTTGGAGCGCAGTCCTTTAATTTCCGTACACATCAAAGATATGAATGCTGGTTAACGAAGTGTCTCCTATTGCTTCTCCTTCAACAAGTCAGGATGATTTTCGTTAGGGAGTATTATAGAGTATCTAGTATTGCCCTTCATGCATACACAATAAATAGATACAGATAAGTGAATGAGTACACAAATAAAACTAAAATAATAAGGTAATTAAAATAGTAAGAATTATACTCAAATCAGAACCCTCATATGAATTAACTACACTGTATATAGAATATAACACCAACTAAATTGCTCATTCCTGTCCATAAACACTCTAGCCACAAGGGCTAACAGTACTCGATATAATTGATTTGCCTAGATGTCTGATTGTTCTGTACGGTGTAATATTTCATATGGTCTACTTTGTACTGTTACGTCAACCCATAGGTGGCCCATATATTCTTGTACTCTCACCTGTACCCTCAGGCGGAAAGAGTTACAGTGTACTAATATCTGTAATAACACGAAACCAACAACACCTTGCCTCTACCCACCTAAAAGTGACTGTCAATATGTAGGCTAAATTTAAAAGTAAGTGTTGTGTTCTACATTTGGCCTTTAAATACGTATATAAAAGACCCGTCGTATTTATATTGTGCTTGCAAGGTGACACTCGGAGAATTATATCATTGTTTGGATCTATGGTCCTGTCTTGGATATCACTCATTAATAATCTTGTCATGTGTAAAACAGTTAAGGGTTACACTCGTTCGATTCTCGATAGTTTTACAATTATTGATTCATTAATTGAAATTTAATAAGCATATCTGATTTGATATTATATATATATAACCAACATAAATATTATCAACTGTAATTTAAACGTTGGTATTTAAGATACCTGATTAAGTCCTTGTAGGCTATTTTAAGTACATATAAGATATACGAGGGTTAGTCAATATGTAATGAGAGTGACTTGCTGTGTGATTCTATTGGGAGATAGTGTAATCATTATAAATTATGAACCTTTGTCTTTCAAATAATTTACTTATAGATGTCTAAGTAGGAACTATGAAGTCATAGCATTAGCTTAAAGTAAGTACACTTTGAACACTGCCAAATTAGTTATTTGGCACGAAATTTGAATTGTTTTGTGAAACACGTGCTAAGAGAATTACATAACATGCCACCAGAAGCGTGTACATTCTGATTTTTGTGTGTGCATAATTATGATACCTAAGACAATATTCACGGCTACGGTGAACGGCATTAATAACTTCAAAATAGCAGCGGATGTGTATATTGATAATAAAGATGGCATGCCAAGTTTTAATTGTTTCCAAACAGAAATTATTATGTTCTAACTATGAACCAAGTGTTATCTGTTTCTATAATAGCATTACCGAGATATTGGCAAATGTATCAATCAACCCACATGTTTACCTTTGTCCAGCCAAATATCGACAGATTTCAGTCAGTGGTTGAAACCTATTGTGTATAATGTTAATATAATAGCGTTACATACTTAAAGTATTTAAAAATCCAAAAATGTATTGTTTGAAAGAAAAAAGGTTCATACCTTGTATTGATCACACCATCCCTCAATGGAATCACTCACGCATCCCATACCAAGATCACTGTCATTACATATTGACCAACCGTCGTATACGTGACAAGAAGTACAAATGCCTACATGTATTGCATGTTTTACCTCTTATGAGACCATAACAGAAACTGATAGCGAAAGTCCTCTTTTCGTAATGGGCGTCACGATTTATGACATTTATATTAAAAATGTCAAAATGATCCACATAATACAATAACTAATATAGCCCATTTTCCACATCCGGCATTAACATGTATTACAATCGTTGAGTATCTCATGACTTTTTTATATCTATTTATAGGAAAGGTATACACGATATGAGTTTTTGTAATGTTTTGATTTCCTACAATGGTATGAAAGGTTTCATAAATCAGGCCATTTGCTTTTTGTTAGACGTCGATCGATGACAGGTTAGTCCAATATTACACAACTATGTTATTGTGTTTAACAACTGCATGCGGTCCATTTCCCGAAAGACCGTCTGGAGTTCAAAAAGAAATAGAATTATTCCTCAAAACGATATTATATGAGACAAGCCGATGTTTACGGTATAACAGTAATATTGAATAGTTGTATTTCTGAATTTACAAAATGACGCTTTATCACACGAATGAAAGGATTTGGTATCTATAATATATTTAGATTGGGATAGATTTCATTTTAGTAGAATAACAAACGATTTCCTCGACCAATTATGTAACTTGTACCGAATTTATTTTAAATAAATGAACAATTGTATGAGAATATGGGGAGGTCGCAATCTGAAAGTGCCAAAATCAACACTATTTTGTGCTTTATATAGGGTGGTGCGTTCAAACATGGCCTATGGGATAGGCCATGAACAATAATAAACAATAATAACCTTCAAAACACAATACTTTCATGTAAATTTCAGTTAAAATGTGAACCTTAACTTTCCTGCTGATGAACTACGTTCAGTTTCTGTTGATTGTTGACCTTTTTTCCCGGCCATATTGTAAACAAAATCCTGTCCCTTTAATATTCTGGACCTTTAAATCAATACAAATCAATACAACTGAAGTTACTTCCGGCATCACAAATCACTTAAATAGCTGCAAAATCCGAAAACAATAACCAATTTCCACCATTCAAAATGCTACATGCAGGCTGACATCTTGGCTATGCAAAAAGGTCGTTGCCCTGACTCTGCTGCCCTCAGGTGTAATGCCAGAGGGTGTTAACCGCGATTCCAGCTAGGCCATGTTTAAACGCACCACCCTATAGATCATCACACTACAGGGTGGTTCAATAAAACGTTCACAGTGTTTTGAAGCCATTTTTTTTTAATTCAATATTTATCAACTGTACGATCTTGACCATCTATGCTGAAAATATCGTTACAAATAACCTTACGGTTGCAAAATAACAGCTATTTGAACAAAGTGTGTCCCATTTCACTCTGTTCACGGGTTCTGATTTCGCGACGTTACATTGAATACTGAATGATGAATTGCATGCAAGTAATCTAAGATTGATTCAATCAAAACGCTTTTTCGTAAATATGTTGTAATTCTGGCGTGGAATAAGGTATTACCATTAAAATATCACCAAGTATGAAGTATCTCTACTTTTAAAAAAATGAAAAAATGACCAAAGAAGTATTTTCCCTGATTTTTGGAAAACGGGACCTGAATGTGTTGACTCACCCTGTATATACTGTATAGACAAGAGGTGACCTCTTTGAATATATATGAAGTTTTGCATGTTTTGATTGAATAGAATTGTTTGAAAAGTTTCATAAATCAGACAAATTGCTTTGTGCTAGATGTCGATCTATTACAGGTTAGTTGAAGTAGGAGAAGTAGTTCAGAGCGGAATTATATAAGACGATCCAATGTTTGCAATATTATATAAATAATAATATTAAAAATAATGATGTTAGGGTACCCTTTCCATAACCGGCGTTTCCATCTATAAAATTTATATCGAAATTGTAACGGAATAATCCTCGTAAACACTGTAGCTAATATGGTACATTTTCCACATCCGGCAATAACATGTATTATATAGAAAGCGTTGACCACTTCCAATTAATAACTGATATTTTTGCATGTTTTGATTGAATAAAATTGTTTCAATGGCTTCCTGAATCAGGTACATTGCTTTGTAGTAGACTTCGATCGATGACAGATTAGTTGAGGTAGGAGAATTACCTCAAAGCGTGATTATATAAGAAAAACCGATGTTTGTAATATAATTATAATTAGGAATTTGTTGTAAGAATTCGCTATGTAAAATGTTCTCAAACTTAGTTTAGCTTAGTGATAGATTTCGTGGTAGTAGAATAACATACACATTTTTCTACTAATCATGTAATATGCAGGATTCCCTTAATTTCTTACGTTTTAATTTTGCTTCACGGACCCTAAATAGGAGCAAGATATATCAAGAAAATGATAAGATAATAATGAAATTGTTTATTTGGTATAGATACAACTGACGCTCGAAATACATACCCATGATTCACACTCTGCAGTGAAATTGAGAATTCAGTGTACATTTTTCATAACCGGCGTTCCATATAATGACAGTTACACTGCAAATTTCAAACAAATAATCCTCATTATAAAGCAGATAATAAGGTACATTTTTCATACATATAATATTGTATTATAACAATAATAAGGAACATGTTGTTAGGATTCGGTACCTAAAATGTTCATCAAACTTGATTAGTTTAGTAATAGATTTGTTTTGATTAAAATAACATATGAATTTTTCTACTTCCTTAATTGTTCATATTGTTAATTTTGCTCTACGAGCCCTAAAATAGGAAGCAACATATAATGGTAAAGTAATAATGAAGATGTTTGTTTGGTATGTTTAGATGAAACTGACGCTCGATATTTATACCCGTGCCTCACGCTTTGCGGTGAATTAGAATTCAAGGTACATTTGCCGTAACCGGGATTCCCTATAATGACAGTTATACAGTCCTCTAAAACATAACTGACCAGGTAATAATTATATGCTCTTAAAGGCATATTATGTGGTCTTTTCCATAGAATAGAATTCAATGTACATTTGCCATAACCGGGATTCCCTAAGATGACAGTTATACAGTCCTGAAAAACTGACCAAGTAATATATTATCTTAAGAGCATATTATGCGATATTTTTATTCTTCTGAAATTTGTTTTACATTTATAAACATGAAACTAAAATATCTTCAAAATTACAGAGGAATACGTTTCATATTTTCTTCAAAATCATGGTTTAAATGGGTAAAAATACCCGACAACTTTCTGAGTGGTTTTCTCCAGTTTTCCTTGTTCGTAGATATAATTATATGATTTGACATCGAGTTAACGCCGTTTACAGTGTTTCACGACCGTAACTGTACACAAGTGAACACAATAGTCCGGGATACTGATAAAATGATGGCAATCGGGGAAAAAAGTTGACAAATACTTTAGTTCTGTATGTTCCAGTATTTCCAAATTCTAACCAAATACTCCTCATTACACAACAACTAATATGGTACATTTTCCGCATCCGGTATTACCATGCATAACAGTTGTTAACAATGTCATGGCATACACAAATGCTGTTAACCATTTATAGACAACGATCACCTCTTTAGGTTTAAGAGTTTTTGCATGTTTTTATTGAATACAATGGTATGAAAGGTTTCATAAATCAGACAAATTGCTTTGTGTTGGACGTCGATCGATGACAGGTTACTAAAATAATACACAACTGCATGCGTTCAATGTGGCTCTCTGGAATTCTAAAGGAAATAGAAAAGTTCCTATAAGCCAGTTAATATATGTTTCTGTTCACCCCACCAATAACGGGTAATCGGTGGTGATAATCATAACCACGAAAAACCACATTAACCACTAATGCATATTTTCATTCATCACAAAAATGTGGTGACCCAGCATAAGATATGCCCGAAGTTCACTAAAATACACGCAAACCATCATGGAAGGTCATCACTACTAAAATAATTGACGTCTGTTTCAATTATAAAATCCCCACTAAGGAACCCCAAATAACCCCAGAAATACTGGGTTATTCATTGCCCAGCACCAATCACATATAGTCTGACCTATCATTGATTTAGAGCATTTGATAAATTGAAGTCATACTGATTACCCTGAATCTAAGATGTCTGATGGCTGTGTGGGTAAACACTAACCCTTGACCTTGGTAGACACAGTCGATGTAAGGGCGCTGTGACTACATGTAGCCAGAGGGGGCTTGATGCTGAAATTATAATTGCCGTTAATCTAAACATTTTTAACTCTATTTATTTTGGTGACTGTGGAGGTGGTGAAAATGTGATGACCATATGTTGCTATTCAGGCCATCACCACCAATCACCACTAATCACCACCAATTACTATCAATAACCACCTTTTGCATTCGAAAAGAAACACGCTTTATGAGACGAACCCATATTTGAAGTATAACAATTAATGTTAATGGATACATTTTACAATACGGTCTTTCTTGACATAAATGTCAATATTCATTATGTGGAATCGAATTCTAAGATCTCAACAGTATGATTGTTATTAATGAATTATTTAAATTAAATTGAAGAAGAAAAACCGCCGCAATCGTGTACAAATTTCTCTATTGTACTAGATCTCTGCTCGTATAACTGAACTCGATATACTGGTTCATACAATCCAATGACGCATTGGATACCAATTGATGAAACAAATATCATTCAAAAACACTACTTCTAGTAGCCAGTGGGAACGGTCTGCTATGTTATAAAACTCGTTCCCGTTAGAGCAACTGTTATAGTTATTCAACCGTATTGCCCATTTTCGATTGAGAGTGTGTGACACATGACAGCCAGGTCTTTACTCTACAAAATACATCGTGTTTGTTTTATCGAACATCACACTTACTCAGTTGAACTACAATTAGGTCTATTTATGTTACTTGATATTGCATATTTGTCGAACAAAATTCAAATTGTATAAGAAATGCTTCGTTTATTTTCTGACGTTGATATTGTTGTTTTTAATCAATATAACATCAGTATAACATTGTTCCGTTTGAATGTATACAAAAATGCAACGAACATAATATTTAATATGCTCCTATACTTATGCTTGTACTTTTAAAAGTCGTCTCGGTTTTGTTTTTTTAATTTTGTATTTGACTTATGACCTTTGACCTTTGCGTGTCAAAATTAATGTACTCCACATCAAGAAATATATTTTGATTACGAAACATTTGTTCATAACATTCGTGGTACTTTAATAATGACTTGTCAGACAACAATAAAATGAAATAATAGTAATCATAATGTATAAACACAGCCGAAGTTTTCCGCCCAATTCGATAGCCATCATTCAAACCTGGAAAATGTCATAACCCGCGCATATCTATTCCTGAAAAATAATATCTCATCATCATCATTAAGCATCGTGTAATATCAGGACGTGAAGTGCTGGATATAACACTAACAAAATGGTAGTAAAGTCAACATTGTCTAAATTAATTTTTTGAAAGGCTCGTCAGCAAATGTGAGATTGAGCCAGGTCTAACATACACCATATATTTGTTAAGAAAATGTTTTTACGGACAGGTATTGAAATTCTGGTTTAAATCAATAAGACAGATATATCATCGCCCGTCCAATTTTCACAATTCGCCAAATGGACCGAGAGTTAAGGCGTCTTTCTTCACAAGCGGTCACGTCTTTATAGATAGAATAGGGGTGAGTTAAATTAGTCTATACATTATTTTACCATCGGTAGAAAATACAATATCATATTGTATATCAATTAATCGCTTTCAATGTATTAATTGGCTATTTCCCAAGTATTTTCATCAATTTGCATTGGAATTTGTGATACAATCTTCAGGCTGATTGAATATTCTTGTTTGTAATATATTTTGACCTATTACTTGATAATGTAGTAGGCCTACATGGGAAGATACATTTACACTCAATTGTAAAGAGCGTTCACTCTTCTGTTCTACCCTTGCGACAATCTCATGTCGTCTAACCATGTCAAATAACAAACATCTTATGTATACGTGTATACAAACACATTTGTTACAACCAATAATCCAGATTTAATATCAGTGGTTACTTGATTCTTGAAAGGTGATTCGTCTTAAAAACATCACTATTTGGTATCGCAATAGTGTATGACATGTGTGAATTGTCACGGGTTTTTGGTTTAGAAGATCAAACGCGCAGACGATAAAAAGTGATACCTGATATCGTAAAACCTTTCTTCCCGAGCGCGGGAAATTAGATACTTATACAGGTGTGTTTGAACCTTTAGTCAGTCACGTATCGCAAATAATATACAATTACATCGGAATGATATAACTGCTGTTCTTCATCCGGGTATTAAGTGTGGTTTAAATTTATAACAATGGAATTGAACAACGACTTTATGTCAATGTTAATATTTTTGTTTCAATACGTTTGTTTTCATTGAACGATTACAATAGGTAATGGAATGAGGAGGGTCGAATTAACTTCAATAAATTCGAATTTGCCTCTGCGTCACACATACCACACATGATCGTAGTTGCCTAATAAATAATACATTCTCGAAAATAATTGGGTCAAATCTGAAGTGGGGGTATTCTCACGCGGCGTAGAAGTTGTTTTCAAGGATACTCAATGCTATTTCAGATGCAACAGGAGCGAATGTTCGGTTTTCCGTTCTTTGTTGAGCAGCATTGAATATTGTAGCTATATCAATAAACCGTAACATGTCATGTCAATGTCTTAATCACAGAAAACCTTGAATTTTGATCTGGTGTTTTTTGCAAACTTGCAACATCAAGACATATGTATTGTTAGTGGTTGCCCCAGCCATATGTTGAAAACAGTATACTATGAGTAATATATGTACGTTAATATGGGTTCGTTTTTCCCCTATCGGAAACGACTATATATATTTTTTGATTTCTCAAATAAGATGTCAATTTCTAGGCTAAACGTAATTAGAATACCGTATCTGTTATGAACTCCATTGATTGAAAGAGACAAGTAGGAGTGCAATCTATATTTTACCTATACAATTGACAAGTCAATTTAGATATAATTCTTGAAATGAATCAGAGCAGAAATTGTTATGAATCCGGTAACTGTTTCCTATCATTCTCTACATGATGGTAAATAATAGAAGCGTACGGGTCAAAGACCGCTTAAGTAATTTTGAAACTCACACCAGCGAAATGAGTTCAACTCATGTTATCAAGCATGTATAACATAACATAGTAATTATACTATATGATACATGAGAAGGCTACTTAAACACGTTGTTATAAAGATGTGTCTATAATATTTATATCCACATGCACAGAAATAGTAACGGAGAATGGCCATGCCATTAGTAACCGCTAAGTTGATATGATCATACCGGACATGAGCCAAACCAGAAGCTAAATGATTAGGCGTGTCTTAATATTCATTAAGCATCCTTACGGCGATCGCTGTCACAGGATCTTAGACATGCAATTTATTATGAACAAATGGGACACACATTAATTACCCGCATCTGGGATTTTTTTCATTAGTATAATTTGTGTATGATCCAATGCAGGGTAGTTTGTGAATATTTGATGTGGGTTTTTTTTGCATACAATGATCCGGTGTATGTTTCAAATACGAATAGTATGTCATATTAATCCATTGGACATTGGACTACTGCTGTGAACATAAGTAACATAAATTTTCCCTCGTACTTTATAATATGTTATAATTGAGATGTTTAGTGAGGTACAAAGTTCATTTTGATCACTTAAAACGGATGATTCCGGCTTATGAGACAGTGTCAAGTCTGTTTAACAAACAGAACAGATGTGGTTTTGCTACCACAGCACTCATAATATAATTCAAAAAGATATTGCATTAATTGAAATGTACTTGCCTTACAGCGAACACCTTTATTGGTCTATGAGTACTCATATAATATTCATCAACGCATTCTCCGCAATTACGTGTACTATATACTACTTTCAGACGAAAATACTTAGTGCTCAATTATAACTATAAGCATGAAAGGTAGCTTATAAAAAGAAAAGAAAAACCTTTAGTTCGACCAATCCAATTTTTCGAAATTAGGGAAGGGCTTTCATGATATAAGTATGTTTTCAAATGATCCTAGTGCGTGTTATACAAGTTATTTGATACACGGTTTTAAGTTACCTTATTAAAATTAATTAGAATATATTTTTCTCTGTAATATTGTTTTAATAATATGGTTGCGAATGTTTAATAGAATCGAATAGTTTCCCAATGGGATTAGTTGTAATCCTATTGAAAGAACCAGTCTCGCATAATGTCTCTTAAGATCTTCAAGGCTACCCCATCAAATTTAATAACTACGTGATATCTATGACAATTATCGTATTAATTCTCTGATAAAAGGTCTGATGTAAAATGGTATATGTCTACCTCTAAATTTGGCGAATTTCTGTGATGAATTCGAATGAGAATTAAATAGTAGTTTGTGGGGACGAGCATTAAGTAGTAGTTTGTGACGACGAGCAGAGCTTTATTGCAATATATTGCATCACATCAGTGGCGTATCAAGGTTTTTCATATTGGGGGGGGGGGGGAGCAAAAATAAAAGTGAACAGATTTTTGGTGTTTTTGTTTTTGTTTGGGGGGGGGGGGATTAGGACATGCGCGCAAAAAAACAGGAATTAAAAACCGACAGTGCCAATCTCAACCGACACAGCTCTAATATTGGGCGGGCGCCCTCCCCTGCCCCCCCCCCCCCCCCCCCCCTATTCCTGGCTACGCCACTGCATCACATCGTTGCCAAAAGACACTTGACGCTACAATGAAAGCGGATTGAAAACAACCTGTATTATACGGTATCATCATTAGAATCTCAAAGAAATGTTATTCACTCACTAATGTTAAAACGTTGTTGTAATAGTAAGAAATGCCTTATGATGAAAATCGAACCAAATATGTTGTCAAATTCTTGAAATTGGGAGGACAATTCGATTATGATTAGTTCTGTGATGGTGTTTTACGGAAAATACAGTCAAGATAGATTTATGGGTCATGGGAAGTATTTTCTAATAAGTCACACTTCATGTTAAGAGAGTAAAATGTGTGTAAAAAATTGCAAGAGATAATACTGCCTTAAGAAAGGACAACAATAAAGTTCTGCTGCCTGATATGTTGAACGTATTTCAACAGTTACTCTCATTAGTGGACTACTTCACTCAGGAATTTAAGATGAGAATAACTTATTCCTGTAACAACCGAATGAATTTTTCCAGCAAGTGTTCGATTTCGTTTTTAAAACAACATGTATTTTTCAAGAAATGTATGTAAATTGTAAAGGAACTGCCCTTTAAAATTGTATATCACACGATGTAGTGGTGTGTTTAAACACCAACAAATATGTTTGATCTTAATATGTCTTATCAGACGGCGTGTATTCCAAGGTTGTGTGTAAAGCACTAAGTTTATTGGTCCTGAAATAAATTTTAAAATTCAATAGATACAAATACGAACGACTATTACGACAAGTTAAAATAAAAATACAGGATAACATCGATGTATTAATAGCGCTATACTTAGCCAGACAATTGTGCCATTATTTTAAAGTGTTTTCGAAAAAGAGCTCAAATATTAAGTGTTCGTGATAACAGGACAGTGACATCATTTATAGCGTTGAATAGCCGACGACCATGGTAATGTACAATGACAAGAGACGGTATTAGGTTCAGTTCTGAGACAGAACCCCTTTTAACGAAACATGGAGCATCAATGTTGGCTAAACTTGAAAATTCACTTTCTTAAATGTGATATATGGAGAACCTTAGGCAAGTTTTACAATCGTATTGAAGTCACATTCCACAACCAATGAATGTAACAGATTATGGGCTTTCTATTATGTACGCCAATATATTTATATTGATAAATGTCATTCTGCTATTTTTTCAGGTCACATGGAAATCAAGCATACATTACTTAAGTACATATAATTGATATTATAGATAAATCAGTTCCAAATTGGCGAGAAATGTTAGGTTTTTGTCTCTCCGCGCAAAAGTAATCCAAGCGTAAACTCGTGCGATTATGGCCACACGCACGTGGTTTGGGCATATGATGCACAGTGCACTTGTTGCCATGATTGTTGCCGTCATGCGCACCCGCGTCCTTCTATATTCATGCGCTGCGGTAAGGAGGCTTCGCCAATTTGGAGCTGATCAAACTATAGTATGTACATGTTGCTGTCATACTATTTTTTCAGTTAACTTTTAAACTTGCTTTGGTTGGCATGGGTGATTTATCAAATGGGGCTTGCTAACCCGATGAAGAACGTTTAAGCTATTACACTTAATAGCAATTGCAACTCCGACTATATATAATCTCTACAAAATCGGCACTTATCTATTTACGATCTAACTTGGTTATTACCTCGCTCGGCGCAAATGTGTCAACTTTGTTTACAGCATTAAAAAGTATTGGCATTCAGATCAGATTAAAACTCAAAATAACACCGCTGTGTAACTGTAACCGTCGCTAAATGTGCTTTATAAATGGGTTTTTGTTATTAATTAAATGTCAAATGAGGCTATATCGGTATCGAGTATGAGTTTTAACTCGACGCCAAGCCTACATTAATATCAACGTAGATAGCCTTAGCTTATGCTTTTACATACTGTTGTCATTGAAAATAAGCGAAAAGAATAACACTTTAATATATATATATATTTAATTTATTAGAAATTATATCTTAGGCCAAAATGGAGAAAAATGTTCTACGTGGCTGGCCGATCCATTCATAATTTATGAATTTGAGACTTGGAGTATAATCAAACTAAAATTGATTTTAAAAATAGGGAATGTTTGAAAAATCGAAAAATGTTTTCATGTAACCCTTACAGCCCCGAAATGAAATCCCATTTGAACTATACGCTGACATTGCGTATTCCCACCGTCTATACCTCCTCGGGCGATAACGGCGGGTGATAAATGCGGACGAAATTGTTGAATACGGGCGCGCGGTCCCTGACCGAGTGGACGATTCCCATGCTCTGGTGGACCCGGGTTCGGGTTTGCGTTTTAAATTTCACCCGTTTACAATGATTAACATTTCAATCCCGGACTGTTAGGATTTATTTTTTAAAATCCCACACTGAATGATTTTCAGCTGTTGTTAGTTTTTGGGGGGTGAAAATGTCTTTACAAAAATCATATCAAACTGTGCCAGAAAGGTCCGTCCGTCCGTAAAACAGAGATGTCCGGTTTTTCGTTGTCATTATGCATATGGTCAAGGTAACCTGAACGCGGTAAGAAATTCGATAACCGTGTATCATTGTATCTCATATTACAAAAAACGTGTACGATTTCGGGTTCACACCAATCAAGGTATTACTCGAAGACCATCAAAAGACATAAATGAACATCATGTTCCAATTAAGTAGGGTTTTGAAATGCGTAACAACTGTCAAATAATCCGGGAAAGAAGCGATTTTGCTCTTTCGTGCGTGACCAACGTTTTCTTACTACTAGTATCCTACAGCTGTTCGGATCACACGCCAGGAGCCATAAACTCTTGACAAGAGCGGGTTTTCCAACCACAAAATATACAGACAACCGTATACATAGCACCAATAAATTACGCATCGTGATAGACGCACAGATATTAAAAAGTACAACGCGCATGCGCCGTTCAATTAATAGAGCATCTACTGATGGGACTAGTTTAGCAATCGTGTATGGTTCGGGTTTAAGGGAGTTCGCGTGTGAATTAGGAGTGGTATCAAGCGAACGGCTTTAAAATCTAGAAGAATGGAAAAAGCACTACTATCCTCACCCGTACGGAATATTTGGATTATTATTAATAATTATTTGTATATTTATTAGTATTTTTATATCCTCATCTACAACGTTACCATGGTTGTGCTGCAGTATGATGCATGAAATAATTTGTTTTATTGACTTCATTTTCTTTTGTCATCTTCCCCCTAGGTTTCGCACGCAGGGATGGATATGGATATGGGTCCCGGCAGGTTTGATTCCATGGAAAAATTGTTCCTGGCAGCTGCCGAAAAGGGAGATAAAAAGGCAATACTTTACGCGCTGGAAAACGCGCCCGATTTGAATATCAACTGTACAGACAACGAAGGCAGAAGTGCGCTCGTGATTGCTATCCAAAATGGCAATTCCGGTAAGTAATGATAATATATTGTTATGAAAGAAAATGAATAATGTAACACAAAGTGCATTTAGTAAACACCGCGTTCCCTTACACCGATGTGAAACCCGAGCATGATACTACACTATCATTCTGTATGGTTTATTGATTTGATTTATCGTCTACCTGTGGAACGTCAGCTTTTAGTCAACTTGTCAATTCTTAGGAGTCGTATCGGATTAAAACGTTACCGCCCTGAAGCTTGCAAAAATAAGCAGACTATAAAAGCACAAAAACAACTGCTATTATGGCGCTTTTTACGAAGCGTGCAGTATAAAGAATGCAATACCACCTGCGCAGATAACTGTTGTCTATTGGGAACCCACAAATATCGGAGTGCCAAGCCCTGAGCAGTTTATGGATATACACCTGGAACTTGTCCCCGATTTTAATGATGGCAACTGATTCCATTGTCAGTTTGGCCTCAAGGTATGGCATAACTGGTTGTACATGGATACATAGTTCACGAAAAAGAGGTTAGAACTACTGTAACATTCCCGGCAACATTCACGTTGTAGCAACAGCAATTTGCTATTTTTGAACACGCGGGGTTTCATATAACAGACTGATGTACTCGTCATATAACTAGACAGATTTCGAATTAAACGGCTGAATGTGAAACGTGGGCCGAACAAAAGATGACATTTTCCTCTTGGAATGTCCAAAGCGATCTGCAAATCGATAGTTACTTCATAATCAAAATATACGGTCGTGACTTGAACGTTAGTATATTGCTAAAAGGCAAGATTGGTTAGTAGTAGTGGTATCCTACGTCTGTTCGGTCAGGGCTACTTCAAAACAAATTATGTATAATATAATTATTATATTATGGTATCTGTTCTTTAATATAGAGGGGGTCACATATAGATATTCAACTTTGCCTGAAACACAAACTGTGAAATTACTGCCATCGGTTATCACGAATTTATAAGCTTAAGGTGTGCATGTGATATTCTTCGGCAAAACAACAAGCTCATAAAATTGTAGCCTCGCGCCATGATATTCACTGGATAATCATCGAAATGAACTTCTTTCTTTCAGTATACCTCTTTGCATAAATTAGCCGGGGGAAATATCGTGTGTTTTATTTAGGGCCGACAAAGCGATCAAAGTGCTTGTTTAGGCACTTCAGATAGCCTTGACTACCTATCGGTTAATACGAGTTAGCATTTATAACCTAACTGCAATGTTCATGAGTCTCAGCAAAGTGCATTTTATATTATTAGGCTGTAAATGCAAACAGTATTATGGGGCGACAGACAGACAGACAAGCAATTAAGTCCGTGAGCAGACAAAGAATACCGTCTGATGATCTTCTGTCATTCCCCAGGTTAAACCTCAACCTCAGTGTTGTGGAACAATAATTAGAAACTACTTTGCCATTTCATTGGGTGAATTCAATAAAAATTGGCTTTAGTTACTTTAATTTAAAGTAAATTCTTGATTTTATTTCAAAAAATACGATAGGACGAAAGGAGGACTAGCCAAGCCAATGATATAATATTACGTTAGACGTGTTTTTTTAATTACCACAAAATACAATCACTTTTATACCTCTGTAAAGAGAGGCATACATTTTATACGTGATATGTCAAGGCAAAAGGAGCAGGAGATAGTATCTGCATGTTATGAAATAACAGCTTCGTTATGCAATTTATTATCTAATGTTGTTTGTTGAAGATCTCAGAAACAATATCTTCCTGACTTAGTTAGTTCAATATGACATATTTATGACAAAAATTGCTCTTAATGTCTCCACAGTATGTGTACGTATTTCGTAAAATCGATCAAATAGGAAACTTGAGATGTGACTTTTAACAGAATCCAATAGCGCGGCGTTGCATTTTTATGAAATTGTGCATAGATGCTTCATTTAACTAGAGCAATAAAATAACGAAAACCTTTTTATTTGACACTAATTTGAAATAGACTGCAACATTCTGTAATTGACCGTTAACTTCGGAGTGTATGTTCGGAAGTTGGAAATATTTATAAATCTATCAACATTGATTCTGGTCTATTGCCTTCATTCCAAGATTGATGGTAGCTTGCTTTCTCAATGCTGTTTAACACTTATACAGATTGGCCAAAGAGTGTCCCATCGTGTTACTTTTACCCAATCGTTAATACACTTATAAGGTATTAGGCGTACAAATAAAAGAAAGTATGAGAGACTTTTAACAGAGAATACGGTCAATACAATTTCACTTACACTACGATTCCTTAAGCAATTAAAAAACACACTATCAAGGGTATATAAACAAATGAATCTATCACTGATATTCTGATGAATTGATTTATACTCGTCAGTAACTATTAAATATAATGCCAATTAAGTTACAAATCACGTTTTGATAATATTTATACAAAGAAATCACTGATCCAAATCTATATACAAAAGTTCCAATTAATGATGCGATACCCGTGGGCGCACGATAGTCACGTTCTTCACTTCTATTAATATGTATTAAGATAAATATGGGAGGGTTATTAAGTGGAAACACCTTTTGGGTATATGAAAATATTTTGAGGAAATCAAGCATTGATAAGACTAGTCTCAATACATAGTAAGAAATGTGTTGGAATCGTTTCAATTCTAAAAGTATAACAACATATAGATTTTTTGACTCCGATTAAGAAAACAAACATCGAGGAACTGTTTCACATTTCACATAAAATGTGACAGGAACCTATGAAGATCACTAACCTCTCTTGATTTCCTTTTGATCGACGACTTATTCTTTGAAATATTCAAATGGAATGCCGATCATAAATGTCTCTATACATCCCCTCAAACCCTCGCAATTCGTTTTAGAAACAAAACCTTGCCCCTCATATTTCTATTATTACCCCTGTTTGAGCCTCAAAGCGCGCGTTGTTTTAGTAGATTATATATTGTGTTTTAGCATACATATTATTTTCTCAGAATACACACATCTTTATGTAGGAAAATTGCCTCCGAGCCGATTATATAGATATTGTTTTCATTGTAAATCTAAAATCATTCATAAATTATAACATTTAATGATAGAATTATTATATCTGACGCCGCGTGACAGTATGCGATACATTGATGCTAGTACGCGGTATCAAATGTCATTGATAAGTCGCTGCTACAGGTAGAATAGTTTGAGGGAAAATTAAACACCCGTATCGAGTTATATCTGTCAGGGTATAAGCTTAGTTAATAAATGGTGGTGATATACAGGGTGTGTCAAAATATTGTGAGCTTTATTGCTCATGAATTATACATGGTCACTCAAGCGTTACCGTTTGAATTTCACTGTAATTCACTTCCTATCTTACAATTACACGATCAGGTTGGTTGTATGCGCCCTCAATTCTCCTGGAAATCAGGGGGGGGGGGGTTTGCATTAAAGTAATACTTAGGCATAACTACTATCTGAAACAGTTCTCCAACATTCGCCGTTTATCATATAAAATTTCATGATTTTCTTAGTTTCGATATGACTAGGTGCTGAATTCGGAAGTTATGCTATCGTTTTACATGCGGCCTTTCGCGGCAAATCTCAACCCGGAAGTGCCGTTATTTGCTTATTTGGCATGAAGGCGATGTCGGAATTGTATGACATTTTGGATTTGGGCTATGTTGATGATTATCTTTACGTTATTTGCTCATTTAGTATATCGAAACATCTCTCAATGCCCCTTTAAGGAGCTGAGACACAGTTGACGCTTCTACTCAATCGTAAGGATACATTGATGGATACAAGTGTCCACGTATAAGTGATGAGCGACCATGTTATTTCAGCCGAGTTTCGTCAATAAACCGGGACCTAGGAATGAGTTTGCTAGTGAAATAACGACAATTTCATTCAAGCGGCTCGTAATTAACTATAATATCTAGCAATCCGTGCCATTGGCTGTATATCTTTAACCTAACCGATTGTAATGGCAGTTTTATTACGGCATGTGCAGTTTTACTTCTGGTATTTTAAAATGTACTATATGTGACTCCTACACCACCTCAACCTACACAAATATCCCTGTCAATGTTACCAACACAACTAACATAACCAACACTGAACAAGACAAACATCACTCACATCTTCGAC
>CM069453.1:23627369-23873612 GCA_035610835.1 Ophiura sarsii
ATGAATATTTATGGCTTTCACATTACATCTATTGATCTTCTCAATACTCGTAAATTATGGCTATACAATAATATGATCTGCCTTTTAGCAATAACTATTCCATTCCATACTAGACCAGATCTACCATAGCTCACATTCCACCATGCAAATTATTGATCCATTTCAAATGTTAGTTTTCATATTTATAGGGTTTCTACGCATTGTATATAATTGTTTGTATACAATGTAGTGACATTACATACCCATTTATTATTATCATTATTATACAGATTTATAAAACTTACGTGAGCGTAATCATGAACATTTGATGATATCACATTGGTTGACCTAATATTCTCAGTTTTATAATATAGTCATATAAACTCTGGCACCGGCTTCTTATATCAACAAATGACTTGATATTATGAAAGTTGAGAAGATTGTTTCATCGTTAGGTGGTGCTGTGTCCAAAATTAAAATGTGACATTTCCGTAGAAATGTCATATCATTCACTCTGTAAGTGACATCTATAGGCCTACATGATTTTCCATATAAATACACGTATATGCCGCACTGATTTCTCACATATCGCCTTCATTAAATTCTATGGCAATAGCTTATAAGTGTCTTTTTTGCTTGTTCGCCAAGGCGAACTAGCATATATAGGCTTGGAATTGGTACGCGTTATGTTGGCTCCGTTCCGAGTGTCACTTTGCACAGAAAACCTAATTGGTGTCACTGGTATAATATGCCAAACGATACTTTCATACGCTCATAATTGATGGACGAGAAGTGTGCCATCCGTGTCGATGGTTTTGATTGGACGAGAGATTGATATATCATCGCCAGTGAATATTAAACTGGGTAGGCGTTGTAACTGGTACTTATACCGAACATTGTATGGGCGGCCAATGGGGTTAAATATATTGAATATATACTTGGAATTTGTTAGAGATTTATAAATGATAACTTTTTATAATGAATATTAATAAGTAATATGAATATTCATGATTAATTTGGGATCCTCTTGAATCATCTCGGTTATCTCGGTCAGTGGCGTAACAGCCGGGGGTGGGGGGGGGGGGTAGGGGGGGTCGCACAGTGCCCCCCTGAAGGTTCTCAGCAGGAAATCAAACCTACCCACCAGGAAAAATGGAGGGGAAGGGAAAGAAAAAGAGAGAGAGGAAAGGAAAAAGGGAGGAAAAAGAAAAAGGAAAAAGGAGAAAAAAAGGGGAAAGAAATAAAAGAAGAAAGGGAAAGAAAGAAAGAAAATTTCGCCGTACAAAAAACACAACAGTCAACACATTGTTGACTGTTGTGTTTTTTGTACTGCGAAACTTTGTTACTGTGCGAAATTTTGTGACCGTGCGAAATTTGTGACCTTGCGTAATTTTGTGACCGTGCGAAATTTTGTGACCGTGCGATTTTGTGAAGTTTTTTGACCCTCCCCCCCCCCCCCCCCCCCCCCCCCCCCCCCCCCCCCCCCCCCCACACACACACACCTACGTGAAATTCACGAGGTGACTGAATGGGAAAAAAATTGGGGCAACCTTTTAAAAATTCCGGGACGGAATTATTCTAACCATGCCCCCCCCCCCCCCCCCCCCCCCTGACAACCAACCTCTGTTACGCCACTGATCTCGGTTCAACCTGGACCATTTCAGTTCAATCCGGATCATTCATATTCATGTTAATTATAATTCATTATTGCAAATTAGTAGTCATTACAAAATTATAATTTATCTTTTTTTACCCCGATTTTAGACTATATTCAATCAATTTAACCTCATTGGCCGCCAATACAATGTTCGGTATAAGTACCAGTTACAACGCCTACCTAATAGGCTAGCTGTGTCATCGTATTGAACTTTTCGTGAAATGTTGAAGTGGATTTGCGTGATAGATCGCAGTTGTCTTCTTCATTACCTATAGATTAAAGGGCCGTGTACTACATTTTTATTACACTTTTAAAAACAGCTCATAATCTTAGATCAAGTTGAGACTCGATTTGACTCATACGGTGAATTTTGGAGTTTAATTTTTGGTAGACGGAAGGTTTATTTCGTATGCTTCCGCATATGAAAAATACGTTGATTTTCGTCTTATATAGGAAATGTATATTATTACGTAATGTTTTGAGAAATTGTTTTCCAATTGATCCATCAGAGAGTTATCTCTAGAACAGGTCTGCAAACTGATTTTTGTCTGCATTATTATTTTTGAGTGATTTTTGGCCAGTTTCAGTTTAACCAATGAATGAATTTGTAGTAAGCTTACTTACCATTTTAAGCTTACAACTTCTGACTTTGATATTTCTAATCCGAGATTTTAACCACCCATAATCATGTTTATGGTGCTAGGGCATCTAGTACAACAAATGTCTTTTGATCACAAATCTGTTACTGATTATAGTAGCTCAAATTTCGTATCATAAAAAGCAAATAAAGCCCGGTTTAATAAAGGCACATTATATGATATTTGCCTATTTTTTCGGAATTGGTTGAAAAAAAACCACATTTTTCCTTGAGATTTCTACACGAATGTCATTTATGTTCTCAAATTGGTTGCGGATTGACCGTGCAGTGATACTGATATATGATACGTAGCTCAAACTGTGATATCGTCCTTTAAAAAGTAAATCAGGGCACATTATATGAAGATACTTTAGCATATGGCTAGTTTGTCCACAATTGAATTGGTCGGTAAAAAAACTGTTTTCCTTGCGATTTCATAGGGAATGTCATTTATGACATCAAATTGGTTGCGGATTGACCAATCAGTGACACAGATATTATACGTAACTCAAAATGTGATATCGTATCCTAAAAAGCAAATCAGGGCACATATGATAGTTTGTCTATTTAGTCCCTAATTGGTAGAAGAAGAAAAAAGTGTTTCCTTGTGTGATGTCAACGGCAACGCTATTTGTCGTCAAATTGGTTGCTGATTGACCGATCAGTGACACCGATATCATACGTAGCTCAAAATGTGATATCATATCCTGAAAAGCAATTCAGGGCACATTATATGATATTTAGCCTATTTTGTCCGGAATTGGTTGGAGAAGAAAAAAACACGATTAGGTTTTGCGATTTCAATGTGAACGTCATTGTCGTCAAATTGGTTGCGGATTGACCGATCAGTAACACCGATATCATACGTAACTCAAAATGTGATATCGTATCCTAAAAAGCAAATCAGGGCACATTATATGATAGTTTGTCTATTTAGTCCCTAATTGGTAGAAGAAGAAAAAAAGTTTTTCCTTGTGTGATGTCAACGGCAACGCTATTTGTCGTCAAATTGGTTGCTGATTGACCGATCAGTGACACCGATATCATACGTAGCTCAAAATGTGATATCATATCCTTAAAAGCAAATCAGGGCACATTATATGATATTTAGCCTATTTTGTCCGGAATTGGTTGGAGAAAAAAAATCATTGCAATTTCAACGCGAACATCCTTTATGTTGTCAAGTTGGTTGCGGATTGACCGATCAGTATAACACCGATATCATACGTAACTCAAACTGTGATACGTATCCTAAAAAGCAAATCAGGGCACATGATATGATAGTTTGTCTATTTTGTCCGGAATTGGTTGAAGAAAAAAAAATCACGATTTGGATTTGCGATTTCAATGTGAACGTCATTGTCGTCAAATTGGTTGCGGATTGACCGATTAGTGACACTGATATCATACGTAGCTACAAATGTGATATCGTATCCTAAAAAGCAAATCAAGGCACATCATATGAAATTTTGTTTATTTTGTCCGCAATTGCTAGGAAAAAAACCTGTTTTCCCCGGCGATTTCAACGTGAACGTCATTTATGTCGTCAAATTGGTCGCGGATTGACCGATTAGTGACACAGATATCATACACAGCTCAAAATGTGATATCATATCCTGAAAAGCAAATCAGGGCACATTATATGATAATTAGCAAATTTTTTCCGGAATTGGTTGAAGAAAAACCACAATTTTTGCGATTTCAATGTGAACGTCATTTATGTCGTCAAATTGGTTGCGGATTGATCGATTAGTGACACTGATATTATACGTAGTTACAAATGTGATATCGTATCCTAAAAAGCAAATCTGGGCACATTATGATATTTTCTGGATGCATGATATGGGAATTGCTCACATAAAACTCTAATATGTTTCACACTTGTTACAAGCATTTCCCTTTTTAAAGGGTTTTTTATTTATTTAAACTGTTCATGATGTTCAAATACTAATCGTTTCAATATTTACTCAATAAAAGCTATACAAAATGAGGCGTTAAATTGTAGGTCATAAATTGCCCAGATTTATCATTATATGTTTAATCATTTTAGGGTCGGACATCTTAGTAGCACTTGATTAGTATCTCTTTGTTTGGGGTTAATTCTCAAAGATATGCATTATGGGAGTCTGTCAATAATCTCCGTTGGCATGAAAATATTTCATATATTATCGTTCTTGGCGTATGGGCAGCTACTGTACCTAATGAAACTAATTGTATGAAACTATCGCCTATATTAATAGTAGAGCTATTTTAATTGCAATCTCACGCCTTCGATAATTAAATCAAACTGCAAACAATGAGATAAAGCAAAGTTCTTGTCCAGAGGGTATATGCAGATGTCCGCAAATTAAACATGGCGACTGAAATTAAATTACCAAGACTAATGCAGGACCATGAATTCTTATACTGTGTCTATATATACATGATATAGATGAGTTGCCTTGTACTATAATTGTGGAATATTAACGATCGAATGTGCTAAAACCGGTGACCGGTGGTGGCGTTGCCTTTTTGGTGACGAATCATCCATCTCTCTATTAACTCAATAACTAAATGCGGAGCTATGGTTTAGGTGTCATTCGAAAGCCTATTTATCCAGCTACATTGTGTGAATAAATCCGGTACTTCTATAACTATTTGACTGAGCTATGATTGACTATATTTCGAAAGTCAGGGGTGGTGGCGGTGGCGGTGGCGGCGGCGTCGGCGCTGTGTACAATCTCTATGGGGAATATACAAAATGTTCCAAATGCTACGTTCAATTTACAATAACTCCTCATCCCTGTATGGTACAAACATGATTTTGCTCTCATTTTATAGATTGTTTTATATTCTATAAGTTTCTGTTTCAACAAACGTGTCAACTATTATGTAACAATTGTAATCATGAATCGATTGCATTGTCCTTGGTTTTCTCCCTATTCGCTGCACAGTGAACCTGCCATAATTCATCGGTTTTACATACATGACTAGGCTATATCAACAACAAAAGTATTCAACCGATAATAGCAAAATCATACATTTTTGAAAGCTCTCAAATAAGGGAATTCAAAAATGGCGTTTAAATCGGGATAGGGTGCATACCCAAAAACATATATTTGTAACCTGTAATAAATATGAAATTTAAACGTTTTGCGCTCATTCACTTCCCGTTCAACAAGTTCCCCTTGACAACCATTATGTTCTGATTGTTTGTGAGATTTTTCTTTCAGAAAATATATACTTTTTTAAAAACAAAAATTCCTTAAACGTCTCAAAGAAAGTAAATAATCAGATAAAATTGCGCATTTAATTTAAAACCTGTTAATAGCATGGATTAAGGCAAACTAACAAACAAATAAAATATACTTTTACTTATTGTGTATTTTGATAACACAGTATTATGTATAAGGAAAAATAATCTTTATTATTTACAGCGATTAATCGGGATTATAAAAATGAAGACAATCCAACATTAACCACGACCTCACAAGGGAAACGTGCTTTTCAACTTTCAATTTAATACCATCAACAATAATTTGTCAATCTTAGCTAATGAGGGGGTCAACATTACCTTATTTATACCTGTTTTCTTATAGCAGTTTGATAATTGTATACAGCCACAGCAAAAGGATGCAGTTGAGATCAAAAACCAACAAAAGAAGCTTTAAAATGACACCTTGTTAGTTACGTACGATTGGATACAGCATTCTGATTTTATGAAGAAAAATTACTGTGACACTGTCTTTATTTTCTGACAACGGCACCCTTTTATGTACATAATCACTTACTTCTTGCATATTTTGTAGTGGGATGTTAGATCACAGTTATGTGCAGCCTTCAAGCCTTCCGTGGTTTGATGCTTGTATACAAAGCATTCCATTTAGGCTGCACAGCAAAACCAGTACGCAGGGCACATACGTATAAGTTACTTATACGTAAGAATTGTACGATAGTAGCCAAGTAATATTTTGCGCCATCAAACGTGACGTACAAGCCCCATATATAACTGATCTAAATCAATGCAAATATTTGCATAATAATATAGAACTATTTGCAATTTTAATTCACATTTCAATTCATATTTCAATTCAATTCACATTTCAATTCAATTCACATTTCAATTCAATTCACATTTCAATTCAATTCACATTTCAATTCAGATTTCAATTCACATTTCAATTTGTAGGGCTACTTGAACGTATGGTAATGCAAAATATGACTTTGATGATATCGTACAAGTCTTACGTACAAGTCACTTATACATGTACGTAGCAGCCATACGTACTAGGTTTGCAGTGATTCCTTATAGTGAATATTTAAATCTATATTTGTTTCCAAAAATTCCCTCAGAGGTGTGCCGCAAAACCCCTCTAACCTTAACGTTGAAAGGTCCACCTAGAAAGGACCCTATAAAATGTATAAAGCGATTCATTATTATCTTGGCCAAATTATTGGTGAGGGCTTAAATTCAGCATAAATATAATAGTGTTCTGATTAATGCAATACAGCCCCGCAGGCAAACCAAATCATATGAATGTTCACGATCACTATTATTTTTTCACCGGTGACCTTGGTTCCGAGACAATCCCATAATATAAGAACAAAATCAATATGATTATAAAATTCTCTACGGTCATTTCCATTTATTGATTTTCGTATTGGTTAGCATATATCCATAACATTAACACGACTAGTAAGTGTGTTGATAAAAATGACAAGTTTAAGCAAACTATTATTTGGATCTAATTATCCGTGCATTATAAATCAATATTACACAATGCGTGATTTTGGTACTATTAGCCATTATATAACGATATATTAAAACATGCATTCCAAGTGAATTTGAATCAGGAATACAAATCAGATTTGTTCAATATCAAAGTTTTGATCAGCAGAATAACCGGTATAGTATAGTATGCACAAAACGGGACATATAAGCAACCCACCGTCCATGAATTACTCTATATTACGGTTAAGTTAGTATAGCCGTTGACGAATAAGGTAGTCAATTTATATATTTGATGGACAATTGTATCCCGTAACAAAAAGTACTCGTACTTGTAGACACTTGTTGGCCTAGTGTAAAGGAAATCCTGAATCTGTAGGTACAGACACAACAACGCGGGCTACACAACTGCCAATCGAAAATTTAAAATTTACATGTCATACTGCTCCTCTTATATCATGCTTATATTGAAATGCTATTGTATAGTACGGGTATAGTACATACTGGAAATGACATCTAATAGCCAAATGCTTCAGCAGATATGACAAACGATCGTTATCAGTGCCATTTTATAAATTTGTACGAAGAAAACAGGCAATTAGGAGATTTGAAAGACAGATTTTTGCCAATAGGTACGCCGGAAAACAGCGCTGTCTGTCTGATTTTATTTAAAATGAAGGACAACGCATGCGCGATGGTAATATAAACGGGGTGACGAGTTGTTCACCGTTAGATGTCAGAAGGAGTGGGGCAGGTCAACAGACTGGATCCATCTAAATGGCCTGCGGGTTTCTAACCTATAATGGGATATGTAGAGAGACTTGTTAGGAAGCGGGTTGACATGTACCCTTCAGCTGATAATGGCGTCCTAATCACATTATTGGTCAATACTTAACAGCAGTGCGGGTTGGAAACAGGCAGATGCACCGTAGAGAGTACATGTTGTGTGAAGTAGCGTTCCATAAAGTGTGTAAATTATTCCTCTATGAGATCTCAGATTCACGGCTTGGCTATCTTAAGGGGATTATCGCAGCATTTGTATAGGGATCATGTAATAAAGAATAATATATGCTTCGGTCAAATTGACCTCCTGTGTATTATAGCAATATGGATGTTAGGTTATCATCATATGTTTGATTGTTTACAAAATAGTATCTCAAAACAATATATGCATATCAGAAGATATCAAATCAATGATATAGGTTAAATCTTCTGAATCAATATATGCATATCAGAAGATATCAAATCAATGATATAGGTTAAATCTTCTGAATCAACATGTGTCCAATCCTTTGTAGTAAAGAAAGCTCAGTAGTATAATTATCGCGACGACTGTGTCACATGAGGACTTGATGATTGTCTGTCACCTGCTACTAACTGGACAATTGTTTAACATAAAGAGTTGTCCACCTTGCAAATGTTGTAATCATCTTAAGGCGGGGCATCCATATCAGATGACTACTGCATGATAAGGATAGGGGTACAACATCCGTCAACCCCGATGACAACTGATAAGGATACACTGCAAAAAGGTTGCTTAAATATTTACTCAACATTTTACACAACGTTGTTGAAGTATGCAACCGCTTAACAGTTGCGTAAAATTTACCCAACACCGTTGGATAACATGTTTTCACCAACAGTTGAACAATTCCAGTTACTCAGCAGTTGCACAATTTTAATTACACAACAGTTGGGTATTATTAATTAACCATTTGTTGGGCATTTTGTGACTGTTGCTTAATTTGTGAATTGTTTTCATTATATATTGAGCATTTTTGTATAGCAACTGTTGCTTAATTTATCAAATATAGCCATATGTTGGGTATTTTATTTGTGTCAAGTTTTTATTATATATTGAGCATTTTTGTATAGCAACACGCGGTAGGCAAAATAATGTGAATTCTGGGCGATGCAGCAGAGCTACATACATCACTTCCTCTCGGTAGTGAACCGGTAACTTGTAATGGGAATTCTAGGCGATGCAGCAGAGCTACATACACTATTCCCGTTCAGTAGTGAATCTGTAATTTATTTTAACATGTTATTAAACTATAGGCTTATACATGATATCTGACATCTCTTATCAATGGTGTTATTACTGTGAACGTTTGCGAAACGTAGTCTTGCTATCTGGGTATGAAGGTATAAATAGTCCATATTATATAATACATAAACATATTTATGTGATTCTTTTGGAGCAAAATAGATCACATGACATGAACTATTCAGTATATGTCCATGTCGTGTATTTTTTGGCTATAAAAATCGACTATTCAATATTCATCGCTATAACACCGTTGAAATGATATTCATCAACAAGTATATATCAAACAAGGATGGCAATTTTAAACTATTTGTCAGTGTATTCCGTTTTGGATGCCAAGACAGAATAAATATAATTGTGGTCCTGCGCTGCAAAAAGGTTGCTTAAATATTTACTCAACATTTTACACAACGTTGTTCAAGTATGCAACCGCTCAACTGTTAAGTAAAATTTGCCCAACACCGTTGGATAACATGTTTTCACCAACAGTTGAACAAGTCTAGTTACTCAAAATTTAGGCAATTATATTCACTCAACAGTTGTTCAAGTATGCAACAGCTCACGAAATTGGCTTTTTTGGACAACAGTTGCCTAAAATTCACACGTGCGTAACTTGCATCAACTGTTGCGTGATTGTCCTCAATGCTCATGCAACAGTTGCCAAAGTGGAATATTTTTACGCAACATATTTTAGCAACAGAAACAGTTTCCACCAACATTTTAAGGACATTGTTTTCGACGAATTGCTCAACGCTGGGGATTTTTTAACTTTTATACAACGCCTAACTTTCTATATACATACATGTATATTGAATGAATTTTAATCAACACGTCAACCAACGGATGATAAAAGTACTTTTAGCAACGTATTTTAAGCAACCTTTTTGCAGTGTGTAGGGGTACAACATCCGTCAACCCCGATGACAACTGATAAGGATAGGGGTACAACATCCGTCAACCCCGATGACAACTGATAAGGATAGGGGTACAACATCCGTCAACCCCGATGACAACTGATAAGGGTAGGGGTACAACATCCGTCAACCCCGTCATTGGATTAAACTTTTTGTCAAGCCTAATTACCAATATTGACATATTTGTTGATGAATACTTGTACGTATTTGACTCAAGTAGTTAAGTGTGAAATAGCTTGAATTTCGTCCGTAGCATTATGGTTGGTTGGTTGGTTGGTTGATTGGTTGGTTGGTTGGTTGGTTGATTGGTTCGGTCCTGTCATGACTGACAGCTTGTGACCTTACAGATACTACGCCATAGATAACGATTTTCAGCAAAGGAGTAACAATCACTGAGAGGGTGTCCAGTTATCAGTTTTATTTGATCAATCCACCGGAAACGAGGTCTGCCTTTCTTTCTCTAGGTTGTTACCCTTGCGACGTGAGATATGGTCAAAGTAGCTCAGCATTTGGGTGTTGATAGCATGAAGAAGTCGTTTAGACACCCCGATTTCTTCAATAATACTGGCGTTGGTCCTTCTCATTATGAGATGCGAAGCATACGCCTCCAACACCACATCTCGAAAGCAGCTTTTCTATTTTTGTCAGCTTTTGTTAGGGTCCACGTCTCACAGGCATACGTGGCAATTGGAAATACAAGGACTTGGACAAGCCTGGTTTTTGTTGCTCTGGTTATTCCTCTGTCAACCCAGATCTTGGTTAGGTTGACCATTGCTGATCTAGCCATTGCTAAACGGTGTCTAATTTCTTGGCTGCAACCACCCTCTTTGGTAATCAGGGTTCCAAGAAAGTTGAATTTCGAGACTAATTCCACCTCATTACTATCAATTATGAGAGGCTCTCCAATACCATCTGTGCCTATGGACATGATCTTGGTCTTGTTAACATTAAGAAGTAGCCCACGTTGTTTACTCTCCACTTTGACTTTCTTCAGGAGTTCCGCCATCTCTTCCATATTTGTTGCAAACAGGGTGGTGTCGTCGGCATAACGTAGGTTGTGTATTTGGTATCTTCATACTGACAGCCCCCCTGGCAAATCATCCAATGCACGACTCATTATAGACTCTGCATAAACGTTGAAGAGTGCTGGTGAAAGTATGCACCCTTGACGGACTCCCTGACCTAGAGCAAACCAGTCACTATTTCCTTTCTCAGTGCGAACACAGGCAGCTTGACCATCATACAGATTGCGAATTAGGTGGACGAGGAAGTAAGGGATTCCCATTTCTTGTAGTGCTGTCCATACTTCCGAATATCTCACACAATCAAAGGCCTTAGCATAGTCTATAAACATGATAAAGCACATGAAGAGCTCCCTATGGAATTCAAAACATTTTTCCATTATGTGACGTACATTGGCTATCTGATCTCTTGTGCCGTGGCCTTTCCGCTTGCTCAGCAGGAAGTTCACGTTCAAGATGAGGTCCAAGACGTTCGTTGATGATGTGCAGCAGGATTTTGCTTGCATGTGATATCAGAGCGATAGTACGATGATTTTCACATTCGCTAGCATCCCCTATCCCCGTAGCATTATGATAGTGACTTAAAAGAGGGTGTGGACCCTCAGGTAAAGCCTCCGTAAAACTGCCGTAACTTCATCACTATTAATTTAATCTATATAAAAGTATACATTTTTTTTGCAGAAAAGGGTTCAATGAATCCAACCATGATCATGAAATTTACCATTTTGGAGAAAATTATAAAAAAACGCGTTTTTTGACCCATTTTATGTTTGGAAAAGATAACTCAAAATATATTTTGTCAAATTTGTTCATACTAAATTTATATACAATTCCCTAAGGTGCTTTTTTTTTTAAATCTTTATTATTTTCGGAATTATTGACTTAAAAGTGCCAATAAGTGTCAAAAATGTGATTTTCATGATTTTGTAGGTAAAAAAATCACATATGTTGGCACATTTTGGTCGATAAATTCAAAAATAATAAAGATTTTCAAAAACAAAAAAAAAAAACCTTTAGAGAATTGTATAAGGAATATAATACATTTAGTATGAACAAATCTGACAAAATATATTTTGAGTAATCTTTTGCCAAACCTAATTTTTTTTTTATAATAATTTTCTCCAAAATGGTCAATTTCATGATTATGGTTGGATTCATTGAACCCTTTTCTGAAGAAAAAAAATGAATACTTTTATATTCATTTAGAATAATAAAGGAGTTACAACAGTTTTACGGAGGCTATGCTGAGGGGCCACACCCCCTTAACTATATTCTTATTGCACAGCACGCCAGATCTTGTCATCCGGTATGGAAATCTCGCCTTCATTTATAATATTATGTCATACGCGAATTTATTTTATTTTATTTTATTTTATTTTATTTTATTTTATTTTATTTTTTTATTATTATTATTATTTTTTTTTGGGGGGGGGGGGGGGGTTGCTATGACAAATCAAATATACAGGTAATACATAAATACAAATCAATTAGAATACATAATGAGTGTGGATAACTGTTTGAGAAACATCAATACGTAGACTATATTATATCGCATGCCAAACAATGGTAAATATACATAAATACAGGATAACGTTCTAAAACATACACTAAATTACAAAATATAAAGGCATTTATACAAAAAGCATGTGGAAGACGTCCCACTTTATTTTGTATAGAAGGTATTCTCTAGAGATTTTTTCCGCATGTGTTTTCAGTGCTATGGTACTTAATGACATCATGTTGGATATTTTGAAAAGACGGTTTTGAACCATTGCACCTATTTCTGTATAAAGCAAATTTCGCGTTCAACATGATGTTATTAGGTGCAGGATGATAACTAATGGGGAATTTGCCAAAGAGAATGTCATTATCGCACAACGAAACCTTAATTTTACATTTGAATAGTATCCATTCCTCGAGCTTTCTCCAAATCATATTAGTAATAAAACACATACAGAATATTATGATAAATTGTTTCATGGACCTGATTACAAAAAGAACATCGATCGTCGTTAAGTAGTTTGTACTCAGATACGCTGAATTATATCAATGTAGCATTCACCAACTTTTCGTTTTGTAGCGATTTAAATGGATTTTAGATAATGAATCACCAAAATGTTATATAAAATTTAATATTAAAGAAAAGTTGTAATTTTGATCATCGATACATCATTCATACTCATATGTTTACAAAGAACGAAGCAATCAACGATACTATCAATTTTGTGTCCATCGTTGATTGAATTCAGTAGCGGCGCTAGGGGCAAGCAAGGGGCACCGCGCATTTATGGTGTTCAATTTTAAAGGATATAATGTGGCTGGTTCGTGAACTGATTGATTTGAAAAATCACCTTTAATACATCTGGACGTTATACTTATTCTTGAACCCTTTTGCGAAAGCTTTATTCAGTTGTTGTGCTCGTGACGTGTTATAAAACATATTCCGTTAATTTATTAATAACGTTTTCCCTGGATTATTCTACAATTAGATTACTCTTACCAGCTAGATCATTTGGGTATACATCACGGTTTGGATTTCTCCATCTTAACTCTATTTCACTTGTTACCAAAAATGAACGGGTGTAAGCTAGTTCACCCAGGGTGAACTGGTGGTAGCCTCAACTGGTGGCAGTGGATCTGTGCCTTTAAGGAATTAAGAATGAATAGCCTAATGAACAATCATTGACACACCCTGTGCATGCTTTAGAAACGAATGCCTGGTGTTTCTAATAATAAAAAACAATTCATAGAGCTCTATCTTCTGCTTCGACTCTAGCCTGAAATAATCTCTTTCCAGATAGAACACCTTTAATATTCGGCGCCCAAACTACCTGTTTTAATTTGTTATTTCAATCACGAGGTATGGGAGTACCTCATGTATAACTCAGCAGTAACCAGATGACAAGTCTGCCCTACATTTGCATTGATATTAAAACTAGGCTGTATATATGCCATCACTAGTTACCGTACATCCCACATCAATTGGTCTGAACAAATATTATTTCTTTTCGGTTTCTTGTTCCACGGTCAAATTGCAAATATACATTTGCCAAGTGCCTTTAGTATTTATGAGGGTAATACAGTTACACGTTTACTGATAATCTCGGTGGAGCCTGAGTGCTTGTGCGAATTATCAGGTCCCGAGAACAGTCTACATTGGTTGTACAATGCATATACATGTATTTCAAATTAATGATGGCAAACCAATGGGTATCAATTTTACTGCACCCTGCCTAACAATAAGAGTAATCAAACTTCTTTGCGCCTTACTATAACATTCAGGTAGTATCTTCACCAAGGGTGCACTACACTAAATGGGTATCCCCTACCCTTAAGGGCGGTGTTTAAAGCTAGAATCGGAAAGTGTGCATCACAACATCCTAAATTTAAAAAGACTTGACAGTAATAAAATTGCGTAAATGCCTATGATTGATTAATTATGATTAATGGGACATCACCTACATGCACCCTGACTATAAACTGTGAATATCATCTAAATACATTTTGAGAGATCTTTTAAATTTGTGCTTTTTACTGGAAACATTGGCGATGACGGCAACATTTTCAAGCCCGTCAGAGAGGTTGTCAACTCCATGGGAGTATTTTGGAAAATCGAGCAGGCTCACCTTCCTATTTTCTTCACTTTTTGGTGAGAAAATGTGATCATCTTGAAGAAAAAATCACTCTACATGGGCCAAGTTCGCAATTTAGTGTTCTAAAACAGAGTTTTATATCAGTGTTTTTGTACATATCCCTATGGAGCCTTATTTAGTGGTGTGATCCCTCAAAGTAAGTTTCTCGTCCGCGAAATGTCCTATATTGCATTTTATACCTTAAGCCTTAGGTAAACATCGTATATCTATCACATGCACATACATTTCCAAAATATTGTCACTATTGCAATATTTTCAAATATCCAGAAGACAAATATTTGCATTGTCTACCCGCGGGGGTCTTGTTTTCAAAGGTAAATATTAAAATTGGTCAAAAAGTCCAGTATAAACTAAAGGCGATGAATGAGCGTTCCTAATATGTGTCTGAAAAGGGAATATATTTTTCTTTAAGAAATACAATTATCTGGGAATCTGCGGGTCCAGGGAAAAATTCGTTACGGGTCTGAAATGTCATGAATAAGCGTAGTCATCTTCCAATGCATTTGCCCGTAGGTTTCTCACTCCAAACAGTTGTTGGTGTTTATGATATCGGCTCATTTATGCCTGCGGGCCGTCTATAGGTTAATGGCACAATGCTCACAATAAATATTAATCTATCCAGTGAAATCGCTAGGTGAAACCTAAGACAATAATATCTTCTAAAGCAATAGTACCGGACCAAAGAAAAATGTTCGACATTTTCGTTATTAATCTGCAGGGTAATGTCCAAGTACTGTCGCCATTCCGCTTCCCTTTTAAACATGGACACCATTTTTAATATCAAAACATATCCTTTATTGGTCATGGCTTTTGAATGGTAGCCGAAAGGGCAAAGTTAACAAAAACACAACACTCATCACCAATGTGCCTTTTAATTCAGCTTGAGTCGCTCCTCGGTAAGACTTTCTTGTTGAATTGTATTGCTGGGTTAAAAGTTAGAAGGAAGTTTATGACATTGTTTTCAGGAACGGTTACATTTGTTTTGTTGATATAGGCCTAAGTTGTGTGTCAGTATTTCAGATTGATACTTTTAGTGATTTCACGAAGGAAAAAATTATACACATAATAATGACATATCAAAATGTGTCTTTGTGTAGCGGCCATGTGTGACTAGGACCCCGTTAGGATTCATTCATGGATAAACTTAGTGATTCTAATTTGCAAAACAACGCAGAATGTGATGTGAAAATATCAAGAAATTTACACCATAACGAAAAAATTCTCTGGTGTTGTTTTCGTCTTAACGCTATTTCATAGACATTTACCTTGATTGCTAAACTTTTGATACACAGGATTAGGAGATTGCCGGGAGCGTGATGACGAAACCAATAAATAGTGGGATCGTCCTCGTGGCTCTCTACTTGATTTGATCTTCATTGCAGATCACAGTTCGCCTTGAAATGAAAAACATATTTCTTCTGAGCAATTTAGAATCCAAATAGTTTACGCGATATATAATGTTGATGAAGCTTTAACTATGTGTTTCGTGAACATCTACTGGTTTACCACCATAAAAATGCCAATACTTTATCCCATATCCAAACCATCCCTGTTATAAAACAGTCAGAAATATTAACATTAAAAATCAATTCGCAAATGCCACGTTTATTGTTAAATGGTCACCTGTAAATGTCAAGCTATATGTTCCGCGTATATTAGAACATTCTATATACGTAATATTTGTATGGTCACCATAGCAGTAATATTAATCCATATTCCTAAAAGTCACCTTGAAATTCGATAAGGCCATTTGATTGTTTTCCTTTGTTCCAAACGAAAACGATGATGAAAACAAACAAACGATGAACAGATCAGTATGAGATGGAATGTACAAATGAACTGATCAGAATATATCAGCGATAGCGTAATTGTGTAATATAGTGTATAATATTACGTGAATGATTATGTTTTGATTATGCCATTAATGAAATATTTTGCAAAAGTCGACAAAATGTTTCACTTGAAGTGAGGCATTGCTAATTACCTGGCCGAGTTGCTCTATATAAGGTACTGATTTAGGCATGAGGTATAAATGTATTATATATAACTTCCTATAACTATATATATGTATGTATGTCATGCAATTCATCTGAACACGTCAAATAACATATATTTCCCACCCGGGAGTATAAATATCTACTCTCTGCCAAATAAGTATTGGATCCCAGGAGATGTCATCACCGTGTAAGCTAGGCTGATGATTGCAGACGACCCGGTCCTATTTGTATTATTTGCGGCATGAAAAATGACATGTTATTTTATAGCACCCGTGTTACATTACCCAAACTACTACTGAATGAGTGAAATTAACCACAAATCACTCTTTCAACATGTTGGCACAGATAGTATGCGTGGTTGTTTTACACTAAAACTATTGTTATTTGCCGGCATATTATTTTTAGCGAAACGAAACGAAACGAAACGAAACGAAGCGAAACGAAGCGAAACAGTGTTAAGAGATAGGGAGGAACATTAGCAATGCAAACCTTAAGAGATATAGGCCGTTTCGCTGACAATCAATTGTGATTTTTAGCGAAACAGTGTTAAGAGATAGGGAGGAACATTAGCAATGCAAAGTTTCTGATGCTGCTCTGCCGCAGTAGCGTAACTAGGGTCGGCATAATTCTGTTATACCCTCCACACCCTACATTAGTAGTATGCGTCGTTCTTAAAAATCATACACTGTGAATACCCCTGTGAAGGGTATAACAGAATTACTCCCTAGGGTCTTCAATTGGGGGTGGGGGCATGTGGGGGACAGGCATGTGATCAGGGGGGCATATCTGACTATATATTTTTTAGTATTCATAGGTATACATAGAGTTTGTCATTTCATTTGGGGGTGGGAGGGGGGCATCAGGGGGGCAAGTCTTCTGGCAGGGGGGGGGGGGGGAATGCACCCCCTGCCCCTCCCCTCTGGTTACGCCACTGCTCTACCGGGATATGCATTGGGCTTGTTTCGCTAAAAATCAATTGTGATGGTCAATTGTGATGGTATCCCCTGCCCCTCCCCTCTGGTTACGCCACTGCTCTACCGGGATATGCAGTGGGCTTGTTTTGCTAAAAATCAATTGTGATTTTTAACGAAACAGTGTCGAGAGATAGGCCGTTTCGCTAAAAATCAATTGTGATTTTTAGCGAAACAGTGTTAAGAGATAGGCCGTTTCGCTGAAAATCAATTGTGATTTTTGGCGAAACATTGTTAAGAGATAGGGAGGAACATTAGCAATGCGAAGTTTCTGATGCTGCTTTCTGTTTCTGATGATGCCGCAGTAGCGTCACTATGGTCTTCAATTGGGGGTGGGGGAATGTGGGGGACAGGCATGTCATCAGGGGGGCATATCTGACTAATTTTTTTAGTATTCTTGTATACAAAGAGTTTGTCATTTCATTTTGGGGACATCATGGTGGGGCAAGACTTCGGGCAGGGAGGGAGGAAGTGCACCCCCTGCCCCCCCCCCCCCCTGCCAGAAGGCTGAAATGCACCCCCTGCCCCCCCCCCCCCCCTGCCAGAAGGCTTGCCCCCCCCCCCAAATGAAATGACAAACTCTATGTATACCTATGAATACTAAGTCAGATATCCCCCCCCCCCCTGATGACATGCCTGTCCCCCTACATGCCCCCTCCCAATTGAAGACCCTAGTTACGCTACTGCGGCAGAGCAGCATCAGAAACTTAAAGTTTTATTTGCATTGCTAATGTTCCTCCCTATCTCTTAACACTGTTTTGCTAAAAATCACAATTGATTTTCAGCGAAACGGCCTATATCTCTTAAGGTTAAATTTGCATTGCTAATATTCCTCCCTATCTCTCAACACTGTTTCGCTTCGTTTCGCTTCGTTTCGCTTCGTTTCGCTTCGTTTCGTCTCGTTTCGTTTCGTTTCGTTTTGTTTCGCTAAAAATAATAAGCCTTATTTGCCTGAAAGATTTTTTTCCCCGACGAACCCGGCAGTATTTGCTACTATCCATCAATCACACAATCAATCAATCAAAGACACCTGACTTTACGCCACATTCTTTACATGCTTCAAGTCATTGACCACAAGTTTATAAATACGTCACAACCGCGCAGCAGGTGTTTCAAGCCTTTTCCCCTCGCTTAAAATATTACATGAATCATGTCGCATATCTTGCTTTTAGTTGCAAGTAAAAGAAACGACAAATCCTTTACTTTTTATTTTGTTTTCATTTCTTCTTAATTCTGTGTAACTCCACTTCCAAAAGTACACATTCAATGGGATTTCATTTACACTGAAGCATATTTGCAATACATTTATATGATGTAAAAAGATCTCAACTGAAACTTATCATCATGTGACTCATTTCTACACACCCCCCCCCCCCCCCCCCCCCTCTCATGTTGATCACGTTACAAATTACCTCCGTATGTTACAATGTAGCACTTATGTCGAATTGGAAGGAAAACAAGTTTGCAGTCATGAGGTAATGACATGTCAATTAAGCTGTTGAATTTCAAGAACACTCGAACAATGTCCGTTTATGAAGCGCATGAAAGAATGAACTTGACACATTGAACGCTTACGACAGCTCTTGACCGCTGACTCGAGCAGGGCATTTCATGTCAATGTTGCTTGCGACTTATTTCCTCTATGCAATTGTAAAGACGTGTCAATGTGAACTCGTATACTGTAGTTGAAACTGTGGCACCTGCAGGTACTCAGCAGCATTCTTGTAATGGTTACCTATCATTAGTGCGTCTAGAATTGACAGGGTACTTGGGAACTAGGTGATATAATTAGCCGGAGTAGGTGAGCAATAATATGTAGCCGTATGCATCTAAGCATTGTTATGTGGGAAACCTTGAAATGTGAAAAACAAAACCAACACTAACTAGAATCATGTCAAATGAGTACTTCTAATAGTAAGTGTCTAAATATATCAAGTGTTTGTCCTTGCGGAGCGACGTGTTTAGAAATCAGTTTTGACTGCGAGGTTGCGTTACGGTCATACGTCGTACATATACATAAACACATACACCCAACAAGTTTTTGTGATGCGCTATTCCCCGGAGGCTAAAAGCGCTTACAAAAAATAAAAAATAATATAAGTTAACATAATAATATATAGAGAACATGATTAGATGGGGAACAAATAATGTCTTTGAGGGCCTTCTTCTTGAAGGCAATAACCGAAACAGACTTCCGAATAAATACAGGTAGATTGCTCCATAACTTGGATGCACAAAGAGTAAAAGTCCTGCACACAGAAAACACTATGTAAAAAATTATGTAAATATATAGAACTCCATAATTATTATGTAAGAGTTTACATAAAACATGTAATATATACCCAAGCTTGTGTAAATTCCTATGCAAAAGCTTTACACAACTGTTTACATAGTATTATGGAGTTCTATTTTTACACAGATTGTGTAATTTTTACATAATTTGTGTATTTTTTTTACATAGTGTTTTCTGTGTGTGTCACCAGCTTTAAGTCTTATCATAGGATACTCAAGACGAAGATGATCCTTGGAAGATCTAAGTGTCTATTTGGAACATACAATTTGAAACAGTTTGATAGGTACATTGGTGCAATTCCGTTCAATTCCGTTCAACGGGTAGTCAATGGAGCGATTTCAGCAGAGGTACAGGATCATGTTCTCGGTGTACAGTTAAAATTAAGTCTTGAAGCCCAGTTCTGTAGACGCTGCAAACGACGAGTGTATGATTTTGGTATAGAAGATAATAGTCCATTACAATTATATAGTCATGATGTTTTGTACATTAATGGTACATGTGTATCTCACACGCAATCTTTGGAAAACTTGAAGAAAACAAATCCATCGTAAAATAAGTGTAAATATTTGATTCCCTTCACTCATAACCTTCCATTAAAAGACATGAACAACCCTCGATCGATTGAAATATAATTTTAAATGTTTGGTTTCTTGCGAAGTATGATGATAATATGACGAACACACATATTCCTCGCGCGCACTAAACCTAACCCAGATGCTAGAGTAGGCATTGCAATGTTTTCATTATCTGTTTTCAAAGGAATCCTGACAGTTCTTCAATCAGTGGAATGTTTCTTTAGTCATTCCTTATTCATGTTAGGAAATATAACCTCCGTTATGCCGTTACGCCATCGAATTTTACCTTGGTATTTCATTTCTTTTAAATGAATAAACCATATGTTACTTGTTTCAGTCAGTGGTTTCATAGCTGTGTCGGACCTTGAACCAAGTGCCTGGTTATTTGGTTATTAGTGTGAAGATTCTGCCATCCAGGGAATGTTGATGAACAGTTCCTCGTTGGTATTACATAGTGACGTATAGTTGGGAGTATCACGTGACATGTTGTAAATTCTGATCGATTTTGTGACGTATAACGTATTGTATTGGAATATTGTTTTCTTAATTATTTTACAAAATCCTAAAGCCAAACATTTGGTGTAAAAAATCAAATAAAAATCTTGTTTAACATAGTGACATACTATTATACGTCACTTTGTGATATCACGGACAAGTTGATTAAAGTGTGGAAGATCTACTTGATACTCAGTGATGGTAAACTTGTTGAGACTTTAATCACACGTGATATTTCGGGGTATATTTTAAGCGTGATATGAATCAGATTGCGTATAAGGTATGTTTTAATAGGTTAATGTAAATTAGTTAAGTATCAAGGAAATTCATAACAACTCTAACTCGTCTCACGTTATGTTTACTTACGGTGAAAACAAATACTAGTTAAGTGTACATAACCTGATTTAGCATTATGCGCTACACGGAATGGTACATTTTACATTTCTTATGTGCCATTTATGAACATTCACATTCCTCATTGCATACACCTGGAGACTCTGAACCATATTAATCAATAACACATCAATGAATGTATGAATGCCATAGGGAGCTAAGGATAACCTACACATCTTGATTTTGAATATGGAAATTCCACTATTTGTTTATAACATTTGTTCGTCGTATTACATTGTGCAAGTTGCTTCACAAATAGGCTAATATAATTGACCACGAATCTCTCGCTGAAATGTATTCAAAATTGTACCTTACCAACTTATTTAGTCCCACTCATATACATGTTACACGTTCATGAATGACATTGAAGACATAAACGAGGCATAATATAGCCTGATCTAATAGCAGATAGCAGCTATCAGCCAATCAATGAATCAATGAGATCTCGTTATTTTTAATACGTAATATGACATGATATTACTATACAATGAATTGCTTTAACTAATATTACTAGCAGCTTATTCCACAATATAGTGCCAGCTCAGACAAATGTCACCATAAACAGTCAGTTGTAGAACGGGGCCCCGTTTCAATTGAGGGCGCTCTATTTAGTGACGCACTGCCGTCATTTTTTTACACGGCGATTCATCAAGTGACGGAAGTCCGTCGCCCGCCGGAATACGAACCAAAAACACTTTTCAATAGAGAGCGGGCTTGGGAACGACTCTGCGTTGCCAAGGGAACGGCCTCACGTCACAGTAATTTTCAAAAATTCATAAAAAGCCGATTTTGCAAATTTTAAACAACGAAATAACTCTCTTATCACAGAGATAACCGTTACAAAGGCATCACTTCTGAATACTATAGGGCTCATGTTTAATGTAAAAATTATCACAGTTACCCTAAAAATTCTATAAGATGGTGTAATCTCGTGTAGAAAATGGTGGTCTCATCGCAGAAAACCGGTCAAAAAAGACATAATTTCAGCTTGTGTCGTGTGATGTTGGGGTCAAAGGTTAAATTAAATCATCGAACTGGATGTCGCAAGGAGTTCTGGTACCTTATGCTGCCCTCAACTCGATATATAGTTACTGTTTATGCAGATAATTGGGGGTAAAAGGCGAAAATTCAATCATTGCGCAAATTGACGGGTGTGCGTTACCTTGGTTACGTACACCCGTACGCCCTCGTTTTTTACAGCTGACTGATAAAGGTAGTGGGGAGACTTTGATGTATATCGTATTGTCCTAAGGTAGCTGTTTTGATGTTCATTTTAAACGTCCAGGATACCTAAAGGAACCAAGGGCACGGATACCATGACGTTATAAACATCCAATCGAAACGTATATGACGTCAAAACCACTCAATAAAACGTATACACCTAGCACAAAAAGTCCTGGACCAGGTGCTTTGATATCGGCTAATTCAAAATAGATTATCGGTACTAAAAATTTGAGATATACATTAAATGAGCAAATTTATTCTCCGCAGTTTGATACCTCATTAAAAAAATCGAATGGATACTTTTAAAGTTATGGCGATTTCAATGACCGCGCATAACAACAGCAAAGTTGCACTGGAAATGATTTTCTATGTGATATCATTAATTTGTGTGTGATTACTGTCATAACTGTGTGCTATCTGAATCAGCCACCTAGGTATCTGGATGAATGGGTCTGAAGTGATAACCGCAATTTGCGGTATAAAGGGTGTGACTAGCTGTGAAGATTAAACGTCTTTTGCTGATTAGCTGTGAGTCTTTACACACATATTTTCAGTGCGTAATCACACACAAATCAATGATATCCCATAGAAAACCATTTCTAGTGCAACTTTGCTGTTGTTACGCGCGGTCATTGAAATCGCCATAACTTTAAAAGTATCCATTCGATTTTGTTGAATGAGGTATCAAACTGCGGAAAAGAAATTTGCTCATATAATGGATATCTCAGATATTTGGTACCGATTATCTATTTTGAATTAGCCGACATCAAAGCACCTGGTCCAGGACTTTTTGGTGCTAGGTGTACATTGGGCAGGCAATTTACAGATAATCCAACGGTAAACAATCCTGTTATTACCACCCTTTTTAGCCCCCCCCCCCCCCCCCCCCTCACTTCCATACTAAACTAAGAAGAAAGCTAATGCACATATTACGCATATAGGTTGCTTGTTACTAGTAGTATTATACACTATTGCAATATTTTCAAATCTTCAGAAGTGCTTCGGAACAGTCACTGTCAGGAGTTAGCAACCGGGGTTGTTAATCTTTCCTTTCCAAAACTGATCGTGACTGACTGTCCGACAAATGAATACAATTAAAAAATACAAGATGATAAACACATTCCTGAATGAATGAATGAATATGTGAACATATCCGATGTATAGCAGCTATATTTGTTTGATAAATTATAATAAGTAGATAAGAAATAATGGTAAGACCACCAATTACAAAACCATTCAGAAAACTAAACTATTACCCTATTTGAATTTACAGGATATTTGAATGTGTTCTATACTAATAATAGTGATCATTATAGTTTCGAATTGTATATGACACACGTGAACATCGCTATGGCACCTGTTTCCTGCCCTAGTTAAAACAATCTAACATGGCAGATTTTAATAGGATTTTTTAAGAAGTGAGGAAATATTAATATTTAAACGGCGCCCATAATGAAGCTCTTGGACTGCAACACCATATTCCGTTTTTATACATATTTTTATTCATATATTAATCGGTCTTTTCGGTTTACTCAAAATTGCTTGTCGGATGAAATGATCATTCGTTTTGATTCATGAACTAATGAAAAAGGCCTACGGCCGAGTGCACCAATGGCGGGTAGCTGAAGAATAGCGCTACCTCGCTAGTAACTGAGGCGTAACCCAAAATGTTGAGAGCACCAAACCGGGGTAAGCTACTAGGATAGTAACTGGCGGGTCATTTACGCTAAATCTTATACCTCACCGGACCCAAGAGTAAGTTGGAGCATAACAGTTTATGCTGTAACTAAACGACAATTTCTTATTTGCCCGATGGACGAATACATAGATATGATGATCAGTGGGAGAATGTTATCATGCAATTTATTATCAACTTGTGTATAATAATTATACTCAATGATACATTTTTAAATAAATTGGTCTTAAAAGACCAATTTATTATAAAATATTTTAAAACTATCCACAATCATGCATACACAGTTGTAAAAATTAGTTCAAACAATCAAGCATCCAATCAATCAATCAATCAATCAATCAATCAATCAATCAATCAATCAATCAATCAATCAATCAACCAATTATTATTTAATTAATTAATAAATAAATTAATTAAATAACGTGAAATCAAATAAATAAACTAATTCATTAATAAATATGCCTATTGAATGAACGTCACTGTCACTATCATACCATAGCAGAATGGTTATCTTTATTAATAGCATGAATAGAGTCGATACATAAATTTAAAAAAAGAGTAAGGATACCAATCACCGGGTGCAATCGGAAACAAAATAATCCTATATCAAACCATTGGAAAACACACTAAAAATAATTGTGGTGTAAACTCGACCTCACTTGATTTTACAGGAAATCAGTATTTGTTCTATACTAATTGCAGTGATCTTATGAAAATAATTATGAAAAATAAATATGACATATGAACATTACTTTGGCACCTGTTTCCTGCCCTATTTAAACATCCCTACCATGGCAACATGTCAGGTTATTTTTCTCCTAAAAACGAATCTAACTAAACGAATCTAGACATGGAGCGATATGCAAATTATTGTATTACAACGCCCAAAAATCTAGGTCTGCTTATGAATGCAATATAGCTCTAGGTATTTCATTCCAGTGTTACATGACTGGTATCACCATAATGTGAGAAATGAATATTTCGAAATTAATACTGCATGGGTGGATGACACTATCATCTCGTCACCTTTCAATCACTAACTGCTAGGCACTGATCTAGACATACCGTATATAATTAGGGACGAAGGATAGCAACTCTCTCTGTGTAAGCTTTTAAGAAAGATAACTTTTCAATGAAGCAATCAAAGGTTCAATTTCTGTCATATCAGGTTTTACAGTTTTATATTGTAAATATTTATTCACAGTGTATAGAATTTGAAAATCCTCTCCAGTACCAATTGCTCTAATCTAGACATATACAGTAGGATAACGATTATTTATGTTTAGGTGTTTAAGACATGTATCAATTTTCAATGAAGTGATCAAATGTTCATTTCCTTTCAGATGTTTCCGGTGTATAGAATTTGCAATACCTCGTTAGTCCCAATGTCGTCCTAATCATGTGAGATGTATTGATCATGTTGAAACAGCCTCACATTGGTTAATGAAAGTTTCAAATATAGATAGCTTAACATGGTTAAAATATAAATGAGTATCGAACCAATTGTAAAACTCATTTGAAATTGAGATTGATAGTTGGCGGATTACAATTGGACTAGAAATATTCGGTGCAGTTCTCACGGGCATTGTGTTTCCATGATTTATTATTCTCCACCATTCTTCTTATCATATTACTTTCTTTAGGTAACTGAGCCTGATTATCAATTGAATTGTGTTAAATCATTTAAGAACGGCTGGGTATGAAATTGACTTTTTTCTAAGCCTTCCCACATGCTATCTAAGTTCCATGCCATGTTCCTGTTAATGTGCCCTCACCTATCGAGACCCCGCACGGCATTTACTATCTTGACAGTTCGTGTCAATAGCTTCGGATGTACGCTATGCAGCATTGGGACGGTTGATGATTAGTGTGATTTATAAAGGTGCTTCAATGTACAGGGTGGTTCAATAAAACCTTGACAGTTTTTTGAAGCCATATTTTTTAAAATTCTGTAGATTTAAAAAAAATCTTTTTCAATATTCATCAACTACATGATCTTGACCATCTATGCTGAAAATATCAATACAAATAACCTTACGGTTGCAAAATAACAGCTATTTGAACAAAGTCTGTCCCATTTCACTCTGTCCACGGGTACTGATTTCGCGACGTTACATTGAATACTGAATGATGAATTGCGTGCAAGTAATCTAAGATTTGAAGATCCCGCCAGGTGAAACCAGTGTAATTGTTAACATCTTAACTATCTATTCAGGTGTGAAATCAATACGAAATAATAATACCACGAGTGACCCTAATTAGAATTATTGATTTTCATAGATTGGAAGTGTAATTGTCTATGCTCTATGCCTTAACAGTGACGATGCCATTTAGTGTTATCTTGCTGGGCATTTCCCGTAGACTTACTCGTGGGCAAACAGATTTGGAGAGCTTCTCTTCAAATAGCTATCATTTTGCCGCCATAGCATTATTAACAATGACATTTTCAGCATAGACGGCCAAGATGATATTTTTGAAGAATATGTAAAAAAAACACCAAATCCCACAATTTGTAAAAATATGGATTTGAAAAACTGTCAACGTTTTATTGAACCACACTGGTTGTAACCTCGCGAAATCAGTACCCGTGGACAGAGTGAAATGGGACAGACTTTGTTCAAATAGCTGTTATTTTGCAACCGTAAGGTTATATGTAATGATATTTTCAGCATAGATGGTCAAGATCATATAGTTGATGAATATTGAAGATTTTTTTTATTTTAAATCTACAGAATTTCCAAAAAATGGCTTCAAAAAACTGTCAAGGTTTTATTGAACCACCCTGTAGTACGACATTTAACAAACACTAGCAGCTGTATCGTTTATTCAGTTATAATTGTTTCTTCTTCTTATAGATGAGTTTCCTTATGTGCTGTGTTGCTGAAATTGTTCATTCATGTTCAACATCGGAAGTGGGTTAACGAGCTATCGGGTAAAACGTAAAAAGGTTGTTGACCTTTGCATATGGGGTCAAAATTTAAACTTGCTCATATTTTGAAAAACAATATCTCATATTGTTCGTATGATCACAAGGATTTCAGAAATGGTTGTGTTTTTTTGCCACAGGGAATATTTTGTGTGGGTCAAACGGTCAAGGTATACTAACCTATATGGAACCTGACCTTTCGATCCCTTTATAAGGTACAGCAGACACTCTAGGTGGTAAAAAATATCCTTTCTGGAATCCTTGCAATCAGACGAACAATTTGAGATGTCATTTTTCAAAATGACAGCAAGTTTAAATTTTGACCCCATATTCAAAGGTCAACGACTGTTTTACGTTTTACCCGATAGCTTGTTAACCAAACATCGGAAGTGCGCCAAACTATACATTTTCCGAATCCTTGTGCTCAGCCGAACAATTTTGGTATGCTTTTTAGCTTAATTGAAGCCATTTAAATCTTGGGGTCCCTGTATGGCGGCCATTTTGGATGTGTGCTATAAAAACGATTGCCGTCACCTCTGGGAGGTATATAGGAGCTATTTTTTCTTTACATTAGTCCATCTTGCCAAATCCATCAAGAAAGGGATCCTAGAATTGGTCACGGATCTCGTGGAAATGACTCTACTATAATTGGACCACTCGGTACGATGTTGCCAGATTTTGTTCTTGATTGAGGAAATTATGTTGCTGGTGCTCCATTCACCCCACTGTTATATTTACCCCCCCCCCCCCCCCCCCCAAGTTACCCATATAGCGTACAAACAATGTCAAAATGTATATCATGACTCGATATTTTTTAAAAATTGAATAAAGAACAACCACGAAATATAAATCAACTTAACAGTCCAATTGATTGGATTTACATATTTAAAACACACATAGAACAACGCTTTAAAATAGTGATTCTCTAGAATCTATAGCCACTCGTTTTAGGAGCGTACCCTTATCAAATTTGACGTGTAGATAATTGCACTCAAGGGTTGTGCTTATTAATGGTACTAATCACAAGTTATTTGTTGTATACAATATTTATTGGGATCTACCGTATATCATAAGGTACATTAGTTGAGAGGTGTCAGACACGCGTATCAGCTAGGTAATCTGCTAAAGCTATGAAGCTACGTAATACTATTCCAAGTATATTCATTTGGAATAATATTAATGGATAAATAAATGTGTTCAGGTATTGTTTCAGGACATTTGATATCATAATTGCCTGTCACATAATGATATGAACACATTTTAGAACCTTTAGGGACATATCAATGTATACATGTAAAACACACTTTATAATCCGTGTTCTCATAAAACAATAATACAACCAATCATGAGTGACGTGGATTGTCTACGAAAGTGTTGAAGGCGATTTCTTTTTAACATGCCACACCTTAACATGATAAAATCATGACAAGAGAAATGAAATTAGATGTGAAAATCATGTATCTATCTGCATGTTCTGTTATAGAAATGAGTTAATTGTTAATGTAATTAACGCTTTTAACATATTTCAATAAGATTATTATTAATAATAAACATCACGTACTCTTCGTTTGCTACATAATTCGTGGGTCATTATCTAATTATTACTGGCCACGTGTGGCTCATTCATATTAAGTCATTATCGGTCACGTTTCAATATATGAAGAGACAGATGGTACGCCGCCACTGTGATGTGCCTTTACTAAAATGTAATACTTTACACAGAACAAGCTGTCAACATCTGCAATAATTAAAGTAATGAAAATGTGATTAACTTAGTGCTGAAAGATATAATGTTCAGTCTCTTTATACTATTGTGAAGTCGCTGAGCGATTTGAATCACTCTCATATGTTTAGATTCGGCAAAACATGTTTAAATTGGTATAACAAGCATGCGTCGGAATTTCAGCAGAGCAAGAATTTCAGAGTATAAACGTTACATCAAAGTCCCGTTTTGTTAATCATGTGATGTAGATTTATAGTGGCGACGTGACCATGTTGACAACATAAGTAATACAGAGGTTTGATAGAGCAATTTAAGTGTGGGTAGATTAGTAAAGTTGCCCTTTATAAGATGCTAAAACCACCTTGTATCCAATAGATTATTTCCTGGAAATCAAACCAATAGAACGTCACATGCTGCTTTATATATCTTAAAATATATATATCGGTATGCAGTTCTTGTGATAACTACAGGATGTGTATAACGTATTAAAAATAGTAGTTCTCAAAATGTAAGCAATAGTGCGAAATGAATGGATACATACAATTCTTATGTGATTATGTGATGGTCTCGTCGTGGGGCTATTTCTTCGATTAAAATGGCATGTGTTAATTAATTCTAAAATACAACTTTTGAAAATGAAATATATAATTTTTGATCATGTCAGGAATATTTGTATCCCGGAATTTATGTAGGCAACTGCTATGTTAATTCAATGCTTATATCTTATTGATCATATATGTTACGAAAGGACGGTAAAGCTTGGAATCACTACGATAAAAAGCCATATTGGTATGCAGACCGGTAATCTATACGCTTCTTGCACGCAATCGCCATTTTAAAATGAAAGCGAGGCTCTCCCCTCTTATCAGCGCGCCCAACCGCGTCACGCGATGCACAAACCTGCGTGAAACCACCGACGCATAACCGACACAGTGTGGCGTGATAGTGAGTGATTTAGTGCGTAAGGGTAAGCCTCGCTTGCCGTGGTTCCATCTGTACCGTGCAAGTAGCGTATACGTACCCGGATGAATGATGATGCTCCAACAATGAAAACTACAATATGATCATATTGTATTGTATTATGTCCTTTGAATATTTAGCAGTCTAGCAAGTAGTTTGATATGACCTCCCGAATACAAATTCAATGCAAATATGAACCACATTTACAATCCTTGTTTTTGACTTGATGACCACACCCACGTCACTTCACCGTCTGACTACGTTGTCATCTACCTTGCGTGGATAGACCAGTGTTAATTTGCGGTGTGTGGTGAAAAGATTAAAAGTATCGTTACATGATGTTGCTATGACATTCAGTTACATATTTTAATACGTCATCGTCTTAAGAAATCAAGTACCCGTACTTAATGATTCTAAATCACATGTTATCATCATACAGAAGCTTCATGGTCATCTTTCTCAGCATAATTAGTAACATCAACGACAAGGTCGTTTGCAATCAGATTATTGTAACGAAAAAGAAACACAATTTGACGAATTCTTTGTGACCAATAATTCCACCACACAAAATACTTAGCAGTTGTATGACACAAGACACAGTTGTAGCAGGTGTATGACACAAGACACTCTTGTATAAAGTTTCTTTGACGACAAAGAGTCAATTTATATCAAGTATCAATCACATCAAGACCTTAACTATTTTAAACTTTAACACGTTACAAAGTTCAAATTATAGGGTACAACCGTAATGTATGCAATGACACTCTAGGTAGGTACTTTCCTAAATCTGGTCTATAATCGCATAGAATGCAACTAAACTCTTTGTAATACTATATTTTTACATGTTACACATCTGAGTTATCGAAATTTACTCGGCAGAAAAAAGTGTTGATATTTACCAAAAATTGCAGTCTTTGCTATATCGTAGATGCATCGCCGGAGGTTTATTTGCAAACAACTAGTTATACTGTTACCCGAGGATAAACCTGTGAAATTATCCTATCCTATGATTAGAAGATTAATATTGTCTTGATTTTTACAGGTGAGGGTGATAAATAATAATATTATCGGGACCAATCAGAAAACAAATTAACCATTTGCTTAACGTATCAATACATATCTTAACGTCTAAACTTTCGAACCCCATTTTAATCTACAGAAAATATATAATATAGGATATGTTTAGGTTGTGTAAATGCGGGTCATTTAGGTATAGCCATATTATGTACAAACATCATCAGTTCACCTCAGGGACCATATAGGGGGAATAACAGAAAGGTTTTCTTTGTTAATGGAGAGGAAATCGATCAGTAATAAAAGTTAAGATTCCAAGGATCGGGTCCAATCGGTAAAGAATAACCCTATATCAAACCACTAGAAAAAAACACCTAAAATATCATTGGTGTAATCTTTGACCTCGTTTGAATTTACAAGAAGTTTTGCTAAACGAATTAAAATGATCTTGTCAAAACAGTGTAGAATTGAAAATGACATACATAAACATCACTATGGCACCTGTTTCCTGCCCTAGTTAAAACAACCTACCGTAACAAAATGTCAGATTCTTTTTTGGAAAATGTTTGTAGACGTCAGGCAATAAATACATAATTTTATTACACCACCTGCTTATAAATGCAACATACCAGATACTTGCAGGTATTTCATTCCAGCGTGACAGAGCTGGTAACACCATCATGTAAGAAATTAATATTTTGAGATTGATACTGCATGAGAGGATGACATTATCGTTTCGTCACCTTTCAATCACTACTGCTACGCACTGATCTAGACATATATGTACAATTAGAAATAAAGGAAAGCAGTATCAATGAAGAAAAAAAAATCAAAAGTTCATTTCCAGTTATATTTAGTTTTATAGTTTGATAGTGTAAATATTTATTCTCTGTGTATAACATTTGCAAATCCTCTCTAGTACTAAAGTGTGTTATTATCATGTGTGATATATTGACAAAGTTAACGCTATCACACCTTTGGTCATGAATGTTTAAAATATACATGAATATTGTGTGTACGAGGACAGGCGTAAATAATACAGTGGGCTTAAGTGTAAATAAAGCTAACCACCAGCAGATTTGGGACATTTTCGGAAGAAGGGGGTCAGCAAATTTGTTTCATATTAAGTCTATGAATACCTTTAGACAAACCATCATTCATGGTGGGCATAAAAAAATCTCAGTGTTTCTAGAGTATATTATACATGCAGTTCAATTTTCACAAATTTGACAACTGGGAAATGAACTTTTCAAATCATGAGCAAAGACAAATGGCACTCCCATCGTGTGCATGTAAATACTTCCACATCCATTTTTTATTGGCATATAGCAAACATATTTCTTGTTATATTTTATCAAATAATAGACCTGCAGTGTTTCTAGTTTTTAATAATGAGAGTTTTTATTTCCTCAATTTTCCATGTTTTTATGTCAAAAAGTGATGTTTCAAATGTCTCCTGTTCTCAGTTGGTCAGTGGTTCAGGTGTTAGTTTGTATGTTGGTTATAAAGAGGAGCCATGGCCCCTCAAAGGTATGAAATAAAGTCATTGTGTTTTAACTTTTATGTTATAGAAACACTGGGTCAAAACAAATTTCAAAGTATCAAATTCCAATTTTCACAGTATCTTCCGCATTTTTGTAAAAAATCCTTTTAAGTTTTCATGAATGATGATTAAATTCATTCAAAACTATTCAATAGTAACCCTAAATTATTTTCAACAAGTTTATTTATCAGTATTTCTAGTCTAATGGTACTTTTCAATGAAAAATAATTACGGGTATGACATTCAAAATGGCCTAAACTGGAAAAGATATGTGGGTTGTGTTAAAATCCATTTAGGTTCAGGTATTAGTGTGTATGTTGGTCATAAAGAGGAGCCATGGCCCCTTACAGGTGTGAAATAAAATCATTGTGCTTTAGTTATAATGGTATAGAAACACTGGGTCCATAACATAGACAAATTTTGGAGTATCAAATTCCAATTTTCACATTATCGTCCGTATTTTTGTCAAAAACCCTTTTAAGTTTTCATGAATGATGATTGAATTCATTCAAAACTATCCAATGGTAACCCTAAATTATTTTCAACAAGTTTATTTATCAGTGTTTCTAGTATTATGGTATTTTTCAATGAAAAATAATAACGGGTATGACATTCAAAATGGCCTAAACTGGAAAAGATATGTGGGTTCTGTTAAAATACATTTAATTATAAAGTGGTTCAGGTGTTAGTTTGTATGTTGGTTATAAAGAGGAGCCATGGCCATTCACAGGTGTGAAATAAAATCATTGTCTTTTAATTATTATGTTATAGAAACACTGGGTCATAACATAGACAAACTTTAAAGTATCAAATTCTAATTTTTACAGTATTTTCCGCATTATTTTCATGAGTGATGATTGAATTCATTCAAAACTATCCAATGGTAACACTAAATTATTTTCAACAAGTTTATTTATCAGTGTTTCTAGTCTAATGGTACTTTTCAATGAAAAATAATTACGGGTATGACATTCAAAATGGCCTAAACTGGAAAAGATATGTGGGTTGTGTTAAAATCCATTTAGGTTCAGGTATTAGTGTGTATGTTGGTCATAAAGAGGAGCCATGGCCCCTTCAGGTGTGAAATAAAATCATTGTGCTTTAGTTATAATGGTATAGAAACACTGGGTCCATAACATAGACAAATTTCGGAGTATCAAATTCCAATTTTCACAGTATCGTCCGTATTTTTGTCAAAAACCCTTTTAAGTTTTCATGAATGATGATTGAATTCATTCAAAACTATCCAATGGTAACCCTAAATTATTTTCAACAAGTTTATTTATCAGTGTTTCTAGTATTATGGTATTTTTCAATGAAAAATAATAACGGGTATGACATTCAAAATGGCCTAAACTGGAAAAGATATGTGCGTTCTGTTAAAATAAATTTAATTACAAAGTGGTTCAGGTGTTAGTTTATATGTTGGTTATAAAGAGGAGCCATGGCCATTCACAGGTGTGAAATAAAATCATTGTCTTTTAATTATTATGTTATAGAAACACTGGGTCATAACATAGACAAACTTTAAAGTATCAAATTCTAATTTTTACAGTATTTTCCGCATTATTTTCATGAGTGATGATTGAATTCATTCAAAACTATCCAATGGTAACACTAAATTATTTTCAACAAGTTTATTTATCAGTGTTTCTAGTCTAATGGTACATTTCAATGAAAAATAATTACGGGTATGACATTCAAAATGGCCAAAGCTTGAAAAGATATGTGGGTTGTGTTAAAATCCATTTAAATAAAAAGTGGTTCAGGTGTTAGTTTGTATGTTGGTTATAAAGAGGAGCCATGGCCGTTCACAGGTGTGAAATACAATTATTGTGTTTCAATTATATGTTATAGAAACACTGGGTCATAACTTAGACTAATTTCAGAGTATCAACTTCCAATTGTCACAGTATCTTCTGCATTTTTGTCAAAAACCCTTTTTAAGTTTTCATGAATGATGATTCAATTCATTCAAAACTATCCAATGGTAACATTAAATTGTTTTCAACAAGTTTTTATCAGTGTTTCTAGTCTAATGGTACTTTCAATGAAAAAATATTTTGTCTATGACATTCAAAATGGCCTAAACTAGAAAAAATATGTGGGTTGTGTTAAAATCCATTTAAATAAAAAGTCAAATTTGCAAACAAAAATATAAGTCAATGTGTTTTGATTATTACAATTACAGTGTTTCTAGATTGAAGGGGTACTTGCCATACTAAATAAACTAATTCAGACCATACTGCATCTAATATTTTGACACTGTTTTAAGGTCAGTGTCAAAAAATATGATAGGAAGGAATGGTGAGTTTTTAGTTAATTGCATATCTGCGAGGCATGAAATCCGAACAGCTGTTTACGAAGATATTGACTATAGTACCAGCACCATTGATGTTTAAAGACATAGAATCTATGCTTGTTGACAAAGAAAAACAGCGTCGGAAGCTTAAACAACTTAAAGACATTTGTGAGCAGTTTAACATAGATGTTATTGGTTCAAAGATAAGGAAGGATTTGTTTATAAATCCACTTCTAGACCTCATTTTGGCATGCAAATGTACATAGGAAGGAAACCAAAACAGTTGTTTTTTTGCTCCTGGTAAAGTCATTTAATTTTTATAAGTGACAAGAGACATCTACATTCTATTTGAGCAAAAGAGAGTGTAAAAAGAACTTGTGTATGGTAAACATAATGTATCCACTAATACATTGGTAAAGGCAAGTGACATAGCATAATGTAATTTCAGAGAAATTGGAAAGGTATATACCTCGGATGAGCTTCACATATAGTGAAGTATTGAATATTTCGATACCAATGTTTAAGGTATGTGTAGTGTGAAATCCGTTGACACAACCATCTATAAAACAATGATGAATCAATATGAAGTACCTATCCCATGAAGAGAAAAAAGTGCAGTTATGAAGATTATAGGCCTACAGTTGAACTGCTGCTGTAAATCACCTTTGCTATGATGAGTTAGGTTTTAGAATATATTGTAAAATGATCGATTAAGATTGGGTTTGGTATGTTTTGATGAACAACAGCATGTGTTGTAAAATCATCTGTTTGTATAATTCTGAAATTACCTAGAAACACTGTAAAGGAGCGTGACATTATAATAATGCTTTAACTATGTATAAAATGATAACTTCAGAAAGTTTTATTGAAGTTCGTGAAAAGTTCTATTCCATGGAGAGCTTTTAAGGCGTGTAGACAGGGGAACTAGTTCTTATAAGCATTAAAATACTTTGTTTCTTTTTTTTAACATTTTTTTCTCCAAACAAATAGAACCACCCATACCTTATTTAAAGTATTAAGAAGATAACTTTATTGACACTCTTTTTCAAAATAATAGTTTGAAATCTGCAAGTAGTTAGGAATGGCAAAACAATTAATTCAAAAACGTTCATATGCAAATTGGAGAAAATGGGGAATTTATAAGATTCTTTATGATTTTTTTCTCTTAAAGTAGAAACACTGTAATTTGTTTAGCACACCAGGAGAAGAAACAGTTTATAATAGAAATGTCACAGACCCAATATTGGTGAATTTTGATGGCCCCGAATTCTATCGAGCATAATATGGGCCTTATCTAGAAATGCTAAAATAGGAGCATATGCCCCAAACAACATTAACATTGTTGGAGTGTTTTTATTTTACAGAAGCTAGAACTCAATGGTTTTATTTTTGCTTACATGGGGCCAAGGGGTGTTAGTTGTGATTACAATGCAAATTTATTTTGAAACCGCTGACCAACTGAAAAACTGAACATCAAAAAAATCATCTTTTTGGTGAAAAATACCTCGTAAATTGGAAAAACTATCATAATTTTCTCTAAGAATAGAAACACTGATGCTTAGTTTATACTGTATTTATAAAGAGGACTCTATCAATAACTTATCATTGGAACATCACTTTGAAAACTTTAACTTGTAAGCAATGGCAATGCCATTTATCAAATAACATGTATTTTGAAGTAAGGAAAAAAAGGTGAAATTACGCAATTTTTGTGATAAGTTTTTTTCTAAAATTAGAAACACTGTGATTTTTTTAGCGCACTGGAAGAATGAGACTATCATAGGGATGCCACATACCCAATATGAGTGCATTTTGCCGACCCCCTTCTTCCGCCAACCTGCTGGTCCTTATCTTTATTGACACTTAAGTGATACCCTGATGTCACGTGCTTTAATACTCTACGTGGAATAGAAATAATTTTCATCTCAACTATTGTAAAACTCATTTGAAGTCGAGATTGATAGGTGACACCTCTAAACTGACCATTTGACGATACTATAAAGTCAACGACATCATAAAGACAATTTCCCAATAATAGAGCTTTGTGTTATTTGAAACTGCATCATTCCAACGAGGAATGTGAGCGTATATACAGCCAATATGCATCATGTACCTGCCACGGGGACATTAATTACGATTGGGCTAAAAATATACGATGCATCTGAGAAAGGTCTCACGGGCATTATATTCCCATGATTTATTATTCCCTAGCATTCTTCTTATCATATTACTTTCTTTACGTGGTTTGAGCCAGATTATCAATTGAAATGTTTAAATAATCTAAGAACTGCTGGATATGAAATTGACTAAATTATTGGATTGATTTCTAACTTGATTCCCACATGTTATCTAATGTTAATGTCATGTGCTAGCTAATGTGCGCTCACCTAATGTGCGCTCACGAGACTCCGCACTGCATGAACTATCCTTGACAATTCGTTTCAATAGTTGCGGATGCTCTCTGTGCAACGTTGGGGCAGTTAATGATTAGCGTGATTTCGTAAGGTGCTTTATGTATAACGATATTGAACATGTGATGTCAGTTTATACAGTTTTATATGCAGTTATTGCTATATTTCTCATCGTTACAAAGTAGATAATTTAAAGTGATGTTTATTTTTAAAAGTGCTTATTTATTTTAATATTAATCGACAAAATATCCGCTTAGGCTATGTTATATGTGATTGAACTCTAGATTTGGACAGCAACAGTTACATAAAGTAACATAATACACTTATGGGAATTACTCGTCAAACAAATAATGTCGTAATAACTTTCACTTTATATTTATACAATTTTGTTACCAAAAAGTCGGACGAGATTTAACTGTGATGCAGATAATGAAAATATCGTATATTCCTCAAAGCTTAACTGTGAAGTCTATGATTAATAATCCAACAATTATTTTTATTCTACAAAATGTTGTGAAGGGATATAAATCATACAACCAGCATCAAGAATATACACCATGACGCGGAATGCTAAGACACTTAGATACAGTACAACCCTTTATTATGAGGCTGCTGTCCATAAACATGATAAACGGTGCTAAGTGCCTGTATACTTTCCCTCCCAATACATGTAGTGTTAACAGGCCAATTAATTGTACTAACAAACTTGAGACACAAACACACCATGCTTTGATAACAGCGATTCTCTGGAGATAAGTATCCCCTCGTTATAGCAGCGTACCGTCATACATCAAATGTGACGTGTGGATAATTGCACCCAAGGGTTATAATACTTATCGATAGTACTAATCTAAATGTATTTGTTGTATACAATATGTATTGGAATGTATCCATAAGGTGACTGACAGGTGTCAATCTTATTGGTTATCTTCTAAAGTAATGAAGCCACGCAATAACATCCCAATAATCCTCATTCTGTATCTAACATTAATGAAACAAGAATGGTTTTGTTTCGGGAAATAATATAATATAATTGCCTTTGAGGGATATATTACTGGATTGGGATACATGTAAAACACCTGTTATACCCGTGCTCTCGTAAAACAACAATACAATAAATCCCCGGGAATAAATCATAATTGAGGTGAATTGTCTTGGGAAGTGTTAAAGGCAATTTCTTCACAGTTTGGGCAGACGTTTGAGATGTATCATTTAAGATGCCACATAACAACTTGATCATTACATTAGAAACCTTTACACGATACAAATCATGAAAGCGATTCCATTTTGTTGTGTAAATTATCTTTAAACATGGCTATTATCCTATTGGAATGAGCTTGTAATTAAAAGCTATTTAACATATTTCAATGCTTAAGAGTATGTTGTCAACTTCAAATCAAGTCTATTTTTCTTTCTTGACACCTACATATTCAAATCCCCACCAAATGTCATGGACGGGCAATTTAAATGCTATAATAATAAGATAAACAAGCACTATCGTTGTTTATATGCTCAATTACAAACTTTATGTGCAGCACTTGCACGATGACAATTTAATAACTTGTACTCCTATATCTTCTTTGTCAACACCGGATTTGGAAAGACAACACTAGAACACCTTACGGACTATATTGTCAATTCTGAGATTACGAGGTATGGAATTTTGAACAACAATATGTTAACAGATTTATTTTCTCTCAAAGAAATACCGTATAGTTCATGCATGCCATAAACGTGTGGTATTATTGGTTCTATTCTCATCCTTATAACGTGCACTACATGCGCGTGTCTCACTTCACTATGTGTTGCGCGATCTTCTCCAAGCAAATACAAAGTAAAACGTGCGCTGCGCGTGCCTCATAACTAATAGCCAGAAATCTTTATAGATTAGGACTCATTAACGGGCACAACACGCATGCCTTACACATCGTCGCTGTTCTGACATACCGGCACATCTCTTTACTTATTTCTGTTGTGATGTGCCGGTATGTCAGAACAGCGACGAATGACAGGACTTATGTGGATTTATAGTAACGTGCGCTCCATGCTGTCTCATAAGGTGTAGCTCCTTAATCTGTGTTAATATTTAGTTATTATCTCTACGCTCGTATTACAAAAGTTTTAGGACACGGCGTTGCGCGCTTCATCACGCGTGGTATGAGCTCATTTTTTAATCGGGACTCATTCACATGTAATGCGCCCCATTACGTTCCATCGTCAAGTATAGTTTGCGCCAAGTTTCAGATATGGTCTGACAGGGACTGACATATTGAATTGGCTATCATGCTAGTATTTGTGTGTGAACATGGTGTGAACATGGTGTGAATGGGGTGATTCACCCTGGACAAACTGTCTAGACGACCCGAAAAGGCACTCCTGTAACCACGCTGCAACACTCCTGCTATTGGCATAGTATGTCGGTCTTTAACCCCATTGGGCTACATTTTGAACTAAAATCTGCTATATATTGTAATTTTGTTTTTAAATTTGAACTTTATATTTGACAAAATCTGACATTACACTAGTTTTTAAACAAAATCAAAAAAATTCCACCCAAGCAAGAATTGTTCAACTCAACACATTGACCGCACCCTGGGAAGACACTGAGGCAGTCTGTCTACAATCTAGCCACATGAATTGACACATGCGGTGACTTTCAGCCACATTGGGCTAAGTTTAAAAACTAAAATCTGATCCAGGAATAATATATTGTGACTTTTTTTTCGAATTTTGAACTTTTGACTTTAACCAAATTTGAAATAGTACTAATTCCAATAACAAATTGAAGTTAAGGTGTGAATTTCTCAACACAACAACTTTCAAAAGTGATACTCTGGGCTTCTTTCCACCCAGAAAATTATCTAATTTAATTGAATCTAAATAAACTTGCGTATGAGTACACTTTGAACATTTTCTGTCAGAAGACTTTTAGCGAGTTTCGTTAAGATCCTATAGAATTCACTCATTCGACCAGCAAACAATATGAACATTATTCATTTATGAACATTAACAAAAGAAAAACAGCAACAACTGTAATAATTACGTGTCTAAAGTCCTCACTAATACCATGCTAGTACCAAGTTCTTGCACTATGGACAAAACCAGGATACCACCCCTGGCACGGCGAGGCCTTGAGCAGTGCTTGGCCACTGATCCTAGTAGCCGGGCTAGAAAATACACAGGCGTGGTGCAATAAATCAGCCAAAGAAAGTCATGATATATTACCCCGGATACCAGAGCATATCCGTGGTCAACAAAATCTCAGAATATAAAGGGAACAGAACCCTAATGCATACCATATTTTACGAGCTTGTTGGGGCTAAACATTTGCGCTGGTTTCGCTGGTGTGACTCATTAATATTCAATTATCATCCTTAATATTAAGTTATTAGTGGTCACATTTTAATATATGAAGAGACGGATTGTAAGCCGTCAACATAATGTGCTTTTATCGAAATAAAATATTGTCCACAAGACAATCTGTCAACATCAGCAATGAATAAAACTATGGAAAGGTGAATAACTTGATGCTGATAGACATAGTGTTCAGTCGCTTTATACTATTTTATAGTCGCTGGGCGACAGGAATCACTCCCGTGTGTGTTTATAAACTGTAAAACGTGTTTAAATTCGTATAACGAGCATGCGTCGGAATTTTTAGCAAACCAAGCCTTTCAGAGTATAACAGTCACATTCAAGTCCCGTTTTGTTAATATTGTAATGGCTCTAGATTTATAGTGGCGACGTGACCATATTGACAACATAAATATTTAGAGACACTTTAATAGCCATCCGAAATCAAGTTAATGCTTAAAAATACATGTGTTTCAAAGAGCATTATGCGTGTATGTAAGGAAGGCAAGACACATTTAAGTTGCCCAATACAATATGCCGACACCACTTGTTTCCGAAAAAATATTTCCTGGGATGCAAATCAATAAAAAGGTTTACGCCTGGCTTTAATTATCCTAGAACAGCTGTTTGTATGTGGATATGTTTAAGATATTACAAAACAATATTTCTCAAAATTTAAGCAATAGTGCGGAATTAATGGATATACAAAAAAATCCTAGCTGCTTAAGTGATTATGCGATGGTCTCATGGGGCTATTTTTCCCGATTAAATGTCATGTGTACGATAGATGATCAGTTAATAAAAGCCATCGGAGGACATTAACCTATACTGGATACTGGCCGCTAATGTTTTTAAAGTAATTGATCTTCTTAAGCAACATAGTCACATTATGTTATTACTTTTCTATAATAGATGGGTGTACGGATGTCTGTGATAGAAATCATTATGATGCATGCCATGACTAACAAGTACACCTCAGTTATCCGACCCTCTTTTATCAGAATAACTCTGTTATCCGACAGAATGATCCCAAAAGTTTTTTGTTTTTTGTACAGCCTAATCACTTATTTTCAAACTCTGAAGCATTTGAAGGCCATCTTGTGATGTTGGTAGTGCTTTTTAGTGCTTAGATAATATATTGCAATTACCCCTCAATCAGTTTCCTTCTACTGTCCAAATTTGAGCACATCAGGACAGTCAATGCAGAATTACACATAATTCGCTTATCTAGATTTTTCATTTATCCGGCCTATGCTTCGTCCCATCATGTCCGGATAGACGAGGTTGAACTGTAATGTTCTGGTGGGTGTTCTGGCCACTGAACCTAATACGTTCAGCATATAAAACATTAAACTAAGAACAAAACCATTTGCTACACAAGTTGTTGTTGAGACATTGTTATTAAGTGATCAAATCAACAGTACAATTATTTCATTTTAAAGCTGTTTTGTATTCAAATCAATCAAGAACTACAAATTTTATCGACATAAAAAGGTACAGAGCACAACCCAAATGAGTGTGTTTTCATACGGAATCGCACTGATCCATTTGTTGAAGTATCACAAACTACCAGGTTATTGAATATGTTCCATTCACCTAAACTTGAAATTCATTTCATAAATGTATTTCGGATATTGATATAAGATGTGTATAACGCGCAGCACTTTCAAAACTTTTGGATAGAGCATAAAGGGCATGTTCTGACATATATTTTAACGATCTTAAATGAAGGAAGTGGTCTCGAAACCTTTGACGAGAACAAAATAAAAATGATCTAAACAAAAGAGATCATTTTTAGCAAGCTTTTTATTGATCCTATCTGTAACGGAAGAATGGTAAATGTTGGAATAACTACGATGTAGATAATGCAAACCACTGGTAATCGTATACGTAATCTATACGTACGGGTGAATGAGGATGCTCCAACAATGAAAACTACACCTTATTCATATGATGTTATAATATGTCCCTTAAACATTAACAGTCTAGTAAGTTGTTTGATAGGACCCCATAAAAATAAATCAATGGTTTTAAAACCCATGTATTTGATTGGATGACCAAACCCGCGTGACTTCACCGTCACACTACGATAATATGCCTCGTGTGGATAGACTGGTGTTAATTTGCGGTGTAAAGAGCGAAGATTTGCTGTGGTTGGACGATTGGTCTCAGGGGCCATATCGTTACGTGATGCTGCCTTGATATTCCTTAACCTACCATCATACGTCATAAATAAACAAATCGTCTACTTATGGAATCATGTATAAGTACCGTATATGATTTTACATCAGAAGAAGTGAACTTCATGCAGAAATGAGCTTCTTGTTCTTTAAGATTAATTAAAGTCGGTGATAATTAAATTATTAAAACGCAAAACCATTGTACGTAGCTGGTGTCCGAAAGAATACCCTCTTGTATATTGTTTCATCGATAAAAAGAGTACATAAGTATTGATCATGACATGACAATGTCTGATTTAAACGTTTAGATCATGTTGCCAAGATCAGATCATTTTTGCCTGTACAATTCTACATCGATATTTTAGTTCAATATCTTCGTGTTTTGAAGGGGTGAATTTTGTTTCATATTAATAATAAAATAACTGTGTCATGATTTTATTCTGGATAAATATGTGATTCGTCTTATTTTGTTATCGTGTGTACTATGATGATCTTAATGACGATAATATTAACAATCTTGCTCAATGCATAAGATGATTATTTAAGGGGGCTTCACACTGAGTGACCTTGATGTAAACCTATGGTTTGATGTAAACCTATGATTTGATGTAAACCTATGGTTTATATACTTCATGGTGCTCTTTTTGTCTCTATCAAAGCGAGCGGTAGTTTCGCCGAATGACGATTACCTCTCGCGTGCACACCTGGCCAAACCAATCAGCATCTTCGGCCAGAACTTTGAATTTGTTTAACTTTTGGTAACCGTTTTTCAAATCACCAAGGAAACACCGAAGTTTGGCTTTTTATTAGATACTGACTTCCCTATAATACGTACAATATGCAGTTGGACCGTATTTATATTCAAATGGATACATTAACTTCCGATTTTTTAATTCTTGAAATGTAAACTGCACGGCAGGTAATGTTATACTTAATTTCATGTTGGTTGATTCCATTTAAAAATGAGATTAGAACGTTGTTTACATTTTTTTATGACATTTTGGTCTGATAATATTGTGTTTATTCAAATACCTCGCAGGCTACCTAATACCACACACTTGATGCATCAAAGCCTTTTCGCTTGCTCGTAAAGCATTATAATATAGGTTGTTTTCAATCAATACCATATACGTTTCAAAACGAACTCATCTCCTCACATTGTGTTTCCTTGGGCTCAGAATTCCAAAACAGAAAGGGGTTGATGTAATTGTATATCATGCAATGCATAGGACATACACGACAAACATATGAATGTTTACCCGTGCACTAAACTGAACCGTGAACTATATGAAAATATTGACTGAAAGTATGGTCACAAACATTTAATGGACAAATCTTACAGTAAACAGTATAAAATCAGCCTGAAAGCTGGAACATTTTGACATTCACCCATTGGAAGGGTTAAATTTGACTCGGTGTTAACACTTGGGAACACACTAGATTGCGGGATTTTTAACAATAACCATGTCTGCGTCTGAAACACTGATTTCAGATATCACATTACAAGTATGTACACACGATGTCGTGAAAATAGCATGATACTACTCTAGATCCCAATGCATATTAAAATGTTATTTCCATATGCCATTGATACGGTCCCTGCGTAAAACCCTTGAGTGTACTGAACCTCATACCGACATTGCCGTACCACAACTTGTTATATAAGAGAAACCTTAAGTACCTCAAACTAATATTGAACATTTTTCTTCCCCATACTTGGCACTGTCATTTTGACCTGAACAGCTCAAAGCGTGACAAGTGAAAGGAGGATGTATAGTATTACATTTACGTTTCAAAATTGAATTGAATTGAATGTACTGAAATGAATGTAGACATGAATGATATGCACTTGTTTCACAATACATGTACTGTTAATTGAACGGATATAGAATTATCCTTTTAGTGAATGTTTTGGTTACCAGCGGCTCTGCATGCAAAGAATGAATCCGCTCGCAGTCGCGGAACATTCATGTTACTGATTTACAAAGGTATAAATAGAATTAGTAATTCGTGGCACACCAAGAGCTTAATCAGATACCCAATAAGATGAAGGTCAAGGATCTATACGTTTCTTTATTTCAATATATAACAATATATCTATGTTACCAATTATATTGCCTCTATATAAAAAGTAAGAGCGCCCACTCTATAGTCTAGACATACGTGGAAGGGTCAAAAAGTGAATTCATAGAAAAGGGAAACAAGCAACGTTATCACAGCTATGGTACATGATAAATGGATGAATAAGTCTTTCTCCTATTCTTTAAAACGGGAATTTTGAGGGGCTCTTTTAAATGGAATGTAATCCATCTAAAGAAAACATTTGATTCTGTCCTGCTGTGTCATGATGTAATAAATACATTCAAACAAAGAATAATACCTACAATAAATGTGCATGAACAAGTCCTCAAATCATACCGAATCATATGGCTGTAATGAGGTTTGAAACCTGGTTATACGAACTATAAAGTTTCTTATCCATATTACAAAACTGGCATTACTTATATGTTATTATTATTGGAGTCGTTGATGATTACAAATCATAGATTCATAAAAAAGTTATAGATGTATACGCTCGTGTATGCCTGCGATTGCTTGACATACTACATCTTACTTAAAAATCCCCTACCATCACGAGTGGTTTTCGATTGTGAAATGATATTTATATAATGTTCAGTTCAGTTCAGTTCAGTTCAGTTTTATTTTCACCATATTACATGATACATCAGACAAGCAAATTTTAAGAAAACATAGGTGGGGAAAACCAAAAGGAGCACAGCTCGAAATATATTGGTCACCCTGATAATTTCATAATAAATATGATAGTTTAGAAGTACTACAAAGAATATATAACAAATAATGTTATATATTGACCACCGAATTTCTACACTATTGGTTGTTTGCAATGGACAGAGATATTTTAACAATTAGGGTGCATGTTCACGGTGCGTTATTTTGGAATACAAATGACCAATGCATGGCCACAAACTTCATTTTGCATTCATTAATTATCAACGATTGACAGACTATTTCATCTATCTAATTCAGGTGGGTTTTTTTCTGTTAATAGCTCATTCCATTATGGTTTTGTTTCGGGGTAATAGTAATGCCCCGAGCAATGCCCGTGGGATTTTGCCTGCATGCCTAATTAACCGCCTTAATAGTGCAGTGCCCTTATTTTCTCAAAGCGTATGAATACTATAAACGCGGGCGTACCAAGGTATCTACCGATCTCGTCATTCATAACGCCTCGTTCATATTTATATCATAATATTTTCTCTATTATAGTTATTTATTATTACGTAAATGTTGTTAAAATAGCATCGCAATGATAATATCAAAATATTTACAGAAGGATATACTTCAACGATGGCAATCATAAGAAGAAAGATATTATTTTGTTAAATCATGTTTAATGATAGCTCGTATTAAAAGCTTACTCCACAGAGGGCGATCTTTCAACGATATCAGTGCTTGAGTGAGCATCTATATATATGTATAAATTCTAAATATCATAAATATCACGAAGATAATTATTTTCCTTTAGATTTTCCACATACCATAAAAGAATATTTTAATTATACCTTTCAGATATCATCAAGGTTCTTTTGGATCATTCCATACAACTTGGTGATGCACTACTTCGTGGTGTGGATGAGCAATTCATCGTGGCTGTTCAAATGATATCCGATTACATCAAAGCTAAAAACATTCCAGTAAGTAACCACGCCTAGTTTTTTCATATCTACTATAATGGCACAATGTTAAAACCATTGTAAATAGATTTATCTGGAATGTGTATACAATTCAATTTACCCGGGCCCCGTTTGTTTTCAAACTATCGTTTAAGTTCTTATGGTTTACAATTACCACGTTGTGGGTATACATATGCCTATGCCTACGAGGCTACACTGCAAGCTTTTCCCGCCATATGGGAGTTCCTTTAAGGGGAGGATTCTGTCAATTGTTGTCAAAGGCATTTTGAAGGAGTATAGCCTATCATAGATTTCTTTGTCGGTATGTCACTTTCTACTATTTTGTACGTCTACATGGCATATTCTAACTTTATAATTTATGTACACTGTGGGCCTACTTCCATATCGTAGGGGTGTGTGCATGTCTGTACTGTGATAATCGTGAATGGATATATTATCAATAAATACAGATGAAACTACACACAACAGTGCATATGTTATGCATACTCATAGTAAAATTAAATAGCGAAGTTAATATAATTTGAAACCCCGATTTCGCTTTCTAGATAATGGCGGCTAAGAGTTGTGAAATGTAACTCTTTGCCAAATTAAGGACCTTTGATTAATTATGATACATAGAGCTGCAACAGTGGATGAACCATCTACTCGTCCGTAGCAATACCATACATACGTACAAGAACTTGAAGAATCTAGGTGCGCCCGGTAAATAGTGCGACATAACATTGAATTTGTAATGAGACACAATAGTGGTGCTTATTCCGACAGCGCCACTCCTATAATATCCATCGAACTTAATGTTGTTAGTGATGTGTCAGTCTTCAGAATACTCGATCTGGAAACAACTAGGGGTATACCAAAGTACCTACATGTAGTCTCTGCTGTTTGCCATGAAATTATCCGAAGAATATTGAAATAAATAGCGCCACCTTTTGTCAACAATATTCTATTTACTTATAGAATTCCACACGTGTATGCAGGATGGCGCCATTATTGTGAGCAATAAAGGCATCGAGAATCGGCTCCTCCTTGACCAATGAACTGTTTATTCAGGTGAAAGTTTACTTTCTCTAATGAATAAGAATACATCTGTATAAATATAAAGCATTCATAATATATATATAAATATAAATCATTGATGCAGTGTTGTCCATCTTCATTCGCGAAAGACAGTTCATCCTCGGCAGTACTGTCTATAAGCATACTTGAGATGAGGTTGTTATGAAACCAAATTAATCTTCTTTTGTAAATAAAAGGTTACAAAAGGGCAAACAATCAAAGCGGTAGGAACATCAATGTCAATGCGACAATTATCAAAGGTATGACTTACCCATTGGCTTCAGAAACTGGGTATATCTTTGGTGTAAAACACTCATAAGTTAGTCTAGTGTCAATAAAGGATTTTGTGCTTGGATAATTTTGTGCTGTCTTACACCAAGAATAAACCAAAAAACTGGTTCCCTTTACACCTGAAACGCATACACAGTATACACTTCGCATTCAGAAAAGCGTTCTTTATGTTAACTCGACCAGAGTGGTGGGTTACTATTGAATACCAATATATACCCATCCCATAACACATTTTGAATTGATCCAACTGATTTAAATACCTTCAATTCATTATATTTAACCCACGACTATATAATTCATGTACTACTCCTGCAATAATACTCTAATATTGAAGATATTTGTCAATTTTAGGTCACAATGAAGGCCAAGTATACGTATCGTAAAGTACAAACATAAATGCTTGCAAAAGAAGTTCAACATGTTCACGAACGTGTTTCTTATATTGATCAAACACTTTATGTCATCCACATTGGATATTGTTATCAAGTTAAAGAATTGTCATTGCAAGAACATACATTTAGGATTTGTAAGAATTGCAAGTTCATAATGACGTTGATGGCGCTCGTCGATAATATCACACGGCCAGACGATACCAGACAAATGTGTATGAATATTCAAGGTAAAATATGCATAAGTGGCCACGTTACCGACAGAATACGACAAACCTGTGATACAAAAATTGCACTTGAGATAATGTTCCAGTTTTAGGATGATTTGATTTAGTTTTAACATGTGATGGTTTTGTATAGGAATCGTATAATCAAAACCATTACATTAAACCAATGGGAATTCACAGCGACCTCGTCCATATCGTCGTCTGCTCACGGCGGCGGTGAAGTGTCAGTATACTACCACACTTGTTGGCATTATTGAAATGGGATTGTATTACAGGAACCTTTCAAGTATTATTCGACAATATTGTAATGGTGTGTGGCGAGGGTATATTGATTGTATGCCATGTATGCCATACTAAAGCAAACTATTTCAATAATCATGCCATAACACGAACATTCAATTGGCAAGCTGGTTATGAATTTGGTTTTCCATATATTCCATCTAGTTAGATCATCTTAATGTAACAAATAAATATAAGTATCTAGATAAATGTCATGGACCCCGTAACACCCCCCCCCCCCCCCCCCCCCAAAAAAAAAAAGAGAGAAGAAAAAAAGAAGAAGATTTAATTACACTGGCACCTGGTCAATGTTAATCAAGTTTACTCATCGATACTATATATTTTCATTTTCAGGAGTTTTTGAACTGCAGAGCTCTTAACGGCGATTTTCATCCAGATATTACGCCAATAGTTCTAGCAGCTCATCACAATAACTATGATATAATCAAGATATTGTTGGAGCATGGAGCACGTATTGAGGACCCGGAATACTATGCCTTCAGCACACAAACGCACACACTACAGCATTCACTAGGAATGCTTAATATTTATCGTGCTCTCTCCAGTCAAGCCTATATATCACTAACTAGTTCCGATCCTATACACACCGCTTTCGAAAGGTGTGTTAAATTAAGAAAACTGTCGCAGAAGAACCCCGAGTTTTCTGAACAATTTGTCGAGCTAGGCGGACAGTGTGAGCAATTTGCCGCTGATATCCTTGGACATATACGGAATCATAAGGAACAAACATGTGTGTTGTATCACGATCCTTATATGTGGGGTGCCACCGAAGAAGGAGACGGTATTGGACCGTACAAAGTAAAAATAGCAATCCACTACGAACAACGCAAGGTAAGTTGATACATTAATACGTAAAAAAGAGAAATCGAAACTGCTGATAGTTGTAACACAACAATCTTACATAGTTTCCAAATAAAGTGTTATCCTATCACGTATTCTGATTGGTCAAGAAGTAAACATATAATTCGCTTTTAATTCATTCAATGTAAGATACATGTAGTTCATAGAATGCTAATGGTAAAATAAGCTCTCTGTAATGGGTTTGGTAACATCTATTTTTCCGTACATAACCACAACTCGTGTATAAAAAGCAATAATTGTTAGGTTCATCAACATTGCGATACTATGCAGTATTCCCTCTCCAATTCGTAAAAGATGACACCTGGATACTTACATTTAATGCTGCAGGCTGTCCCAAATGATTAGTACGGTACCCATCGATGCCCAAAGTTCAATAAAAAAATCATCATCAAAATTAATGAGATTTTGATCCGTTGTTTTTTCATCATCTTTGACATACTGTACCTTTTCGTTCAAACTTGTATGTATATCGGACTTATTTGACTGAGGTTACTCTCAATGGTGTAATACATGGTGATTTCACCTTTTAGGCAAAGTGCAAACAATTGTGTGTGTTAAACTTTTTTGAAAGAAACACAAAATTAATCTCTCAATCTCTTGCCTGCTATTGTAAACTGCAATATTCTTCATTTTGATTCAATTTGAAGATTAAAAATGGATCGTCACGCATGAGTGATCACAAGCTTTGTTTCCAAATTAGCTATTTTTGAGGCTAAACTTGAGGGACATGTAAATAGATATAAGTTTCTTACAGAATTGGTAAAAATGAAATAGTCTCTTACTTTTTAACCTTACCAAGTTCATCCTTCAATGTGAAAATTAAATCTAAGCCGCTGCTGATTCCCCTATGCTACTTCATTAGCTATTTAAAAGTCCCTAAACACTTGTCAGATAAAACACTGCATGTGGTCACTCAAGTATGACAATCTTCTTTTATACTTATTAATGATTTAAACAGCCATAACCATGCAGTTCAAATAGAAAGGAACAACAGATTTTATAAGAAGAACACAAGATATTAATAGAATATTATTTGTTTCTTTCAAACAAGCTGTTTAACGCACACATTTTTTGCACTATGTCGAAAAGGTGAGATCTCCATGTCTTACATATTGGCGTGTATCTTGAGTTTGATAAATCCGATCGTCATGATCTAAAATTCCAATGAAAGGGTACAGTATGTCCAGGATGATGAACAAACAACGTACCTGATCCCATTAATGTTGTTGATGAAAATAATTAAATAACCTTGGGCATCGATGAGTACTAATCATTTTGGGACAACCTTTATACCCATGAAAACTCTTATGTATAAAATGTTCATTGAAATATTTACTTTTCATTATTTGTCAACATTTTGCTACCCTACAGTCGGGATTTATACTGAATACTTTGAAAACAATTGTTATAGATACTAGTATAATGCTGATAACATACTAGCCAGTCGCAGGTTGTGGAAATTTAAGTGTATGACATACTACCCAATCGCTGGGAGCGATTTGTCGCTGACGCTCCTTATTTGGTAAATAGCACTCTTTATAAAGAGCGTAAGCGGCAAATCGCGTCGCGCGATTGTGTAGTATGTCGTGGCCTTTAGAGTTGTTCGAGTGGACTATGAAACAAAAATCACTCACAGCTACTTGTCAGATCGAACAACTAGTCGCGCACGTGTTGGTCAACTTATCTGTCCCGATTTTGACGAGTCATCTACGGTCGTCGCTTTCTTAATAGAATTCACGTAAACCACGTCATCGGGAACGACTATAATCGCAAAGCGACCTTAGTATACTGTAATCAGTATAACGGTAAGATTAATTAAAGATTGCCATTTTTTATTGATTTTTAAAAACAAAATGTTTTTGTTTATGTTTCTTTTAATATTACAGTTTGTGGCGCATCCTCATTGTCAGCAAAGACTCACACAACTTTGGTACGAGGGTTTACCACGATGGTACAACACCAATTGGGTGTCGTCGTGGATTTTCACCCTGCTAGTAGCCGTTTTTTACCCGATCATCAGCGTTTTGTATATAATCTATCCGTGGGGCAAGATTGGACAATTTATGCGTATTCCTCACGTACAATTTGTTTGTCATGTGGCGTCAGTAATCATCTTCCTCCTATTATTAGGATTGCAATCTCAGGGTGAAAATACAGATGACGGGGTTGGAGATGATCCACCAGAAGCAATTGATTATAGAGGCAAATCTCCTTCATTCACCGAGTGGCTAGTCGTAGCCTGGGTTGTAGGTAAGATTCAACTTGTTACTTTCAATGTGATTGTTCACAGGTAACCTGGGTGAAAATATGTCGGTGCTTTGAGCATTAAGGTTCATAGGCTGTTGTTGCATTAGATCGATACACTTTGTGAATGTGACATTTGAAACTTCATAATATTTCATAAACATTGTAATTAATCTTGAACAATTAACCATCTTTGGTTGCAAATGAGGTATTATGCCCTCTGTAATGACTATGGACCTCTTTTTACAGGGTGAGTCAAAAAACCTGCTCTAGGGGAAAGAAGCCAGCTTGTTTTCAAAACCAATTTGAAGTTTGAAACTATTTAAACGTTGCAAGAATAGTGATATTTTTGTCGCATTTTCCCTTTGTCTTTTGGGAACGTTTTTGCTGCACAACCCAATTTACTTATTTTGTCCACGAGCATAGTGATTATCAATTGAATTTGCACAAGTTTCATGTTCACATTTGAATATCCCGCCAACACAAATTTAGAATAATTGAATTTGTATTCAAATTTAGAACATTTTAAGCAATGCATATAGCATGGTTTATGTAAATTGATTATTTTATCTCTCATGTAAACAAGAAATGGTGCAATAAATTCCAATAATGTCTCAAATTTACTCGAATGTTCAAATTTGAATGAGCGAGGTATTTTGCAATCTTATACATGTTTTAGATGTTCCGTGGACAAGCGTGTGAAATGGGTGCATTTGTAAAAGGTCCACTAAAGGCACACGGAAAATTCCATTTACTTCATCTTTTCACATGAAATTAGTAACAGTTATTCTTATGTTTACAAAATTTCAACTTGGTTTTGAAAACAAGATGGCTTCTTTCTACTACTTTCTACAGTTTTTTATTGACTCACCCTGTATTTATTATAGTATTCTAGTATGACAAAATATAAAGACCTACATTTTCGTTACAAACAAAACCGTGACAGAATGACAAAGGATATCAACTACAAAAGGTCTATCTTCAATCCAATCATTATTAATAGGAAGTAATTATAATATTCTTAAAATATTATTTTTGTGGGAGGCGTTCTTATTTTAGGCCTGTTATATTTTTTATTCTCATTTTATTATACTCCTCATGAATAAAACCCGAACGTTGATAGTAATTTAATAGCTGAAACGGAAATGAACAGCGAACCAATTCTGAAACGATATGTGGGTGTGAATCGTCCAAAATGAGTTTATGTTGAAGGGGGTGCGTTTGTAAACCCAGTGCTTGATACATTTTCAATTAGTGTTTCACGCTAATGTAGATGCGTGGATATGTTATATGAATTGTACATTTGATGACTATTCCATTGAAACATTCAAACAGTAGTGTGTAGCAAGCCCGTTCAGATTTTATTTGCGTGTGGTATAATTATTGAGCTGTATTGTATCCGTGTAATTCTAACTTTTCTTACATCACACAGGTTTAACATGGGCTGAAATAAAGGAATTATGGTATTATGGCTCCCGTTACCTGAAAGATCGTTGGAATATACTCGATTTCATTACATTGTCCCTGTACTGGGCGTCTATAGCTCTTAGAATTGTAGTCTACGTAGAGGTAAGAATGCGTACGGGTAAACAATAGTTATTAGGTTATAATTATTGCATTATCTGTAGTGGTGGCTATCAAAATAAAATATCTGATGAAATACAATAATATGGCATGACACAAATGATGCTGGTAACATGTATTTACACTAAAAACGGTGTATATGGATATGTTACAAGATGGCTGATATGTTGTCGTGTATATTTATATCATGAATATTCACAATCTAAAAAGAAGAAAAAACATCAATTTTGGAAAACATTTAACCATCAGATATTATTTCATATTTATTTTACATACATACCGTTGTCTTCAAAAAGGTTATTCGAAGTAATCGGCTCAGATTCAACTTTCCCGTCTATATAACGCCTGAAGTCACTGATAAATATTCAGCTAACTTTCTACTGTTTACACATGAGCCAACATTCTACCAACTTGTGGTGATTACTCTCATATTTGCTGGCATATTATACGTATTCTATGAGATGCGCAAGTTGCTATTGGAGTTACAATAATGAAGGGTTAGTTTTAAATCCTATATTACATTGACACTTAAAATATCCAATCTTATCCGATATATAGTATCCAAGACATTTGCTTTTTTGAAATAATCACAACTGAGCGAGGGCGAGAAATCTTACAGTTTGATGAGTACGTGGCACAATCAGTTCCACTAGATAAGTAAATTAACGAACACAACAACATTTCTAATGATTGGGCAATCTGAAGGTGAAAAGGTACGTAAGTTTATGGCTCGCTTCATTGAGAGGCCCAAGGATATACGTTATTTACGTGATAATAGGCATAAAGTAATATGCAATATTAGACTGTCCATAAATCTTAGGAGGAAAAAGATCACCTGTCGACGGCACACTTAGTTATCAGTATACAGCCATAATTCGAGGAATACTTAAAATTAATTTAAAAGCATTTGAATTCCTAAATCTAAGAATCCAGAATGAAATAGAAGCTATTTATTTTTATATGTCAAATAATGGGGAAAAGTGTACTTTAGGTCCCAGATTCTGGACTGTACTAGTATCGTCCGCTACTGGAACACCCAATATCGTCCGATACTGGTATAAAGTCAGTGTTCCAGTATCGGCTGTATCCAGTATCGGCCGTGTACCAGTATCGTTCAATACTGGGACAAATCTAACTTGTATCACGTGTACCAGTATCGCCCGATACTGGAACATAAAAATATTCCAGTTTCGCTCGATACTGGAACACAATTTGGTGTTCCAGTATTGACCGATACTGGAACAGTAAGATTATACCAGTATCGACCGATACTGGCAACTTTATGTTCCAGTATTAAACGATACTGGCAGGGCTACTGGTATACCAGTATCTGGGACCTGAAGCACACTTTTTCAAAATAATCTTTTATCGAAGTACAACTGGTTCTTAACGCTTTCCACGCGGCAGGCGGCTGCAGACGACATTCCAAAATTTCACAAAATGTTTCAAAAATGTCAAAATTATTGAATTCTGTTACTATATTTGGAATCACCATGAGAAATGCATTGAATTAAGTACAAACATGCCTATTATTGGTTCAGTAATCCTTTAAATAGACTCTGAAAATTACGCAAAGATTTCGGAAAATTCTGTTTTGTAATGGTAAAATTAATAGCCGCGTGGAAAGTGTTAACTGAAGCCATTGTCGTTTATTTATTATGTTGATGGTTTTAATTGGCAAGTTGTTAATGGCCATGTTTAGATGAAGGCAACAAAATGGTTAATCAGCATGCTGATAGCAGCACCCCTTCGTTATAACTAGAACTTTAGCGGACCAAAAAGTTAAGCTTGAGCGAATCCAGTGAGATCCTCTTAACGTATTGACTTCGTAGTAAGAAAAAACTGTAGCAAACTAACATTCACCAAGGACATACACACACAACATGTCAATCACAAAGTTCTAGGTCGACGACAACACACTATAAATATGAATATAATTTCAGATATATTTACATTGCTATTTCTACACAACCTTTTGAGACAACCGGTTCTGATCTTTTAGTGTGTACGTAAAATACAAGCATGAAATTTTGCTGAGCTTCATGATTATATTTGATATGTCTATATGTTGTTCCATTTCCTCACCATCATCCCTTTAGCATCTTCTACGTGTAGCAGATGTTTGCTATATGGCACATATTAATGTATTCATGTCCTGTTGCAAGTTTGTGAATTGTCCATACCTTTCTATTATGAAGGACTGGATGACTTCATTGGTTGATCAGTACCTGCAACAATATTATGTTTTGATTTATAGGCGTCGTAATACCTTAAATTTACATTTTTAATATAACACGCAATACTTGACTAGTGTCTCTACCAAGTTTCAGAAAGAGTCAAAAAGAATCATATTTGATGATTTGTGTATCATTTGAAGACGTGTTTATAGAATTTTGACATAGCTTAAACTTAATGCATGCGTACAAGTTGAAACTTCAATAAAATTTGAAAAAACTGTTTTTGGTTGACTTTTTAAAATGTAAGCGACATATTCATCATGTTGCAGAGGTGACTGAGAAAAGAATATGTTTTTAACTTCTTTAAGTATTGTTTTAATAGTTACTTGTTTTCTGTGTTTGTTCATGCTTGGCTCTGTTTGTTTTGTTTCTTAGTAATGCTGCTTTTAAAAACTGAAATCCCTTTTTATTATTTTTGTTTTTCGTGTTTTATATTTGTATTTGTTTCTTGTTTGTTTTAATAAATATTTTTAATTTGTTTAAATGTTCTTCCATTTCTCACTGCTCTTCCAATATGTTACAATACTTAGTAGACGCCCATTCCCACCCTATCCCTATCATGGATTTTGTGATAACAGTTTTACTGCAAAAATGCTTTCTTTTATTTATTTCATGGCACGATCTTCATTCGCTGCTGGTCTGGGCTGCATTTTACTACAATACTGCTTGACAGCCGGTAAAACTAGTTCTAAGATGTACCGTTACAAATATATTTTGCATACTCATTGTCCAGCGTCATATAACCGCTGTATAATTGACATCACAAACTGTAAGAAGCTTTCCAATTATTGCACGATCCAGCTCATTATGACAGTTGGATTTATCCAAATTTCCCGTTGCAGTGTAATAACACGAAATATAAACTATTATAAAGGACGTTTAACTTGGGTATGCAAAATAAATAATTATACGGAGTATTATTATGTTGACAGTGATGTTAGCCAGTGACTATTGTTTATTTGTACAGGTAGAAACGTTTAATCGAAATGTAGAGCATGCTTATTATAGATTAGAAGTAATTAAGATCGTCCCTGTAACTTAAGTCTTTAGACAACTACTCGTGTAAATCAGCGTACTTCATGTCCTTTTTATTAGATAAATATTTAGTATCGTATTAATTAAGTTATACTTTTCACGTCCAAATCGCAATTGGTCAAGTTATTGACCGGTGTTTTACGGAAAAGGCTTATATTTCCAAGACCTGTATCATGAAATAGCGAGTCCAATGCCTGCCTGTCATAAAATACGCGTTTCGTACTGGACGCGTCAAATCAGGTATCAAATGTAACTAACACAAATGTTATATCAATTATATTTTCATAAGATAATCAGAATCAAAGTTATGGCCTCTCTTATGAATGTGCACTTTGGTTTTTGCGGTGTTTATTTATTATTATTGGAAATGTTTGACAACTTCTCGGGGTATCCACTTGGCTTTGAAAAGACACTTTGCACATTCGGAAATACATCTAGGAACCTTATTTTACACATGTCAAAGACACGATTCATTACTGAATTTATACTCTTTTAGGAATCATTACTGTGCATTCTCAATCTCAGGTTTCTGTTATTACGATAGCAAAGAAATTGCTACTAACTTTGACTCCAATAGGCCTAATTTATCCCAGGGGTCGGTTTGGTAATAGTAAGGTTTACAAACCATGATCAACCATTGGAGTAACATTTGTTAATTTGTATTATTTATATTGCAGTTACACGACCAAGGGATTGCTAGTGAAAGTACATTACCAGCCAATTTCAGTATCGAGCCCACTTACTTCGGTTCCTTCCCAACTGACGATCCAGATTTTACGACTAGTGGTGATTTCGAAACTACCGTATCGCCTACCGTTCCAGATTTAAGTGACGCAGAGGCGCTGAAGCTACTGCTGGAAAAGATCAACTCAATGCAGTTTAATCAAGAAGAGTTAGAAAAAACACTTCTATTTAATATAACATCACTGGGTGATATTCTAACATCATTGAGTACCAGTGTAGCAGAGTTAAAGGCGGCTGGCGGAGACGACGAAGGTGGGGCTGCTTCAGCAACTAAGGGTAGACGTAGAAAGGGAAGTGCCGGAGGAAAAATCGATTTTGGTGTTACGAACATTTCGAACCATCGGATTAACTGGGACGCTCTACATCCAATGCTAATATCAGAGGGTCTCTTCGCAGTTGCAAAGGTCATGAGCTTTTTAAGACCGATTGCATTGACTGTTATGAACCGGCATGTCGGTCCTATGCAGATATCGTTAGGTGGTATGATATTTGATATCAGCAAATTCTTGCTGATATTCTCCTTTGTGTGGTTTGCCTTCTCACTTGGTATGAACCAGCTGTTTTGGTATTACACTAGATACATGAAGGATTTATGTCTCGAGCAAATGACTGGGTTACATTGCAAGCCTCCCTTCGGAACGTAAGTTTTGTTTCTATTGAATTTAAAATAATAATAATAATAATATAACTATGCTTACGCGCATTACACAATTAAGTCTTAAGGCGCTAAATTAAAACAAAATGTATATAAATAATATAATGTAAAAAGAACAACAAACAATCAAAGTTACGCGATTACAAACCATAAAAAGAGTTTAAAACATGGATATTTAAAAATATATATGTTTACAGAACATTTGAATTGGTCAACAGTCTTTGAGATTGTTATACTGTATGGAAGATTGTTCAAGAGTTCAGCTGTAGCAGAAGAAAATACACGACTACCATATAAGACTGAGTTGAAGTTAGTGGAGGTACACATAGAAATTGGGAAGTAGGGCGAAAAGTGCGTGATGTAGGCTTGTATTCATGGAATAAATTCATGTCTTATCAATTTCTTATGCAAGATCTCTAAAAAATATAAATTATGACTGTTCAGAATGCTTCCGCATTACTGATCGAATTCAATAGATGTGGTGATGTCACAAATAGCCTCATGTTCGATATTGCATAAATTTGACCCAGATTCCTTAATTCTACACCATTACGGGGTCATATATGTTACTTGGTCATATTTGGTACTTTATTTTGTTCATAATGTGTTTGTTTCTGTTTTCCTTTTCTTTTTTAAAACCATACTCCATATTATAATGTAAAAGAGCTTGCATTATTCGTAATGAATAATTGGTGAATTTGGTAAATATTTAAATGTTTGTGTAACATAATTAATTAATTGTTTATCATACTTTATTGTAAACACCTTCTTATATTTATTTTGACAAGATGATATGATGATTGGTTAAAACAATTCAAAATTATTTATAAGTACATGTACTGGTAAATCATAAGACAACATTATTTATTAGAAAAGTACATGACCTCCAACCAAACGCTGCGCAATCTATGTTTAACGTATTATGTAGGTAAGTCAAGAAAACAAATCTGCATTCAATAAGATAATATTTATTTATTTATTATATATATAATGTACTGGACTTACGTTTTTGTAGTGGCAACAGTATGACACATTTTCTCGGGTCTCCTGACACATTATCCCCGTTTACGAGTAGGTGGGTCACCTGTTACCAACTATTCGGCTTGATGATGCGTCTCGGATGAGATGCGATATTGTGTCCACTACAAAATCTTAAATCCAGTGCAATACATAGATTTGATATCAAATGATATTTTTTCATACTGCCAGCGTGTCTTGTAAACATATGGTTGTTAACAAAGTCTGCCTCTTCCAAATTTATAGCTTGAACATAAATGGACATCAAATGATCTAATAACAAAATACTAATGAAATGAAAATGACTCTGATTTAGGAGGTCTTCATGTTCATGCCATCTCGATCCACATCTCCATCTGTCTAAAATCATTGATTGTTTTTATTATAGCATACCTGACACAATGGCAACTCTGTTCTGGGCGTTGTTCGCCTTACCTGATTTAGAGATCCTTGATATTAAGCATATCGAACACACATTCACGGAGTTCATCGGGCTAGCCTTGTATGCCGCATACTATGTACTTGCTATCGTTGTGCTTCTCAACGTTCTGATTGCTACAATGAGCAGTACCTACACAAAAATAGAGGTAATATTTTCACATATATGTAGATATTAATGTTTATGATATGATATTTTTATTCTTTTTCATTATAGCATTTATGATACCATGGGAACCCTGTTCTGGGCCCTCTTCGGCTTGCCGGACTTAGAAATTCTTGATCTAAAGGGAATCGATCATACGTTTACGGAATTCATCGGAATAGCCCTTTATGCAGCATACCATGTTATCGCTATAGTAGTACTTCTCAACGTACTCATCGCTATGATGAGTAATACCTATACAAGAATAGAGGTAATTTTAACATACAGGATGACCCAAAATGGGACACTTGGTAAATGTTTAATGTCGCCCAAAGTACAACAGTTACTTCTTTAGAGTGAAAGTTTCCCCATGTATTATTTGATTTGTCTTTGTTTATATACATTCAAGCGAGACTTTTTGAAAAGATCACTATTCTAACCGATCATTGATACAAAGTCTTCTGCAAATTTTACACCAACAAGTAAAAAGTTTGCAAGCCATCATTCTTGCCCATACAAATATTTGTAAGATTTTCAGCCTGTATTGTTGAAATTAACTCTGTGCTCTTCGCCCATTCCGATTGATATGTGCAGTTAAATTATGACGGGCTTGTATGCACGCATTTAAATGGATAATAGAAATCCTGACAGTAAATGATATGGAGCTAGCACTGACGCTGTCTGAATGGGCAAAGCGCATAAATCATGGTATTATTCATAGCATTTGCATGAAATAATTTTGCTCAATTTATCGTATTATTGGAATTAATTTTGTACTTTGGGATAACAGAAATACTTATAAAGTGTCCCGTTTTCAGTGGATCACCCTGTATAGTAGATTTAAGCAAGCTCTACACAATTATTATTAACACACATAGCTTTTAAGGACAACGATCTTTCTATCACATATAAGACGGTATTATGACAAGGGATTTATGAACTGTTTTATTCCGTTGATTACAAAATACCTTATAATGATACTAAGCCACCAACAAAATGTTAAATTTGACTACTACAATCTGTGCTGTATTGATTTACTAACATACTTAATTGTTTCTACGACTTATATTATCAATATATTGCATAGTAATGTATTATAATTCGTTGCAGGTGCGGGTGAGACCATTCAGGTTGTACTTATCTCTATTGTTATATATTTTATCCATCCCAAGGCTTATACACTTAAATAATACCACCCCTTAAATAAGACTTACTTGCGTTTATATCTTAAAGTAGACACTCTTTAATTATTGACTCGTACGAACCGTTAATAAAGACTGCAAATTGTCGCAGCTTTTATCCAGTGATTCTGAATAAACCGGCAAATTAAACTGTTTACTACTTTTTTCTATAAACTTCCATTCCCATCCTTCCAGGGGTACCAGAATAAGGTGCGTACGGGATTACTTGTAATGTCACCGTATAGTTATATTTCCGTCACGCATGCATGTACCGTAAACTGGGGTAACTTTGGTCCATATTTCAACAACCAGTTGCAGTTGTGCCCTTGTCAATCAATCACCATGTTATTAAGATATGGATTAGTAAGACACAAGTAATAGGCATTGACTAATGAAAACAATGAAAACTTTAAATGACGACCTAATCAAACTGTTTTCAAATATATAACACGTATCAAGGCTATTGGTGTTTTTTTATTTATTCTAATCCAGTCATTTGGTATAAACCAACGCCCTAAATAATATATGGCTTTACTTTCTCGGATATGGGACAAACGCTCAGACAAACAAGTTGATAAACATTCCAATTTAATTTAAAGCAATTTTTTCATTTTCCACCCCCCGTTTAGGCCAAGTAAAATAAATGAATGACATGTTGCTCGTCCCCGCCCGCCTCGTTTTTGGTCCTTTTTACTGTTTCTGAACTTAGAAACTTGCTTTAAATGGAATTAATTGAAACAAATCATTGGCTTGTCATTATATTGCATCAGTATCTCAAACAGTACAAAAACCATAACATGGCGTGCATATTAAAGATGGCGGCCATTTTGGAATAAAAAATAGCAAAAAAATGGGAAATAGTCAATAGTAAAGCCCCGCCTCTTCCTTGTCTTCAAAAAATCAGGACGAGCAACATGTTATTTATTTTACTTGGCCTTAGTGCCAGTCATATTAAATCCAGTTGAAACCCCGCCCAATTGCCACGTATTTGTTACCGAAACATCTTATTTGGGACAACCTATACAGTTGAGGCTTGGTGCTCAGGTGAACAATCTGATAGCATTTCAGTTGATTGAAGCAATTTTTATTTTCAACCCCTGAAGAGTCGCAACCATTTTGAAGTCAGTCGAAACTGCTCGTGTCCTAGTTTTTCGGAAACCTATACCATTATAAAGGGTTCAACAAAAGAAAGTATACCAATTTGTTTATGTCATTTTGAGTAACATTCAATTTTTTGTTGTTGACCAAACAGGCTAGATAGGCATTTAGATGAATCTTTTAGGCTTAATTTGATACCAAATTTGCCCCCTAACAACAAAGATAAACCATGATTAGCACCATTTAAAGAAAAATTTCCTATTTTCAAAAGTCTCATTTCCAATACACAGCACGAGAAGAAAGGACCAATTGGGATCTCTCTGTATGTGTGTCTCAGCAAGGATTGACGGGACTATCGATCGCACAGCGCAAATGCATTGGGTCGTACGACATTGATTGTGTTAACAATTGGTCCTTTTTTCTTGTGCTGTGTATTGGAAATGAGACTTTTGAAAATGGGATTTTTTTTCTTCTTTAAATGGTGCTAATCATGGTTCATCTTTGTTGTTAGGGGGCAAATTTGGTATCAAATTATGCCTAAAAGATTCATCTAAATGCCTATCTAGCCTGTTTGGTCAAAAAAAATTGAATATTACTCAAATGACATAAACAAAGTGGTATACTTTCTTTTGTTGAACCCTTTATATGGAATTAAGTCCAACTTGGCTTTGGCTCTTACTATTTCAGCGGTTAGACCACTTGATACCCGATCAATTCATCAAAAATACTTCGTGCAGACTCACAATTTAATATATGGGATTTCCCTCATTTTCAAAAATGTCAGTAAATTGATTTTTATTATTTTCTCTTTTTCATATTTTTTAAAATAAAAGTAAGAGAGATCGGTATATGTGTATTTTTTTGAATTTGGAAACACACTCGTGTCATAATAGATCATAGTATGTCATCCGAAGTTATTCAGTTCCTTGCGGAGGCACGTCCCTTTCAAACTGAACTTAAATTCAATAGTATTACCATTTATTTTAGAAACGTTCCTATCATGCTTCTGAATAATCATAAACTAAGTTGACTATAGAGGGCGTGTGTCATGTACAGGCGCTTTTTACACCGCATGATTATCATTCTAAATAGCTCAATAAAAAATATGTTAGTGCTGCTTGCAGATTGCTTAAGCTGCGCGAGTATGCAATACAACATCAGACATTATGTTTCCTTCAAAGTGTATTCATGCGAAAATAGTGTGTGTAATTTGGCCAATAAGCATCCAACGCTAAACATGAATTTAGAATTTAAACGAACTTTATAACATATACTTGGGATGTTGTCCTCGATTTGTTTATAAGTCTAAGCACTTAGTATACTTAATACCAAACCAAATTGATAACTAATCTTTATTTATTGTATTGACATTTTTGGTTTTGGTTTCCCTTATTTCTATACTATTTCCTTAAACAGGTGATCCATGCGTGTTACATTATGTAATAGCTGATACTTTATGACAAAAATAAATCATTTCAAGAAACTGATTCACGACAAAAAAAGTTCGCAATAACAGTTTGACATTAAATCAATGGATATGATCGCAACTACTTTTGCAGTAATACACCTATTCAATCAATGTGGCAACAGGCTGGTTTGTTTTAAGTATGGGCCAACGTAACTCCAACCTGATCATCCCATACCTGAACCTAATAACGTTTCAATAGGAAGCGTTTTAAATTGTTGGCCATCGACCCTATGTTCTGCAATTGTTCAATTTAGGATAACATCGCTGTGACGCAACACCAAATGTAAATGCGTTATGAAATTAGAGTAATGAATAGTGTGACGGGTATTCTTCATCAATGATCCATTCATTTAGGCTCATCTTGGGGCCTAGAAATGTTTAAGGATAATAGTTGAGTCAATATATAGTAATATTAACCTGCACGAGCACTTACCATTTTAAACATAATGACAAATGTAATCCATACTACTTAATCTAAGTAAATTTAAGGTATCGTCCCGAACCCCTAAGGGCCAAAGTAATCCCAGTTTGCGGTATTTGAGGTGTACCAGCCTCGCGACGAAGTATACTGGTGCTGAACAAAATCTCTTACATTCAACAGCCATTTATATATAAACATAGTACGGATTTATTAGTTTTAATAGGGTGATGGCAAATCGTCATAACTAAGTTGATATATAACTAAAATATAGTCAAATCATGAACTAGCAAATACTTCTCTTTCATGTATTCTTGTAACGAAGTAAATATCAAATGTGATCGCTTAATACTCTAATTTATTCTAAGGAGTTGATCCCCTGTGGGCAAACTTGTTGACATATTTGATTTACTGATAGGCCTACAAAAATTACAATACTAGACTTAGTAATTGTATCTGTATTATACTATGAAATTGCAGTAACCTTTTTTATTATTCGATGTCATAACGTTTGTGATTCCACACTTTAAGAAGTTAATTTAAATTTCAACAGTCTTTGGCATTACAAATACCGATAATCAAAAATAATTACGAATTTGTGAGCACAATGTTTTAGAAAATAAACAATAGGGACACTTTTAATGGTTAGAATATTTCAGGGAAAGGGCAAGGGTTGCTTTGAAACAAAATAACATCAACATTTAAAAAAAGATAATAATACGGATTTGTTAAAGCATTTGTTAAAACCATACCAAACATGTATTATTTTGTTTGTATTATTACGTTTTGTTATGACGTCATTGACAGCCGTCAATTGAATTTTAATCGTTCACTCATCACTGGTTATATCTCGGTACAGCATGTTCACAAAATTTGAGTCCAAACATGGGGAGCTAATAATTGTGTAAACGTGATTTACATGTTGACTCTTTACAGCGGCAAAGTGTTTGTAATTTGCATTTCATATGTTTAACAATGCTTATGTCTGACTTTGAACCTACCTATGACACTGTTGGTTAGTTCATACTCATGTTAACATTTTCCACGCGGCTATTGGTTTTATCATATACAAAACAGATTTTTTAGAAAAATGCCAAGGTCTATTTAAAGGATTACCGAACCAATACTGAGCATAATTTTACTTATTGTAATGCAATTCTGATGGTGATTCCAAATATGGTAATGAAATGCAATAATTTTGACATGAGTGAAACATTTCGTGACATTTTGGAATGTCGTCTTCAGACGCCTGCCGCGTGGAAAATGTTAAGCCTATCTTGATGCAATATGATGGATGACTGGTTTCCAGTCAAATTTTATGGAATGAATAACAACCTACGTAAATTTCATCGCGTTTATCTCAAAAGGTTGCCAACATTTTTCTGAATGTTTCCCAGATAAATGTCGGCTATATATTCTTATATGTATCAAGTGGTTTACTTAATTCTGAACGTGATAAGCTCTCCTGTTTTGGACCCAAATTATGAGATATGGTGTTTAATTGTCCACAAAGTATATGTTAAACGCGTAACGTCATTTTAAGTTACACCTAAATACTCGCCCTGTAGTCTACTTACCTTAAAATGAATTAAAATACAAAAGATTCGTAAGATGAAAACGAGATCTTTGATGAGTGAAGGAATAACATTCAAATGACCGCTGTGTTACTTGTCTACTACTGTGATGTTCAACTTTGAAAAAATAAGGGCAGCAATAATGATATGCACCCTCTTAAAATATAACCTAGAGCTCACAGTACTCCGTAAAGAGTTCATATACTTCACTTATAAAGGCTACATTATTTACATAGATGGCTTCACACGATAATAATTTGCCGTTGTTAAAAATGCTCTCTCTTAAAAACACACTCATTCATTTTATATACAGAAGTGTCATCATTTTTTATCAATAGTAATGCTTTTCCATTTAATTACTAAGTTACTAAACAAATGTTACTAACAATCTAACAGGTCTTTTTTATTGCACAACACACTCAAACTTTATATGGGTTTCTGGACTACTTTCAGCAAATAGACTAAATGATTTCCAATCCAATTGATCAAATACGGTACATTCCACTTGAGCTCGCAATGGTTGGTGAAGGCCATTTTTACTGGGTATTTAAAACCTCGTATTTTTATGCAGGTGTGATGTCATATTTGATAACTAATTTGGAATGACATCAACTTCTTGATGTATTTAATGTTTTGGCAGGAAAATCTCTGTTTAAAAGTAACTTAATGTGGGTGAATGTGGATGTTTGTGGGTGGTGGTGATATATATTGCACAAACAGGTTATTAAAGCGTTCACAACGGCAAATAATAATTGTATGATGATCAGATCTAGCATTAGTAGTACATCGGTTTTTATGTCGTCTGTCATCGCCATCGTCGCAATATACCTTCACCAAACATACCGGTCGTCTTGTTGCACCGTCACCCTTATTAGGCACATTACAGTTCCATGTTGTTCCAACAGTAGTGTTACCGAGTGACGGTATAATTATAGAATGTCATCTACTCTTCGTCGTCCGTCATCCGTCGGGTATTCTTCAATATCCATAATGTACGTCCAGATGTTCTTATCTTTATGTTTGTTTCTTTCTCTTCAGTCTGTTCTTCTGCGTCAACGTCAACTATCAACGTCAACATTATAGCTATAGTGGTGTTAGTTGTTTATAATTGTGTATTGTAGCCAAGTGTGAAGTAAAATACTTACATCAAAACGTATTTGATCATTTTACAACAAAAGTGGATGAAAAATACTGCAACAACGGTACACTAATAAGCATAGAAAACAACTAACCGTTTCCTGTCTGGGTGTTGCCATTCCATTTTACAGGAAGATGCAGACATCCAGTGGAAGTTTTCCCGATCCAAGTTATGGATGAGTTTCTTTGAGGGACGAGGTACAGTTGCCGTTCCATTCAACTGTATTCCAACACCTAAGACAGCATTCTATTTGATGAAATGGATTCGGGATTGGCTAAGCGGCGAGAAAAGCAAGAAAAAGAAGCAGGTATATTATTCAGAATTCCGTACAATTTAATAGCAAATAGATGATGGTTGGATGTTTTGCTTTATTTCCCTTACGTACTTCCCTTACGAAAATGTTTAACTACTCATTGTTAGAGAGTCCTCGTCATATAAACTCATGTGTCAGGATTTTGTTAGGGTTCTTAGCTTTTTTCTCACAATGCAATATTATACTCACCCAATTTTGGCCATTTTTTGGAAAAGGATTAAGTATTTCAAAATATAGCAAAATGTTTAGACTTTGGGGATATTTAGTGTCATTTAAAAATAGAAGGAAATAACCGACCGTCCGACCCTAATTGGAAGGTCCTTTCACTGGTTGAACAGGGGGTGGTGGTTTCTTCATCACCTAATGTTATAAATCATTAAACAAACACGAGTTTCTAAATATTGTATCCATATTCCTACAATCAGCCCGTGAATGTATGGAAATTATGCAATGTCAGCATGTTACCAAACTTAGGCGAGGTTCCCGGACAGGATGACAACATGCTACAACATGATTTAGGATCTTACAGACAACCCCACGTACAAAACCAAAAACATACGATAATATTTTGCATCGCGTGCCGCATGTTATCATCCGGTACGGATACTTCGCCTGATACACACAATCATTAAATGTATGGAGTATAAACATAATAAACATTTGCACATACGTGAAACTTTAACATGGTGGCTACGGACTGCAAATGTAATTGTTTATAATTTATACCAATATGATTTTAAAATAATATTTTATTTTGAATTCTTAGCTTATTTGTAAGCAAATTGAAAACGATTTTTATTTACGAATTTCGCTCATTAAACATTTTTAAATGTTTAATTAGCGAAATTTGTGAACAGAAAATCTTTTAAAAGATGGAACATTAGCTCATTTAAATGGGATAATGTTCCTTTTAACCAACGAGTACGAATTTAGATAATTAGCTCAGTTGATAAAACATGCTTACAGATTAAAGCTGGTTAAATGAGCGGAACACTTGTATTATCATTTCATTTGTTACCGTACACGTCTATCGTGAAATTAGTGTCAAAGTAGTACACGGTTATTACATGTGTCTAGAGAGAGAGATAGCCAGGAAAGCAAACATGTGCATGTTCTCTACCTCGTCAAAAGTGTGTTATGTCTTGTACCACCGTTCATCCTCAAGTGTGTAATTTGTTTGCTACAGGAACGAAACAAAGCTATAATGGAAGAGCGAGAAAGACAGTATCAGGTGAGGCTTCGCGCTAATAATTAGTAGTTAAATAATCCTATAAATAAACATTGTATAACCATTTTATACAGGAAAGGAGCAAAGCTTTCATGGAAGAACGAAATAGACAATACCAGGTAAGACGATTTTTATTGACCTGACAGAGTGTCAACTGTCATCCGTCTTCACGTAGTCTTCAACCCCTGAAAACCAAAATGATACGTTTTCTATTCAGTGAAACTCATATGTTTTTTTAACAAACAAATGATATGTTCTTGGACTATTTCTTTTTTAAAAGCATATAATGGGTCAGCACACAAAGAAAACATATCATTGCGCAAATGTGTTTCCTTTGTGTACCGATATGTTTTTCTTTGTGTTCTGGCCAGTGATATGTTTTTATGAAAGGAATTGTTCAAAATATATCAATCTTCGTTAAAAAAATATATCATTGAATAAAAAATACATGATTCTGGTTGGCAGTGATACCTACACGTAGTTTTCATTTAACCCGTATAACCTGGTGATGGTTTATTCTTGTGGAAGGGGTGTGAAAATGGGCTAGATCAACACTGAGTACGAGTTTGCAAGAAATCAAAATGTCTCATTATACTATACGTATATGCAGTAATGGAAATACCCACATCAACCCGGGGTTGACGATCATGTGTGTCGCAGCTCTATTAATATTATTGTGCGTACAGTACTGATCATATTGTAGTATTGCTTTATTCCGTAACAATACGAGGGATTAAAATAATTTCTTGGCCAGTTCACCCTTTGCTTGTCTAGTGGTTGAGATACATGCCTTACAATGCAGAGGTCCATGGTTTAATTCCCACTAGGACACACCTTTGCAACTGATTTACATCCTTTCGTAAAAGTGAGGGTTAGAAATATTCGAAGTTCGCTGCATATATATCTGCTACATTCAGTAATGGAAATACCCACATGACTATCAACCTGGGGTTGACGATCATGTGTGTCGCAGCTCTATTAATAATATTGTGTGTACTGATCATAATAGTAGTAGTGCTTTATTCCATAATAATAAGATGGATTAAATCATGTCTTGGCCAGTTCGACCCTCGCTAGTCTAGAGGTTGAGTTATGTGCCTTACGATGCAGAGGTCTATGAATCGATTCCCACTAGGACCACTTTTTTTGATTATTTCTGATTTATTTCCTTTTGTAAAAGTTAGGGTTAGAAATATTCTAAGTCCACAAAGTGTGTAGTTCTTACCTAGTCAACCCTTGTATATTAGTCTCAGGTCAACCACGGGTGGAAAGTCATGTGGGTATTTCCATCGCTGCATATATATTTTATATATATATATATATATATATATATAAATTCAAAGTTTAGACCTTCCGAGAAAGGGAGTCGTTACTCTGAGTTTCATGCTCCCTTTCTCGGAAGGTCTAAACTTTGAATTTTTATAGAGCACTGTTATTCGAAAGATAGTCTGACCATGAAATCGATTCGATATTCATGACTTTATACTTTATATATATATATATATATATTATATATAGTGTTCGTAACTTCAATAATAGACGTACATACATACTAAAAATCATACAATTGTAAAAACCTTATTAGAAATATGTTTTCATTTTGTTATTGTTTTTTGCTTTGTTCCTAGTTACAAAAAACATTTGTTTACAAAATAAACTTTATTTTGTTCAAATCGACGGTATAAGAACGAAAGTGGTGAATTATAGACTTAAGTACAACTTGGGCCGATATGTGACTTATAGGTGACAAATCAATAGTAAATTAGAATGAATGGATCGCACAGTAAACACAAGAGTTAGCTCCTGTTCAGGGGTGGACAGTGTTGAATTTCCAACGATTTGGTATTTAAACTTAATAAAAAGATAAAAAAATTCTAGAAGGAAAATAGAGACATCCCCAAAACAGTCCCTCTCTCTTCAGCCGTGCATGGTACACATCCAAAACCAATCATGTTAATGACTACAAACAAACCTTTTAATACTCAAACAGTTGAACTGGCCTGACTAATGTTATGACCTCTTAAATTAAAGTGATTATTTACCCCACCTAAATTGTTTTTGATAACCAATAATGTTATTTATTTTGCACTAGGAAATATTATGCCACTGCATTGTTATTTCTTTTCTTGGAGATAATGTATACTTGTTTTGGTACAGTCCGTAGTTCTGCATGTGTTTTCAATCCATCCTTTTCACTCATTCATTCAACACCCCTACCCACACCATTCATTATTCGCTATTTTACTTGAAAATCACGTTATAGTAAATGTCAGTATTAATGTGAATACGTTTGAGAATGCTGTTAATCATCCCACTGAAATTGTATAATAAATCATAGATTTCTAGTTAAAACTATCATGGCGATACTTTGTTCGTGGCTGTCAATAACAACCCAGGGCGTTCCCGCCGTCACAAACCCTTTATCAATGATTTAAAGAAAGATAATACAGCAATCAATATTTATCTCTAAATAAAGTTTTTATTAATAAGTCGTCTGTTAAATTTGAATGATGTTCAATTTCCAAGTCACATACGTGTACCCTTATAGGCGTTTAAAATAACCCATTCTGCATGATCATATCCCAATTATTGCTCCTACTCATAGACCTTTTCAAATCAAAGTTATTCGATAGCGAAAGTACCCAGTCATCAAATCTGTTCAGTACGGTTAACAACCGAACACTTTTGGGCACCAATCACGTGACCCCATTTCTGCCGGATATTATACTATTTTGATTTGAAATTGTCTAAAATGTCATTCAAATAATCGTGATTAAAAATTACCACCTAAAGGCCCTGTCACCCTGTTGCGTATAGATCTAATGTGTGCCCGGCGTTTTGAGCATTTGGGTGTACGTTCGTGTAAGTTGTCATTCGTTCGTAACATATTTGGCATACGTTGTATTCGTTGTCGGTTCGCTGGGGGTTCGCAGAGGTACGCTGGGGATTATGAAAATAGCGGGTGACAACGTAGATCAATACGTTATGTTTACGTTGAGCACATTGGGTGTATGTTGCTTATTCGTCAGCTGTTCGGTCATACGGCGAATGTTCAACGTATGCATAGCGTATTGATCACTACGTTGTCCCCGCTCAAAATGTTGAACATGCTAAAAAATAAAAAATAAACCTAATCCCCAACGTACCTCTGCGAACCCCTACCGAACCACTAACGAATACAACGTATGCCAAATATGTCACGAACGAATAACAACTTACACACAAATTTCCAAAACGTCAGGCAAACGTTAGCTCTAATAAAACAGTGTGACAGGGCCCTTACCTTTCTTGTATATGCATAACGATTGATATTAACCATTCAATCATTCCCATACGCATGCTGTATTAAATAGTAATACAGGGAGATCCAAGGTAGGGTTGACATTTTTTCACAATTAACAGAGCTGGAAAGATATTTTTTAAACGATTTAACATTTTGAACTATAAGTCCATTTTGGTGTAGGGTAAGGTCGCCAGTTTTCGGTCAGCGCCTATTTTCGGTCACTTTCGCCAAAATCGTGTAATTGCATCGGTCGTCGCCATTTTAAAGCAATACCGGGCATCAACTATGCGGCGGTTTTCTAGCCGTCAGTTTATAACGACGAGGTCATTTTCATTACACGATTTGGGCGAAGTGACCGAAAATAGGCGCTGAACGAAAACTGGCGACTTTACCCTTATGCCGAAAATGGCGTTTAAAATATATATTCCAGTCGCATGCAAGTACCATTTTTGTGGAATTGAATTTTATGTGGTTGGCCTATTAGTTGCTTGGTATAAAAAAATTGTTGATTAACATTTGATCAATCATTAATGAGACTAACCTGTAATCAACACACAAGAATTAAACAATATTGTGTATTATCCCTTCCTGAATATTTAAATTTCACATTATTTCACAATTACTTACCGTTTCACAGGAAATCATGGGAAAGCTGGTGAAGCGATACATATTCGACGTGAAGAGAGATGATGAAGAAGGAAACCAAGAGCAATGGGTAAACCGTATCAAACAGGACATATCCGGTTTCAAATATGAGATGTTCGAAGCCCTCTCTGGCATGGATAAAAAGATGGCAGATATGGAGAGCAGAATAGTCAACGGTGAGCTAAATTTAGGTACAGACATGTATCACCAGATGGAAGAGGCGGTGAAACTACCTTCCAGATCCGACAGTATGCAATCTGTCAAATCTGGATGCTCGGACGTATGTGGCAAGCCAACAACTAACTTGAAAGATTCAAAATCCTCTTGCTTTTCACCGCTGTCCATTTGGGACGACGGATCGATGGAATTACCTTCTAAGGCCAATCGGTACAAACCTAAGTCACCATCTATGCCAGCTAATATAGCTGCGTATCAATATCCTCCTGAATGGGAGAGATATCAACCTATCCTATACATAGATGAAGACCCTGAAGTGCCGTTACTAGGCAGTCCTCGCCAAAGTATAAAAAGGCGTAGACATAGTGCGAGTCAACTGAATCATCTTGGAGTCAATTGCCTGCGACGAAAGAGTCTTCGAGAAAATACTACTAAAGTTTGACATTTGATAATTTGTATGATAATTTTTGTAAGAAATCATAATAGCCGTTTATTACTAACGCTGTTTTAAAAAATCGTCAAATTATTGTATTTTACTGTACAGAGCCTAATTGCGCGTGGCCGAACCATTTTAACTGTTTATTCAATTTATCCAGTACGTGCACATTTATTGATTTTGAACTCAAATTAGAGGAATCACTTGTATTTCAGTATAGCATATAGTGAATGGTAGCGCATCCATTATTTGAGCAAATGTGAGCGCATTCATTTAACAATTTCAGAAATGTATTCATACTCTATGTGTTTACCTGATTCCAAAATGGCGTCTCAAACGTGCTTTATCACTTTGGTACTTCAGAGGTACGCAAATAGGCCACGGCTATGTATTACCGCGTGGGTCGTGATTCCTTCGGGGTTGCTACTGACAGGTGCCGAATATGCAATAAACAAACAATATAGTATAATTATGCTGACGATATGAAGACGAAACAATGACTGACGGTCAAGTAATGGCTCAATAAAGTTTAACCATTTCATTGATACAATAGAACAAATCATAAAAGTCGATTTTAACGTACGAGACTACAATTAATTATTTTTTGACAAAGGAAAGCTTGAAATAATTGTTACTGTGCATTTTCTAACAGTAAATTGACCGCACTAGAATATTTAATGTGTATGTCATGCTGTTATACTGTTCATGTTATCAAGTGAAAATGTTGCGATTTTGTCACATTGATTTCGTTATTAAACCCTTGTTTTTACCCATCCGTCAGTCATTTATGTTTCTCTAGATTTGTTTTATATAACTCTAGTATCAATAATGCATGCTTATGGAGAAGTTCTACCAAGGGCTACGAGATTATAATGATTAGAAATAAGTGTATTTAAAAAGAAATATCTTTGAAGATGATGTATAGTGTTTAAAATTGTACAAACAAAAAATATTTAATGACTTGAACTATAGGTTACCATACTGTTGGAGATAGTTCAGAATTTATTATTTATTATTGACATTTTACTAGAACTCTTTGAAAACACTGTTATGGAGAGATGACCTGAGTTGCTAATGTTACATAATATATAACGAATACTTCTTAACCAATAAGCAATCCTGTTTATCAGCTAGCATACTTATACCTTTAAGACTCTACCTGTTTGCCTTTATACATGGTATATATCGACACCATCATCGTTCCATTAACCAGATCTGTACACAATACTACCTTGACCTGTGTACTAAACATTTTAAACCAAAATCATTGTGTAAACCTATGCAGCAGATTTTGTTTACCAAATCACAAATTACCACAAACTGTAATCTGACTGTTTACCTGAACTGCATACCGCAAACACTACTTCGAACTATTGTCTATTGACCACATTTATATTACAGATCCTAGTATGACCTGCCGACGCAGACATGAGCGTCCTATATCACAAAGCGTGCGTGCAACTGTTTATTGATACCAAACACAAACCTTACTTTTACCTATATACTGCACTTGTACACCAGAAACACTACCTGTAAGCTAGATTGATTTGCATACCATGTACACTAGTTTTAACTGTGTACCAAATCAGACATGTATGACACAAACACAAGTTTGTACCTATGTAAACCAGACCTGTATACACAATACAACCACAATCTAGACTTGTATACCACATACAATATCTCAATATGTACAAAGCTGTATACCACAAATGCTACCTCTACGCATCCAAGACTTGGACACCACAAATGCTACGGTGAGATGTATGCTATGTTTCTTAGATCTGTATAGCACAAACACTACTTTGATCTTTACCATGGTCTGTATACGAGACCAGCATACCACAGACATGGTCTGTATAAGAGACCAGCATACCACAGACATTGCCGTGACCTGTTTACCATATCTTGATATCAGATTTGCGTTATCATTACCGTGAAATTACTGCATTAAACTAAACATTGGTCTATGAATCTAGACTTGTATAAAGCCGACACCTATGTGACCCGTAATAGACCTGTAAATTACAACAAATACCGTGACCAAATAGCCTTGCATGCGAAAGAAAATATTCAGATCTATATCTGTGTACAATCAGCGCTAGCGTGATCTGTTTTTTATACATTTAAATATTACAACTATCGACACCATTATGACAGACATGAATTCCCACAGACACTCCCTTGATCTGTATGCTAAGTAGGCTACCACAAATGTTACCAGTAACATAACCGTGACCAGACACTCCCTTGATCTGTATGCTCAGTACCACAAATTCTTCCAGTAACGTAACCGTGACCAATATGACAGACATGCGTACCACAGGCACTTTCTTGATCCGAGTACTACAAATGCTACCAGTAACATTACCGTGACGAGTATGACAGACATGCATACCACAGACACTCCCTTGATCTGTATGCTAAGTACTACAAATGCTACCAGTAAAACTACAGTGACAAGACCACAAATGCTACCAGTAACACTACCATGTCCAGTATGACAAACACGCATACCGCAGACACTCCCTTGATCTGTATGCTAAGTACTACAAATGCTACCAGTAACACTACCATGTCCAGTATGACAAACACGCATACCGCAGACACTCTCTTGATCTGTATGCTAAGTACTACAAATGCTACCAGTAACACTACCATGCCCAGTATGACAAACACGCATACCGCAGACACTCTCTTGATCTGTATGCTAAGTACTACAAATGCTACCAGTAACGTTACTGTGACCAATATGACAAACATGCATACCACAGGCACTCCCTTGATCTGTATGCTAAGTACCACAAATGCTACCAGTAACGTTACCGTGACCAGTAGGACAAACACGCATACCGCAGACACTCTCTTGATCTATATACTAAGTACCACAAATGCTACCACTAACACTACCGTGACCAGACAATATCTGTTTGCTATGTACCACAAATACTAACAGTAACACTACCGTGACCAGTATGACAGACACCACTGTATGCTAAGTAGGCTACCACAAATGCTGCCAGTAACATAACCGTGACCAGCCACTCCCTTGATCTGTATGCTCAGTACCACAAATTCTTCCAGTGACGTTACCGTGACCAATATGACAGACATGCATACCACAGGCACTCCCTTGATCTGTATGCTAAGTACTACAAATGCTACCAGTAACGTTACCGTGACCAGTAGGACAGACATGCATACCACAGACACTCCCTATATCTGTATGCTAAATACTATGTTACCGGTAGCATTACCGTGACCAGACACTCCCTTGATCTGTATGATAAGTACCACAAATGCTACCAGTAACATTACCGTGACCAGACACTCCCTTGATTTGTATGCTCAGTACCACAAATGCTACCAGTAACGTTACCGTGCCCAATATGACAGACATGCATACCACAGACACTCCCTTGGTCTGTATGCTAATTACTTCAAATGCTACCAGTAACACTACAGTGACCAGACCACAAATGCTACCAGTAACACTACAGTGACCAGACCACAAATGCTACCAGTAACACTACAGTGACCAGACCACAATCGCTACCAGTAACACTACCGTGACCAGTATGACAGACATGCATACCACTCCCTTGATCTGTATGCTAAGTACTACAAATGCTACCAGTAAAACTGCCTTAACCTGTATGACAGTCATGAATAAAACAGACACTCCCTTGATCTATATATACTGTTCCGTGAATCACAAACGTTACCATGATCTGTTTACTATTTATAAAATATACTAGAAACACTACCGTGACCTGTTTGGTAGAGACGTATCACAGACACTCACTTGATCTGAGTACTATAGTCGTCGGCAGAGAACTCCAGCATTTTTTAAAATAGCCAGCGCGCGCGATATAGTTAATAGCGTGTGTGGACGAGGACACTAATGACTCATAGATGCGTTCGGGCAATCGGATTACAGATACCGCGACGCGTCGACCTACTCGAGATCAATGCTGTTGTGAATGCTATTCTTCAACGCACTTCCGTGTTTACGCTGTACGCAGTTGTCACAGAAATAAGTGCCGAACTTCTCTGACGCCGACTATAGGTACCACAAACATGACAAATGCTACCAGTAAAACTACCTTGGCCTGAATGACAGACACTACTTAGATCCGTATTCTATGTATGTATAGCACAAACGCTGCGATGATATTGTTACCATACACTATCCTTATAACATTACTATGACCATACTTCCATACTTTGACCGATATGACGGACATGCGGGGGTAATAAGAACAATAATTGGCTTTCTCCAGATAGATACCAAATTCTCGATGTTTAACTTTACATTTTGTGACTCTAAACTCAACTTGAGTGTCAAGTGCCACAAGACTCGACTAGACTTTACCACTCAATGACTAAATTACTCTTCTTGAAGCTCACGACTCGTAACTCAACCCTTTTTTTCTTGGTATCAATCATCATTATGGATCATAACAAGTTGGGCACATTTTGACATTATTGCATAAATCTGTATTGCAATTCTGGTCCTCTGTCCACTGCGTCACACTGCCTCACGAATACATATAAGTTCCTGTAAATGTATGTTGGATAGAATTAGGTTTAGAGTGCACCTGTCAATTTATACTGAACTTGATTCGACTGGCCAGCTCCCATAACTCGATTGAACTAACCTTGACTCGATATTATAAGATGACTTAACACAATTCGTGACTCGACAGTTAATGACTGGACTCGACTCGAGACGCAATCAATCAATTATCTGACTCGATTCGAATTTAGATCTGGCGCACACTAACTTGACTTGCAATGACTCGACCTTAATCGGCTCGATAGCTTGCATCACTCGACTTGACTCGACTCGACTCGCCTTGACTCGACACCATAAAATGACGCAACACCACTTTGACTTAACGTTAAATATGCAAGGACTCAACTGGACCAACAGCTTTACCGCTCAAAAACTCTACTCAATTCGAGACTCGACAAGTCAATGAATTGACTGAACTCTGGACTTGACCTGTCAATGACTAGAATCGAACCAAGACTTTGGCTACAGATAAAGAGTTTTTGTAAAACAGATAAACGCCATTTATCACGTTGATTGTGTTTTACCCACAAAATCAATGTTTGAAAAATTAAAAGTACGCATCGTAGATATCAACCTGTTTTAAGTCTTACACCTGTGTGCAACAATAATACCGTGGTCCGTACACTAGACCTATCCCACACTTACACCAGACTTGTCTACCAGACATGCATAACAAAAACAATACTTTGACCTGTAAACGAGATCTGTATATCACAAACATTATTTTAACTTGGGCACCAGACCTGTTATGTACCATCCATAATGCTTTGTCCTACAGATCAGACCTGCATATCACTAGTAATATATTAACCTGTATACAAGACCTGTATTATCACAAACCATCTTGAACTGTAGCTAAGAAGACCTATATACCCACCAAACAATATTCGTTACAAGTGGACCAACCGTTATACCGTTGACCAGTAAACCATAACTGTATACCACAAACAAAACTTGAACTAGGAACGAGTACATCGACTTGTATTATCTATTTACGGCAAACAGTATACCGCAAACGTTTACAAAACTGTATGCCTTACTTGAATAATTCTGACCAGTGTACAACCCAGTATACCACAAACAATAATATGTACCAATCAGTATACCATAAACAATCTCTGGACCAGTGGACCAACCAGTATACCACAAACAATAATCTGGATCATTAGACCAACCAGTATACCACAAACAATAATCTGGACCAGTGGACCAACCAGTATACCACAAACAATAATATTGACCAGTGAACTAACCTGTGCACCGCAAACATTAATCTGGACCAGTGGACCAACCAGTATACCACAAACAATAATCTGGACCAGTGGACCAACCAGTATACCACAAACAATAATATTGACCAGTGGACCAACCTGTGCACTGCAAACATTAATCTGGACCAGTCGACCAACCAGTATACCACAAACAATAATCTTGACCAGCGGACCAACCTGTTCACCGCAAACATTAATCTGGACCAGTGGACCAACCAGTATACCACAAACAATAATCTGGACCAGTGGACCAACCAGTATACCACAAACAATAATCTGGACCAGTGGACCAACCAGTATACCACAAACAATAATCTGGACCAGTGGACCAAGCCTATATACCACCAACAATACATTGACGCGTAAGCTAGAACTGTATACTGCAAACGCACCCAATTCACCCAGCAGTAACCAGTACAAACTGATGTTGGAGGGCAGTTACCAGTAAAAACTGACTCAGTATATATCAGTATATACCATATAACAGATAAGCTTTATTCCGTCTAGCGCCTTCAGCGGAATAAAGCGCAATAGCACTAACAACATAGTGTAAGCATCTAGGCTATCCAATATTGAGCGTTTAAGCTAGTTGCCATCCTTGCCATCCTTAGTTTTACCTCCCCTACCAACAACCTCCTGAGTGTTTTGACAATAAACTTATTTATGAATATAATTTCAGAGGTGTCAAAATTGTGTTTCTATTTCTAGAGTAACCTGTAGAACTTGTTACTGTTATATACTAGTATACACAGGATATATACTGAGTCAGTTATTACTGGTTACTGCCCTTCAACATTTTTTCGGTTTGTACTGGTTACTGCTGAGTGAATTGGGTGGTAAACGATTAGATACATTGACTTGTAAACTAGAACTGTATACCGCAAATAATACATTGACCTGTAAACCAAAACCGTATACCTCCCACAAAACCAGACCAGTACATTGACTTGTATGCCAGATCTATTTACCACAAACAATACATAGACTCATATTCCAGACTTGTAGCATACCACAAACAATACCTTGTCTCCACTTGTTTACCAGACCTGTCTTCAAAACTTGACTAATCCTGGACCAGTAGACCAAACCTGTATACCACAAACAATCATTTTGACCAGTATATTGTATACCATATCTGATTACTACAAACAATACCATGACCTGTTGACCAGAAATGTATACCACAAACAATACCTTGACGTATAAATCATACCTGTATACCGCAAACTATGTCTTGACCTGTAGCTAAAGACCTGTATACCACAAACAATAATCCTGACCAGTGGACCAAACCTGTAGACCATTAACATTACCTTGATCTGTAGACCAAACCGGTATACCGCAAACAATAATCTTGACCTGTAAACCAGAACTGTAAACCACAAACAAGAACCTGTAAACCAGAACTGTATAAACACACACAACGCCTTGACCTACAGACCAGACCTCTATGTGACTAGCAATACATTGAAATATACAGCAGACCTGTATAAAGCAAATAATACTTGACTTGACTTATACCAAGACCTGTATACCTCGAACAATAATATTGACTTGCAGACTAGACCTGTTCTTCACAAACGATATACCATTATTATATACAAGACCTATATAAAACAAACAATACAGGGTGAGTCAGAATTATATATTTGGACCCAATTAGAGAGAATAATTAAGAATATGTATCCATTATCAAAACAAATGGAAATCGAATATGTTATATGATGGTATGTTTCAAATATTTGGTGAAAAATTTAAATAAAAAAATGGTTTCATTTTTATTAAGACATGCGTTTGCAAAGAGCGCCCCCTAAAATAAAAAAGTTGATCGCAATTATGTACAGATGGGACTGCTACCTGTTATTCTTCCCGTAAAAGCACTAACAAATGAACTCGTACTTAATTCAATAGCAGATGTGCGTGTTCTTGGCTCTCGTAAAGGTGTTTATCCTATTCGCAACAATAGTTTGTGGCTTATTTTGAGTTCAGACTTGACAATTATAAATTTTACTAAAAATCACGTAACTGCTTAAAAATAATATCCATTAAGTTGTCAAATAAAAGATTTCTGTAAAAGAGAGGGCTTCAACCATTCATATGAAATCTTTAAAAGTTTTCCCAATATAGTCTAGTTGTCAGAACACATCTGTGAACTTGGGACCAAATCGTTCTGAATCACCCTGTATTTTGACTTGTACTAAAAACAAACAATCTTGACTTATATACCAGATATGTACTTCACAAACGATAAATTGACCAGTATACCACAAACGATGTATGGACCTATGTACTATATTGACCTATGTACTATAGCGAACATTATACCGTCACCTGGTACCGTATTAGATCTGCTATCCCCAGCCATGACCTGTTTCTACGACCGTATATACAAAAGAAACCAATAACTGACCTGTGCACCAGACCTGAATTTCGCATACACCTTATTGACCTATGTACCAAACCTGTTTACCACTACCTTGACCTGTGTATCGTATACCACTAAAATATAACCATGGTCTGTTCACTACATACAATGAACTCCTCTACCTTGATTTGGATCGGGCAACCTGTTCGTCAAAAATCTGACATGACGTGACATTCAAAAATGAATTGAAACTACTTGGTTGTTCGAAACTTCCGATAAGAACTTCTCTAGTGAAAGACTGTTTTGTAATCTCTAACTTACCTCGACATGTTTACCACCTTCAAAACCTTCCTTAAAACACAAAGACTGCTTTGACCGGTATATAAAAACTACATTTATTGAAAACAACACTTGACAACAATTACTGCTAATTACTCAGACCATTATGCAACTATCAGCCTCTCCACATATGTATACGTTATCAAAACTGGCTAATCAGTGCCCTTATGAGAATGCATTTTATCGTATGTTCCTTGGGCTTCATCTTGCGTAAATCAAGCATGTTTCATGATTTTATGAAATTCAAGCATGTTCTTATGCCATTCAAGCATGATTTACGATATTCAACTAATAAAACCAATAAGAGTTCCTGAAGGAACTCTAACCAGGTACCGTAATTATTATATTTATTGTAGGAGAATTGGCAAGGGGTTCTGCGATGAAACTGACCCGACTATGATTGAGAGAACCAGGGATATATCTATAGAGAAATCGAGGAATAACGTCAAGGTCGGTGAACATATCTAGACACACATCATATTTCCACCAACCTTTATGACAGGAAGCGTATGGAAGCTTATAAATCATCAGTTTTACTTAGATTAGTTGGTACTAATATCAACCTGCTCTGCATTCCATCATTAAATTGGCAGATTTGGTAATCTCGAATACGAAACAGCATCGAACATTTTTATCAATACAAACTTTATTAACATAAAAAGTAGCAAGAATCTTGAACTTTCTCTCTCGAAATAGTATGTTTAATATGGAAAACAAAAGTAGTAATAACACTAAAGACTCTTCGCATTGAATTGCATATTAATATAAATTTATGAAACTATTTCACTAACATGTAGAAAGCATACATGTAGTTTTACTAGTTTGCTGACTAATATATGCTAATTAAAAGACAAATTGACTCAGTTTTGTACATTTTTAGATGTTTAAATAGTGTAGATGATCAGTATCCACGGTTTTTAATTAAGATTAATTTGTAAATTTGTTATCATTCAAAATTTTAAAAAGCGTATTTAACACAATATAGACCTTTAAATTAGTTTCAATTGTGTATTTAATATATCTATGACGTATGGCGATATTTAAGGGAGTGTTGTGGTGATCGAATCATGAGCCGAGAAAATCCTTCGCGACCTGAGATCGTTATTTTTTGACATTTTTCTATCTGATTCATAAACAACAATGTATACATTTTGTGTACATAATTTTCGGTTAACCGATGACGATTTGATGTTCATCATACTATCTCCAACTCTCAACGATCTGTAATGTAGGTGGAAATATGTAAATGACTATATTTGAATCTTGGATCATATTGTATGAGCCCAACCTACTACTAACGGCACCAGACGAAACATTCAATCCAAACTCTTGTTATGAGGATATTTATAACCTGGTATGTTACTAAGCACTGTATATCTCAGCGTATTCGGATTAAGTGTTAATATCTGGATAAGACCGACGATCTTGAAATATGGACACATGACTGATGCCTATGACACTTTGTTCAAATAAGACCGAAGACTAAAGAACTATTTCACTAACATGTAGAAAGCATACATGTAGTTTTACTAGTTTGCTGACTAATATACCGTATGCTAATTAAAAGACAAATTGACTCAGTTTTGTACATTTTTAGATGTTTAAATAGTGTAGATGATCAGTATCCACGGTTTTTAATTAAGATTAATTTGTAAATTTGTTATCATTCAAAATTTTAAAAAGCGTATTTAACACAATATAGACCTTTAAATTAGTTTCAATTGTGTATTTAATGTATCTATGACGTATGGCGATATTTAAGGGAGTGTTGTGGTGATCGAATCATGAGCCGAGAAAATCCTTCGCGACCTGAGATCGTTATTTTTTGACATTTTTCTATCTGATTCATAAACAACAATGTATACATTTTGTGTAAATAATTTTCGGTTAACCGATGACGATTTGATGTTCATCATACTATCTCCAACTCTCAACGATCTGTAATGTAGGTGGGAATATGTAAATGACTATATTTGAATCTTGGATCATATTGTATGAGCCCAACCTACTACTAACGGCACCAGACGAAACATTCAATCCAAACTCTTGTTATGAGGATATTTATAACCTGGTATGTTACTAAGCACTGTATATCTCAGCGTATTCGGATTAAGTGTTAATATCTGGATAAGACCGACGATCTTGAAATATGGACATCTGACTGATGCCTATGACACTTCGTTCAAATAAGACTGAAGACTGAAGAACTCATACCTGAAGCAACCGCGTCATGTTTCTCGTTACCATTCCCCATGATCAGTATCCACGGTTTTTAATTAAGATTAATTTGTAAATTTGTTATCATTCAAAATTTTAAAAAGCGTATTTAACACAATATAGACCTTTAAATTAGTTTCAATTGTGTATTTATATATCTATGACGTATGGCGATATTTAAGGGAGTGTTGTGGTGATCGAATCATGAGCCGAGAAAATCCTTCGCGACCTGAGATCGTTATTTTTTGACATTTTTCTATCTGATTCATAAACAACAATGTATACATTTTGTGTAAATAATTTTCGGTTAACCGATGACGTTTTGATGTTCATCATACTATCTCCAACTCTCAACGATCTGTAATGTAGGTGGAAATATGTAAATGACTATATTTGAATCTTGGATCATATTGTATGAGCCCAACCTACTACTACTAACGGCACCAGACGAAACATTCAATCCAAACTCTTGTTATGAGGATATTTATAACCTGGTATGTTACTAAGCACTGTATATCTCAGCGTATTCGGATTAAGTGTTAATATCTGGATAAGACCGACGATCTTGACATATGGACATCTGACTGATGCCTATGACACTTTGTTCAAATAAGACTGAAGACTGAAGAACTCATACCTGAAGCAACCGCGTCATGTTTCTCGTTACCATTCCCCATGATCAGTATCCACGGTTTTTAATTAAGATTAATTTGTAAATTTGTTATCATTCAAAATTTTAAAAAGCGTAGTTAACACAATATAGACCTTTAAATTAGTTTCAATTGTGTATTTATATATCTATGACGTATGGCGATATTTAAGGGAGTGTTGTGGTGATCGAATCATGAGCCGAGAAAATCCTTCGCGACCTGAGATCGTTATTTTTTGACATTTTTCTATCTGATTCATAAACAACAATGTATACATTTTGTGTAAATAATTTTCGGTTAACCGATGACGATTTGATGTTCATCATACTATCTCCAACTCTCAACGATCTGTAATGTAGGTGGAAATATGTAAATGACTATATTTGAATCTTGGATCATATTGTATGAGCCCAACCTACTACTAACGGCACCAGACGAAACATTCAATCCAAACTCTTGTTATGAGGATATTTATAACCTGGTAAGTTACTAAGCACTGTATATCTCAGCGTATTCGGATTAAGTGTTAATATCTGGATAAGACCGACGATCTTGAAATATGGACACATGACTGATGCCTATGACACTTTGTTCAAATAAGACTGAAGACTGAAGAACTCATACCTGAAGCAACCGCGTCATGTTTCTCGTTACCATTCCCCGCATTGACCTAATGAATAACACTACAGTTACAGATTTTACCATAAAGTAACATGTCTGCTTAGGATATACAAAACTGTCGATTTCACGCAGTATATTTTGCTAATGTGTTTTTTCTCTTTCACTGCTGTGCACGGTCTATGTGGATAACTCATTCAAATAAGAATTTACTTATAATACATGTATCTAAAAGCTATAACATTGTTTAGATGATAAATTATACAGATATGTTATTAGATGTACAGAAAATGTATGAACATTAACTGTTTTCTACTGTATCCTTTATACAATTACGCCTTCCTTAAAACATAATTATATTATTCAATTATGTTTTAGATTTTTGTATTCATGATTATTTTAAAAAGCGTAATACACAAATGTATTGATTCTTAGGTATGTTTAGGTATTTGCAGATATATATGCTCTGAAGAGTACACACTTATAATTTGTTATTTATATGGAAAGGTGTTGTTTTTAATTAAAGTTATGGCTTAGTGGAGTGTTGAGGGTCTGGTACTGTGTATAACACATATAAGAAATGTGTATATATATATAAGTATATAAAAGTTGTATATAATTTCAATACGTAGCGCAATAATGTAGATTTGCGCACAGATATTTTCCCAGAATGTTATTTGATTTCTTGATGCATTGTATGTAATATAGCATAATTGTAGTAATACCAATTGGACACTTTTTTCAATGAAATGTTGACCAGTAAACCAGTTATGCATTTGTCCATACAAACTTCCCAGATCATAACTACGTTCATTCAAAACCAAAGCAAGTGCTATCATTTATAGATTATATTGCACTTGTGTGAAGTTGTGTGAAGAAATCAAAGTTGTTACAGTATAAGTTCTAAGGTCATTACAATATTTTTAAATTGTATGGAACTGGTGTGGAGTCGCATAACTGTTAGTTAATATTACTCGAAACGACAGTTTTGTTTATAAGTCACCGATTGAAAGGTAGTATTCAACATCCTAAAATACCAAGAGGTGTTTAGCTTAGATTGGGATGGAGAATTTGCCGACAAGTATCATCATGGTGAATTCTGTTCCGAAAGTTAAAACATGTTGAATTCCCTATATGGTTAATAAGTATTTAATATATTATAGTTTGATAATCGAATATCAAAATTTTAATTATGACCAGTTTTTCCTATTTTAATTGATAATATGGCGTTTTACATGAGTAGATAGACATAGACTTAACGTAGGTTATTATAACAATGAAAACAGTAGACAGTAGTTATTATAAGTGAACCCTGATAATTGACAGTGGCTTATAATTATCGTTAGAGCAAGGTTTATCCAGTTTAATTAATATTAAAACATTTGCTTGTTAAAGAGGTGCTATCTTCAAAGAATTATTATGAGTATGAGTATTTATATTCTCTACAAATATCTTCGTTTTGCTTTACTATAAGATCGCTCTATTAATGGATTTTAATTTAGGCGATACTTTATCTGAATCGCTTGAATTCTCTTGAAGCTCTCTCTTGTAGCAAATACTCTAATTAGTCAAAAGGTTGGTTACATGTATTTTGTAAATAACAGTGTCTGAAGATACCTACTTATTTGTATGAAATAGTTTGATATATCGGGTTGGATTTTGTAATCCATCGTAACATTTTATTCCCATTGTATATGCCTTCAGTACACTGTGTAAAGCTTTAACAATTATAGGACATACGTTTTCATGATGTCACAAATGTAAAGATATAGTGTTTTCTTCCTTTGGGTCCCACAATGCACCATGATCAAGGCTTGCTACAGTGGGACTACTCACGTGCGTACGAATGATTTCCATGCGTGAATCGCGAGGTGAATACTGTGGTGGAGATCTGATTACTGCAATGCCTTGTGGGTCAGTATATAAATTGGTTACATTTTGATGATTCAAAATGATGGTTGTTAATATTATGAATTGTTAAAAAATGAAATGCCGCATTGATATTGCTATTATCGAAATGTTAATAGGGGATTAATAATCAGAATTTTTGAACACGAAAATCTAGTATTTTTTTCATTACATTTCGTACAAATTCATGAAATAGTTGTACCGAAGTTGCTTTTATTATCTTTCATTGCAACAAAATGAATACATATTTATTTATATGCGTTCGCTTATAATGGTCTAATCCGATTGCAGCTTGATAAACTAGAAAATGTACGGAGGCAATTTTAAATCGGAAAATCTCATTTAAATAACTCATTATAAATCTGGAATCGAATTATCTCGAGCAAGCCTATAATATGAGTTGCACGCCCACTATCCGTTGCACTGCATACATGTTATGTATTTAAGGAAGTTGTTGTGTAGTTTAACCTATATAACTGAAAATATCATGTATGGTGAGAGAATGAAACTGATCATGGATGTATTTGACGCGGTTGAGCTATAGTATTTCCTTGTCAGCAAACTATACTATTCTTAAGCAGCCACTAGATAGACATAAGATGTAGTATGATTAAATAGCCTCCCGGTTTATATGAGATTTCTGTAGTAGTTTTGAAGAAAAAAAGTTCGTGTTACCGATATAAAATATATCCCAATGTTCTTATTTTACCATCAATAACTCTCACCCATAAACCCAAATAATAGAAAGTCAATTTACTCCTGTCCATGGGATTTTATAACTGTAGCTTTGACTCCTCGAGAGGGGCAATATACTAATACCAAGTAACTAACACACATATGTAGTTATTAGTTTATAATCACAATGTGTATATTAAAACATTAACAACTCTTGCCGTTGAAACAATCAAGCCCGCAAATCAGTCATATACTTATTATCCAAATTAAAATATCTGATATTGTTCTACATTACACAAGTTGTATTATGTCATTATAAAGATAAGCATTTCAATTGCCAGTCTTATTACTGTAGCTTTAAGCCCCAATTGTCTAGATTATTTATTTGGTATTGTGTATTTTTCATTTAAGCTTGATGGTTTTTCTTAACGTATATTAACCAAACCGTGAATTGGCTAAAACAGTTTAAGGTGTATAGTGGGTTTTATGCAACAGTAGTAACAAAGTAAAACCCTTTTGGTCAAATCACGGCTGATAAGTGTGCGCAAAAATACCATGAGATGAGTGACCACATTTCATGAAAACTAAAATTCAAATTTTCTTTTTTTAAATATCTAAGATCATAAAACCTTTTTACTGCAAACAATTTAATTAATCAAGCGTCAAATTATGATTCATTCAACAACAAAAAATTATAATTAAGAACATGCAAGATAAGGTGGTCATTTATGTTTGGCTTTTCGTGCACACTTGGTAAAAAATCTAACATGCAAAGATACTTTTTATGTATGGGGCTGTTAAGTCTTCTACCTCTGTGTTGAGGCTCCAATTTCGTAATAAAACCATAAAAAAGAACACTTTGAAAATCTTCGTAATTATTGTGTCTGTGTCCGTGTATTATTATTATCAGAACTCTATTTGAATTCAAACTCTATAATCAAGCTGCTATCATTAAACATACACATTGCAGGGTCACATCAATCAATAGTTTATACTGAAAAATTAATATTGATAAAATAGCAAGAACAATTCAAAACAAATCTAGTGATCAATCAATGACAACATTCATTGACTGTTTCATAACATGATATAATTAACTTACAAAATAAATAAATACACATTTAAATAGTTCAATAATAAATAAGCAATAAATAAATAAAATAAAGATAAATAATAAATAAATAAATAATAAATAAATAAATAAATAAATAAATAAAATAGCCGATTTTGTATTTGCTCATAAGCTTCGAATTATAAATATATATTTATATGAAGCATACATGGCATGAACACATTTTGTACTGTTACAGAAATATAGAATGCATGGTTGATTTCTAATTAATTAATCAATACTTGCTTTGGACTGGCTTTATCATTTATGTTTTGAAAAAAGAGTGGATTTCTCATGTTTTGGAACAAAAATAAGCGCCAAATACTTATATACACCATATATTAGGGTTTTAAGGTACCAACCTGTGATCACAACTGCATGTTTCCCGAACCTACGCTTTTCACATCCACTCCCACCCTTCCCAATAGTTTACATTATAAAATCGATGATTTGCAAGTACTATCAAGGTAGGTGCAAGAGTAGTATTGCAGGTGCTAAACTGACCAGGGATTTGAGGTGGGTCAACTACTTATTATGTCAAATTACTCAATATTAGGAACAAAAATAAGTTATTGATATAAATCACATTCACTTTGAGCTGTGGGTAATGCTTGTAATATCCCATAGACTCATATTGCTGTTCTGTGATTAGAAAGAAGAAAAAATGGGGGCGCTATAACACCTCTGGAACGATGGCATTGTACGGTTGTCATAACCCTAACCCACCCGGTGGATTTTCCAACAAACTTTTTTTCAAGCGAAAAAAGCACACACAACAAGAGGTGCCACGCCCCGGGGTTTGAACCCACGACCTCTCGGTTGGCGGGCGGACACTCTACCAACTGCGCCACGGGGGAAGCTGTGCTGGGCGAGTGTATTCGCCCAGCTATATAGCCCGGGGCCATTATTTCAGACAAAAACCTCAGCGCCAGGTGGAACCAGGATGCTGGGAAATGGGATTTCATGGGATCTGGGGCTGTAAGGGTTAATCAGGGTTCAATTAGAGAAAAAAAAGTGAAAATTAAAAAGAAGAAAAAAAATCGTTCAATAACCCTAACCCACCCGGTGGATTTTCCAACAAACTTTTTTTCAAGCGAAAAAGCACACTCAACAAGAGGTGCCACGCCCCGGGGTTTGAACCCACGACCTCTCGGTTGGCGGGCGGACACTCTACAAACTGCGCCACGGGGGAAGCTGTGCTGGGCGAGTGTATTCGCCCAGCTATATAGCCCGGGGCCATTATTTCAGACAAAAACCTCAGCGCCAGGTGGAACCAGGATGCTGGGAAATGGGATTTCATGGGATCTGGGGCTGTAAGGGTTAAAGGTTAATATACTTATGCCACAAGCCGTGTTTATATCTTCTTTAATTACTTTGAGGTAGAACCGAATTCTGGTGATTTCGAGGAGGAAATCTCATATTGGCTCCTTGCAGCTATAGTAGTATGGTAATATGTATAACTCAGTTTTGACGAGAAGTGGATTTATCCTCTTATACAAATAAGTTCTTCATAATATGTAAAAAACAACTTTGCAGAATTCTTTTAAAAAGTCTAACTTTCACCATGATAATGATTATGAGGCCTTCCTGTTTTGTTTGATAAAATGTAAACTGTGTTTAGCGAGTAAACACTTTCTAAACACATTCTTGCTATCCATTTGTAAACATGTTCAGAGGCTAAACGTCATGTGTCAAATCACTAACATTGGTGTTCAATTTCTAAACACTAACAATTAATATGCTAAACATACCTTTTCTAAACACATCTTTGCTATCACTTTCTAAACACACTTTTAGAGTGTACTGTTAGGTCTCAACTATTTGTCGATTACACGGTAAAATAAAGTGTTCTATAATAACCAATTAGTTCGTTTTATTCTGTCAAACACTTTAAACAGACGAGGGACCTATAGCACACTATTTCCTTTTTGTTTTCCACATCGTAATATCGGATTACATTCGACGTCACTCCTAACACAAATTAATTGCCTTTACGTGGAGTCAAACATTACAATGTTTACAAATACTTATTGCTATCAATATTTTACAAACACCCAACCTAACGTCTTGTATTAGAAGCTTCAATACTCAACGCTGAAGTCATTTTCCTTTTTCATATCGATGGTAAGCAAAGAAAGTAAATGAAGTGAAATAATAATATGGTGTTATGTACTTGTGCACAGATACGTTGTCCAGGCTAAATCTATAGGTTTGAATGTAAGCGCACTTTCGCTTTACACATTTAAAACTGACACGCGAACTGACCTACCTCTGAAAGAATGTTTAATTAAAATTTGATCCAAACAATAAAATAAATAAAACGTATTTATAATTGCGCAAATACAGTTAAAAGTTATTTGGGTTGACCCAAGAAGCTCTACACAACACAATAGTAAACTTTATAGTATTTATTTTTGAGCTCCTTTTAGCATTTCAATCAGATATGGTAAACCTATTTTGATACCAGTACCAATCAAATAGATAAAAGCAAACCAGCAAATAAACTAAATTGCCAAATTGTGACCATGCAGCGCAAAAACTATTAAGTTTTTAAACTTTATAACCTTACAGTTACACGCAATCGTAATAAATGTAGAACTAAGAGAGATTTAACATGAAATACAACACGCAAATTAACTGTTAAATTAGGCAGAACCAGGCTATACAGGCCTAAGACTAAATTAGTATAAATATTAATGATTAATTATTTAATATCCCAATCATCACATTTATGTATGCCTATCCTACGCACCCCGGTACAAGCTTCACCAAGACTATGACGGAGGTGCCTTAGAGCTGCAAAATGCTGTAATCACATTAAACACAAAGGAGGAGAAGGCCTATAATAGCCTATTCATAGCCGGTGGATAAAATGGGCAGACCTTGTATGTGCACTAGCACCACGTACGCGGGTGAACAAGGGTGGTGTGTATACAGTCAACCAGCAGGTCACGCTCTGTGCACGGCAAGGTCATTTTTTCTTTTCACGGGATGTAACTGCAATATGCAAGCTCCGATGATTTCCGAAATTTTCCGAATAGAAGAACTCACTTTAGATCGCTTTCTCATAAAACCAGAATATTTATGTAGACTGTTTTATTCACAGTTGTTTGATTTATCATTTTCTGCTATCATTCATATCAGATATTGTGCATTTATGACTGTATAAAATGATGTAATTCTTGATTTAAAAACGAGGTAAAATTATCATAATTATGTGATATGCGATTAAAAACCCTGGTCGTGACCGTTTGAAGCATTTGAATATCAATTTGCTAACACAGACTTCAATTTGAAGCATTGATCTTTCATATAGTAAAACAATTAGAAGGGTAGAGAATGAATATCTGCTTCCAATATTCATATGAAATAATACAGTTTTGGTGGTAAGATCGGAATTTTGCTGTGGTTTCACATGCTCTCTGTATAGACATAGCATATGTCTGTGATATCCATTTGAAATACATGTGTTTCCCGCGACACTACACACACGGCTGGTTTACTTTACCTTGGCGGGACAATAGGTTCATCGATCGGTAACGCGACTTTCTACACAGAGAATGACAGAATGTGCAAAATTTGCCAAACTAAAATCATCTGTTCATCTTATTTTCCTGGTCTTGACTGTTTGAAGCAAGAAGCCTTCCAAATGTTGACATTTTACGGAGACGAAGACTACGCTTTATTTGCTGCGAAATATTCAGGAGGGTAGTGACCATTTTTAACGAGATATGGCTAATTTATGGAGACACTTTTCAATGTAAATATTGCAGAAAAATTGCGATACTGTTTTCAGTATTTTAGGTCCTACACATCATTTTAAAGGATCAAATCACCTGTATTAATTAAGATTGAAGCCTTGCCAACCATAATAAGGAGTTTATAGTGAATATTTTACCAGAAATGACACAAAAATAGCAAATTTAAAACTCTTCTCATTTTCATCCTTGCAAAAACGTCCGTTGGCCGAGCGAGGTCATTCGCGCTGGCTGAAAAAGAAAATAGCGACCATTTGCGTGACATGCTAGCTGACTGTATAGGAAAGACCGCAACATAAAGCTATCCAACATTTTGTGGCTATATCGTTATTATTGTCCCGTATAGAATACATCGTGAACTCTACAGCCCTTCACATGTAGCAAGACATTGCTACATGTTTAACATCCCGTGTCGTGTAAGCCTAGTTAGCGGTAGCCGATACACGGTACTATGAAGATCAGCAACTGGCTATACTGTATTTAAAACCGTTTTAGTGTCAATGCGAATAAACCTATTATGAACAAACACATGAAGCGGGCACCGGGAAAACAATAGAAGCTTGACAAAATTGTAAGCTTACTTGCTAATTACATCACGCTCAAAAACTATATTTTCGCACGATTCTCTTAAAATGAGGACTCACCGGGTCTTGTTTATCTCATCTAATTAGTGTAGATTATAAAAATAACTCCCGATGGCACATCCAAGTTTATATTTGAACGGATAATGTCGCACCGAATTCGTCCAGATATTATAAAGATAGAGACCGCAGCATAAAAGACAGAACACTGATATGAGCGCTGGTGGCGCTATAACGGTAGGCTCGGTCTCGCTTCTTGATCATCATAAACGAAATCAATGTTAACGTTCATTTTGTTTTAATGTAAGTTATCTGTCTGTCGGTTTTTCCAGAATCAGGAGCATAAAACATAATTATGCAAACACAATATTAGCGTAATATGATTAGTAACCTTAGCAAAGTGTCCACACAAACTCGTGGCTGATGATTCCAGTTGCGTGTATCCCGGGGGTTCAGGGAGCAGAGCACCGCCCCCCCCCCCCCCCCCCCCCCCCGGAAGACCAGCTCAAACTACCGCTAAAAAGCAGGAAGTGAAGGAGGAGGAGACAAGGGAAAGGAAGAAAAGGAGAAGCGGAAGAGCGTTTTGGTCACCTTTTATAGTGAGGGAGAGGCTCTCAATATTCGAGGCATGTTGGTTGAGATCAGCAATTGTCGGTTAGGTTATCAAGCTCGATCTGGGTGACGCCACGTCATAAGCCTTAATTTAATCACCCCCATTGTTTCTAATACCACAATTTCCGACACCATAGTTGTATCGCCAAGAACGGTTAGAATTGTCCAAATTATGTTCTTAAATACGAAAATTGCTCATGGAAATCCATTTCAACTTTTTATACCAACGTGCAAAAGCACTTTATCTTTATTATTTCTGTTATGAGATTAAACTTAAATCAACCCAGCATTTATTATTGATCTATTATTTGAACCTCTATACATATAATGGCAAGTTGTCATACCTCTGGAGCCTAGGTGGATTCACGTTTAAATCCGTGAAAACATTAAACTGCAATATTGATCTTTAAATCCTCGTCTAGTAGTTCGGTCACAAAGCCAACATATTACCATGAGTACCATGAATATATTATTATATTTTAACGAAACTCTTTTCTTCTTACCAAGAGTGTTCCAAAATATCTATGAGAAACGTACATTTTAAAAGTTACGTTGAAACAGCCATTTTTGAAATCGCCTAAAGACCTATAGAATTGTTTCAAGAATTATCTAGTTGTATTTCTTGCATTTAAATTCCATTGGCGGTGAACATAAGGGGGTAACATGTGCCTTTAATTGGAAAAATAGTTACGATTCAATCGACTTTAATTGACAATTACCAGAAAAGGGTGGATACAATCCTAGCCGCACAGCACAGTTTTAATGAAAAAATAATTGATATAGGATTACCGGTAAGATTTTGAACATAAATAATGTATCTCAGATTAAACTTTAGTGGACGTGCTTAATTTAGGGCGCCAAACAGATGTTTCTGAGGGTAAATACATTTCACAAATGATGTTATTAACCAATCAAACTTATACGTCCCTGAAGTAAATGAACGATATATCATCACAAATAAATTTCTATATAAAAAATCGATTTCATATCCTATCTTTGTGGTTCATTGGCATTTATGATTGGTTGTATACAAATAAGAAGTATAAGGTATAGGTCTTCTAAAGAACACAGTTCGTTTGAAATAGAGTTGGTGAATATACTTCTTCGAGAGGACAATATACTACCAAGTCTAAATGAAGATCGAGTAAGTCTGTGTGCTTAAATCAGGATCTGGTGTATCTGAGTTAAATGTTTATGTGAAATCTCTGTAAGCCTCAGGACACAGGAAAGGCATTTCGTTGACAAGGTTAGTATTCTTATTGTTACAGTAGATACTCAAAAGGATATTTTCTGTATGCTGCGTGTCTTTTTATGAAATAGCCAAACAAAATTACTTTTATTTTTAGGGTCACTGCCAACGTTTTGAAGTCATGATGGTGTATAATTGCTAGTATTGGGAACTACTAAAATCGTAATACGCTACCGTGTAGTATAAATGGAGTTAGCTCCTCACAATTGTAACGAATTAAGCAAGTCAGAGAATGTGTATATTAGATTTTTAAATGACTAAAATGTCATCATCAGTTATATTAGATTGGTATTCCATTGTTCGGGTATTTGTACTATGTACGAGGGAATATAATACCAAAATTGCAAAAAAGTGGAACAGTAATTCAGTTATAGCGCTTTCTAGTTTTCCGCTACCTACATTATTACTTATTGCGATAAACCCGCCTTCTCTACGTAACGAATGCAAATTAAAAAAAAGTGTTTCGTTTGCCCCAAGAAATTCAAACATCTTTCGATATATATAGTGTTTATAAACAAAAATGACTTTTTTCACAATTTATTGCATGCTGGCAACAATTATTCTACATGTAGATCCCGATTTTGTGAACAGCGTGTCCCACAAAACTGGGTCTAAAAACCGGAGAGCTTATAACTTAAAAAGAAAAGACTATAACTGCTTGATATTTAGGGATATAAATGTTAATATACTTGACCTAAATTGGTGAAGTTGTGAGACTAATCCAATGTCAACTCTTGGAAATACAAAGATTTGAATAGAACGTGGTCAGAACCCGTTTATCCCGATTTGAGCAATTTACCACCTATGAGTATTCTGTGTGTTGTGTGTACATTTGCCCTGTGTGGAGTTTAAATTCTCCGCTATGTTTCGTACTTTCACAGTTATAGGCTCTCCGGTTTTGGACCCAGTTTTTTGGGGACACGCGCACAGCAAAATTTCAAAAGGTTGGAATTATTTTTGAGAGGCAGACTCTCGTTTAAAACTTCGTTTGAATTATTAACATCAAATTGATGTTTTTATTACATTACTTTCTCTTGATTTTATCAATATAAATTACTCCCCCAATATCAATTTCACTTGCCGGGATGCGAATTTATTTACCGTAAACAACATTTAGATTGAAACTGATATACATGTATGTATACAAGTACTTACATTACATATTATATGTGACCTGGCACCACAAAATGAGAGTAAAGTTGCAAAAAATAAAAAAATGATTTATTCACATATTCAGAAAGTAGGTGTCCTCCGGTTTAAAATGACACCAAAGTTGGTATAATGATCATTCCAAAGTGAAATTATGATAAATTGAATTATTGAATTGGAGAAAATGGCCTTCAAAGTCAGTGAAGCTTATCGTCACTTGTTGGTGTACAAATGCCAATCACGGGTCTTAATCGAAAAATTGTTTATGCCAAAGACCTCTTATTAAACGGCCTCTGATTGGTTCATAATGGGTAGTGTTCAAACTACTATTAATAGCTTTTGGAAAGCCCTGACCTTTAAGACCATACCAAATTTGCCATAAGGGATACTATTTTAAACCTTTTAAAATGACGATGTAAAGATGGTAATTTCGAGACATTTCAAAACATTTTTCCTCTCTTTGCGTTCATTTCTTGAGATGTAAGAATAAAATGCTCTTTTTAAAATGACTTAAAAAACATATTTAGACCCAAAATAAACTTTGGAATGTTATACATAAATAGTTTATCTTTCCGAAAATGAAAATGTCTCACTTTCAACCTCCCCTTGTCAAATCGACTATTTCAGGCCATAACTCAAAATCAGCCCCAGCGATTTTACGCTCATTTTGTTGTGCCATGTCACATATTATCCTTTGTCGAAAAAATATCAAACAAGTTCATACGCAAAAATCTACAACACCGAGATTCGAACCAGTAACCTTTCGTTCATGAGCCCTGTTCGCTAGCGATTAGACCACGAGGAGTTGGCTGACAGCGATTGGAATTTTAATCGATATGATTTTTACGTAATAAAGCTAATCTGTTTTAACAATATATATAATACAACAAAACGTGCGTAAGTCTAATATGTATAGCGTACAGCGAGCTCTCTGTGAACTACGCCCGAGCTACGATTTTATTATTATTAATATTGGTTACGGTTAATTCTTTCGCTGCCGGCGAAGGATGGTGTGGTCAAAATGGCGATAAAGAAATCGGCATGTTGAAGCAATATAATTAAACGCCCTAGTGTCAATTCTCTCTCAACGCTTCACAAAATTCATCACAAGTTACGTCAGTATTATGACCTACTATGACCCCTAGGTTCCGGATCCGTAAAAGGTCATTGCATACGTTTGTATTAATATCCATCATACCCCAAGTATGAAAGTGACGTTCATTCCCTCTAAGCTCCTCTATGTCCCGGGGATATACCCAAAATTCCAAGTTCACACATATTCAATCGAGATATAATGCTAGTATACTCACTTGGTTACAATAAACAATAGTAATCATACTGTATATATCCTGAAGACAAACTGTAAATGAACATTGAAATTATAGAGTGAAACATATGTTCCTATGGGCTAATCTATAAGATGATAGCTTAAACTCGTTATTTACATACCCACAATATTTTGATCATGTTGGTGTGTGAAACCGCTACAATGATTGCAAATACGGACAGCACTTTATTATCTCGCAGCTTCGAAACACAGGTGGAAACTTGAGGATAAGACAATGTTTGAATTGGCTATATCAATTTCAAACTAAATCTGTTTGTGTTTCACAGAAAATGAGAACAAAATCCGGTATGGAGTCAAGGGAGTTGGTATATTGAAGCATCTGCTCATGAAACGGAAGTCGGCGTTAGCTGTTCAGAAGCGGTGTTCGGTCATCTAAGAATACAGAATGGAAGGCGATACACTTTTGGTAAGATTTAATACTTCTAAACATTTAATTTATTCCTCATATTCAAATTGCTGATACAGACCAGAAATTCATACTACTGATACAGACCAGAAATTCATACTGGAGCCCAGCGTATTCAGTTTGCAACTCAACCTTAATCTTCAATAGCCATATTAAAGTCACACGTTTGAAGGTCGAAGGATACCATCAGCAAAATGTCAATTCACTCTCAGCAACAATAAGTGACAATGGTTCTAAGGGGTGCTAAAACTGTCCTATATATGGAACCTCTAAAAAAGTTCGAAGAAGGTTGTATATACCATATTAAGTTCATACAAGAACATTTGGGGTTGTTCAATTTTGAAGGACCAATTTTTGACAGTTCTTTTCTGATAAACCAAAATGTTCTATGTTGAGCTATTTTACTGAGAGTATTCTTAGTTCCAAATGTCTACGCCCACAAGGGAACCCAAGCGGCGACGATACATATCTCTTTATATTTCACGTTTCTCATGGTAGATGTTTTGGGTGGGATCAAAAGCCTGACATAATGTCTACATTTGATTATAGTCTTTTTAATTTTTGGGGGGCGAAGCCACCCTTATAGCATGTTATTGCAAAAACTTACACATTTTGGTCTTTCTAGACATAAGTGGGGGCCGCCATGTTTGTAGTCTTTGTAAATTACATGTACCTATGCAGTTTATTTTAACAGTCCTGCAGTCTGTGATAGAGTCAAAGCTATATTTGTTTAGCCTTGATGATTCAATCAGAGAGATGTTATTAGACTCCCAACAGAGAGACATAATAGCTTATCTTGTTTGACTAAGAAGAAATCTCCCAATTGTTGTGGGGTTGGCTAATATTGTGAGTTGTGGCTGTCATAGGCCTACCTAGATTGTTTTTCAGATGGTATCCCCCCTCCATGCACACAAATCAATTTTATTGGTTTCCTGTACTATTTTTAGACTGCTGTGTTTTGATTTGTTTTTTGGTTTGAATTATGGAAAATACATACACCATTTCCCTGGTATTTTGACATACAACAGATGCTTCAGAAAATGGTTACAAAACATGCTTCTTTCACTTGGATCGCTCCCATTCCATTTCAATGGAATTGTTATTACCTCTGTTGTGTTTTAATGTTTCATTACGTGTCTTTTCCAGCTAAACATATGTTTTCATTTGTTTAAAATAAATTAAATCGAACAACAATTAAAACAACAACAAATGTAATAGTGACAATGAGACCGAGTTAGATACTTCCATTGTCGTACGACATACCTCACTTATATAACAGTTATAATGAACAGAGCTTTAACAATTCATTTCATAAGTCAAAAGCAGAGATTTCAATCCGCGATGGAAAAAATAAGTGTTACGTTTTCTATATTCTTTTACCCTCTGTATAGTATCTGTAATGCATAGCTTTCATGGAATATCCCATTCGTTAGACAATAAAACACAAAACAAACGGAGAATGGTGACAATTAATAGGTCACAACTCAACGTTGTATTATATAACTTGTATCTAGATCAGAGTACCAAATTATATGTCTATTTACATACAGTTGACATTGATTGATGTCTATTTGGCCTAGTACTATGATACAGACTGTACTCCTATTGTTGTCATGATTAGTTTAGAAGTATGTGATGTGATCAATCAAAGTGTAGAAATTCTTTTGTTTACTATTATTTTAAATACCCTTCAATTGCTGATAACTTGGAAATCAAGTGTCTGTTTTAACATGTGTTTTTTTGCAAAATATAGCAATACAAACACCTAATAAAATCACATAGAAAACTAAAATTGTGATATGTTCGACTTCAGACTCATTTTGCTTGATTGCATCACGTATGTTAATAGTAGTACAGTCATCAAAAAAGTAACTATACCGGTAATAAGTGGGCCTCTAACTCTAAAAATATATATGCTACCTACAAATATTAAATTATAAAGTTGTTGGGAAATTCAACTTCTTTAACGTGAGATATTGCACGCTAGGATCGGTTGATTATTGAGAAAGTGACACTCTTAAATGTAAGGTAAAGTCAGATTTTCATTTTCACATTTTAATTTTCAACACGCGGACCAATCTACGGGTACCTTATCGATTACCGGTAGTGCAATTGGGGATGCATGCGCAGGTTGGACAGTCGGCCGTATTTTTCCGATGGATCAATACGCCACACACACGATACCTGTCATACTCTCCCCGGTGTGGAAATGTAAAATGTGAAAATGAAATTGTGACTTTAGCTTACATTTTGGATTTTCACTTCTTATCCTAACGTGCAATATCTCATATTAAAGATGATAAATTTTTCAACAACTTTGTAATTCAATATTTTTAGATAAGATATCTATTTTAAGAGTTAAAAGCTCATTTATTACCTGTATAATAGTTACTTTTTGGATGACTGTAGTCTGTTTAATGTCGAAAATAGCAGACCAGCTATGATCAGGTGATATAGTTCATTTCTTAAATAAGATGCAAAGATTCTTTCAAACATAATACTAGTTCGCACTTACAGATCTGTGACGTTTCACAATATGTCGGAATGTTTTATACCAATAATGAAGAAAATATCGATGTATCTGGTGTATGTGCTCTTTAGTTGTGATCACTTTAGGTTATTACCGTCTCGGCCTTTTAAATAATTCCCCGGTGAATTCACGATACAGTAACTAATGGAATGAAATTGTAATACATCATACACAGATTTACTATGGAACACATTGCCGTATGCAGGGTAGCGACTTTGATTTGTCATCGATAATGAACAGAAATATTGTATCATTTGGGTTGTTCAATTTTGAAGGACCCCTTTTGACAGCTCTTTTCTGATAGAGGACCAAAATGTTCTATGTTGAACTATTTTGCTGAGAGTATTCTTAGTTCCAAATGTCTACGCCCACAAGGGAACCCAATTGGCGACGATACATACCTCTTCGTATTTCACGTATCTCATGGTAGATCTTTTGTGTGGGCCGTGCCTGATATAATATCTACATTTGATTAGTCTATTTAATTTTTACATCTGTTGTGTTTTAATGTTTCATTACACGTCTTTTACAGCTAAACTTTTTGTTCAAAGTAAATAAATCGAACAACAATTAAAACAACAACAAATTAAATAGTGACAAGGAGACAGAGAGAGCTATTTCAACCGGTGTACGGTTGAAATACTTCTCTTATATAGCAGTTATAATGAACACAGCTTTATTCAAACGCAGAGATTTCAATCCACGATAGAAAAAATAAGTGTTACGTTTTATGTGATACCCTATATTCTTTTACCCTCTGTATAGTATCTGTAATGCATAGCTTTCATGGAATATCCCATTCGTTAGACAACAAAACACAAAACAAACGGAGAAATGTAACAGGTCACAGGTCACAACTCAACGTTGTATTATATAACTTGTATCTTTAGATCAGAGTACCACATTATGTCTATTTACATTCAGTTGACATTGATTGATGTCTATTTGGCCCAGTCTAATACAGACTGTACTCCAATTCTTGTCATGATTTGTTTAAAAATATGTGATGTGATCATTCAAAATGAATCGGAACTCGCAAATATTTGAGATATAGCCAAATAAAGGGTAGACCTTCATTTGTTTTCTATTATTGTGAATACCCTTCGATTGCTAATAGCTTTAAAATTAAATGTCTGTTTTAACATGGGTTTTTTTTGCAAAATGTAGCAATACAAACACCTAATAAAATCACATAGAAAACTAAAATTGTGATATTTTCGACTTTAGATTAATTTTGCTTGATCGCTTCACGTATGTTTAAAGTAATAGTCTGTTTAAGCTTATGATGAACTGTGCAGTGTATTCTGTCAACAATCTAGTAATAGCAGACCAGCTATGATCAGGTGATATACGGTAGTGCATTTCTTAAATAAGATGTAAAGATTATTTTTAACATAATATTTCGCACTTACATATCTGTGACGTTTCACAATCTGTCAGAATGTTTTATACCAATGCGTATGCAAGTAAATCCCGTCAATGAAATACACGCATTTCATATTAAAATATTATCGAATTTAAATGAGTCATGAATATGCATTACCATATCTGTGATGTCAATTATGTTATCCTTTTCATGACCCTTCTTAGTATGTTACTCTAAATAAAGGCATTTACTTAATTTATGTTTCGCGAGGCAAATTATAAAACAGCAACTCTGGTATCGATCCTCAGTTACTGATTGCAAGCCGTATAAGTGACATCATCTTATTCCAATCTTGCATTTTTAGGTTTAGGCGTTGTGTTTAGAACAATGACAACGTAATGAACCGTCGTTTTTAAATTAATAATCAAGTATCGTATTTCAAACAGTCTCCATGTTGGATGTCGATAGTTTTCTTATCATTAAAATGTTATGAAGAAAATATCAATATTTCTGGTATATGTGCTCTTCAGTTGTGATCACTTTAAAAGGTAATTATACCGTCTCGGCCTTTTGAATACTTCCCCGGTAAAATCACGATACGGCAACTTATGGAATCAAATTGTAATACATCATAAACAGATTTACAATGGAACACATTGATGTATACAGGGTAGCGACTTTGATTTGTAAAATATAGCGCCTTATAATATCGATAATGAACATAACTATTGTAACATGTCGTAACATTTTAACAACGCGGAATGGCTATACGCTAATAATATTGATGATTTACATAATGGGAGTTGAAGGACGGCAAAACAAGGGTTAGGGTTAGGGTTAGGGTTAGGGTTAGGGTTAGGGTTAGGGTTAGGGTTAGGGTTAGGGTTAGGGTTAGGGTTAGGGTTAGGGTTAGGGTTAGGGTTAGGGTTAGGGTTAGGGTTAGGGTTAGGGTTAGGATTAGGGTTAGGGTTCGGCTTAGAAACAGTCCCGGAGTTGGAAAGTCCCGGGGGTGGACAGTCTCGGGGTTGTTTTAGAATGATCCGGACAGTCCCGGGTTTGTTTTACCCCCTGAGTGTTTTAACTTATAATTTATAATCAATACAGTTTCCAAGGTGTTTTTTAAACAATATTTTATTATTATTATTTAATCTGTGAGGGCGCTCTATTGTATATTCATTTTATTTATTGTATATATAGGCCTCTGGCCATTCATACAACATGGTACAAAAAATTATAAATACGCATACTTAATAAACAATCTTTACTTTGCTATGCTATCATCAAAGGATTCAATATATAAAACATAATCAATCAGATTCAATATCTTCTCTTATCTTCATTGCAGTGAATACAAATTGAGCAAGGTTTTTAATATCAGTACTTTTTGGAGAACTCATGAGTTGGTTGAATTGCTCATGCGTTGGGTGTCTGGTGTACTTAGTTGAGATGTATCTATTGCGTAAAGTGTTATATTGGTTACAAATAATAACAAAATGAAATTCATCTTCTACATTACCATCATTACACACAAAAACATTTTCGATCATTTGGACCTATTCCATGTCTTCTACCGGTTTCAATGCAAAGAGAATGACTGGAACATCTTAATTTTGAAAGATAACGGCGATGTGACGCATTTGTGATAACTGATAAATATTTTTAGGTGATAATTGAATTTTGAAATTACGATATGTCCTTAATTTATCAAGAGAAGCAATATCGGCAATCCCATTTTGTTGCGCAGTATCCTGGATACGTTGCTTAAACATACAAATAAACATATTTACATCACCAACACGATGTAAATGAGAATACACATTCAATGGTGTTTTTTACCAGCGGTCAAAGCAACATCATATTCCAAAAGAGGTCAATACACACATTATCAAAAGATAATCAAAAAGTGCTCAACTGATAAATCAGGAGCGTAATAGTTATTTATATATATATAAACAACTGTTACTATTACAAATCTCTACATTACGGAAAATAAAATCACCCCCGGGAAAGAATATGATATGATAAAGATATAAATTATTACTATAACCTAGTTTTAAAACACATCTCTCACCTAATGAAATAATAAATTTGTTTTACTAAGATAAATTAGATGCCCAACACTCCAGTGTGTCAACGATAAATTTGATTTCATTGATAATAAATTACATATATTGACTTCCTTCGCGACAAATGAGAAAGACCAGCTCAGCATATGGTGGTCAATAAGTAGGTTATATAATAAATAGCTATAAATTACCCCAGTGAAAATGAAAGTTTAGCGCCAACGAGTACTGGTTGCACCTTGTACATGCAGGCAGTGGGAGTGGGGGGGGGGGGGGGGGGGGGGGGGGGGGAGAAAGAATATTCTTGGGCAAAGGTCATTAGATTGAGGGCGCTTCTTAATTCACATATTCGATCATTCTGTATTCCATATGGTAGAATGTGAACGTGAACAAACAAACGAAGACGGTGAATCTGTATAACTTACAATTGGGAAAAGGTCAAATAATCCATTGATTAAAAAGTAGGACACGATATATGAAAGCATGAGCCCTTGGTATGATTAATGATACATGAATTCAGGACGGACAAATGTTTTCATTTATTTTGAATACCCTTCAATTGCTAATAACTTTGAAATCAAGTGTTTGTTTTAACATCGGGTTTTCTACAAAATGTAGCAATACAAACACCTAATAAAATCACATAGAAAACTAAACTTATGATATTTTCGATTTCAGACTCATTTTGCTTGATTGCATCACGTATGTTTATAGTATGACTAGTAGTCAGTAGCTTATGATGAACTGTACAGTGTATTCTGTCTAGAATCAAGTTATAGCAGACCAGCTATGATCAGTATATGGTGGTCAATAAGTAGGTTATACAGGGTGTCCCAAAAGTCTATGCACGTTTTTGAAGACTCATATCTCATAAAATATAAATCATATGGTATAAATGTAACCATATTTTGATAGACGAGATTTGGGAAATTATTTTGATACCAAACACAACCCTATTGGTGAACCCACAACTTTATAAAACTGGTTGAAAGTTTTTAGCCATGTGAGAACCATTCATACCAAGTACCACACATTGTTGCTAAAACAGGTGCGCATAAATTAACGGTATGAAAGCAACGTTGCGCATTAGTCACAGTTCACTGCTTACCTTGCAACATTAATGTTATTACCAAACTCGGTCACTCACAACATAAATAGGCGTAGTAGACAACATTGCACAGCAAAAGTCTTCATTCAAGATGGTTTACAGCATAGAGCAAATACAAATTGTATGGTTCTACGCTGAAACAAATTCAGTTCAACTTACTCAACAAAAGTTCAGATTTTTTTTAAAAGTGAAATGCGCACCAGGAAGAATATCCATTCTTAAGTTGGTGGATACATTTTTGAACACAGAAACTGTGCATGATTTGTCTCGATGTGGTAGAAAAAAGACTGGTAGATCAACAAGTCACATTGATGTCATAAGACATGCAGTAGCCAACAGTCCAAAGAGATCTATTCTCTGTGTGATGTGTGTGTTCACTTTTCTGTTACGTTTTTCAATTTTTTAGGTCTGTGTTTTTGCATTAGCACACGTCTCTGTATAAATGGAAACCATTTAAACTAGATTTCACTATAGAAACGAGAACTATGTGTGATATAGTTTGTTATAATGATGGGATCACTGTAATGTAAAATTTGAAATATAACAATTGACAGATCACTTTCCGTGTAACCAACTCTATCCGTCTTTTTGTTAATCTCAATAGGTATGGATTTAAGTATAAAATTACATTTTTGCAGTAATTCATATTTTACTTCTAGGGTGGAATTACAAACAGATGTTTCTCTAATGTTTGGTATCGAAATTATTTCCCACATCTCCTCTTTCTAAATATGTATTCATATTTTCAATACGACTTATATTTTGTGAACTACAATGCTTCAAAGTCATGCATAGACTTTTGGGACACCCTGTATAATAAATAGCTATAAATTACCCTAGTGAAAATGAAGTTCAGCGCCAACGAGTACTGGTTGCACTTTGTACATGCAGGCAGTGGGAGTGGGGGAGGGGAGAAAGAACATTCTTGGGCAAAGGTCATTAGATAGAGGGCGCTTCTTAATTCACATATTCGATCATTCTGTATTCCATATGGTAGAATGTGAACGCGAACAAACAGACGAAGAAGGTGAATTCTTTTATAGTTTACAGTTTGGAAAAGGTCAAATAATCCATTGATTAAAAAGTAGGACACAATATAATATGGAAGCATGGAAGCTTAGGAATTCATCTATGCATTGATCTATGCATTGAAATTAATTAATAGAAAATCATCGAAATATGAGCCCGTGGTATGATTCATGATACATGAATTCAGGACAGACAAATGTTATCATGGTTATGAAATAAAAATTCCCAATGTCAGCCATTGAATCTAAATTAAAAACTAGATTATAGCATGCTATTTATGTAATCATAAATCAGGCAAGCAACTGATATGATGTTGATTTACCTAGATATTCGAATATCTTGAAGGAAAATTGTTTGTGACATAGACAAGTTACTGAATCAATTTATATGTAGGCCTATATACGAAAATTTCACCTCTGAGTTTATTATCATTTATGTATTTATATTGCACTCATACACAATCAAGGTAGTATATGAACCTTAGAGACACATTGTCTGCATTTAAATGCGTTATAATATATCAAATACATGATTAATGATACATGAATTCAGGATAGACAAATGTTTTCTATTATTTTGAATACCCTTCAATACTAATAACTTTGAAATCATGTGTCTGTTTTAACATGGGGTTTTCTACAAAATGTAGCAATACAACACCTAATCAAATCACATAGAAAACTAAACTTATGATATTTTCGATTTCAGACTCATTTTGCTTGATTGCATCACGTATGTTAATAGTATGACTAGTAGTCAGCACCAAGTAATAGCAGACCAGCTATGATCAGGTGATGAACAGCGCATTTCTTCAATAAGATGGAAAGATTCGTTTAAACATAACAGTTCGCACATACTGCACAGATCTGTGACGTTTCGCAATCTGTCGGAATGTTTTATACCAATGCGTATGCAAGTAAATCCCGTCAATGAAATACACGCATTTCATATTAAAATATTATCGAATTAAATTGAGTCATGAATATGCATTATACCATATATGTGATGCCAATTATGTTATCCTTTTCATGACCCTTCTTGGTAGGCTCCTCTAGGGAAAGGCATTTACTTAATTTATGTTTCGCGAGGCAAATTATAAAACAGCAAATCTGGTATCGATCCTCAATTACCGATTGCACGCCGTATATTCTAAGTGACATCATCTTATTCCAATCTTGTATTTTTAGGTTTAGGCGTTGTGTTTAGAAGTACAATAATGACAACGACATGAACCGTCGTTTCTATATTAGCAATCATATATCGTATTTCAACGATAAATTTGATTTCATTGATGATAAATTACATATATTGACTTCCTTCGCGACAAATGAGAAAGTCCAGCTCAGTATATGGTGGTCAAAGTAGGTTATATAATAAATAGCTATAAATTACCCTAGTGAAAATGAAAGTTCAGCGCTAACGAGTGCTGGTCACACCTTGTACATGTAGGCAGTGGGAGTGGGGGAGGGGAGAAAGAACATTCTTGGGCAGAGGTCATTAGATAGTGGGCGCTTCTTAATTCACAGTCGATCAGTCTGTATTCCATGGTAGAATATGTACGCGAACAAACAGATGAAGAAGGTGAATTTTTTATAGTTTACAGTTGGGAAAAGGTCAAATAATCCATTGATTAAAAAGAAGAACACGGTATTATACGAAAGCATGAAAGCTTACGAATTCATCTATGCATTGAAAATAATTGATAGGAAATTATCGTAATATTCTTCTTATGAGCCCTTGGTATTATTAATGATACATGAATTCAGGACAGACAAATGTTATGAAATAAAAATTCCCAATGTCAGCCATTGAATCTGAATTAAAAACTAGATTATAGCATGTTATTTATGTAATCATAAATCAGGCAGGCAACTGATATGATGTTGGTTTACCTAGATATGCGAATATCTTGAAGGAAAATTGTTTGTGACATAGACAAGTTACTGAATCAATTTATATGTATATACGAAAATTTCACCTCTGAGTTTATTATCATTTATGTATTTATATTGCACTCATACACAATTAAGGTAGTATATGAACCTTAGAGACACATTGTCTGTATTTTAATGCGTTATATATCAAATATACGGACATCGCCATTAAACTAAATATTAATGTAATATTCTTAATGAACCGTCGAAAAGCCACATAGTGATAAAATTAGACTGGATTAAATTCACGAAGCGCAAAAAAAAGTTACGGCGTTTTAGTTGGCCTTTTGTCGATTGAACTACAAATTAGAAATGGTTTCCCTCCCACTGATATCCCTAATAATTTGTCGGAACCATTTTATCAATATAGTGATCCAAAATTCAGTGAAGTGGCTGTTTAAAATTTCTGTAAAATTATGGACTCCGTATTTAAATATTCTGTGTTTTTTCCAATAAAATACGAAATATTTCCTTAACGAATTTAAAATGCTAATTAGTATGATTTGCCACCAACCACACCTACCCAAACACTAACACATAATAGGACATACCCCTGTACACATTCTTATCCCACCCACAACCGTGTAGGCCTCCACCTATCAAACTCATATTAAGATTCTGTTTAATTTTACGGAATAAAAACCATTTACGAGTACGTACCGTTGATTACCCGTAGACATCGGAAATTATATAAACAGAGGAGACAAAATAGGATGAGAGCAACTCAGCTCCGTTCCAAATCAATCTACTTGGTACGGAAATCGAAAAGCGAATGAGAGAAATAGAAAGGGAGACGAGCAAAACACACAAACAAAGGGGAGAGGTTCGCGGGCTCCCGGAAGTGGAACGTGAGTGGTCAAATGGTTGCTACAGGAGACCAGCAAACTAAAGCAAACACAATATCCGCTTCATTGGCTAAAAGAGTTGAAGCTTTATGGCTTAAACTTTATTATCGTCCGGCAGTAAAATGTCCGGAAATTCTTTTATTCCGTAAGATTAAACAGAACCTTTAAATGAGTTTGATAGGTGTAGGCCTACTCGGATGTAGGTGGGATAATAATATGTACAGGGGTGTGTCCTAGTATGTGGGGGTGTTTGGGTGCTGGGGTGTGGTTGGTTGAAATCACACTGATTAGCATTAATTATAAATATATGCTTTACGGAGTCCGCAATTTTACGGAAATTTATAATAGTGTAGAGTGTGTACGTTTCCATGGTGCGCCTAGGACAAAGAGAATGGAAACATCCCTATGATTTAGAGCGTTCAACGTAGAAACTGCAATTTTGTTCGTGTTTCCGTCGCCAGATATGCTCCAAAATATGAAAAAGGAAACACTGTGCAATCTTTCAAGACTAACTTGTCACAATCCGTACTAAACAGTATGGTAAATATCGAGAAACAAAATGGCAAATATTGCAATTATTGTTTATCATAACCATAAATCTACTATCACATGTCTTGAAAACTATTGTGTGGTATTATTATACAAAACAACATTGCCTATTGTTTTTTCAAAAGGTACACTATGTCACTCGATTCATTCGGATAGTTTGTCCTTGTGATATCGTTTTTACTATTTCACGTTCAGACGTTCAATATTCATACATCAGGTCCTTCGGAAATACTCAGTAAATGATACTATATAAAGCAGTTCTCTTCCTTTATGCTCTGTACATTTTAACTACAGAACCTTTAAACCATAAGGTCACATGTTGCATGGACAAACGGAGTAACACTATCACCAATCAATTTCAAAGAATGAGACTAAATGGAAGAATATCGGATAATAATTGTAATTGGTTGCACTATATCGGGTATCAATACACTTGCAACGTGCCTATCCTGGCGGTTTTACTTACTTGTGGCCATAGATATATTGTTCTCATTGTTTTAAATCCTAGCGTTTATGACTATGTTTTTAATTAACATACAAAATACGGAGTTACGTAACGTGTATAATTCACGAGTTAACCAATTACACGGAATTGTATTAGTTTACGTCTTCATTCACATTCTTCTAGTTTTCACAAATTAATCCAATTTGCAGTTTATAAATCGGTCTTGGGAATCATTATATTCATTGTATAGGCAATTGAATATTCAAGTTCACTACGTATAAAAATTCTCTGTGATAGCTTTAAGGTATACTGATACGCAGCTGACAGCAATGTTTAGACATACTTATGTAAACATTACATTTCATTATCTTCCCTCGTAGGGGTATATGCTCTTCCAGGCGTAAACTCTGAAAGCATGTCTCCTTGTTTTTATTCCATTCATACGAACGTTTTAATTATTCCTTCGTACGAGGTTGTGTGGATGTAATTCACCAGGAGGTATAATCTTGAACATGTGGATTGCATCACGTTCATAAATGTATGATTGAAATGTGAACTGTGGATGTGGAAAATATATTGAAAGTCACGGTCAAGGTGCATTAAAACGGTTGGCAAACTCTCTCCTATATTTTCGTGGAAGAGTATATATGTTATTTCTCTTGAATTCGTCTGTCAGCGGAATCTTACAGATGAAATTTCCCAAGCAGTTCGTTGCCTCAGAAGATGAAAATATATTGCAATGGAACGCCGCAAAAGACGAAAAACGAAAGTCAAAGACCTAGGATATGTCATTTTATTAAATCAGCCCTAATTGTTAAATTTCATGATGAAAGGTCATTAAATGCAAAAAAGAGTAGCAAGAACATCGCTCCAAATCTTAATTGTATTGACCTTATTATTCGGTTCTTAATTTGTGCTTTCTTGTAACTGAACTGATTATTAACGTGTTCATCTAGAGTAATCTTGAAGGGAAAACAGACATAGCAGAACTACGTTATTGTTAAATCAATGCTCTTCTGAATAACACTATAGACTAATCCAGTTACATGTGCGACTTTCTCAGAAGCTGAAACATAGTTTTCGGATTTTCTTACATGAAAACTACTTTCAAGAATTTATTTTTCGTATCAAATTGACAATGTGAACAAACATCACCATTCAATTGCCACAAGGGTAATTAGTTATCTGGTCTGGAACTATTTGCATCATTAAGATCCCGATGGAACCCTTAACACTTAATGCAACAAAACCAATATTTTGCACTCGAATTTGGTCACAAGAGTCCAAGTATATGCAGTAACGCAGGTCATAGTCGTACTATTTATAAATAAAATATAGCTACGTGGGACGCGGGACCAAATGTATTCAACTATGTATTCTGAATTGATTTGCTATTCATGATTCTCATTATGGGGTGAAGTTTAAAGGTATATTATGTGATCTTTCAAGGGAACGCCCTCAACATCGAAAAAGAAATTGAAAGTAGATTTTCTTAAAGATTTACATTTCTGATCATAAATCGTACATATATTCCAAGTTACAGGGCGATACGATTCTTAATTACTTCAAAATCATGGTTTTAGAGTGAAAATAAACTGTCGTGATAACACGACAGTTTATATTTTCACTCTAAATTCACTCTAAAACCTTGATTTTGAGGTAATTAGGAATCGTATCACTCTGTCACTTGGAATGTATGTACGATTTATGATCAGAAATGTAAATCTGCAAGAAAATCTACTTTCTCTGGAAAAGATCACATAATATGCCTTTAAAGGTATGCATTATAATAAGCAATTGTGATTCCGATAGATACCAAACCGAAACTATACTCTGCGTCACTTAATTTGGGGTGATATTGGCGCGTATTCATGTCATAAAAGTGAATGAAATAATGTCTATACCATTACCGACATTTCACTTTCAAGCGATGCTATGGTATATATAAGGCATTGGTGGTACGTGTACGATATTAGGATGTGGCCGTCACCAGTCAGCTCCACAACGGGAGCACGTTCGGCTTGAGGGTGTGCTATTTAGTGACGCACTACCGTCAATTTTGAGACCAAGTGACGGGAGTGCGTCTTCCGCTGAGATTAATAGTAGATAAATAAGTTCGATATTTCAATAGATGGCTGGCTTGGGTACGGGACTGCGTTATCAAGGAGACGGTCTCCCGTCACATGATTGAAAAAAATATATATTGCAGATTTTAAACCATAAAATAACTCTTTTAACTCTGAGATAACGTTAAAAAATTCATCACAATATAATACTACAAAGCATAAATGTAACGTATAAATTATCACACTTACCCTAAAAATTCATTAAAATGTTGAAAACTTGCCTAGAAAATGGGAGTCTCATCGCGGTAGATAGGCTCAAAAAGGTGTAATTTCGACCTGTATTGCGAGATGTTGGGTTCAATGGTGATATAAAATCATCGTACTAGCGGACGTGAGGAATTCTGGTACCTGGCTGCCCTCAATTTGTTAAGATCTTAATTTTTATGCAAATATTTAGGGTTGAAAAGCGAAAATACAACGATTGCACAAATTGACGGGTATCCGTTACTACGGTGACGCACACCCGTCAATTTATAGCGCCCTCAAGTGGAACGGGCTTCCCGTTGTGGAGCTGACTGGTCACTACTAAAATACAAGGCACTGACATCATCCAACAACCTATGTGACAACATCCAGTGGTGTGCATTTGTTTTTGGAATTGGGGTGATTAGCTGGCGCGAAAATTACCAATATTCTTCACATGTAGTCTGAAACATGGGAGATCTGATAGAAATCAAATATTATCGAATTTATATTTTCATCTAAACTTACCTACGAGAAATTGTTGTTTGGTGAAAATAATTATTTACATAGGTAAACATTCATTCATAATGTGCTTTACAAGCTTGCTTGTACAGCTGGTTGTAGGTGGGAGTATCCATACGCATGCGCAACGAGCACTCTCTACTCACGGATCCGCACAATTAAGCACACGCAATTGCAATGATCAAATTCAGTTTCACTGGAAGACACTTAATACGTGATGTGGTGGGATGAAACGCTTAATTGATTCCTGTAAATGCGACTAGAACTATTAGGTAAATTGTGTTCAAGGTAGTGCTCAATGACCCTAATCCATCCATTTCACGATGATTTCACATATGATGTCCATTAACTCCGAGAACAAGGCGTAGTTTCCTCCCGAAATGTAATGTGATATTTAAATGGTATAATATTGTAGATGACTCCACATCATTAACTCAACGTAATCATGGCAATAAAGAAACACGATCCACTTCCTACCAGAAATGAAATGTTAGATTTTCTTTTTTCGACGAAGGAATAGATGGAGAATTGAAGGACGCAAAAGAAATGGTAGAGCATTTTATGTGGTTAAATATATGAATTTCGTCACGATGTGGTTTCAGTGGATGTCCTCAAATTTGATATATGTCTTTTGGTGGACGGTACACATTTTTATATCACTGAATTGCAGATGTTGTTTGCGTGTTATTCGTCTATCTTCTTCTTCCACTTAAAGTAAAGCACTTCCCTATTTTGGTCTATGAATATGAACACACGCTCGTGACAATATAATATAATAGAAATCTTATTTTATAACACAACTTTTTGTTTAGATATCGAATATCAAGAGTTTTCGCATCATTTATGAGGTTATTCCACATAATGAGCAATATTTCCAGAGACAGGCAGTGCACAGGCGACCGACCTAAGATAAAATCTCTCTATAATGTCAATGAATGTCATTGAAGCAAGCAAGCAAGCAAGCGTGGCGAACTACATGAATTGGAGTACATTATGTTGAGCAAAGGCGTGTCATTAAGAAAAGGTGAATGACATCGAATCATATAAACATTGGAACCATCTAAATATGAATGTTGCTTATAAGCAAGGCCATTTTGACAATATTTTTTTGTCACTTAGATTAAAGTTTGGATCTGGGTGCCTAATCTGAGAAATATTAGCGTTGGCAGATTGAGTATTCGGTAAACATGTTGCGAGTGTTACCGATACATTTCGACCTGCATGGTCAACTTGAACTTTACATCTGGCCAAAAGCAATTATTCCAACAAACCTACTCCCATCGAGCCATCGGCATAGTTGTGTTGAATAAATTGTATATTTCATGTGACCATTGGTAGGTAATCTTTTCCTTTGACCATTGGTAGGTAATCTAACCCCATAGTTGTGTACAGGTTGAATTGACATACAGTAACAGACACACGCAAAGAAGATTTCTTGTGTAGTCCAGCATGCTTTAGCATCACTATACGGTACCGGTACCAGCAGGAATTTTCGCCCAAACAAACAGTACAAAACATGTGTTAAAGTAATTAACAGCTGACGATCGTCTGGCCTCCACCTTCATAATACATGGTACAGATAGGCATCGTGGTCACAGATATGAAAAAAGTTGAATCTCAACTTAAATGTGTTATTCAAAAAATGTCGGGTCGATTTTTAATATGAGAAACAAGAGAGGACTGAATTAAATTGAAGTCACATCAATTGTACTACTTGCGGAAGGATTTTCTTAAAGACCCTCGTTTAACAACATAAGCCAAAAAAGATTTCTTGAGCAACACCAGCATGCTTCGCTTTCATCACATGACCACTGATTTATATCATCAGTATCTACTGGTTCCCATTGATAATATTTCAGTGGTCATGTGATAAAAAAGTGAAGCATGCTTGTGTTGCTCAAGAAATCTTCTTTGAGTCACACGAATGCCTCGTAACATATAGTAAGAAAAACCTGAGCGTCAGTCTAATGTATCAGTATTCAATATATCCTGAAGCTTATTACTAGAGATTAATGTGCATGTCAGCTAGATTAACTGCATTGACTGGTAATTTAGTCCTCAGAAGGCGTATTGATATATTTGATCTTTATCCCCGGGATTCTTACATACGATTATCATCGGTGTTATACTGTCCTGGGTTTCCGCGGATTTATGCACTTTTCTGGCGAAGAGGATTGTTTCTCCAGTTCTTATGGGGACAGTATTTGCGAGTTTAACCCCTGACCTATATATTATATTATAACATTAGTTAGCAGAACAACAAGACCATGGAATTTGATAATACCCCGAACGCTGATTTCTTTCTACTTGTGCGTAACACAATCCAACGTATAAAATCATATCAAAACCAATTTGAAGATATTGCTAAGATCCTGGCAATATTTAAAACACATTCAAATTGGCATGTCAAGTGTCCGAAAAGTGCTCTTTGGGGTTTGCTTAGGTAAACCTGTATCCAAAATCCCTTAAAATTAAGAGACGTATAAAGGAAAATGGAAAATGGAAAAGCAACAACAATTTAATATAAGCACACAGTACATAAATCAATTGATGATAGAAATGTGTGTTGATAAGGAAGTAAAAGTATGAATATTATTATATCGAGGAAAAAGTATACAGTATTGACATAAACACACAATACATTCATAAATTCATAAATGTGTATTAATTCAGTTTATGAGTCTAAACTAGCACACTGATTATGTACAATATTCGCTTGTTGAAAGTTTACCATTTCTCGTATATCATACCCAACTATGAGCTTTTACGTTTCAAATTTCAATTGCTAATGTCGGAAGCAATCTTCATTTATGGTTAACAGTGGGAAGAACTATCAGACTGTGCAACGTTATAGTATTATGACAGATTAGATTGATATGTTGTCTGGTTGAATCATTCAATAACGATATTATATTGCAACACAGGATGCATTTATATACCACACAGCGCATTAGATAAACAAATAACGAAAACATCAAACGAGTTACTTCTTTTTAATTCCACCAAATAATTTAAAGGGGGAGCTTCATATGGAACAACATTATCCAAATCCGCCACATGGATCACTATTTGTCATAAACTACCCCATAAACTACTTCCAGTAATCGAATGAAAATATCACATCATTTATCTCACAAATATTCAAGGCCACTGTGATATTCATGTTTGACTGAATATCAATTTTAAGTGGAGTTCTACAGAGCCATATATTAATGATTCAAAAGGTATCATGGGCGAGGTTTGACAGGTGCGCCGATTGACAATATTTCATCATTTAATTTAATCCGTTCATGGCGCATCGGACACAATGAATGGCAAAAAGTTAATGCCATTTTGCGGGTCGCTGAAGAAGCAGGTTACAAAATTGCCACGCTCACTTACAACTTCCGGGCAGTCACGTTTTTAATTCACAATGTCCCTTTGATCAAGAGTGTGTGTTGCGCGCCTGCGAGTACTAAGTTGTTGGCATTTGGCCCGGGGAAATAGTATCAGAAACTGTCGATGATCTTACACCAGCCGTTTGTTTTAAAACGGAAGTCTCTCACCATTTATAGCACGGCTAACCGCACGCCAAATGTGGTATTCCCTACGTGGAGTAGATTACGCATGCGTAGTGCTCTATGTTTTTTTATTTGTTAAGATGAGTAGGTTTCAGTGGAGAATTCTAGCCGAGTTCAGCAAACATCTGTGTAATCATACGTAAAGATATGTTATCCACTTATCTATTGCATTATACCAGTCTATTAATTTATGACGGGAATTGATATTATCCAGACACAAAAGAGTAGTTGACATCAGGCAACAGGGATTCGTGATTGTTGCATTGATGACTTATTATGGAAATAATGTTGTAAATTAAACAACTTGCTCCTCTATGGATATGATTAACAAGTAACTACCATGTTTCGCTTGACTACGTTGAAGCAGCAGAAGGAGATTAAGGACAAGCGATTAAGGCTTCAATCCGATCATAGCGATAGATCTCCTACTCCTAAGACACCTAATAAAGACAATGTATCAGATGGCGCTACGGACAATCACTTTAATTACCTTCACAGGACTCCGTCTGTGGTAAGTTTGTGTTTATGCTTTGTATCAAATATCAATGGGTGTAATTGAATCTGATGATATCGTTATAACTTTTACACGGGCTGATGACTGACTTGTCAATTAAAATAATTATGTGTAGAGTAATCTGATCACTGTTATCTGAGAGCAACCTACAGGTAGCTGATTAATAGATTCTAGTAAATCGGGATATGGCTTCCCGAAACTCGAGAAAATGTATGTTTCTGTTTCATTTCCATGGAACCAAATCTTTCCTTCACTTTATTTTTGGCGTTATTCCGCACGTAGTAATAATTAATATTTCCCTCGGGTGGTCGGGGTCGACGAATGAAAAAATCATTTCCTCGACCAGGATTTGAACCCGGCACCTCCCGATCTACAAACCTATTTGGTATTACAATACTTATCAAAACAAGATGGGCTGTTATCGGTTGAGATTGGAACTGCTTATTTCTATGGAAGGGAAACTATGAAGTCTCTAATCCCTCTAAGCTCGTCTGGATCATAATCTAATCCAAAGATATGATGAGCTAGTTGCTTGAAAAAAGATTCTTCTTCATTTGAAATCCAAATAACATCACCGATTCAATATCTGCAAGATGAACAGACGTTCCAAAGATGCTCAAAATATATTTTATGAATTTAGAATTCAAAAGGTTATTAATACAGTTCTGCTTCAGGTAAAAGGCAGTCTTTCCTCTGAAGGATGACAAGTTCTTTTGATACTACATCAAAATAAATGTATACCATGTTTACGAAATACAATGTATTGAGAAAACATAAGAATGTAATGGTTAAGGATGTGAGTGGAGTGTGTAAAGGATGTGAGTGGAGTGTGTAAGGGGGGTGGGTGATACGGATGTGAGTGGAGTATGTTGTATGAGGACGTTCTCTCTTGCCAGCAGCGGAATGCATACAGTATTTACCAGATATGTGAAACAAATTTCACGTTGAGCACTCTCACTAATGTGTGATACAGTTACGTGCATACACATGTATTCCTTTGGGTTTTATAAGAAAACTCTAAGCATATTTACCCTAAATAAATGTCACTAACATCATTCAACATTTATAAATCATCAACAGCTTCTTCATGATTTCCACTGAAACAATAGATATATATGTATGTATTCTTTGTAGCCTTAAGACCAGTTACGTGATTGCCAATAATGGAAGAGGATTAAAAAGACGATTAAGTGGTGATAATTCAAGAACGAGATGAAATACCCGAACCTACCAAACTTGTAATCCCATTACTAGTAATTTACGCCACTTCGTAATTGACACGGTTCTTTAACAATTACACCCAGGGTTAAAATCGTACATTTGCCCCGTCCTTTACTATACATTCCTTTCACTATACATGCTATAAATATATTGTTTACAACATCTGAATTTATCGCATAATGAATATATTCAATGTTAAAACCCAGGCCGTACAATGACGGTCTGTGTAATGGTTAAAGGAGCATTATATTGATACTTTATAAATGAAGAATCTAGGTTTTTCTCAAAAGCAAACAAATCGTTATATCGACATTTACTACAGTGATCTTGACAAATACATATTAACTAATCAATCGTTTCAGCTCATTTATTTCAAGGACAATATATGAATACTGATCTGAAAGCAAATGAAATATAAGGAAAGAAATTAATATGCTTTCATAGTGCCGTCCCTGTAGTGAAATATTTAATGAAATATGGTACACACAAGTTTATGAAAGCTGTCGCAGATTCCCGAGAGGTGGCTTCGAGCTTTATGAATATTTTTGCGTCGCAAGATTGCTCGAAACCAAACAGCCACTGTACTTGCGCATACCTTCCAAGTCAAATGACCTGGACAAACTTTGAAGTGTGTGTTTCCAAGTTTTGATTTGAAATTACTAACATTGTTAACATTATACTGAATAGCATTTTCAATTTAGGCTATTTGATTATGAATGTTATGAACATTCATGCGTAAAACGAGATTAAAGACAGTTACGTTGACAATGTTCTCACAATCTTGAAATCTTGTCATAAGTGGCCATTAAGCTCATCTCGGTGTTTATGGGATGGCTGGCGGCAACTTTGAGAGTTAGGACTGGTTACTGCTATAATCACGATAATAGATGTCAACCTAGGGGCGTGTAGAAAGTGAAATGTCTGCGGTAACCCCATGCAGACTTCTTATAGTTTGATTGAATGTCCTACTGGTGATAGGTATTTCACTCACGCTTCTGTGCCGATTCGTCATATGCCATACCACGCGGAAACGTGAATTCTATAAATATTACATTTCTGATACAAAGCGTTGAACTCGATGCTGGAATCAAATTGGTAACAGTTTTATGTTTCGTTGGTTAGCCATTTGAGGTTAGGCATCAATAGGGGTAAAGGCGTTTGGGGTTATTACATCAATTGAGGAAGTGCATTTCGGATGACTCTGACATGCAGTAGAGAATTTCAAATTTGTTTTTTTGAAGGTGAACATTTGTTCATATATTTAGCATGCAGCTGTTTCTTCGTGTAACGGTGTATGATAAAGGACGTGTCCAAACTATAAAATGTGCCGATCCACAACATTTCGCGTTGCCACTACGCGTACAATAAAACCAGTACTTTTTGATTTATTCATGAATTCCGGTTTAAATAACAGAAGTTCCTAAGTGTAATTGAACCCTTCTATTCAAATCTATAGAACTGTATTTGCTTAATTTACCCATTGGCATTTTTTTAATAGTCTATCTAGGAACTGATATTTAACATCCATACATTGGCCTAAATATTTGCTTCCATTTCACCTGCATTGAAGCATTATCTAACGTCATGCAATTTGCGTACATGTTTTGACGGTATCATTTGTTTGATTTGACAGTTAATTTATTTGTAAAAGTCTAAAAATATGGGACACCATGTGTGTAATTATTTATGATTCATATACTCTTGGTATTTATTTTCTACCAAATTATGTTGGTACAATTCATTGTACAGAAGAAGAAAACATGTCATGGCTGCTAGCAAATTGTCCTTTTATTTATATATTTTTGTGAAATCCAAATTATCTATTTAATGATCTGCTTTACATGGAAAATAGTTAGTTTGAAGATGGCACCAGCAATGTTATAATTGAAGGTTTTTAAACACAACTTACATGACTTATACGGTAAAATTTGAGCCATTTGATTGGATTCGGCTAGCGCCGGGGTATAACGTCATTGGTTTCCACATAAAAAAAATCCGGGATAAGATCTCACTGAAGCAATACCTGACAATGTTTATAAAATAAAGGACAAGTATCTTTGACAGTAAATCCCCTTGGGATAAATAATATAGAAACATGAAACACCTGATATGAGTATTGGAATAGGATGAGTGATAATGAATGGCCGAATGCATCTTATAGTCGTTGGGGTTTAGTTGTACTGTTGTAGTATGCTACTTCGACTCAGTCTAGTTCCTCATTTTACAACTAGATTCAGTTTATGTAATAGCACAGCATGCTTTTTTTATATCCAACCAAATATGTAAGTTTCCCCTAGCATATACTAGAATCTTTCCAAAAATATTTGATTGATTTAAATAATTTTTAGCTAGAAAGATGCACCCAATTGTTAGACACATTTTGATACCAAATTTGTTGGCCTTGAGACAATGAAACGATAAGAAATTGTGCCATTTATCAATTTTTATACAGAGAATCTTTCTTCGTGTATTATGTGTCATTATGCTACCATGTCTTGGTACACAAGATTATGATCTGCTTCTGATTATTAACCAGCCATAGCCAGTGAGATTTAGTGCCACTTTTTTATCTGTATAAAAATTGATAAATGGCACAATTTCTTATCGTTGCATTGTCTCAAGGTCAACAAATTTGGTATAAAAATGTGCCTGACAATTGGGTGCATCTTTCTAGCTGTAAATTATTTAAATCCATCAAATATCTTTGGAAATATTCTAGTATATGCTAAGGGAGAACTTACATATTTGGTTGGGTGTATATATACAGGGTGTCCCAAAAAAATGTTAACACTCCGGGCACATAAGATATCTTAAAAAGGACAGGAACACATGGGTCTAATCTTGATGTATTATGAAAGCTGAGTAAATAAGCTTTCATTTGCATTTTATTGCGTTCCAATTGGTTATTTAGAACGGGAGATAAGCTTCAGCAAACATGAGGAAGCAAAATCGGCTTGGTCCAATCCTCGCAGTATGAAAGCAAAGCATTTAAAATGCACTAAGCAAGAAGCAACATGATTAAGTCACACACACACATCAGTTAATCTCTTCTTTGTTCTTTTCAACGCATTATGACAGCTTGAGACTTCAGTTGACTATTTGAAAGCTCTTGTTTTACCTCAAGGATTCATTATGTGCAATTGATTTATGGTTAATTTCAGTGCAATACTAGTTCATTTATTTAATTGGATGGACCATTTTAACAAAGAACATGAAATGTTTCAATTTCAATTTTAAAGACTGTTTGACTGACATGGAAAAAGAGTATAGAACTTGAACTCATGACAAAATACCTATATAATTTATGTGGAATATATTTATTTATGTATTTTAAGCTTGAAAAGAATCGAAAGAATGCGTTGAAAAGAACAAAGAAGAGATTAACTGATGTGTGTGTGTGACTTAATCATGTTGCTTCTTGCTTCGTGCATTTTAAAAGCTTTACTTTCATACTGAGAGGATTGGACCAAGCCGATTTTGCTTCCTCATGTTTGCTGAAGCATATCTCCCGTTCTAAATAACCAATTGGAACGCAAAAAAATGCAAATGAAAGCTTATTTACTCAGCTTTCATAATACATCAAGATTAGACGCGTGTGTTCCTGCCCTTTTAAGATATCTTATGTGCCCGGAGTGTTAACATTTTTTTGGGACACCCTGTATACCCGGGAATATACGAATATGTACATATATGTTGTGCGTTTATTTTAACGTATATGGTAGTAACTCTTTAGCCGCCTCACACCTAATGAAACATCTATATTGGTTGTTGGTATTGTTTGGGTTATTTTTAATTTGACCATTAGAGCGTTTTGAATATGGCATAATTTCTTTTCATCACAGAATACCAAAGTTTTTAATATTCAAAATGCAAACAAAACAAGAAGTTTACGACAACTGTTAAGTGTTAATGATAGACTACTTGTTGCAAAGTTATACTACTTCAAAAGCTAAAATATCTTATTTTCTCAGATTCATAGCAGCTAGAATATCATATAATGCCCGGGGATTTTATGGAGATATTGCCGTTCATGCAAAACTGAATTATTGAAATGCATTATGCACCACATTATTACATGGTTTTGTCTATCGATTCAAAATCTACATAGAAGCACACGAGCTGAAAGCAACCTGACTGCCTACTTCATGAACATACCCATCTGTTTACTGTTATAGCTGGTAGACAATGTTCTTGACCTCAGTCGCATACTTATGTAATGAACATTCACTTTTCATTTCACTATGCACTTCACACGTACTGCCCGGAAGGCTGGATATCTTTAATGAAGATGATAAAGGCAATGATTGAAGTGGATATATACAACCTTTACCTCAGTGTCATAATATGTCATGGATTTGCCTCTAAGACACAAGAGGTGAATAGTAATGTGCCAGGGCCATCCTCTTAACCGTTTTCCGTCATAAGTGGTCTCCCTGTTGCACACATGATATGGATATTACGGGAGTCATTGCAATTACATCAGCTGATAAATATTTATCTTAAAAGCTCTTAGGGATACGTGAAACATTATATTGTGTTTCCCGTTATATCCATACTCTTAGGGATATGTGAAACGTTATAATATTGTGTTTCCCGTTATATCATATTCATATCTAACACATATATTTTACACTTGCTCAGAGTCTATTAGGTTAATATGTCGTTGACATTTTAGAATACTGTGTTGTAATTAATTATTAGTTTATTCGTTCCAGATGAGGTATGTTTATCCATCTTACGTTTAAAATTGTAACCATGGTAACTACGGTATATAACCATATCCAGACGTTATTGTTACTTTGGAGGTTTTGTCTTTTCTTTTCTTTTCTTTTCTAAGAAAGCCATCTGGAAGTTACGCCAATGTTGATAATTCAAAATGTTCACGTCTCTTGTTGATGGAAAACAAAATCATGGATGGAAAACAAAAATCATTTGTATGCATATTACGCACCAAAATCCCATGCTAACTTCTTTATCCGTTGTTTAACGACTACAAATCTACATATAAAAACAGGCCCTGAATGTAGCTTGATTAGCCTATGTATGTGACCTGTCATAATGTTTCTGATACCGCCTGCACACTAAACATACCCCATCTGTTTACTGTTATAGCTGGTAGATAATGTTCTTGACCTCAATCGCATACTTGTATGAACATCCCGGATGAACATTCACTTTTCATCTGACATGCACTTCACACGTACTGCCCAGAAGGCATGGTATCTTATAGAAGATGACATAATTCAGACATACAGTAGATGTATACAACATAACATCAGTATCATATGGAATGGATCAATGTGCCCGGATCATCTTCTTAACAAATATTCCGTCATACATGTATGTGGTAGTAGTGGGCCCCTTTTGGCATACATGATTATGGATATTACAGGAGTCATGTCGAATATATGAATATTTTGTTCTAATTAATTATTAGTTAATTCGTTCCAGATGAGGTATGTTTATCCATCTTACGTTTAAAAACGACGGTACATAACCATATCCATACGTTAGTGTTGCTCTGGAGGATTTGTCTTTTCTTTGAGAGACACTTTCTTTCCTCAGAAGCCAATAGGCTGTTCTGGAAGCTACGCCAATGTTGAGAATTCAAAATGTTCACGTCTCTTGTTGTTTTTAATTTCCATCCAAATTATTGTTTTAAGGGATGGAAAACAAAATCATTCTTGTATGTATATTACGCACCAAAATTCAATGCTTCTTTAATCGTTGTCTAACGACTAAAAATCTACATGAAAGAACAGGCACTGAATGCCACTTGATTAGCCTATGTGACCGGTCAGTATATTGTCATAATGTCTTTGATATCGTTTACACAATACACATACCTCAGCTGTTTACTGTATAGCTGGTAGATTTGTTTGTTTGTTTGTTTGTTTGTTTACACGGTCGGTCCGTACGGACACACACTTGGGTCCTGAAGGGACCAGACTCAAGCAAATTGCTCGGGGCCAGGCTTAAAAAGCCTATATAAGCATGCTGGTTGAATTAAAAACAGCCACTCCCAACAAATAAAGTTAACAATTTTACTGTCAGCCTTCAGACATGAGAAAAGATTATGTTCTTGACCTCAGTCGCATACTTTAATATAAACATTCACTTTAATGTCACTTTTTACTTCACACGTACTGTTAATCTTCAATGAAGATGACATAAGTCAGACGTACAGTAGATGTATACAAACATAACATCAGTATCATATGGAATGGATTAATGTGCCCGGATTATCCTCTTAAAAATTATTCCGTCATAAGTGATAGCCCTTTGGCACACCTGATATGGATATAATGAGAGTCATATCGATTATATGCTGATCAATATTATCTTAAAAGCGCTGAGGGGATAATATAATTTTGTGAAACATTATATGCTGTTTCCACTTATATTATAACTGACACATACATTTTATATTCGGTCACAGTCATTAGGTTTTTAGATGCCATGGAAATTTATGAATAAAAGGTTCTAATTAAGGTAATGCATTCCAGATGATGCATATTCAATCAGTCTCATTGATAGCGATTATTCAGATGTTGTTGGAGTGGTTTTGATCTCCAACTAAAAGAGTCCAAATTTCAGCTAACGTATTTTGCGTACATCTTTCACGATGTTAGTGTAATTATAAAATACCCAATATAAGGATATTAAGCGGTTGTCATTATCATGTATTAACCTTTTACATCGGTTATATCAGTAATCATAAAATACATGATATAAGCGGTTGTCATTATCATTTATTAACCTTTTACATCCTGGCAAATTAACCGTATCTGGTCATTACCCTTTGTGTATAGCTTATTCATTCGCCATTAATAAGCATGCTATTCTCGTTGAGTCTTTATAATGTGAGCACCACACTTTTAATCGTTTAAAGTAATTTACACAGAGTATAATTGATATATTAAGCATGCTACTTAGCTTTAATTAGTATTTTGCTTGAAAATTCCCTTGTGCTTTTAAATTTTGCACTTAAACTAATTATCAAAAATTATTTTTTAATGAAGCACTCAATTTAAAGAAAGTTTACCGGTGGGGAGAGCGTGTCCCTGGAAGTTTTATTTTAACACATCAACAAATAACTTTCTGTACGTTCACTGATGGTGAGCAATCCTATATAGAACCTTAGCAAAATTACGGTTAAACTGAAAACTGACAAAATCTTGATTGGTTTTAACAGTTCATGACGAGTAAATAATAAATGGAAAATTAAAAAATCCAAAGAATTTGTCAGGATTGCCATTAAAATAGACCATGATGGGACTTCAATGCGTAATACGTCTGTAAACGGGTGAAATACAATTAATTTTAGGCAATGAACAGTGACCATGGTGATAACTGACGCTTTTGACGTAATTGGATTCAACCATAAAACTATGTAAATCATGACATTAATATGGTCTACTGCAAAATGTTTTGACAGAACATTAATTTCTAGAAGCATCATGTTCTGTCATTCCACATTCTAATTACAATAACCTTGTTGAGTTCATGCCCTACTTCATGCTCTATTTAACTGCCCTATTAAATGTGATGCTCATTAAAACATCAGGTGGCTGAATGTCATTTATTGTGATTTCTAATACATCAAAATGCTATAACATTAATTCAGATAATGATTTGATTGCGTACGGAAAACTTGTGCGAACATTTTTATGTGCATATAACGTTTAAAGGTATATGACCCGATCACTTTTTTGGGGCTATGATTTTTTTTCACATCAAGATATTTTGGTATCAGAAGAATCCCCATATTTTTCTCATTATGTCTGTAAAATATTAGGGGCCAGAAATGTTTCATTTGGAAATTATAGGCTAAAATGTGGTGAATTACTGCCAAAGGTGGTTAACCACCAACCAGTCTGTGTACTACTTAATGGGCGCATGTCATTTGACCTTGCGCTTCTAAAAATAGAACCATTGGAGTTATGCAACTCAAATTTGGAATGCAACAATTTTAAGGATGACCTTTCATGTAAAATAGAAAACATCAAGTTGAAAATCGGGTCATCTACCTTTAACACAAACGCGAAATTGAAGAGGCCTACACCATATGTATTTAGTATTTAATATTCAACAACAACTTTGTTACGGGACGGGTCCTCAGGTGTCATTATACAAAATTGACTCAGAAAATTAAGAAATACAGTGTGTCCCAAAAAACTGGGTCCAAACACTGGAGAGCGTATAAAGAGTAGGAACCAGAACTGCTTTGTATTTAAAGATATGAAAGAAAATATACTTGCCGTTAATTGGTAAAATTGTGAGACCAATCTGATGTCGACTATTTTCAATACACAGATTTGAATTGAGCGTGGTCAGAACCCATTTGTCCCGATTTTAGCAATACACCACCCATGCGTTGTATCGTTGTGCGTTGTGTGCAAGTTTTCCCTGCATGGAGATTATTCTCCGAAATAACGTATGTTTGGTCAAAGTTAAAGTCCATCTGTTTACATTTGGATTTCGATTTCTTATTTGAATATTGAACGATAAATTACATAATAGAAAAGCATCTGTTAGAGCGCCGTGATACCCTGCCTCTAATTCCTTTGATGAAATGAATATATTAATGGCTGGTTTCCAATTCAGAAGAAATGGTTTACGACCTGCTACAAAGATTTGCAGGGTCTCAGAAGGTTATTTATGGATAAAAATGTCATAGGTACATGTATTTACACTTTGTTTAAATCCCTTTTTATGATGACAATATATTTCCTGGCTATAAAAGTTATTTTAAAGAGTAAATTCAAAAGGAGAATTTTGATGAAGTCAGGACAATGCACAAATGCAACGTATGGGCGGTTCATAGGCAAAATTGGGACAAACAAGTTCTGACCACACTCTGTTTAAAGGTTTGTATGTCAAAAACATGACATCAGATTGGTCTCATAATTTGATCAAATAAGGTCAGATATATTTAATTAATTTAAGGCAGCTCTATTTCCTACTTTTTACTTATAAGCTTTCCAGTGTTTGGACCCAGTTTTTTGGGACACGCTTTTGAATGCACATTTACAGAATGGCGTAAGTGTAAAATGTTAATGTACTGACCACCTTTGTTTAGGTAACCATGTGTATGGTACTACACCTGCACATGGTATTACTACGATTGTTACACAACTTTATCAGATACTGCATTATGGTCCTTCTCCCAAATAACCTACTCCATTAGTTTAGTGTTTGCTGTGTATAACTTTATTAAATATTACACAAAACACAATTGAATGCAGCATTGCTTGTCTTAACGAAAACGCCACCAGACCAACCAGACCTTACGAGGATGGCAATTCACATATGTTCAATTTTAATCGCTTTAACATTCATTGCTTGAAGTTAAAAACTGGTCATTTAGATGATCAATCATCATACAAAAATGTTCATTAACAACATTTGCACTATATATAAAACTAGATCTAGTTCTGGTCTGAGACCAGGGCACCTTGATTTTTATGCGAAAATGATCCCTAGTGACCTCTTCTTGACCTTTGACCTGGTTATGATGATTGGCTTTTTTTCTTGCCTTATCGAACCAAACAAGATAAAACAGGTCCGATCTAATTCGGAGCATGTCTTGAGTTTTACCCATGTAAAGTTCAATGACCCCTCTTGACCCCATACGACACGCCAGTTTTAAACGCTTAAATCGCTGTATGTGCATGGACCTAAGGAATCTTTTGATTAATTCTGACATTCATCAGCCATTTCCTCTGAGACAAGAAGCATATTAAGTGATATGGTAAGCAAATCAACATTTTGACCCCTAGTGACCCCAAATATGTTTTGATTGTAAAAACCGAACTATTATATATGCGTACGATCATAAGGAATATGTTAACCGATTTTGACGATCCTAGGTCATTTCACTCAATTGCAAGGGCGTTTTAAGTGAAAATCACGTTTTGGCCCCTAGTGACCCCCCTGTGACCTTTGACCTCAAACTGTGAGATCCTGTAATGAAGGTCTGGTAGAGGGTCCTACTGACCAAGTCTGGTGATTGTAGCATGTAAACTGTAGGAGAAGAAGCATTTTGTATATGGGTCTGCGAATAATTATGTGCTAGTATTGTGTGATACTGGTATACCAGTATCTGGGATCTAAAGTACACTTTTTCTCATTAAAGCATAAGTTACGCGCACTACAAAATATATATAGCAGCTACTTTACTTACTTAAATTCGAAACAGTAACGTTTCAACCATAAATTATTACGATAGAAGCGTCAGGTAAGATTACTAAGGGTTAATGCTATGTTTGGTTTGGGTTGTGTGAGACGCACGTCAATGATTTTAGATACTGATGAATGACAAGAACTGTCGCAGGTATTGACAAAAAAAAACATAATGAGTCGATTTTAGATGATTGGCGAAATATCTGATCAATTTCACGTAAATACAATTGAACGCAATACAAATGAAAGTGGCATTGCATTTAATGTTATTACAGGAAGGCTACTAGACTTTACGACAACAGTGACTCACATAGTCACACCCATTAGCTTTAACATTTACACTAAAGCGCCAGGATCATACACTGATAATAAAAAAAAATCAATCAATACAAATTGTAGTGACATTGTAATAACGTAAACTACATCCCTTTTATGAATGATCAAACTAATGGTACACCGTACTGAGATTATTGTAAAATGATATGTTGTTGCTGTGTACATTTAAACCCCTAGGCCTATATCAGATAGCAGTTGTAATGGATTCACTGGTCTTCCCTGCCTATTTGTATACACCTACTACAAAAAACCATCCGACCAGGTGCTAAAATGCCATTTTATTCATAATCTGGAAATCCTATCAAACATGCACCATTACCAGATCAGTGGCCAGTAATGCTGGAATTAACTCTAGAGCCAATTATCTATAGTCGCTGTCATAAATGCTATGGACAAAATTCATGCTATTCCACGTGAGCGTGATTTTCTAATATTCCCGGGGCTGCGTCCAAATGCATGATATGTGCAACTACGCGCGTACAACTGTGCATGCACCCGCGTGGTGAGTTCACGTTTGACCAATCAGGACGCGAACGGTTTCTTTGTGAGCTTCCGGTTTACACTTCCTGGTTTACGCACGTGGAATGTTGTCCACATCATTACGACGCCGACTATAATGGTAGGTAGAAATCACTGATGTGATTCCTCTCAATCCTATTGTTACACCTGACTAAACTATTTAGATAAAGTTTGATTAGAACATGTTAGGCAGAAACCAGAGAACCATAAAAATGTGTGTGTTTAATAGCTGTCATTTTGCTTAGTATTCAATGATAATATCGTCTGCTGACTCAAAAATCCTTCCAAACAGCCTTACTGATTCTATATTCTAGATTCTATTAACCTGCATTGTTTCCACGATTGCTGTGCACTGTCTAATGCTTTCATTGACACCTCATTCTTTTAATATTGAACAGATAGTTTTGAAATTTATAAGATTGATTGGTCAACAAGACTTGATGAGAACAAATGAAGAAGTTGTACTAAATTAACATTTGGAATGGGATTACTTTGCATTGTACATTATTGAAAGAAGTCAGGCATGTGTGTAGAATCGGGTAATTTAAAATGGAGTTATACGCAAATGACCTCATATTTGATTTGATTTGATTTTATTGGGTACTCAAACATCATATAGAGATAGAAACATCTAAAATACAAACATGTAATACATGCACATAATTAAATTGCATCAAGCAATTTTAAAAACATATAGACATAATAAAATTTGAGCAAAAGTACAAAGGATAGCTCAAAAAGCTTTGAACACAAAGCTTATTTCCATTGGGGTCCTTATCAAGCATAGAAAGGCAGAAAAAAAACAGAAAAACAAATGAAACCGCATGAATGACGCACAAACGCCAAACGAAAAACAAGGACAAAACAAATAAAAACAGGGCACGAGCACAAAGTGAGACCAGCTCAAAAATCAATTGAATCATAACTCGCGAAGTGTCTTTTAACTAATTGTTTGAATAAACTAAAATTGTTGATGTTCTTGATCTCGCTCTGCAATGAGTTCCATGCAGTGATGAATAGCAGTACTATACAAATAAATCTAGCTTGACCCTTTGAAGAATGAAAATCAAAAGTTGAATGGGCTACCCCTGGTACTATATTTATGCAAAGATGACACTCTAGTAAAATACAATTTCAAATAATCAGGAGATAAATCATGAAAAATCTTAAAAACATGGTTCAGTTTATGTTGCATATTTGATTGGATTAAATGTAACGCCATCATCACCTGGTCATGATGTTTATGTTAAGTGTATAATAACGACTATAATATCTATCAACGTATAATTTTATATACATTGTTGTATTTCTTGATTTGGTCACAGCAATCATAACATTTGATATCTTTAAACAATTTAATGACTTGAACTCACGATGCATGATAGAATGAATAAAATATTGCAAAATCTTATTATAATTATTACTATTTAATTATAACAGACTCAATATAGATGGAATAGCGCCTTACAAATGTGTTATGTTATGTTATTTAAATTAACTAATAATTTTGCATGCCATAGCTATCACAGTCTCATTTACCCAGATCGGGTGTCTGAGATTTACATTTGCCTTTAAATGATGCATAGCAATTGTAATCATGGGGATGTGTAGCTTACAGGGATCCTAGCTATTGTAGGATGACAAAGTAATCTATTGCAGCTAAAGGCACAGAACTGTATATTTCACAAACAGTACATTGACATATGGATATACGTCGAAGTACCATATCTTGATACTGACAGAAAAGGTAAATAAAACAAAGTTTTTTCCATGATGATTATAACTATTTAATTTACGTGTTAGTGGTCGCATGGATTGCAGATAACTTGTTTATGCTATCGAACTTAGCGCTTCATATTTAGTGGTCCTATATTATTAGAAGACTACTATCGAATTCGGCATTGACGAAGCGAGAACAAAAGTACCTTGTTGTGGTACCAATGTGTGTACGTGTAATTTTCACGATCTCTGGTAAAATTGATCACTTCGTGGTTCTCGCCTGATCCATGGCTCCTATGAAACCTTATGATATATTTCATGACTGTCTTTTCCTTTATCCTTTGATTGGTTCTCAAGGATGTGATAATATATTTGCAAGTTTAATTCTTCAAATATCTCCAGGACAGTCAATCTAATGCTTTCCCTGTCAATCAGCCTGAAGCTGGTGTCTGTTGGAAATTTGCTAACAAATACAATTTCTGTATTAAATTCATTTATAATATCGTAATATACATGTATGATGATTTCCCTCCTGTTTAATGCACTTCAATATCGAAGTAGTATCATTCTTGAGTTACTCGCCCCCGGTGTACTCGACCGATTTTTGACACACTTATGATATGCTACCTTATAGCTGATATCTGTCTTCTTCTCAAAGATCTGGCAGCCTGAAGTTACTGTTTGTTCTAGATTCGTAAATTGTAATTTGTATTGTATTCTGTTAAATATTTTGCACGGCTCAGACTATTTTTAACTCCGCGCCCTAACTATACTTCTTCGTGGTATAAGTTACTTTTTGAAAAAGAGATTGTATCCCCAAGAGATACAAACTGACATTTATAACAAAACAAAATCATCATATTTCTTACCATTTTCTTATTTCTATTTACATTTTTTATTACCAATCATTGAAATGTTGATCCATCAACATGATCAAGTAGCATGTATTGCTTTCAATATTGAAAATTAATTTGGGAGACTTTTGGTTCCAGCCATGCATCGGTTCTTTGACGGAATGATGTGTGCGGTGTTATTAAAACAATATATTTCTCTCTCTACTGTGTACGGTATTTGATGCAAGGTTACGGGATCTAAATTACACATTCTCTGAGAGTTTTAGCAAAATGCTGCATAATGTTCACAATAGTATTCATAAAACTTTCGTACAGTTCCTTTGAGACTAAGACGTATATATCTTTCTTGTTCTTATTTATTGCTTTTGCAATATTAATATAATTTATATTCAGAACTTAGTTATTTGTAATAATCATACTTTACCCTTAGATATCGGTAATTGATGTACACAAAGGTCAGCTTCTCAGCCTAATACCAAGAAGATTTAATATCACAATTACATAGAATGTGTTACACAATTTAGCCCGGTTATCGGCTCTTTATAATACATTGATTGATTAGTATTCTATTATTCAATTTCGTTAGCCATATATGCAAACTGGGTTTCGTCATATTACAGATGATATTTCAGAAACGGTTTCCTTAAAGAGTACAATGGTATGAAGACTGAAATGCGAATGAGGTGTAGAGGCACCAAGATGGAGTGAGCAAAAACACAAACAACGTGAATGGCCAACTGGAAACTATGGGTGTCCAGCAAACTGCCAATTACAATTTCCGCTCCGTTGGATAAAAGAGTTCGAGCTATGTCTCGCTCAAACTTTATCAATGGGTGGGTCATTTGAACTCTACAATTCACTTAGCTCCTTTTGTGTGAAAAATATCGGAACAATTGTACTTTAGGACACATACGCTGGACTATACTAGTATCGTCCGATACTGGAACACCCAGTATCGTTCGATACTGGTCAAAAGTCAATGTATAAAATGTTCCAATATATAAAGTACATATAAAATGTTCCAATATATAAAGTACATATCAAATGTTCCAGTATCGGGCGATACTGGAACACAAATATGTACCAGTATCGTTCAATACAGGGACAAAAACGTTCCAGTATCGAGCGGTACTGGAATAGGAACACAAATTGCTATCGACATATACTGGAACAGTTAAATCGTACCAGTATCGAGCGATACTGGCAACTTTCATGTTCCTGTATTGAACGATACTGAAATACCAGTATCTGGGAATTAAAGAACACTTTCTCTAAGATATATCAAATCATATGACAGCCAATTATAGCGCTCCGCATTCGATATTAGTAGTCTTGGGCTAAATGAATAGAGGCAAATACCATTAACGTATAGGACCGTATCATTAACGAACCATCATGAAAAGTAAAGTACGTGATAAATTACAAAAAGCCATATATAGAATCGAGTAAATTAATCGTGAACTATTACAATTAAAGGTAGATGTTCTGATTGCTGCCCCGATTTTCAACTTGATGTTTCCTTTTGTACATGAAAGGTCATCCTTAAAATTGTCACATTCCAAAGTTTGAGTTGCATAACTCCAATGGTTCTTATTTTAGAAGCCCAAGGTCACAATAAATTTGCCCATTGAGCAATACACTAACTAGCTGGTGGTTAACCACCTTTGGCAGTAATTCACCACATTTTAGCCTATAATTCCTAAGATTTTACAGACATAATGAGACAAATATGGGGATTCTTCTGATATAACAATATCTGGATGTGAAAATTCATTGCCCCCAAAAAGTTATCGGAACATACACCTTTTAACCTAGACTCTTCTAACTGATAATTGATTATGTAGTATTGCATTAACTAGGCTTATGTTAATGATGAAAGCCTTGTTTTGCTTTTATACATGTACGTGTGACAAATGTGTTCTTTCAAACGTGAAACCGATAATCATAATATACTGAGACTGAGAGTTTGTACATATATCTCAATCCTAATAATACCTCTTAGCTCTTGGTTACTGACAGTGTACATTATATAGGGATTTGTATCACTACAGCACGAGAATTTTCTCATATTTGTAACTTGGCCAGTATTCTATACATTAATATCACCTTTAATGAAGGGTTTGATTGTTAATCGTAGGGACTTCATACATTCATATTGTATCAACAATGGTCTGAATATTATTAAGAAAGAATTTGTGTCTTTCCACTAAATATAACATTAAATTTGTATAAGCTGGTACATAGCATAGCGGCATGGCTAAGTGGATCACAAAGAACATTTGTTTTGTTGAGCGAACAATGTTAATAGAACTCCGCTTTGCAGTTAACAGATGATATTAATAATATGTGTCCTTAACCTTTACATCGACACCACATTCAGTGAAAGTCTCAGAAAGTATTCGTGGGTCATTTAAAAGAATGTCCATTCAGGCATAACATTTGATGCTTAAAAGGAATTTTGTGAATATCACACATTGTAATTAAACAGAGCCCGTATGGTCATTGAATTTGACTGTCTTCACATGACTATATATAAATGTGCAACGTTGAGCAGCAAGTGACATCGATAGCTAATTGCAATCAGGCTGCTGACATATTTTTTCTCGGATCGGGTTATTTAGTTTCTGCTCACACGTTATTACAAGTGTTCTGACCATTTGCCAAAGGAGCTATGGAAATAATGACAAACTGCAAAATATGAAAAGTTCCTAGCTTAATACTTGTAATTAAAACGCAATTTATTTATCAAAACTTCACGAGACAATACTTAATCAAAAGATGGATATCACATGATCGGGAAAACAAATCATCAGTATCAGTTTATCGATGTCATCCTTTGTCCCCTACTGAAGAAAATAGCACTTCCTATAACGAGATTTCCGTTGCATACCGGCTTACTCACAAAATCACCCTACATGATCAACTGATCAACACCTCAAACCCAAAACAATGTTATTCAAATGCAAGTTTAATGGCTTAACTAACACTATATGTGTATTACTTGATGCATTTATCATTCCGGACCAGACTTGGGGCCAGTGATGGAATGAATGTTGTTGGTTTTACTTAACCGTTTTAGAGTGTTCCATGACGATAAACCTGACCTGTTTAAAAGATCATTTTCACTACGTTCGTGTCACGTGTCATCAATGTTTACTAATGCTCGGAGCAAATTGTGATTGACGAATACTAAAAGATCGTCACTCGATCATGCATGGCTTCACGGCGGAAAAGGGGTTTCCCCTTTTCGCGTTGATAGCTGCAATAGTTATAAATGTCGAAGCTAATTAATCAAGTCTGTATCTGATCAAATATTTGAGACATTGCATCATTAGGGGATGTTATTTATATGCATGTTGATTTTGAAATATTGGAAAAATATATTTTCAGATTCTTGTGTGTGTATGCATAACGTTCTTTCTTCTTTTTTATCATATGTGATTAATTGCTCGGTACCTAGAATAACAATCATCTCAATTATATCTGGGCAATTCTTGACCATTGTTCATAATGGTGTCAGTCTCATCCCCCGCGAAAAATGGATTGATCTTCTTAAGTTGTGCCAATGGAGAAAAAAATTCACCGATTTTTGCGGCACATACCATTTCTTTGATGAACAATTTGTATTTGCTGTACCCACGACATCTGATAAATGCGTACGAAACTATTCCAATATCTCATCTAAACTTTTGACCCTATTAGTCATACATCACTGTGAGTTGGACTGTAATGTCGCCCGTCATAAGCATCAATAAATCAAAATGTCGATTCTTTATCATGAAATTAATTAAGAAACCGTGATAAAATACATTCTGATAATAGACCATGTCATGACATAGCATTTGACTGGATTAATTATGACACAAAAGGTAATCTTTAATATCTATCTTATCTGCGCATGAGATTTAATACATAAGGTATTTTATGTCTATTATCTTAAAGTGCATAAACGAATACAATTCAAAAACAGCGTTCTTCGTAAAAAGATATAATCGATTCACGGATGTCCTTAATTCAAGGCGCTTATATGTATATGTGTGTACCATATGATACAACGAAGTTAACCTTATACACTTGTTTGCAGGATATTTCGATTAGCCTGTACAATTTTAACTCATATCCTTGATGTAATCATGATATGTATGTAATAATGTTTCAAATTTCAGCAAGACTAAGATTTAGACGTTATTATTAATTGGCGCATTGACGTCGAATAGGGTTATGTGAACTGAAAACGAGGCTAGCGATTTAGCCAAGACGAGAGTGCTGTGGTTTTTCAATGGGATGAACTTTGCACTAATCATAAAAGATTCTTCATAGTTCTAAGCTGTTCAATATTTGACCTTATTACATTCGTAAAATAAACTTTTTGAACGTATAAAATATTTATTTCCACTAGTTTGAAATGAAATGTTTGCTGGTAACCAACACTATCTAGGAAAATGTAGAGTTCACAGTTCATTTATATTGCAGTAAAAGTACGAATTTGTAATGATTATCGGAGCACTAATTGCTCTGAGCATGCTCAGTTGGATTATGCTCCCTCTGTTGACGTAAATGCGCCAATTAAGAATAACGTCTATAGCATCTTTAAAATGGTCAGTGTCTAATTACAATATGTAAAAGTTTGAGATATGAAAAAACTCTGTTAACTCCACTTATGCATATCCTTGAGGAGTTGTCTACTGATTTATTTTACATGTTTTGTTAGTTTGCCTAGCAACGTGGTTCTGTGTTTATTGAACTTACTATAATGTCTTTCAGTAGTAACTTGGGTGTCTAGTAAGCAACACTTACTGACATTGTGCCATAATTATAATGGTGAGCTCGTCTAGTTCATTATCTTCTTATAGTTCTTACTACCTTTTTTTAAAATATTTTGCCCATGATGAACAACCGGGGCATATCAACTTGATACGTCGGTGGTAACTGTTAAATCACGTGTAATTATAAAATCACGTGTAGTGTTGAAGACTTAACTGTTATATAATTTACTTCAGAATTCAAGATGAACATTAAGGCCCTGTCACACCATGCATGGCGTATCGCCTGAATGTATGTCAACTTATGCGAAATATCGAAAAATACGTTGGTGTACGTTGGTGTACGCTGATATAAGTTGGGGATACGTTGTTTACGTTAACATTTGGTTAAGAGCACGTTGTGATACGCTGTTCAAAAATTATCGGCGTACTCAACGTGTGCTTAATACGTTCTGCATAAGTTCCCAATAAGTTCGTGGTACGTTATACATACGTTTACATACGCTGACATACGCTGTCATACGTAAGAGGTACGTTACTCGTAAATTATAGGTTGGACCTGTTGGTTTCCTTTTACTTTAATAATTTATTCTTCTTGATATTTTAATAGTTATCATTTAGGCCGCGTTTACTTGATATGACAACAATTGTCCCGCCTTGGACGAAACTCAATTTCTACAGCGGCATAAGTCACGTGTTCGTTGTACGCCGAGGATACGCTGAGGATGCGTCGAACACGGCAGACATACGCTACGAATACGTTAAGCATACGTTGGTCATACGCTCGCATACGCTGTGATACGCTGTGATAAGTTTTTTATAAGTTAGTGATACGCTATAAATACGTTAGTCATACGCTATGTATACGTTCAATACGCTATAGATACGCTATGGATACGTCCATTCCAACACCGATGTCGACTTGGGAAGTTGGACTCTGACAATTTTCGAGCTACTTTTTGTATACGTCAGCATACGTTCAGGCCATACGCCGTGGTGTGACAGGGCCTTTAGTAATGGTCATGTTGGATGTTGCTGTCACGAAAGCAGCCTTTATGCCCAGCATATTTATATTTTGACTGTTTATAGAGCTTAACAGCTGGGGAGCGCGCATGGTTTGAAACACATTGGAACATCCTCTACCCTGACTCAAGGTCAATGTCAATCAACTACCCAAGTTGGCAATGATGTCCACTTAGGTTTTAATTCTACTAAAGACCGTCTTTGATTCTAGAACATAACTCCCTGTGTCAGCCTGTCTAGGATCGGAAACGACTACTATATTGTGAAATTCTTGTCTAAGCCATATATCAGAATATTTGAATTGATGTGTTGTTGTATAAAGAGGGCTGATTTTCTGAATCCTTACAAGTGTAAGTTCATACATTTATGCACAACTTATGCCTGGCGATAGTGTAACGTACATAACAATACTCTTTCTTTAAATAATAATAATAATAATCAGCATAATCAGTAAACACAGTAGGCCTACAGCTAGCGTATTTGCCGTACAGCTAGCGAGCATTCGGCGTTTTGGGAACTTTTTTAATTCGAGAAGTGTATTAATCAGTGATAGAGTAAACTTTCCATAACCTGCAATCCCTTGTATCACCCAATTTCCAACGTGAACTCAGGTGGCTAGGAACATGCCAAATTTTCATGAGTGTGGTGTTTTGTATAATTACAAAACTTGGGATCGATAGTTATTTTTCTAACATTTAATGCACAATGTTGTGCTTGCGGAACCCCTCCTTTAAGACCACACAATCTGCACGGCAGCTTGCACCGGGCACGGTTGAGTATTCATTCAAGGCGTACAGTAATGCGCGTTAAACTCCCCCATACCCATGTTTAAAGTTAGACGCCTTTCAGTGTGTTAGACGAGTGTTGAAGTTAAACAAATGTACGATGTGTTTAAAGTCAAAGTTAAACGCGTGTTTAGCTTAAACCGCGTTTTAATACGAACGAGAATATAACCCTTTGTGTCTAAATAAACTCTCAGATAAATAAACACAGAGGTTAAACTTTATTGGGTCAAAAAACGAGCAGCTTCAAAGAAAGTACGCGCTTTATACACAATCACAACACTTAAAAGAATCAATACATTTTGGAATTGAAATTATTATTCAGACATTTATATCTATTTTGGCGCCCTTTGGCCGGCTATATAAAGATGACATTTAGTTACGGAATTAACTATTGATTTTTCTTCAATTATCTATTGAGTTTGACAAACCAGATTAATGATAGCCTGTCGGGCGGTTAACCCTGTCCTCGTTACTATCTGTCGGCAGCATAAACACAAACAATATTAATACGTTTGGTTTCATTGCGACTTTATAGCAAAGTGCAAGCAACCTGTAATGTATTCATAGAATGATATTGTGAAAGGTAATCTGAACGATATTGTCCGAGTCTGCTATGGACGTCAACTCGAGGATGCATGATGCGTATTCATAAGAGTGTCGGGAAAAGACATTGCGATGGCAAAAAGTACGTTATGAAATATTGCAGTTGACTGAACAAATTTAGATTTTTACATAATACCTGTAGAGATATACAAATAACTGTAAAAAATAACTCTACAATAGGTGCCAGGTTTCACGGGTGCTTTTAGAATGTGCGATTGTTAAAGTCAATCTAGAAAGAACATCTGGAATTAACTTTCAATGTTTATTAACGCAGTGCGTGACACAGTCTCAAAATGATTTCAAACGTACTCTTCGGCAGGCTTACTCGAGACCCACTCGATCAAACAAATTCACTTTGTCATGTTAATATGAATTTAAACACAAATCGAACAATTCCAGATGAACTTGTGTATCATAGGTCCATATGTTCTTATTCAGTCTGTGAGACTGATAATGTGATTGGATAGTTTCAAACGTAAAGCATTTTACCAGAACGTATTTAATAGTTTCTTTCAAACGATCGAAACGTATCACATTTTATCACAATCGTCATTCAATGTATTGCATTTTGATACATATGCTTAGGTCTACATAATCTTTCTTATAACTAAGACTATATATTATTCGAGTGATGATTGATGGCTGGATTCGCTTAATTCAATTAAGTGTAGCTATACATCTGGAAAAGTTGACCGCTGTATTTTGATTAAATATATCCATGATGCAATGGAACACACTTACAAACCTAATTGATCAAATTAATTAAAATGCACCTGAGGGCAGTATAGTTAAATAATAATTTGATACGAGGCGATTTAGAGGCGAATGATTGGTATGATTATTCCGTTCATGCTTAACTTTTCCATCTGGCAATCAAAAACTATATTAACCCTAACCCCCGAGGCACATTTTTCAAAATATATTTTGTTCGCGGCCAAAAAGTGAGGGGGGAAAGGGCCCCCACGGCCCCGGGGCTCTAACCCCGGACCTCTGGGTTCAAAGGCAAACGACTTACCACTGGGCCATGGGGGCAACCATGATTGGCTCAGTATACTTCGCCAAGTGTATAGCCTGGGGCCATTATTTCATCGAAAAACTGCCGCGCCGGGCGGAACCAGCACACCGCATCTTAGTAATTTGGAATACTCAAGAGTGTTAGGGTTAATGAGACCAAAATTGGAGACATTTTGAAAAATTAATTTTTTTAATTTTCCAAGCGAGACGAAAAAGGGCCCCCACGCCCGGTGCTCGAATCCTGGACCACTAGGTTCAGAGGCAAACGACTTACCACTGGGCAACGGGGTCAACCATGCTTGGCTTAGTATACTTAGCCAAGTATATAGCCTGGGGCCATTATTTCATCGAAAAACTACCGCGCCGGGTGGAACTAGCACAACGCATCACCATAGTAATTTGGAGTACTCAAGAGTGTTAGGGTTAATTATGTCAACAGATCAACACTTTGGTCCATCAGAAAAGCATACTTCATATATAGTAAGAATTGCTAACATTTATTCGGCCGAGTGCACCAATGAATGACGAGTAACTGAAGAATACCGCTACCTCGCTAGTAACTGAGGCGTAACCCAGAATTTTGAGAGCACCAAACCGGGGTAAGCTACTAGGCTACTAACTTGCGAATAATGTAAGCTAAATCTTACACCTGACCGGACCCAAGAGTAAGTTGAAGCATTTCAGTTTATGCTGTAACTAAATACATATATACATGAAAGCATTTATATAGCGCTGCTACATTGAGATTGTAGCGCTGTCCGAAAGATGTGTGAACAGATACACACCGGGATGATCCCCTACTCTTTACGAAAGAGTCTGTAAACTTTTTAACGTGCTTGGGTATTGCTATTCCGATGCAAGGGACCACCATTTCTACGGGACTTCCAAACCACGGTATTTTTTGTTGCCATTAAGAAATCGTCACAATCACTTTGCTAAATGATAATTTTTGATTTGCCCGATTTTGCATGAGATTTCTATCATGCAATTCATTATCAATTTATGTATAGTTTATCTCAATGATATTATTAAATATTTTAAATCTATCCACAATCATGCATACAAAATTGTAAAAATAATTTCAAACAATCAATCGATCAACCAATCAGTCAAACATGATTTTATTAATTAATTAATACATTAAAAGTAAATAAAAAAATGAATACAAAATAACACATTCAATAAATCAATTGATTAATAATAAATAAATAATAAAGTATGTCAATACCTGGGCCATAATATTGAATGATTTCATTAAAGTCACCATAATATTTTGAAAATTGATAAACGCTAGGATCACAGTAGCACGCCACAGAGATTGGACGATAGGAGAAGCATCATGTTATTAGTAAACCATTGAACTATTTAATTACAAAAACATTGTAACTTTTAAGTGCAATATTTGTATGTGCCTCTCGAATAAAAAATTGTTTATAAAGTAATGATGGTCCTTATTTTCCAGAGAATTTTGAAAAACTTTGACATTTTCGGACTCGAAATTTCGTCATTTGATCTGTCTCTCAGACCAGCTGGATCGTGGCTCATTATTTAAATTAACCGTGTTAACATTTGACCCAGGGAGTGACGTAGTTAACTGACAACACATTTTTTTATTTACGGAAAACCAGTAACGTCATTGTTTGTCTCTCTGATATTATGGTAAACATTTGGCGCATGCGACAAATATTGTTTAAGCGGGACGATGTTAATTTATATGGATATTAACCTCGCTAGTTACTATTCTGATCTTACTCTCCAGTTTTCCTCTCAAAATTACATCGCTAGTAATTTACGCTGCAGTTAGGTTATAAGTACTAGCGAGGTAGCTTACCTCTCTAGTAAATTACGCCAATTTGGTGCACTCGACTGATTATGTCATATCTATGTAATGTTGATTATTTATTGGTGTAAATGTGTCCTTGTCTCATAAAGTCGTACTCCATAGTGATCTAAAACATTCAAACTGTTTTCTCTTTCATGTGTATAGTTGATTACATCCCATGCTTATGATTTGATAGGGTGATCCAGATCTTTAAGACCCACAATAATTTAGCCCTTTTAGATGGTATAGATCTTTCACACGTAAGATGGTTTAGCCTTCAAGAATGTTTTATCATGGAGACAATTTAAAAAATAAAAAAAGGAATAACTAGTACCTTGGATTTCAATCTCAATCGCCTTGGGTTTCGTATTACATTCACTACTACAAACGGTTCTCTACTACATTAACGCTGCGCGTCTATATTATTATTACTTTCCTATTGTCCCGATTGTTCAACCCACTTAGACATGAAATCATGATAGAAGAAAGGTCCTTCCAGCTTGTTTTCTTATAGAATAATAAATATACGTACATGTCAGAAAAACCGTGGTCAGGAAGGCGACAAAACACGCCGGGCAATGCTCTGTTGATGTTAAGCTATACGTTATTATTTCCTTTAATCGAGGAGTCCTTTGGGCGTTTAGCCGTAAACATATAACACACTTAACGAATTCCAATCTAGACACAGCAGTCTGTGTTTAAAGGTTTCTTCCGCTTATATTTGGTGTTTTCTACACGGTTCTTATTCAATCATATCATTTATTGTGTTTCGTCACGGTTGAATTTTATATAAAATACTCACTCCTAGAAGAATAGGTGTCAGCATATGCGATACGCTTTATGATTCCAACAGGGAGAAAAGAGGTATGACACGATAGTAATCATGGTAATGTATAAAAATGCACACACTTAAATTCTGATAGTTTTCTTCAACATGTTTAAGTTAAAGGTCTATGACCCGATTGCAAGTTTATCCCCACCCTACTTCTCTCCATCAAAATGTAGATTTCAAAACTGTCTTTTCTCATTACCTTGATAATCTTTTGGCTAAGTCTTAGGACTTGAGAACACTTTAAGGAAGAATATTATACAAATCTTATTCACAATAGTCAATACAATTGATACCAAAACATTGTTGAATCTCCCTTTAAATTTAGATTTGCATTTGGAGTAGCATTGATTGGAACATTCCACTATTGCTTTGTTATGTTTTGAAGAATCTAATCACAGGACTGGAATACGGAGGTATCCTTCCTGATTACTTACAATTGGGGTTAATCGTTTCTCTACGGTCTATGTCAGAGCCAGAGCAATATGATGCATACTCATTTTGTGTAATTACGAGATCTGCATGATACGTTACCGTACACTGTCAGTTGGTGCCTGAGATGCACTGGGAACGCTTTTCAGTAAATCATAACTTTAAACCACATATTTGACCGTTTTTCGAGGTGGTCTTTAGTCGTAGTTTCATTTGTTTTTGGAAAAATCCAATTTCTCACTAAAGATAAACCTATATAAACCCGAGGGTAAAATCTACCATTGAAGACCTATGTGATTCTTATGGTGCAGGGAGTACCTATAAACAAATCGTGACGTTTGATTTGAATAGATTCTATTTCATCTTTTATTTCATATTTTCCGACCTTATTTGAATAACATTGTATGAGGGATTGTTGTAAGTCTCTGTTCTTGTGTGCGTCATTTCATATTGCTCAAGCAACAGCTCTATTTTTTGGTAGAGTAAAATCGGCTGCGTCTTATTAATGCTGTTCGTCCGTGCAAAGTGGCTTTTTGTTATTTTTAGACCACCTTGAAACATAGTCTCGGACCTGAGTGGAAACTTGTTTATGCATGTGGAATCCGAGATTTATTGTAATTATGGTGCGCGCGCTATACAAAAGGCGTGCGCTCTATAAGGTGCTAAAGGACGCAGTGATTCATTTATAGATGCTTTTTCCGATGCCTTTTGAATATGTTAGACTTACATCATTTTATTTACAGGCTTTACTAAACGTTTATAACTCTGGCTGTCAAGGGCTTAGGTCATCTCAGGATCCTACACGTCTTGCCATCCCCAAAACTAAAAGATCATTTGGGGACAAATAATTTTCAGCTTTAGGACCAAGAATGTGGAATGACCTACCCAGTTATGTGCGTGCCGCCCCAAATGTGAAACGTTTTAAAAAGCTTTTAAAAACTCATCTGTTCCCTGTTAAATAATTCAGCCTTATTTTCTTTACACAATTATTGTATATATATTGGTCTTTTAGTGGTTTTTATCACTTTTTAAATGCATATCATTTATATAATGTATACATTGTACAGCGCATTGGTCTTTTTGGAAATGCGCTATATAAATCCTTATAATACTAATACTAATAATACATCCGGGTACAAGTGGATATTGTTATTATACTACTAGACCACTCTGCCGAGTTATCGTGCCGACCAACGCTTAACTGGGAACAAAACTTCCAAGCGGGTCCCGGTCCGTACTAGTCCCGACCGAGACAACATCTACTTAATGGGAACACAGCCTTAGTGTTTTTATATTGTACAGACCATAAGGGTTTTATGTTTCGACCGGGGGGCTTTTTAGGGCGTACCTTACTTAATTTTGGAATTCGTATTTGCAAAATAAAAACAAAAAATACAATGTATTTGACATTGTGAGAGGGTACGACAAAGGAAGTTTGACATTATTAAGACCATCTGTTTATTAAACTCATCAAATATGAAATCCTATAACCTAAAATTACCAGACTGTTACTGTAAACAAGATATTGAAAATAGGTCGTATGGTACCCATTGTAAAATATGGAAGTAAACTTCAATCACAACTCGTCTTACTGTATATAAATATGTTTACGGCAAGTTAAAGATGACTATTACTCGGTATTTGTTCGAGGGAATCTAATGCAATCCTTGCACCAAGGGAGATATGATAGCTGTCTAAAATAGATCTAAAACTTGGGGCATTTTGTATCCTGCTGCTCCGCTGCTGGTGATAACTCACTATAGCATATTATGATATAGGGTGTCCCAACTAGAAAGAGAGAAGATCAGTCAAAACTGCAAAGTCAAATACAAATAATATCCTGCGGCATTTAATACATTGTAAATCATTATATTGAGTAACCGATTGTTAGCCATTGGGTCAACTTCATCACAATATCTACGGAGAGCCAGTTTAAATTTGTTCTATCCACCATTATTATTAACAATTATTGGTTTAATCGCAAAGCTTTCCTGTTAAATTGCATTGTCAATTATCGTATATAATATTTACTCTACTTACAGCTAATGGCCAACTGATCAGAAACCATCAATCACTATATTAGCTAATATCTGAACACAGAAGTATAAAGAATAATTACCCAGATAATTTCATTTTGAAAATTACTCTATCCAAAAATTGCGTTAATGAGTACGGTCATGAACAACAACAACAACCACTTTACGCGAACAATCAATCAAGTCAATATGGTCTTCATATTCCTATGGATTTGCTTTCAAAATTGCAAGGAGTTTATTTTGAAATGAAATTATTGATGAATACAATCTACAAACTTTGATAAATGCACCCCTGTCAAACCATGTAAGGTCATGATCGCGCCATGCAAATAGATGTTATTAGTACTCAAATTTCAGAACAAGAATTCTAATTGCATTAATAATATTTGTCAAATAATAAATTACAAATTACTATATTAAATGGTGTACGCATCTTGGACCGAATGAGTGGGTGCTGTATTACCCGAATTGTAAAGTTATGGTCAACTTATCAAAAACAATTTGCATTTTAATTGAAAACATACATTGCTTAATTGAATGATGAACCGATGCAGTAATTGAATATAATGGATATCTCATGGCCAATTATGGGACGTATTGGCGATGTGCTAAGGGAATGAACTTGACACATGAAATATGCAATATAATTAATCATTTTCATTCCTGGTTTTATTGTATCATGGGCTTTGACACATAGTGATATGAGAATTAGAAAATTATTCCCCTAAGGGTTGGGTTGTTGATAGTAGCGGTACCTTTATAATGTAAATAGACGCACATTGCTTCAAACAAAATTGATTAACACACGTATCATACGTATGGAGTTTTCAGACCTATTGTGACGATATATATTATAACATTATTATTTAGAGGGTGTCTCAGAGTGTGTTAAATATGAAACTTATAACTTAAGCATTTAGACGATATCACAAATCAAGAATAACCTTACAGAACAGTCATGGGAAAGATAGTATATATAATTTTATCAACATATAGACCACTTCGATCAAATCAATAGGACCATAAAATTGATTTTTAATTCTCTCAAAAATAGCTTAGCCTATGCCTCTTTCATCATACAGGTCTGTAAGGAGTGCGGGAGAAGCGTACCTCACTCAAAGATAATATGACATTGAGAAGATTATATATACTAAGGTGTCATTATTTAAGATCCATTGAGATTTACTTCAGTGGGGTAACCTTGGACACTTGGTGACGTCTTCAGGTGTAAATGTGTGACCATGAAACATAAGCATTATTTATACGAAGGAGAGGTGGTAAAAGAGACGCATCGAAGAAACGATCTGAGAGCGATCTGTCATTTCTTACATCACGTGCGTGGAATCAGGCATTTCAAAATGCGACGTGACGAGGATTGATTGATATGAGGGCAAAGTTATATACCAGCGCCCGCTACCAAGTGGCGCCCAGTGCACATGCCCTTCTGCTTCCTCGTAATTACTCTATGAATGCACGTGGTCCTCGTAATTACGTCTATGAATGCACGTGGTTCCAAGTTTTCTCTCACGTGACTAATCTGACAGCTTGTAAGTTGACTGTCTATTACAGTCCCTACGATAGGCATTATAAGTTTATATTTATTCCATAACCAAGGGGGCATCAGCAAATGCGTGACAAACACACTCAGTAATATATGAACGCTATTAATCATTGCACACAGTATATTTTGGATAGGGAAGGTTTACCTTATGTTCAGTTGTAAGGTTAGAATTGTTTATAACTTTGAAATACGACACAAACAACGCAGACGTCGAAATGTCTTTCCTTTGTCAATATAAATCACCGTTGTTTTGGTAATAACATTTTGTTTTGACAATGATAGTCTAACATACGCGTATCTTAGTATTGAATGATACATAACACACACACACTATGATTTATGGTATGTTTGATTCCGAGATCAATATATCGAAACAAAATATGCATATTCATGAAACAATATTATTTGGTAAGATATTCTAGCTCCTGCAATTCCATATCAATGTCATACAATGTTACACGATCGTCTATATAGAAGCGTTCCCCCACATCTTACGAACCTAATTGCTGTTATTTCAACTAAACTAGGACGAATTCTATTTTAGTTAAATTTTGCCATTTGGTGTTTTCCCGGGAGTAAAGGTAATAATAAAATGATAATAGGATGATTATCAAATAGAGCAATTTTCGAAGATAGATGGACCCACTTTCATAGAGTAACTCGTGGAATATGTGTGTGCATGATTACTACGCGAATATTGTGAATAACAAAGATCATTCTTTACTCTGATTTTAAACATTAGCATGTATTAATTTTCGTAAGTTGCATGCTTTAACGATGAAGGTTGTTCTTAAATCTTGAAGATTTGATGCAAATAAAAAGATGCGCGATACAATGTTGGGTTTACATGTAGAGCCTGGAAATTGAAGCCTGGCAGTTACATATAACGTGATGTGTAATGTGATCTACACATAAAGCTGACATTCAAAATGGCTTTTTCTACATTGATTAAATCATGTAAATTGGATATCGTATCATTTACTTTTGTAATTTGTTGCTCTATAACATATATCTCTCGTTTGTAACAGAGCTGGCTAGCTTAGGTTTAGTTACATGGCATTTGTCTGAAGCCGTTCTCCCAGAAAGATCCCACGAGATTGATTCTGAGAAAACCGTAAATAGCTCTATTAAACCTGCTTAGTGGCTGGGTTTTTAGCCATCAAAAGCCAAAACTGAGTCCGGTCAAGGTTTAATTCCGTTACGTGACATTGTCGGTAAAACAACATTTCATTGCAAACCCAGGAAGATCCCACGAGATTGATTCTGAGAAAACCGTAAATAGGTCTATTAAACCTGCTTAATGGCTGGGTTTTAGCTATCAAAAGCCAAAATTGGGTTCGGTCAAGGTTTTCCCTTGCGTGACATTTTCGGTACAACAACATTTCATTGCAAATTCTAAGCAATAGCTTTATCTGTAACTATTGCCATCAGCTATTTCGAACCTGAAATAGTTTAAGATTAACTGGATCAGTGCAGATTTTCTACATTCAACACTTCATCTTGTCATCCCCGCGGCTTGTCGTGCTTCTCAAGTCACAACGACAGTACTGCACGTCACGTGTGAACAAATTAACATGGCATACCACTGGGTGTAAGCATGTAGTGGTGGTCATGCATCTTTGCAATGTGTTATTCCTGGAGTTTGAGAAATCTTGTCATTGCTGTGCATTAGGATATACATATTTGCTGTAATATAAACTGTCACATCTTCCTTCCGTCTGAATTCAACTGATTTAATAAAAGATGAGAGTATTGACTGACTAATGTATTGTAAATCCAAATTTTGCATCCTATCATCCAAACAATTACACAACTAGCAGGAAGTCTGTTTTACTGTGTTTTACAGAATGTGTTGCTATGGCTGAAGCTTATTCATTACAAATATTTGGAATTATTTAGAATTCGATTAAAAAGACTTGTATTTGAATAAATTTGTTTATGATACAATAAATTGGTTAATCGTGACAGATTTTCCATGGTCAGAATGATGTTCACTTTTGCATTATGATTTTTGTGTGCTCATGTCATAACACAATGATTATATCGGTCAATACCACGCTCATTTCCGATACGACACGCTATCCAACATTTCCGCACCATTGTCATTGTTTGTACAAAGCAATGGACGAAAAACATCAGTATGTTCATTGTAAACATTATTTCCAAGGCTTTCAAAATGTCAAACATCGTTGCGTATCAGTCGAAACGCCACTTCGATTTGACCCCAAATTATTAGGTACGAGGGCGTCCTAACGTAAACACGAAAAATTCAAATTTATTCGATTACCTATTTATAAATAACTAACACTTTAGGACGAAATATATACAAAAGGAGACCCGTGATCGTTTACGCACTAACCTACAATGAAGCATACATCTGTTTTACTTCATACTGTTTTATCGAATCAATATATTCAGTCACCAACGTCCCGAAATGTGAGATTTCATGCTACTGCATCGGCGTAAAAACTGACATGAACTGGAAGAAATGGTAGCCAATTTAAGATGAAAACGTCCGTAAATCCCTTATTTTACAACGTCGTAAAAAATCCATCTATACAGGGGCGCATTATAATGAGATGTTTGATATCCTTCGTATTTGAAATAGTAATAGTGTTTAAGACGATTTTTGCCGCATCATTTTGAAGCCCGATTTGAAGCTCAAATGTGGTGATCAAAATTTGGCACTTGACAATAAAGTGTTGAATCTCCCGGTTATAACTAGTTTCCCTTGATAGCGCAGATGGTAAAGCGTTCGCTTGAAGAACGAGAGGTCTGGAGTTCGATCCTTCCGTCGTAAAATTGATTTAGGAATTAATAATGACTGAAACCCTCATTTATCTGAATATGTGACAATTTTGTAATTTCGCTGTTTAAGACAGCTGTTTAACAGATCAATGTAACGCTACTTTTGCAACATTTCACTTTCGATATCGACAAAATTGCAAACTTCCCATGTGAAATACTCTGCTTGTAAATGTCAGAGAGTGGTTTTAATAGGTTAGTAAGACAGATTCTATTATTAGGAATATTTCAAGACATTAATCTCAAAAAAAGACTTAAATTTGACCTCAAGATCACTCTTGAAAATGATAGTTCAGATTCCGCGGGAGTTTAACTCGGTTTTAGTACCGAAAGTGCGCGGTTCACAATTGCGAAGTTCGTTTCGGTAATAATTGACCTTTTACGGTTATTCGGCTAAGTGGCGTTTCGACTGTATAAATTAGAGTTGCGTATAAATAAATAAAATAAATAAATGTTAGCTTTTATACAGCCCTTTATCAAATTAAGTATGCTCAAAGTGCTCTACATTTATTCCGCTGCTCAGGGATACATCAGAATCAGACCACTTAGATTGCAATTATCCCCAAACAGCTACCCATTTTACACCTGGGAGGAGAGAAGTAATTGCGGTAAAGTGCCTTACTCAAGAGCACAACATGCTGACCACAACGGGACTCGAACCCACAACCTTTGGTCTATGAATCCAGTGCTCTATCCGCTGCGCCACACATGCCCACATAGAGATGAGGAGTGTCATATACCAACCTATACTTAACTGTACAGGGCGGACTATGGCTCCAGGGGAATGTGTATCCTAATACTACACTGGCGTATTATATGTCGAGGAACCAAAAACAAATCAGTCCATATAGTCAATTATGCACAAAGCGCGGAATTCTCAGGTATCTCTAAAAAAAGGTATTGAATCCGGTGTACTATGATGTTGCACATATGCTGTCAATATTTCAGCATAGTGTCTTAATTGGACAATTATAAATTTAATTATGTTATTATAGTAGTATTATTATGTTTTACCACAACTGCTTCTAGGTCACAATATGCCGAATTGATTTAGGTATAAACACGTTATTCTGACATAAATGGTTCGTTTGAATACGGTATATTGCATAAAAGTATAGTATCGTTATGAAAGTACTGTTACAATTCTACTAGTCAACGAATCAGTGATAAATACATCCATTTGGCTTTTAACGCGGTCGCACATCAGAGCTATGTATGGCGAATTAGTCATGAATAACCTGTCGGTCGAATTAGATCTGTTTAAAGGTGAGTTTATTATTTTCAATCGGAATCTTATTTATTATGTCTCGGCAACAAATTAGGTTTTGATATGCTACATTGTAATAGCACTACAAAGGAGTATACTTTTGTCAATTCACAAATAGATTGTGACCTTGAACCTTTGTGATTGTATTGATCTAGTAGCCTCGAATGTGCAGATCGGGATACTGTTGGGTGCTGGGTTAGGTGCCTAAGTTCACCATTTGGCACATGTCTATACAATCCAAGAAAAACATTAAGTTTACACTTAAAAGTGTTTATATAGGCCTAGGGGCCGTGAAGATTTGTATATGGTGTATCTGTTACCGGGATATGTTATTCTACTGTCAGACATCAGCTGTTTTTTAAAATGGCTTGATGTTGTTATAACCAGTATCATGAATTCTAAATATGTATTTGAAGGTGGAGGGCTCCTTTGAATTGTACGTTTTGTATTATATATGTTTGTCTATTTCATATTCACGATATAACACGAATATTGGGAGTTGTTTTAACGGGTAAATTAAATGGAAACAAAGTTCTTAATCATCCACAGGAAGAAATAACACAGATTAAAGATTAATTAAAACTCAACAATAACTGCTAACGCCTACTAATCGTAGTTGATAGTCTAAATAGGATTTTATCCTACATTCTCAGACAAAAGAGAGGTTAATTTTATGGGGGTCACAAAATGAACAGGCTCAAAGAAAGCTCTCGCTTCATACACAATCACAACACTTCTTAAAAGAATCAATTCATTTTGGAATTTTTGGAATTGAAATTTATTGAGTCACATTAAACCTATCTATTTTGGCGCCCTTTGGCTTAACAAAGATGAAATTAACCTGAGGAAGTAACTATTGATTCCTCTTCAAGTATCTATTGAATTTGACAATCCAGATTGATGATAACCTGTCTGTCAATTCACCCTGCCCTCGTTACTATATGTTGGCGGCATAAACACAAACACTTCATTAATACGTTCGAATTCATTGCAACTTTATCGCAAAGTGCAAGCAACCTGAATAATGTATTCATAAGGTAATATTGTTATGTGGCAATTCAAGATATTCTTCGTGCCTACTTTGGACATCAACTCATGGATGCATGGTGCGTATGAGATTGTCAGACAAACAGTGGCGTAGCCAGGTTATTCATATTGGGGGGGGCGAGAACTGAAAATGAATCGACAAGATTGTTTTGAGTAAGCGCGCGAATTTTTTTGACTTGACACCTATTTTTGGCACGATTGAGGTACATTTTGGCTCTAAACAAGCTTGTACCAACGAATATTGCATTTAGGTGACTGTTATGTCACGAAATTTTTCATATGTGTACTTTTGACTGCTTTTGACCATCATAATTCCATGATTCCTATGGTCAAATGAACCGACAGTGCCAATCTCAACCGACACGATGTCAATATTGGGGGGGGGGGGGGGGGCGATCGCCCCCCTCCCCCCCCCCCCCCCCCCCCCCCCCCCCCCCCCCCCCCCTCTGGCTACGCCACTGCAGACAAAAGACACTGCGAAGACAACAAGTACGTTATCAAATACTGCAGTTGATTGAACACATTTTGATTTTGATTTAATCTGACATATAATGATACGCAACTAACTAGCATGACTAGGAAATAACTCTGCAATAGGCAGATAGATGCCTGTTGTGCTTTTATTATGTGCCTTTGTAAAAGTCAATTCAAAAATACTTATTCGGCCGAGTGCACCAAACTGGCGTAACTTAATAGCCGGGATAGGGTTGTGCAACTTAAACTTAACCATGTTTTTAAGATTTTTCATGATTTGTCTCCTGATTATATGAAATTGTAATTTACTAGAGTGTCATCTTTGCATAAATATAGTACCAGGGGTAGCCCATTCAACTTTGTTGTTCCTTCTTCCAAGGGTCAAGCTATATAGATTTACTTTTTATAATACTGCTATTCATCACTGGAACTCATTGCCGAGCGAGATCAAGAACACCAATAATTCTAGTTTATTCAAACAATTAGTTAAAAGACACTTGGCGAGTTATGATTCAATTGATTTATGAGCTGGTCTCACCTTGTGCTTGTGCCCTGTTTTTATTTGTTTTGTCTTTGTTTTCGTTTGGCGTTTGTGCTTCTTTCGTGCCTTTCTATGCTTGTTAAGGACCCCAATGTCAATAAGCTTTGTGCTCAAAGCTTTTTGGGCTATCCTTGGTACTTTTGCTCATATTTTATTATGTCGATATGTTTTTAAATAAGTTTGTGCAATCTTTTACATGTTTGTTTGTTTCGATGTTTCTCTATATGATGTTTTGAGTACCTAATCAAATCAAATCGAATCAAATCAAATCAAATAGGGAGGTAAGCTACCTCCCTAGGTATGCCCTAACTGTAGCGTAACTTACTAACGTAATTCTGAGAGCATAACCAAAAAGCACAATTTTATTGACCAACACAGGCATCCGATGGAAACAAGTAGTTCAATGGTATATACAATTATAACACATCTCTTAACACAAATACTTCCGTGGCTTGGATGCATTGTCCTTCGATTGTAAATCACAGAACCCCGGTTCGATCCCCACGCACGGTACGATATACTTCTTTTTTGTTCTTCTACCCTTCCACTCACATTAATGTTGAAACTTTGGCTTTATCAGTTTTTAATTAATAAAACAATAATAAGTTTGTTTATTTATTTATTTAGTCATTATTTCAAATCCTTGGACAATTATTACATTTTAGTCAAAATATGACCCACAATCGGTGCGATTAGTGTTTGAATGGGCAAAAGGAGTTGATCTAAATGTTGACAAAAATATTCACCAAATTTCATGAATAGAATTTCAAAAGTACAAAATCTTTCAGCTTATGAGGGGTTCACATCCCACCTCAGATAGACACCCCTGTGCATGCAAGCGCAATTGGTCCTGCCACATCAGCGAATAATCCTCTCCAATATCCACAACAAATTTACGCCACTGCTACATAAAACGTTATGCCCCAACTTACTCTTGGGTCCGGTCAGGTATAAGATTTAGCGTAAATTACTCGACAGTTACTAGCCTAGTTAGCTTACCCCGGTTTAGTGCTCTCAAAATTTTGGGTTACGCCTCGGTTACTAGCGAGATAGCTCTATTCTTCAGCTACTCGCCATTGGTGCACTCGGCCGTTAATGTTTTTGACGCATCGTATGACAAAATGATCTAACAATTTGCAAAACGCACGTTTTATTATTTTAATTATGATATTTGTAATTGTTAATTTCGCAAACCCCTCCCACCCCGTCTACCCTAGACTTTTACTAGCCGGGACTACCACAGCCATAAATGCATTGGTGCATAATATTTCCCGCAAGAATTAAAATCTGCACTGTGCCACGGGATTGTATTAAGAGTGGAATCATCATTCCATATACGAGGGGGTATCATAAAGTTTTAGAAATCACCCAGAAGCGAAGGAGCCAGAAACTTCATTTTGATGCGTGATCCTTAAGACATCTTTACTAAGTCCCTGTGCAAAGTCACACATTTCTCCTACATTTTTTTACCTGTCCACAGACTGCCATTGTAGAGATCCTCAGATTGACAGCCATTGATTGATTCTCAGATTGCCTCAGATTGTGTTATAACCAAAAACAGCAATAAATAGTTTAAAGTGTTGACAGAAAGGGTCAAAGGTCATGTAGGGGTCATCAGATGTCAATTTGTGTACACCCCATGTTACCCATAGTATTATTATCACCAAGCTTGTTTGTAATGACCTTTGAAATAGAAATAGCTACTATCGGTTCCGCATAACAAAATAAGTCTCAATAGTTGATATAAAACCACAAACTACGTCACTGCGTCCCATTTCATCACGCGCGCGACTTTATGTATAACGCGAGCGACGTCCTTTATAACCCGCGTCTTTATGTATAACGCCCGCGCCGTAGCTACAAAAGTAATATTCGCGCTATTGCAAAGGTCACAATTTCCTTCCGGGTCAAGTGGTCCGGGTGTCGACTTAGTCTTGAGTGAATCGCGATCCCACATGAAAAATTATTGATTTAGTTCGAACCGGGACTACATTTAAAGATGGTCTTAAACAAAATAACAAAAAACACTTTGAGTCCGGACCGGGACCTACTTGAATCGCGTTCCGACTAGGGAGATAGACCGGGTTCGGACTAGTCTAGACTACTCGGGATTTTGGTCTATGTGGAAACACGGGCTAAGATACACCTAACACAATTATTATCGAGTTTAAATGAGCTAACATAAAAGCACCTGGTCAGGAAGATTTTGTGTTAGGTGTATATTATTAGAATGATGATTGATGGCTGGATTTGCTTAATTCAATTGAATGTAGCTATAGACATGTGGACAAGTTGACCGTTGCATTTTGATCACATTGTTATGCAATGGAACTCGTTAACAAACCTAATTCATCACATTAAACGAAATTTACCTGAGGACGGTGTATTTAAATAATAATGTATGCATTCGTATTTGATAAGAGACAAATGATTAGTATGATTGTTCCTACTTGCCTGTGATGGATATTATCATACTTATCATTTCAATTTTGCAATCAAGAGGCAATATTAATTATGTCCGGAGATAAAAACTTTGGTCCATCAATTAAGCACATTTGAAGAGGAATATTAATTTCTCAGATATAAGGTTACTCTCAGAAAAATTATGTTTTATTTGTTTCGAATAGTCTCTTATCTGGTGTAGTTCATAGTGATCTTAAACATAAAATCTGTTTTTGTTATGTTAATGTATTGTTGATTATTTATTGGTCATATAATCGTACTTCATAGTGATCTTAATAATTTAAATTTGTTTGCTCATACCCGTGGTTTGATGCTTGTTTGTAAATGCTCATGATTTTAAGGATTGCATAACATTTAGACTTCAAGGATGTTGTATTATTGGGACATTTTCAAATTTTCAAAAACAAAAAAATAATCAATAGTATCTTGTTGAGGATTTCATACTCAATCTCCTTGGGTTTCGTATTACATTCACTACTACAAACTGCACGCGTCTATATTATTATTTCCCTATTGTCCCGATTGTTCAACCCACTTTTAGACATAGAATGTTGATAGCAGAAAGATCGTATATCTTGTTTTCTAACGAGAAAATGGCAGTATACCCGTGGTCAGAAAAGCGAGAAACACGCCGGTCAATGCTCTGCTGATGTTAAAGCTATACATTATTATTTCCTTTAATCAAGATCTACTCTGGGCGCGCGTTTACCCATAAACATATAACACACTTAACGAATTCCCATCTCGACACTGCCGTCTGTGTTTAACTGTCTGGAGATATTAAAGTATGTTTTCAAGTTTTTCATCCGCATATGTGTTGCCGTTTCTTGCGTGGTTCTTATTCAGTCAAACCATTATTGTTGTTACGTCAGGGTTGAATTCCATATGAAAGGTCGCAGCATATGCAGTACGCTATATGATTCCAACCGTAAATCCGTGATGAAGAGGTGTTTCAATCAACGATAGTAATCTAAATAAAAATGCAATCGCTTAATTCCCGCTAATTTTCTTGACACATTGTTAACTTTTAAAAATATCTGTGACCTGATCTTCAACGTTATCATGGTTATCCTCAACACGACAGAACATTCTGCAAATCTCATTCACAATAATAAAACAAATGTTGAATCTCCATTTAAATTTTGATTTGCAATCAAGTATAACGCTGATTGGAGCATTCCACTATTGCTTTGTTATGTTTTGAGGAATCTATTCACAAGACTAGAATACGGAGGTATGCTTCCTTATCACTTATTATTGGGGTTAATCATTTCTCTACGGGCCATATCAGAGCTAGAGCAATACGAAGCTCATTATTGTGTAATTACGTGATCTCCATGATACGTAACCGTACACTGTCAGTTGGTGTCTCGTAAAGGGAGAGCCTGAGACATCATAGCAATTATACACCACACATTAAACAAGTTATTGGGGCGGTCTGCAGTCGTCGTTTGACCATCGAAACCCTTAATCCGTGAAGTTTCTCACCCAAGAAAAGAAGCATATCTCCCCTAGGTAATAATCTGTCAGACCTATGTGACTATTGTAATGTAGATATATAGTATCTGTAGACGAATGGATTTGAATGGAATGTATTAATCATTTAATTCATATTTACCGACCTTATTTGATTTGAATTAAAAGTTTTTCTATTCGATAATATAGGTATTAGCCAATGATCGTGGATGCGTTGTAACATATTGCACAAGCGCATCGCCGATACTATTTTGGTATGGATCAACGCGGCTGCATCTCGTTGACCTACTTAAAATAATGCTGTCGCACGAGTGATGTGATACGACGGATACACAACAGAGGCTTAAAACAAACCTTTATTATCGGATTGTTACATTGTACGGATCGCAAGACGCTTTTTGGTTAGCTGTGGCCATGGTTTTTACGCAACAACAATGTGTATGGGCATTATCTTAAAGTCGGTCGAGTTACGCCAACATAACATTTTTTGTTTGCTCTTGTCATAGATTAATATTTACTACATGCATTTCTGCCGCTTGAGACTCTCAGCAAAGACTATGTATACATTAGCATGATCGTTCATCTGGTGCCCATGCAAATACAGTCCCTATTGTCTAGTTGTTAATCCGATCGCCGTGAATGCGAGAGGGGCCGGGTTCAAGACAGAGTATTTTCAACGTCTTTGTTAATTTGATTCACGCCAGTTTGTCCGAGGCTATATATTTTTTTCCTTAGAGAAATCAAAAGTCCACATTCTATTTGCCGCATGATGAGTCTATCTAAAATAAACCGTGTTGGAAGTTCACGAAATTTCTTGATTATACCAAAGATAACATACTTGCGTTCATATTTAGGGGTTCAATAAGGTTTCGGAGTTGTTTATCTTGAATCGACAACGGTAAGACGGGTTTATTTTGCGAGGGCAGCTTTAGCTGCCCGAGCAAAATAAACCCGTCTTACCGTTGTCGATTCAAGATAAACAACGACGAAGACCTTGTTGAACCCCGTTCAACAACGACCAAACATATTTACATCATTCAAATGTGAATATTGTTGTGGATAATCAATGAAAACAAGTACAAAACTTGTTTTAATAGGCTTAATTTGACATAAAAAAAATAGCTGCTGTTTAAAAATCGAGAAAAAAAGTTTACGTTTATTATAATTAGGCCCTTATTTGGACATCGTCCGTTCCCCGTAAATGGGCGATGTAACTTCAGAATGGGCTGGGTTACAAAAGGTAAACATGAGAGAAGACAAATTATTTCGCAAGTAATTGTGAAATTAAAAATATTTTGTAAATAGCATTTTATTCACACACCACCTTTAACATTCACAGAAAAATTAAATCAAGAATGCGTTTAATTTACACAACACATTTCGATACATGTTTATGGAATATTTGTATAAAATCAAAACACACCCCTCCGTTTCAATAGTGGTACGGTCCTGTAGATCAAAGCGAACACATTTCGCCGCGATGATGCAAAAATTGCGATTCTCTTGTGCTCAGGTAGCGACGGTTCGGCTAAAATTGTGGCTTTAGAAGTGAACCTTTACATATGGCCCTCGCCAAAAATATTTTCCTCAGGGGTATAGCTACATTTCGGTATATAAAGCTATTTGCTAACTTTAAGGATTGCATGGCGAAATGCATTTATACGCCGAAAAAAATGGAACAAATTTTGCGAACATTTTTGTTTGTTTACAATTTTGCGGTTTCCAAATAAGGTTCGCTATCCTAGTAATTTGCATATGAACAGTGAGTTTATCTCTAATCAACAACGCTTTGTTACTGTACTTAAGGTATGGGGGAGTTGTTGAATTTCAATTTAAGACCAACTATTTGAATAATACCTATCCTAAATAAATAGCTAGTATAAAGATTTTGTATACATACATTAGCAATTAGCAATGTAAACAAGTTATTATTCAAAAACATTAGATTGTAAGGAACCCGTTGTAAAATATGGAAGTAAATCTCAATCAGATCTTTCATCTTGCTGTATATAAACATATGTTTACGGCAAGTTAACCCTTATTTTACTAAGGGGGTGGCCCCTAAAGATTTTCGCCGGTGGCACCAAAACGCAGCTGACAGTGACCTAGGGCATCTACAATCATGTTCAAAACTGTTGGGACACTTCCTGCATGTCCTGTGAAACGGTGGTCCCTCCCCCTAAACTCAATGTTGGTCCATATAAAAGCATCGTCCAGCAACGGGCTGTGTTATATATCAGCCTCAACATTGGTTTGGGGGGGGGGGGGGGGGTGGGGGGGGGGGTTGAGAGGGATGGCAGCTTTACATAAACTAGTTTTGACTATCATACTTTCAATTGACAGCTTTTTACTAATTTTGAAAGATATTTGATGCGCACGTGTATAGTGTCCCAACAGGTTTTGAACAAGATTGTATTAAAGCATTGTAAAAATAATGTACTAAATTCATATAAGTCCTTGTAACTGCATTAAATAAGTTCCAAATTATCTTATATTTAGCAATATTAGAGAGCGATAATGTGCCATTAGTATCGTTTATTTAAGAAAATAATGGGTTAGTAATGTCTTCAATTTAAAGGGGCATTGTCTGAATTACGCACCTAAATGGTACTTTTTAATAAAGACTTATTTCATAAGATAATAGGTAAAACAAATAATGTCATTAAACAAACTAATGATTGTGTTATTGTGGTAGGGTGGGGGTGACCGTTTATTTCAGATTAATATACTCTTAATTAAAGCATGTTAATTGAGACGCCATAATAATTAAGATTCGTATTCGTATAGAGGTAGATGTCAACAAACACAAAATATCCATTTGACAACGTAATACATCACCTATAAATCGCATGTTATTATTAAACATATTATACCAATTCGTAAGGTCCGGAAAAATGAAATCAACTTTAGAATGAAAAGTTACAAACATTTCCAAAATGAAATACAAAACTAAACAAACGAAAACAAAACCATAAAAACAAGAACCTATCGAGATTCGAACCAGCAATCTACTTATTCTAAGACAGGAAACATACCACTGAGCTAACTGGGGAGTCAGCTTTTTGAAGAGGCATTTTGCTTATTAACTCTAGCACTGTATTGATCAACCACGGTCAACCCATCAATTTCAATAGAACCCTATGTACGGTCTACCAGAATGAATAGAAAGGAAGTAGTGATCATCTTTTAAGATATTATTGGTAGACCGTGGTTAATCGTGTTGAATTCGCAAAAATGATTATTATTTTGAACAGTATGAAAGTGTATATAATGTTAACCGTGGTAGACCGATAATAATAAGTGTATTTCCATACTAAATCATGTCAAGAAGAATATTAGTTTAACAAGATAAATTGTTATACCTTATCTTCTTATACCAGTACAACGTATTGCCCTACTAGTGTAGTGGTTTCGACTGACACCACAGACTCTGTCCATGGGTTCGAATCTCAGCGCGGCAGTTTAGTTACATTTTAATTTTTACTTCAAATGTTTAAACAATTAAGATTTGAAATAAATGAGTTGATCAGGTTTGTACAACATGGATTTTTTTCGTCGCCTTGACGCACCGCCACTTGATGCAATCGTTTGAAACACTCGCCGCTGTAAATTAGATACTTTGAAACTATGACACTTTATCAAAATACACGTTATTTATGTATTTCATTAAATGTGTATACGTAATTAGACTATGAAGTTCAACTCGAAATGTTACAGAAGCAATGTTCTTCATTTCTTAAAAAGAATGGTTAAAATCGAAGCTACCGTTTTCGAGATATAGCGATTTTTGTATTTTTTACAGCTCATTTTCCCACTCCCTTAATACAATCATGTTCAAAACTGTTGGGACACTTCCTGCATGTCCTGTGAAACGGTGGTCCCTCCCCCTAAACTCAATGTTGGTCCATATAAAAGCATCGTCCAGCAACGGGCTGTGTTATATATCAGCCTCAACATTGGTTTGGGGGGGGGGGGGTGGGGGGGGGGGTTGAGAGGGATGGCAGCTTTACATAAACTAGTTTTGACTATCATACTTTCAATTGACAGCTTTTTACTAATTTTGAAAGATATTTGATGCGCACGTGTATAGTGTCCCAACAGGTTTTGAACAAGATTGTATTAAAGCATTGTAAAAATAATGTACTAAATTCATATAAGTCCTTGTAACTGCATTAAATAAGTTCCAAATTATCTTATATTTAGCAATATTAGAGAGCGATAATGTGCCATTAGTATCGTTTATTTAAGAAAATAATGGGTTAGTAATGTCTTCAATTTAAAGGGGCATTGTCTGAATTACGCACCTAAATGGTACTTTTTAATAAAGACTTATTTCATAAGATAATAGGTAAAACAAATAATGTCATTAAACAAACTAATGATTGTGTTATTGTGGTAGGGTGGGGGTGACCGTTTATTTCAGATTAATATACTCTTAATTAAAGCATGTTAATTGAGACGCCATAATAATTAAGATTCGTATTCGTATAGAGGTAGATGTCAACAAACACAAAATATCCATTTGACAACGTAATACATCACCTATAAATCGCATGTTATTATTAAACATATTATACCAATTCGTAAGGTCCGGAAAAATGAAATCAACTTTAGAATGAAAAGTTACAAACATTTCCAAAATGAAATACAAAACTAAACAAACGAAAACAAAACCATAAAAACAAGAACCTATCGAGATTCGAACCAGCAATCTACTTATTCTAAGACAGGAAACATACCACTGAGCTAACTGGGGAGTCAGCTTTTTGAAGAGGCATTTTGCTTATTAACTCTAGCACTGTATTGATCAACCACGGTCAACCCATCAATTTCAATAGAACCCTATGTACGGTCTACCAGAATGAATAGAAAGGAAGTAGTGATCATCTTTTAAGATATTATTGGTAGACCGTGGTTAATCGTGTTGAATTCGCAAAAATGATTATTATTTTGAACAGTATGAAAGTGTATATAATGTTAACCGTGGTAGACCGATAATAATAAGTGTATTTCCATACTAAATCATGTCAAGAAGAATATTAGTTTAACAAGATAAATTGTTATACCTTATCTTCTTATACCAGTACAACGTATTGCCCTACTAGTGTAGTGGTTTCGACTGACACCACAGACTCTGTCCATGGGTTCGAATCTCAGCGCGGCAGTTTAGTTACATTTTAATTTTTACTTCAAATGTTTAAACAATTAAGATTTGAAATAAATGAGTTGATCAGGTTTGTACAACATGGATTTTTTTCGTCGCCTTGACGCACCGCCACTTGATGCAATCGTTTGAAACACTCGCCGCTGTAAATTAGATACTTTGAAACTATGACACTTTATCAAAATACACGTTATTTATGTATTTCATTAAATGTGTATACGTAATTAGACTATGAAGTTCAACTCGAAATGTTACAGAAGCAATGTTCTTCATTTCTTAAAAAGAATGGTTAAAATCGAAGCTACCGTTTTCGAGATATAGCGATTTTTGTATTTTTTACAGCTCATTTTCCCACTCCCTTAATACAATCATGTTCAAAACTGTTGGGACACTTCCTGCATGTCCTGTGAAACGGTGGTCCCTCCCCCTAAACTCAATGTTGGTCCATATAAAAGCATCGTCCAGCAACGGGCTGTGTTATATATCAGCCTCAACATTGGTTTGGGGGGGGGGGGGGGGGTGGGGGGGGGGGGGGTTGAGAGGGATGGCAGCTTTACATAAACTAGTTTTGACTATCATACTTTCAATTGACAGCTTTTTACTAATTTTGAAAGATATTTGATGCGCACGTGTATAGTGTCCCAACAGGTTTTGAACAAGATTGTAGGTAATCTCTTTTACATCCTTTGTACTCATTTTGTAGAACAAATTGAGGATACCACCTTACCCGGTGATAGGGTAAGACGTCAAAGTCTGAGGATAGGGGTTATTTTCTTATTATTACACCTCATAAATATTCATAAGATAATAGGCATACATCCTGCCATTTCATTGGTCAATTGAGCTGGCCACAGTGATAATAAATTGAGCTATTGAAGAAATTGAGCTATTTCCCGTGTGGTAGTTTTGACTACTTACCTCATACCCAGAGTCACAGTGCGGTGTAATAAAGCAAATACTACATGGTATGATCGGGGCAATAGGGACACTATTTTCCCTCGGTACTGGCTACAGGCCTACCACCCCTCACCCTCCGGGTTAGGCCAGTAGCCAATACCTCGGGAAAATAGATTGCACTATTTCCCCTCTAACCATGTAGTATTTGTATAATAGCATAGTCTTGAATCTAATATGTTACAAACTTTATTTCCCTCACTTATAAGCCAAACACCTGGTGAAATTCCGATTTTTGGACTTTTTTGGCGACAATTTCAATGTTGTCATATATTTCACTGTATAAAAGAAATACAACGGCAATTTGAAATCAGCCATGTTTATGACGTCATTGAGACGTCATATGTGGGATGTGTGTACTTGTTTTGGTATGTAATCCTTGCACCAGGGGAGATATGATAGCTGTCTTAAATAGATCCAACGCTTAAGGTATTTTGTATCCTGCTGTTGCTGCTGCTGCCTAACCATAGCACAATGATATAGGGTGTCACAGCTAGGAAGAGAAAAGATAAGTCAAAACCGTGAAAACAGCAAAGATCAAATACAAATACTATCCTGCGTGTAACACTTTGTAAACATTAGGGTACACATGGCGTATCAAAGTGTTAACCATTGGGTTACCTTGATCATAATATCTACGGAGAGCCTTGTAGAGTCATTATCTTGGATTCCGTGACCATTTTATTCCTACCTTAGTTTCTTAGTGAATTTGTCAACTAGAACCATTTTAAGAGAAAATGAGCTCCCATGCACCTCTCAAAAGTGACGGGAATGTTCTTTTATAGCGCAAATTCCAAAATGGCCGCCATACAGGTGCCCAAAAATTCAAATGGCTTTAATTAAGCTAAAAAGCACACCAAATTGTTCGGCTGAGCACAAGGATTCCGAAAAAGTATAGTTTGCCATACTTCCGATGTTTGGTTAACGAGTTATCGGGTAAAACATAAAAAGGTCGTTGACCTTTGCATATGGGGTCAAAATTTAAACTTGCTCCAGTTTATCTTGTTCTAGCCATACATTATTATTAGTAATTATCGGTTTTATCGCCAAGCTTCCTTGTTAAATTGCATTGTTATAGTTGATTCGCAGACATTGGCCGATTTACCATTTCATTCAGAGGTAACAGAAGCAAAAGAGGGGGAGGCACTCGAATTTAATCATAATATGCAAGGTTACTACATGTACCGTCATGACCGTGTCATTATCAGTGCCTGTAACAGTACTGTAATGTACAGATAGGGTGAACAACTATTATTAAACCTAGTGACAGGGAACTTGCGGCTGAATTATCCGCATAACTTTGCCTGCAAACAGTTGTTGTCAATTGTCCGCGTATTTTCGATAAAGAAGATTTGTTGTTGTTATCAGTTATAGTCAGGTAGTTTCAAAGCCAGAGTACATAAAGTAACGTTTATAATCCGTATCGTGGTTGATATAACTTTTTCTTTATTTTATACACGATTGCATTATTTAATATTTTCTCTCAAATAAATACGTAGAACGGATATTTTGTATTTAAATGTTTCTACTTTATTCCACGTTCATAATGAAAATGGAAAATAATAAAAAGTATCCACTAAATCATGAATAGGTAAAATGACAAACAAAATATTTTTCTTTCGAAAACTGGATACGGTCAATGATGGTCGATTTGTTTTTATTGTGGTGACTGCTTCCAAATGGATAACATATTTCAAACTGTTGGATTAAGTATTTGGTTGTCGTGATTGTAAAGCTACATGATCAGCCCTATTCATAAGCCACACCATCATGAATAGCATTTGATTATGGAGCGCAAATATCTATTAATGTACCGCTGTTTCACCATTGGTCAAAATTGGTTCCTCTAACGCCCAATGGACGAGATCCAAACTCGAAACCGATACGCCAGAGTTTATGAAGGGGCCATATCCAAACTCTCAAGTGATTTTATAGCGTTTTTCTAATGGATTTGCCGGGAAAAGTGTACTTTAGGTCCCAGACTCTGGACTGCAATTTGGTGTTCCAGTATCGAGCGATACTGGCAATGTTTATGTTCCACGATACTGGTATACCAGTATCTGGGACCTAAAGTACACTTAACCATTTCGCCTTTCAAAATTGGCAAGAGGTTTATTTAGAAATGTCCAAAAACACTTATTGCAATTATTAATCTCATTCGTATCAATCATTAGAGGTTTTCGTTCTGGTAACCAAAATATTAATTTGCATTGTTTTCTAATTCAAAGGAACAATTTAAAACACTTTGATGAATGCACACCTGTCACAAATCGACCAGTCCAACCAGTGGTTCCCAACCTCTGGGTTGGGTTGCGACGCACTTTTTGTGAGGTCGCGGACTAGCATAATTTAACAAAAATTAAATGCTATGTTTTCATGTAAAGTGTACTCATAGTTATATAGCAATTATATTGGCTAATAACCCAATGTAACTTTGCCTCCCCCGCAATAGAATTGATCATTCCAATCGATATCTGCACAGAGATTACGTAGAATTATTGCATGATCATTGACCTATTTACAGCAGCTGTGCGTGCAAATAGAAAACTTCTCACGGGATTGTCAAGAAGGGTGTGCCTGATTGTTTAGTGCAGAAAAGATGGCCGGCGAAATTATAATGTTGTATCGTAGTAACACATGTGACTTTGTTCTGTGAGGGGTCGCGCTCTGATGCTGGTTTCTGGAATGGGGTCATCACCAGAAAAGGTTGGGAACCACTGGTCCAAGCGAACAATTGCAGAATCATTCACAGACCATGTAATGTAAAGTTCACACCATGCAAATGCATTTTATTAATACTCGAATTCCAGAACAAGAATTCTAATTACATTAATATTTCTCAAATAATAAATTATTAAGATTAAATGGTGTACACATCTTGGTGTACACATCTTTGGACGAAAGTAGTAAAGTTATTGTCCACTTTATATCAAAAATAATTGCGTTTTAATTGGAAACATACAATGCTTAATTGAATGATGAACCGATGCAGTAATTGAATATAATGGATAACTCATGGCCAATTATAGGACGTATTGGCGATGTGCTAAGGGAATGAACTTGACACATGAAATATGCAATATAATTAATCATTTGCATTCCTGGTTTTATTGTATCATGGCCTTTAACACATAATCATATGAGAATTATAGAAACATAAAGGGATTGGTGTGTTTAGTCTGGGTGCGCTAATAATTATATAGACACACATTGCGTAGTAAATTATCAAAATTCGTAATGTCTGTTTCGCCACTAATCATTGGTCGGTGGTAAGGTTTTTTATCGTTTATGAATTCAAGGGGCAAGATTTATTTTGAATCTGTTAAAAGTAATCTCCAATAATTATTGTTTAATGTTAGGAAACAATGCTTGTTTTTCTATAACGTGCCTTCCGAATAGCAGATAGAAACAACGGTCGCCTAGACCTAATTTAAAATACAACTAAAGTTAGCAATAAATCTCGACGTAAACACTGATGCTTCATTGGTTTTCAGTCAGCCAGTAGGGAGGTCACGCTGCATGTCATATTTTGTTATACGCAAGAAAACAATGGAGTCATAGTGACTGCAATATTTGCTAGAAATAGCTTCGGGAAATGGTCTATTGGGCATCTCAAAAACTAAGAAACGTGTTAAAAATCATGTAGAATTTTAGAGGAGGGTCAATAACATCTGCAGAACAGTAAAATGTATAGTTTTAAACACGTTTGGTGACCAAATTTATGTCGTACAATGCCGGAAAATTCACGTTTTGAAAATCCGTGGTCTTCAAAATTACAGGAATCCTAACTCATTCTAACCCTCACCAAATCATGAAATGAACCCTCGTCTACAAAAAAGTACGGGTGCGTATTGCTCTATCTGCTTGGAGATAGCGAAGACCACGGTAACCTCATAGCTTTATACCACGGAATGAAATCTGTCATTGACATTACATGGCGAAAATCGTACAGATTTGCACTGCAGACCTCTGTGTAGGGAGTGTTGACAATAGCATGATAATAGCAAGGTCGTTTGACTATTGTGTTTGTGCATGTTTGTGACGACTGACCCCGTTTAACAATCTTCATAGCTTTCATATAGGGCTTGGGTGACCTAACTATTGACTGCAGTGGTTGGGAAATACGCCACTTTGCCATTTTGTCGATATCGCAAATCAATAAAGTAACCTTAAAAGAAACGTTGTAAGCAATTATTCAATGCTGATATTTGCTCTAAGCACGGCAATGCAATAAATATATGTTCACCCACTCATGTTGTCCCACTTTCCTGGTGTGGCGAAAAGATCATGCCAAACATTGGCTTTGGATACACATCTCATTTTTTCAGGGAACATTCAGGGAACACGATACTTGAAAGGCTTCTCTAATGTTTAAGATATTCAATTGGGATTAATGAAAGGTTCAACTTGTGAATCACGAACCTACCTTCTTAATTATTCTGGGTTGTGTTAAAAATGGCCGAGATGATCAAAACAACCATTGATTTATTCACGCTGTGTGTTGATGAGCACAGCGTAATGTATTAACGAAACAATTATTAGATAATCATGAGAGCTAAGCGTTAGAAATGAGCATATAGCAATAACGAGGATGCAATCCTAGTGCAATTTTGGAATTCGATGACCAGAAGCTTAACATACGACAAAAGGAGTCTCTCCTCCGCCCGGAAGATTTTTTCCGGGCTTAAATTAAATAGGTCCTAAAAAGAAATAGTGCCTAAATGAATGTTGTTGAACAACTCTATGATCGGGCTAATCGTCTTCATTTTGACCATTCTGACCACACAATCAACCCAAAATTATATCAACCGAAATTTCGCCTCTTCTGATATTAAAGTGGCCCGTGTTCTGTCTGTTTCGCCACTAATCATTGGTCGGTGGTAAGGTTTTTATCGTTTATGAATTCAAGGGGCAAGATTTATTTTGAATCTGTTAAAAGTAATCTCCAATAATTATTGTTCAATGTTAGGAAACAATGATTAAAAAAGTACGTTGTTTTTCTATTACGTGCCTTCCGAATAGAAGATAGAAACAACGGTCGCCTAGACCTAATTTAAAATACAAGTAAAGTTAGCAATAAATCTCGAGGTAAACACTGATGTTTCATTGGTTTTCAGTGGTTGGGAAATACACCACTTTGGCATTTTGTCGATATCGCAAATCAATAAAGTAACCTTAAAACGTTGTAAACAATTATTCAATGCTGATATTTGCTCTAAGCACGGCAATGCAATAAATATACGTACAACCAATCACGTTGTCTTGTCCCACTTTCCTGGTGTGGCGAAAAGATCATGCCAAGCTTAGCATTGGCTCTGGATACACATCTCCTTTTTCAGGGATCTTTCAGGGAACATGATACTTGAAAGTCTTCCCTAATTGTTTAAGATATTCAATTGGGGTTAATGAAAGGTTCAACTTGTAAATCACGAACCTACCTTCTAATAATTATGTTGGGTTGTGTTAATAATGGCCGAGATGATCAAAACAACCATTGATTTATTCACGCTGTATGTTGATGAGCACAGCGAAAAGCATTATAAAGATATTTTCAGAAGTTTTCTTATTTTTGATCGGATTGATCTCATATTTTCAGGATATCATAATAAATAATTGGGCTTTACATTGAGATTAAATTGGTCATGGTCCAACGATTATAATAAGAATTACACCGTCATGAAACAAAGTCCTAATTTTTTTGAGTCACCCTGTAGATGCACCTTCTTTTTTTTTGTCACACTATTCGATTGTGTCTATAAATTTAAAGTTCTTAGTGACACATTTAATTATATTGTGAAGAACCAGATCATAATTGGTCATTCTGCTCAACTGTTGTCAGCAGATAAACAACTGTAATATTCATTGATTGACATCAAAAATTAAATTAAAATAAAATAATTAAAGTATTTGAAGATTAAATTTAACCAAGAAGTCGGATATGATAAACCTAACTCCTCCCAGGTAAAACCTGAAGAAGTTATCAACCGACACTACTTTTTCACATCGTAATGGTATTCATAATAAGAGTTCATAAGCCTACAAAACAATTTTTACCTGGGCGCTTAAGAGCGAACTTTTCCCATTCCTCCCCAGAAAAAATATCAAAGGGAACCTAACTTGACACACGAAGCTAACACTGTTAATTAACAAAGCCGGGACAGCGGAACGCGAAACCCAACAACTCATCCGTGGAATTAGCGGAAGAGGTTATTAATAAACTTTTGTCAAATGTATATTGTTCTCTGAGGCAAATATGAAATTAACATTAGAAAATGATGATGTAACTCGTGTGATCAAAAGGTGTATACCAAACTGCTAATACCCGTCAGGTATTATATCAATCAGTGTAACCAAAGGACCACTCTCCGCCGACCACTTGTATGGGGGTGGGTGGGTGGGTGGGTGGGTGGGTGGGTGGGGGACTTTTCATGAACCTTCTGGTATGAACGCAGATAACGATATGACCCGCGAATGGAGAACAAGGAAACAGGGCTGTGTTGAGCCGGATACGCGCGGCTGATCAACATAGCGAAATTCGCGGGCTGGTGAATCCCTACTTAGGATTGGTCCCAAAAATCATAGCTAAGGCCGTCTGAAAAGCCAGAAAAAACCGCACTGGCAATCCTAGTGCATGAGCAACTCAGAATCATGTTAGACAGGCAAACTAATTCTTTTATTAAGAACCACCATAGTATATATATGTAATTTGGGAATATTGCCAAAGCTAAACGACGTTCCCTATAGGAACCAAAATGTACTGTATCTGCGAAAATGTGTTGCAATGTTTAACTATTGTTTATTATTGCTTCATGTTTATGTATATTTTTGTATGTATCAGGATGTCTTTATATCTCGGAATTCAATACACCGTGAATCATTATATTAGTCTGTTTTGAATATTAGCCTATGTTAGTATGTCATTGTCAAAACAAAATGTTATAACCTAAACAACGGTGATTTTATGTCAACAAAGAAAAGACATTGCGACGTCTACGGTGTTTGTGTCGTATTTCAAAGTCATATATAAGCAGTTCTAACCGCACAACTAAACATTAAACATAAAGTAAACCTCGACTCCGAATATACTGTGCTAAATATACTGTGTGCGGTTATTAAGCATTTGTTGATGCCTCTTTTGTTATGGAATGAATACAAACTCATCATAGGATTAATCACAATCATCCAGTAACAGTAAGTATTGTAATATAGACATCACATCGGTTAAGGGTGCTGTTAAGGGTGCTGTTAAGTCACAATTTTGCAATTTTCACGATTTTCCCCTTTTTCTTTATAGAAAATTCAGAGTTTTTCAATTTCAAAATTTCAAAGGCATATTTAGAAGGATTTCAATCCCTTATGCGAAACTTAGAATTAGAAAAGTGAATCCACAGGGCATCAATTTCCATGCGTCGCGTATCCCGTGTACTGTTGTACACCCAAATGCTGCACGCATCGATGCGCTTAAATTCGCGGCGCTCTCGATTCGAACACCTCAGTGTAAGCCGCGTCACCCGCAATGTTTTTGGCGCGTTTCAGGGCTTGGTACTACGCATTGTTATCGCGAATGTCGGGGCCCAGCTCGGCTATATTGAAGCCGTCATTTTGTCGGGAAGGGGTGAAGCAAGACCCTAAAACAAAGCTTTCGGGTAAGCGTCTGTGTAAAAGAGTTGGTAAGGCGACAAAAAACACCCTGTTCTACACGTACCTCTCAGGTAGGGTCGGGCGGTGGGTTTTTTGGTTGTTGTTTTTTACTACCATGCAGTTTTGAGAATTGCCGCAGAGTTAAACGGGTGCTGCCGAGTCAGGAACTTGAGGGCGGGAGGCGGGTCCGCCGAATCAAATCAAGGGTGGCAGTGGCGTAAATTTGTTGTTGGCATTGGGGGATGATTGACTAGTGGCGGCAACAGCATCTAGATGTTAGGGGGAATACGGGAGCAAGAACATAATTAGTGTGGAAAAATGCAAAGCAAAGCCCGCGAAAGATATCGTGCGTACCAATGCGCGCAAAACGCGCGAAAATGCTCGCTTTTATTGTAAAAATTGCCTGAAATTAGCTTAATTTGTTCAGAATTAGACATTTCTATTACGGTGAGCATTTTATCATGCATAACATTAGAGGGGATAATTGCATAGGCCATCCCCATAGTCAGATATTGGGGGATATACCCTCCCCCGGATTTACGCCTATGAAGGTGGGGGAGTTGTGACGTGGCGTCCCACAAACCGCAATGAAATCGAGTTCGAAAACCGATAAAATGTCAACAACAACAAAATTAACTTAACCAAATTAGAACAAATGGGTCGGTCGGGCCCGTAGAACAGGGCTTTTTAAGGGCCTAAAGGGAGGACAATAAGGATAAGGTTTAAAAAACAGAGATATAATTTTAAGTAACCTATCCACGATCTGTACATTGAGAACGTATCAAGAAGGTCTGTCCTAGGGTTTCGTCCACTATAAGTTGCTATATTGCTTTGTATATTATCGAGCCAGTCAAGGATATCGAGTTACCCAAAGCTCAACTCAATTAATTAGATATTACTTCTTTCTTTAATTTTGGAGGATCATTTTTCGTTTGGTTTAGGCCGGTACGGTATGAAAACACAAGTTCCTGAGTCGGGAAGGAAGAGGTACAACAAATACAATTTTCATCTCCTATTGATAAATTCGAGGACATCAGTATGCTGATTCAAATTTGGACTGAAAAGAGACGTCGATATAATGCCGATTCCATCTTTCCATTTTGATGGCGAAATGGCGTATCATTATTTTTTTTAACCCATACAACGTTTGAATTTTCTAAATTGAAAGCAAGAGTAAAAAGTCTAGTTCCGCCACTAGCATATGGAGACAGTCAAGAAATTAACCAAACCAAAAGGTCTAGAAGCTTGTTAACCACTATCATGTTATAAATCATTGTTATCTTCAGTAGATAGTAAAACAAAAGGGATCTAACCAAATCAATAGGTTACACACCACTAATAACATTTCTATGCTTACCATGTAAAATGGACCATAATTATACGCCATTTTCTCGCTTATATACAGTTGCTTCAGCTTTGCATTCTGTGTGAAGATTATGGTCTTGGCTTTCCTGTAAACAAAAAAAATATATATAAGGCAAAATTTTCGAGATATGCAACGTAGAAGATACGCTTGTTTGTAGATTGCCCAGGCCTAGCCTAGGTCTAAGCAATTCTAATCAATTATTTGAAGTCTCTAAAATGACTATAAAATCATAAAAAATTAATAAAAGAAGGAAAATTTGCACTGATATTGTTTGATAATCTTCATTTAATAATCATCCGATCAACAGTTTGGCCAACAACACTACTTTTGAAGCATTTTTATATATTTCACTTAGAGGAGTGTCATCCCAACCAATTCAACAGGTCTTTCGTGGACTCTTCCATTATTTATTTAGTGGTGTGAATCCTATAGCTCTTTATATTTTTGATTTTTGATTTTTTTTTTCAGGTTGAATATACTGCAACACATTGATAGCATTGCAACCATTTAAATCAGTTTAACAGGCTTTTGTACGACAAAGTTTGTTTGAATCATGTTTGCTATCTACTGAAGATAGCATGCTTTTCAAAGGTGAAATAACGTGCACGCGGTAAAAGTATGTAACACGGTTTGTCTTATTTCTTGAACTGTCAATGCCTTTGTAGCATAAATTAACCAGTTGTAATGATAGTACGATAGTAATGAATACATATTACAAATTGAAAATGTCTGTATGTCCTTTGCGTGTATACTGTGATGGAACCGGGGGGGGGGGGGGGGGGGGGGCAAGTGATACATTTAGTTGTATATGAAATTATGGGAATAGTTCAAATTAGAAAACAAATTCCGGGGTTTACCTGTCTGTAAGACTCCATGACAGAGGCTACCAGAGACACTTCATTTGCATAGAACTGGCAAATTCCTCCTTCTTTACACGCTTCTCAACCCTTAAACGAAGATCTTTGAAAAAAATTCAAATCCTGGGTTAGGCCTAGGCCTACACGGTTAGCAGCCATTCTGTAATGGAATTTCAAAAAGAAAAGATATGGTATGATGATCAGGGTTTACATAGTATAGATAACCCATTTTCTCCCCCTTCCCCTGTATACAGTATATATATATATATATATATATATATATATATATATACATAGAAATTTAACCCCTCCCTCCCACCCTCTTCTCCCCTCCCCTTCACCCGCTAGCTAGGCACTAGCTATTACACTGTACCCTTGACTGTGGGTCTGATGATCATGATAATAACCCACGGCTATGACTAAAAAACTGGGGTTTTTCCATCTTTGTTTACTTGGTGTATTCGGGGAAGGGGGGGTTGTGAAAACAAATATTTGACCTCTATCTAACATGGGATCGTGCTATGGTGGACTTACATGAATAGGGAGACCTATTACTTTGTGCAGACATGGTATAATTCCAATGTTTTAAATTTTGAATATCGCTTAATTTGTAATCAAACATTGCACGAAGATATATACAGAACAGAACTGTAAATATATTCATATTCCCGTGAATCATGTCCAAGCGGCGAAATGTGTCACTTTTCAACCTTCATCGATTGATTTCTGTGTGTTCTTTTTTGAGCGAAAGATGCGATTTCCTGCAACAATGACTAAAATAAAACGGCATCAGAAGGAAGAGAGTATGCTAAACGCAAAGAGCATGATCGTCGCTAGGAGGCGTTTTGGTATTTCTGGCGTTATTTGCCTATTGCTGATTTTAGGGTCGTTTTGTGAAAATGGACGTATTTTGAATTCAGAAAGGTGTCCTGATCATCTCTTTCTTACCATCTCTCCTCCCTGTTGTAGATGATTAGGTGTCATTGTCACACTTTTAGAGGTTAAGAAGTCACCATCATAGACAATTTCTTCCAAAGTTTCCTTGCTTTAAGTAATTCTCATTTAATCATGAATAATGACACCTTTAATTTCATGTGGGTTTTTTATTGGGACTCCCGCACATTTTACGGTTCTGTGTAATCTTTGACAGAATTTAAACATGTTAAATTTCAATCTGATCATAAGCATCATCTAGCCTAAATGTTGAAATATTTGAAAGCCAATTTATCAAATCATATGAAGTTGTCTATCACACGAAGTGTATCAAGTGTCACTTGGGCGGTGAAGTTAACATTAAACCATTCATTGAAGTTTTTCATACATTTTTATATAGATATCGGATAAGATAACTCACAATAGTTTCAGATTTCAATGTTATTTATGAAATCAGCCGTAATACATACATCTTATTAGATTTCCCTTTCCGGTGTCCTAGCTGTTACTCTATTTATCCCGTTACAGAGCTATCTCATATCTGGTATGTTTATGGACATTCTGCTGTCATCTATTTACTCACGAAAATCTCAAGAGATCTATTTCGGAGACAACTGTGTCTGTCAAATTGCTCTATAAAATCAGGTTAACGGTTGGGTTTTAGCCATAAAAACACAAATTGGGTCCGGTCATGGATTTCCCTTGCGTGACACTTTCGGTACAACAAGTGTATGGCCAATGCAATTATATTTACTATCTATCACTATCTATTTTTAAGCTAATCTAATATTTTACGATAATGGGATCTGTGCATATTTTCTACATTCGACACACAATCAGCACTTCATCTTGTCATCCCCGCGGCTTGTCGTGCTTCTCAGTGTAAAGTCGCAACGACAGTCCTGCACGTCACGTGTGAACAAATTAACATGGCATACCACTGGGTGTAAAGCATGTAGGGGTGGTCATGCAACTTTGCAATGTGTTATTCCTGGAGTTTGAGAAATATTGTCATTGCTGTGCATTATGATATACATATTTGCTGTAATATAAACTGTCATATTTTCCTTCCGTTTTGATCCAACTGTTATGGTAAAAGATGAGAGCATTGGCTAATGTATTGCATCTACGAAACTCGGATCTCACTACCACTCCTACTAACAATGTCAGAAGTTTACTTTTTAAATGAAAATAAAAGATAATAACCAATGCTCTTTCTGCAACTCACAAATGAAAAATACAAAGAACACGGCCAAATGAATTGTTTTTTAAGTTCTGAATTACTTTGTCATGGAAATCTGAAAAATTCGATGAAATAAGCAATAATACACTTAAACAATATGATTAAAACGGGGTATTTGAAAATGTCTATCTCTGATCAATTCTACGCCAAAGTTATTATTTGTAAAACTATAACATTATATTTATCTACTTGTTGATTTAAAAAAATATTTAACCAATTCCATGCAACTAACATCTGTAAATATGTAAAATATGTAAAATGTATTATGCTGTTTGAAATGTGAGGAATTATTTAAGTATTTGAAAATTAAATTTAACCAGGAAGTCGGATATGACAAGACTAACTCCTCCCAGGTAAGACCTGAAGAAGTTATCAACCGACCTTACTTTTCACATCGTAATGGTATTCATAATAAGAGTTCATACGCCTACTAAACAGTTTTTACTTGAGCGCTTGAGAGCGAACTTTTCCCATTCCTCCCCAGATAAAAAAAATCAGAGGGAACCTAACTTGACACACAAGGCTAAGACTGTTTATTAACAAAGCCGGGACAGCGGAACTCAAAACCCACCTCTCCATGGAATTAGCGGAATAGGTTATTAATAAACCTTTGTCAAATGTATATTGTTCTCTGAAAGGCAAATATGAAATGAACATTAGAAAATGATGATGTAACTCGGGTGATCAAAAGGTGTATACCAAACTGCTAATATGCCTGACCCGTCAGGGTTATATCAATTTAGTGTAACCAAAGGACCACTCTCCGCCGACCACTTGTAATGGAGGTGGGTGGGTGGATGGGGAATTTTTCATGAACCTTCTGGTATGAACGCAGATTACGATTTATATGCGCGGCTGATCAACATAGCGAAATTTGCGGGCTGGCGAATCCCTACTTAGGATTGGTCCCAAAAATCCTAGCTAAGGCCGTCTGAAAAGCCAGAAAAAAATGCACTGGCAATCCTAGTGCATGAGCAACTTAGAATTATGTTAGACAGGCAAAATAATTCTTTTATTAAGAACCACCATAGTATATGTAACTTGGGAATATTGCCAAAGCTCAACGACGTTCCCTATAGGAACCAAAATGTATCTGCGAAAATGTGTTGCAATGTTTAACTATTGTTTATTATTGCTTCATGTTTATGTATATTTGTGTATGTATCAGGATGTCTTTATATCTCGGAATTATTAAATACACCATGAATAATTATATTAGTCTGTTTTGAAGATTAGCCTATGTTTGTATGTCATTGTCAAAACAAAATGTTATAACCTAAACAACGGTGATTTATGTTAACAAAGAAAAGCCATTGCGACGTCTGCGCTGTTTGTGTCGTATTTCAAAATCATATATAAGCAGTTCTAACCGCACAACTAAATATTAAACATAAAGTATACCTCGACTCCGAATATACTGTGCTAAATGGGGTGTGTGCGGTTATTAAGCATTTGCTGATGCCTCTTTAGTTATGGAATGAATACAAACTCATCATAGGTTTAATCACAATCATCCAGTCACAGTAAGTATTATAATATAGACATCACATCGGTTAAGGGTGCTGTTAAGGTGCTGTTAAGTCACACTTTTGCAATTTTCACGAATTTCCCCTTTTTCTTTATAGAAAATTCAGAGTTTTTAAATTTTTAAATTTCAAAGGCATATTTATATAGAAGGATTTCAATCCCTTATGTAAAATTTAAAGTTGGACTAGAAAAGTGATTTTAGAGGGCATCAATTTTCATGCGTCGCGTATCCCGTGTACTGTTGGTCATGCAAATGTTGCACGCATCGATGCGCTTAAATTCGCTCTCGATTCGAACACCTCAGTGTAAGCCGCGTCACCCGCAAAGTTTTTGGCGCGTTTCAGGGCTTGGTACTACGCATTGTTATCGCGAATGTCGGGGCCCGACTCGGCTATATTCAAGCCGTCATTTTGTCGGGGAGGGGTAAAGCAAGACCCCAGAACAAAGCTTTCGGGTAAGCGTCGGTGTAAAAGAGTTGGTAAGGCGACAAAAACACCCTGTTCTACACGTACCTCTCAGGTAGGGTCGGGCGGGGGGGTTTTGGTGTCTTTTTACTACCATGCAGTTTTGAGAATTGCCGCCGAGTCAGGAACTTGAGAGCGGGAGGCGGGTCCGCCGAATCAAATCCAGGGTGGCAGTGGCTTAAATTTGTTGATGGCATTGGGGGGATGATTGACTAGTGGCGGCACCAGCATCAACATTTTAGCGGGAATACGGGGGAGCAAGAACATAATTAGTGTGAAAAAATGCGAGCAAAGCGCGCGAAAGATTTCGTGCGTACCAATGCGCGCAAAACGCGCAAAAATTCTCGCTTTTATTGTAAAAATTGCCTGAAATGAGCTTAATTTGTTCAGAATTAGACATTTATATTACGGGGAGCATTTTATCATGCATAATATCCCCCCGGATTAACGTCTATGAAGGTGGGAGAGTTGTGACGTGGCGTCCCACAAAAACCGCAATGAAATCGAGTTCGAAAACCGATAAAATGTCAACAACAACAAAATTAACTTAACCAAATTAGAAAAAATGATCGGTCGGGCCCGTACAACAGGGCTTTTTAAGCGCCTCAAGGGAGGACAATAAAGATAAGGTTTAAAGAACAGAGATAGCATTTTAGGTAACTTATCCACGATCTGTACATTGATAACGTATCAAGAAGGTCTGCCCTGGGGTTTCGTCCACTATAAGTTGCTATATTGCTTTGTATATTATCGAGCCAGTCAAGGATATCGAGTTGCCTAAAGCTCAACTCAATTTATAAATTCGGAAACATCAGTATGCTGATTCAAATTCGGACTGAAAAGAGACGTCGATATGCCGATTCCATCTTTCCATTTTGATGGCGAAATGGCGTATTAATTTTTTAATCCATACAACGTTTGAATTTTCTAAATCAAAAGCAAGGCTAAAAAGTCTAGTTCCGCCACTAGTGGTGGCAACATGGAGACAGTCAAGAAATCAACAAAACCAAAAGGTCTTGAAGCTAAATGTTAACAACTATCATGTTATAAATCATTGTTATCTTCAGTAGATAGTAAAACAAAAAGGGATCCAACCAAATCAACAATGACTACCGGATGTAATAGTTACCATTCTAATCACAAGTAACACATCATTAACTCTATGAAAGGAGATTTAAAGTTAACATTACCATGATTACCCACTCGCGTCCAAGTTTGCATTCGAAATAACGAAAAAGGTGTTTTTAGACACATATTTCGGTTTTGTTTTGCATCAAGAAAAATCGGTTTGTAATCAAATATTGCACGAAGATATGTACAGAACAGAACTGAAAATATATTCATATTCCCTTGAATCATGTTCAAGCGGCGAAATGTGTCACTTTTCAACCTCCATTGATTGATTTCTTGATGTTCTTTTTTGAGCGAAATATTCGATTTTCTGCAACAATGATTTCTTGATGTTCTTTTTTGAGGGAAATATTCGATTTTCTGCAACAATGACTAAAAAACGGCATCAGAAGGAAAATATATGTAATAACGCAAAGAGCATGATCGTCGCTAGAAGGCATTTTGTTATTTTTGGCATTATATGCCTATTACTGATTTCGTGTCGTTCTGTGGAAATGGACGTATTTTGAATTCAGAAAGTTGTCCTGATCATCTTTTGTTTCTCGATGTCTCTTTCTTACATTCTCTCCTCCCTGTTGTAGATGATTAGGTGTCATTGTCACACTTTTAAAGGTTGAGAAGTCACCATCATAGAAAATTTCTTCCAAAGTTTCCATGGTTTAAGTAATTCTCATTCGATCATGAATAATGACACCTTTAATTCCATGTGGAGTTTTTATTGGAACTCCCGCACGGTCCTATGTAATCTTTGACAGAATTTAAACATGTTAAATTTCAATCTGATCATAAGCATCATCTAGCCTAAATGTTGAAATATTGGAAAGCCAATTTCTCCAAACATATCGAGTTGTCTATCACATGAAGTGTATCAAGTGTCACTTGGGCGGTGAAGTTAACATTAAACCATTCATTGAAGTGTTTTCATACATTTTTATATAAATATCGGATAAGATAACTCACAATAGTTTCAGATTTCAATGTTATTTATGAAATCAGCTGTAATACATACATCTTATTAGATTTCCCTTTCCGATGTCCTAGCTGTTACTCTATTTATCACGTTACAGAGCTATCACATAGCAGGTATGTCTGCTGTCACCTATTTACTCACGAAAATCTCAAGAGATATATTTCGGCGATAACTGTGTCTGTAAAATTGCTCTATAAAATCAGGTTAACGGTTGGGTTTTAACCATAAAAACACAAATTGGGTCCGGTCATGGATTTCCCTTGCGTGACACTTTCGGGACAACAAGTGTATGGCCAATGCAATTATATGTAGGCCTATTATCTATCACTATCTATTTCTAACCTAATCTAATATTTTACGATAATGAGACCTGTGCATATTTTCTACATTCGACACACAATCAGCACTTGTCAGCCCCGCGGCTTGTCGTGCTTCTCAGTGTAAAGTCACAACGACGGTCCTGCACGTCACGTGTGAACAAATTAACATGGCATACCACTGGGTGTAAGCATGTAGGGGTGGTCATGCATCTTTGCAATGTGTTATTCCTGGAGTTTGAGAAATCTTGTCATTGCTGTGCATTAGGATATACATATTTGCTGTAATATAAACTGTCATAATTTTCCTTCCGTTTTGATCCAACTGTTATGGTAAAAGATGAGAGCATTGACGAATGTATTGCGTCTACGAAACTCGAGTCTCACTACCACTCCTACTAACAATGTCAGAAGTTTACTTTTTAAATGAAAATAAAAGATACTAACCAATGATCTTTCTGCTACTCACAGATGAAAAATATCCTTCATCTATTTACCAATGTGATAATGTAAAACATTTCTGGAAACAAATCCAATTATAATATAAAGAGTAAAATAGCCGCCTGTAATATTAGTATATCGCTCCAAATAGTTATTTGAAACTTTAAATCTCATAATATTATTAGCCATATTTCATATTGATAGAGACAAAATACAAAGAACACGGCCAAATGTATTTGTTTTTAAATTCTGATTTACTTTGTCATGGAAATCTGAAAAATTCGATGAAATAAGCAATAATACACTTAAACAATGTGATTAAAACGGGGTATTTGAAAATATCTATCTCTGATCAATTCTACACCAAAGTTATTCTTTGTAAAACTATAACAGTATATTTATCTACTTGTTGATTTTTTAAAAATATTTAACCAATTCCATGAAACTAACATCTGTAAATATGTTAACTATGTAAAATGTATTATGCTGTTTGAAATGTGAGGAATTAAATCAAGTCTCTTGCGTGAAGGGGGAAATATTGTTACTTCAGGTGCCCTGGCTCCCAAACCTTGGATATACGAGTGATGAATTCAGTCCCCATGCACCTGGATGTAACATTCCGCACATAGCAATCTACATTCAGACAGATGTATTGTAGTGCACGTATTCAGATCAATAAACCTCTATAAATAGAAAAAGGCTGACAACCGCGAAAAATTAGAAAGAAAGTTTAAAGCATAATAATTCTTATTATACTCATTTCCAAATTATAAATTGGAAAATTAGTTCAGTTTGCAGCTTGACAAAGCATCGCGGAACCTTATAATAGCTTTTAAACACTTTTACATGTTTAAATGTGTCTTATGCCTTTAATGATCCAATTTATGATTGATCGTCATTTTTCAAGGTCATCTCATAAGAGTTTCTGCTCATGTTGTGATAAACCAATCAATAGATGGCTCATTTATGGCATATACGTCTCAATCTCAGACTAGTATACCAAAATACTAGTCCCAGGACTCACTAACGTACATTTTTGTAGCATCGACATTGTTTGTACAAAGCAAAGGACGAATACCGTCACTGTGTGTTCATTCCAAACATCCTTTCAAGGCCATGTTTCGCTATCCAAATTCGCTCAGGTTTACATAAAAAATCATGTCGGTGACTGATATTGGTCGAAATACCAAGAACAAACCTCTAGTCAATTTATGCACAAAGGTCGGGACAAAGTTATCTGTGAAAAGTATTGGTCGGCCGATGTACATAACTAGTGTATTTTTGAATGCTGTCAATGAACGTATCGTTAATTATGCACAAATTGTGGAATTTTAGGTATCTCTGAAAAGTACTGGTCTGCCGAGTAATAATTAGTGTCTACTATATCTGTGATTTCTGTGAAATGTTGTCAATAATTGGTTCAGAATAGTATCGTACGGGAATTTTCAACTAACATAATTGGACATTTATGAACTATTTAATGTTATTATAGTCTTATATTATGGAAGGGTATTGATATTTTACTACAGCTACTACTCGTACTAGGTCACGCTTTGCCGAATGGATTTATGTAAACACTTCATTCTTACAACATAAACATAAATGGTGTTAACGTTATATTGCATGTAAGAATATAGCTTCGTTTTGAGAGTGTAGTTATCAATATTGGACGGGACAAACATTAGAATATTATAACTAAATCCATTTTACGTGTGAGATGTGAAACTTGCCGTAACAATTAAAATTGATGTAGGCTACACACAGAAGGAACAGAGCTATGATATGTGGAGAATGTTTCATGGATTGTCTTTCGAGTTAGAACGGTTTAACGGTAAGCTGATTCACTCAAAGAAGTGTAATTGGAAGTGTTTCTACAGTATTTTAATAGATACCATATAGCAAAATTTAGTGAATCAAAATGTTATCATGACCTTGAACATTTATTATTGTAATTATGAATTTGACGATCGCAAAATCGTTAGATTCCTTAACTAATCATTCCATATGCGCATATTTCTATGATTTTAATTTATCCGTGCCTTTATTTCTATTTGTTTGAAATGATTTATATTAGTTTTATGTTATGTTCAATAAGTATTTGATTTATGAATCAATTATAGTTTACTTATGGTCATACAAGGTCATTGACTGAGAACATTTATTGTTTAATACATAAAGACTGCTTATCCTTTAAACCTGTCGTTGTTAGTATAAATATTCTAGATCGCAACAAGCGCCTAATCAATTAAGTCCTCAAAAGGGCCTTTGAAATGTCGCTAATTTGTCGTTTTTTCTCATATATTTTCACTTAATTGCGGAGTCTGTTCATTCAAACATTTGAACACTTACAATTCTATATATACAACATTTCGTGCTTTACATTAATGTTATAGGCGGAGGATTGGTCAAAATACAGTTTCAAAGTGATTCGTCTTGTCTGGTATCACTCCAATATCAATATACGTTACATTATGTACCATATTGAAGTATTCATTAAATGAGTAAATATATAGGTTGCGGTAGATGATTATATACCTTAATATCCCTGAATATATACAAAGGACTAAATGACAGTAATCCATTAATTAATTGTATTATTTGACAGTTATGAAACACAATAAGTCGACTATTAAGGATCACGTGGCTAAAATAATCAAATGATGATATAAATAGCTAGTGCGGTAACATGTAGAGATATTGCCATCATAATACATGGATTTAAACATGGCAGGAACATGAGTCTAGAGCATATAATTGTCATTATGATTAGCTTAAAACATGTCTTACGTGTAGGAGCGAGAATTAGGACCGAAATTGGATATTTTGTGCAACAATTCAGCTGGACGGATCACTCTTGATAACCTTATTGTCATAAACAGCCAGACAGACAACACAAACGTGAGTTAAAATAAATTAAACATTTGTATTAACTCCATTGTGGTACACAAGAAGGACAGTATATACACCCATGAGTGTTTAATTTGTTGAAATCAAACATTGACAGCAAAAACGAGATGTACCAATTATTGATATGTTTGATGTGCATAATTGGAGTGTACACGGAAAGCCGATGTTATGTTTTAAGTATTAGCAGTAGCATGATATGAAATGAAGTGTAGGATTGCACAATTTGCCAAAATGATCAGATTTGTAAGCTTCAACTATAATATTGGTAGGACTAAAACCCACTAAATGTTTGGTCTCAGTTGAAGTATGCAGTAAGAAATTACCCATGAGAACCAATTGTTCAACATATTTTAAAGGGGCGTGTTCCTCTCAAGTGTTTGTCCTGGACAAAAATCGCATGACTCGGTTCGCTCCCAAGACCTCGCGTGCCCGGCAAAAAGCCCATGATACAATACCAAGTCGTAAAAGATGTGCACATAAATGGACAAAATGCTGTACGACCGAAATATAATATATCTAGAATTGTTTAAAAAAGTAGTGTTATTCGTTACATTTAAATCAGAATTACATTCTTTAACAGTATATAACAACTTTTGAGCGAGAACACTATCTTAAAACTGCAAAGATTAGGAAATATAAAGCATTTTAAACATCTAATTTAGAGAAGAGTGGTATGTTGAACGATATCACTTTTGTTTGTTATTACGTTCACTTAGCGCATAGTTAGCTCAGCGGGAGAGCATTGGACTAGTAAACCGGAGGTCGTGGGTTCGAATCCTATCACGGCTTGATATTTTATTTTAATCGTTTATATTATATACATTTTTTTTATTAGTTTTCGATATTGTTTATCATTTCGTATAATTATTCATTATTGTTCCATTATAGTTTATTTTGGAATGTGGAATTATTTACGATTTCATTTTAATTTTCCACTGACTGTTTTGTGTGCATGGCATCAGGAAAGGTAACATGTACCGCGGTATACCACCGCACTGTCGCGATAGTGGTAGAGATCGCATATTTTTGGCGGCGAACCATCTAGCTTGCTGAAAAAAACACGCATCCTAGGTACAACAGCGCCCTCTACGATAGGGGTAGAGTTCGCGCAAAATAGGGGTTGAGTTCGCAAATTCTACACGGGTCGGTTGGTAGACCGTATCGCGCCTGCGGCGGGCTCATCTAAATTGGACCTAACTTAAATCGGTTCGTAACAAGCCGGGTTTAGTCGCCTCGGCCGCAGGCGGTCCTTTTCTTAATAGCGCCTAGCGGCGGGCTATCCGCGTACGGTGCCTTCGGCCCCGCTTGACACTGTGAGCACGGAATCAAGTGAAGATTTATTTACAAATAATATTTTTCGTATAGTGTATACGGTACTTGTTGTTGTAGTGTATTTCTGAGGTATCGACCGTGCTGTATTGTGGGAGTTACTAATTTTCAGCAGCCAGGTACCCTTTTTCAGATCGCTCGCGATCTAAACCCTTTTGGCCGCACTGTCCTACAGTGCAACTTATTATAAATGCCCGTTTCACCAAATTCACTTAAATGACAATAACAACACCAATTTTCCTCCAATAAGGTAAAGTTTGGTGACACATATTAAAGAAGTCTTAACGTAAATATTTATTAGAGCGATTTTATAAAATAACATCATTTGCGTATTATTTGCATAAATTAGCATCAAGTCCAAAACACATTTGACTTTTTATCTAGAGATGTGTGTACGCTGGTAGACTGGAAATCAGATATGTTGTGCATATACCTAATTCTGATATTTTTGTATGAGCAAAATTTAAAAAAACTTTGTATTTTTTTCTTTATTTGATTAATTTGCATATCTAAGAACAAATATTTAAGACTTAATTTAAAGATAACCATAACTTAAATATTGGCGTGTGACCTATCAAATTAGAGCTAAAGACCTAAACAACAAAATGGTATGAGCACTTTTTATGATTTTGTTTTCAGTTTTTTATTATAAGTATTTAAGCAGTGTGTATACATTTTGTGCACACTCTTAGCTTTAGTGTATGCAAACAAATGATTCACCAGTCAGGGAACATGCATTTGAATTTACCGCGTTATCAGTACATCAACATCAAATAATGTGCAGTGAAGCATGGTTATACACAGGAGGGCTGTGTGTGGATTTCTATACCGGTCCCCTATACTATGCTTGTTTACATCCAATATAGGTCTATATGCATGACACAATGAAATAAAGGGCAGTTATGGTAAGTTGCACTGTAGACCCAATGGTGGCTATACTACCGTTCATGCTTCACTATGGTCATGTGTTTTAAGCTCGCCTCCTTTCGCGTTACACACGGATTTTGGCTTTCGCGACATGATTTTAACTTTACACATTTATATTTGCTTGTATACCCCCCTGGGGTAGTAAAAGTATACATTTTCTGAAGGGAAATTGCATGAGGAAACCAAATATGCCATTAAAAGTACAGTACGACCAAGAACTAAAATGGTATGATCGGAAATGTTCGGAAAATATCACAGTTTTTTAGTTTTTAATTTGAGATCCATATATTTTTTATACCTAACCTTATCATTATTTTTTTTACATATTTCAATTCCTCATGAAATTACCCATTAGATGATATATTATTGTCAAAGTTACTACGTCGGTATGCTAATTATACCGGCTAGTGAATATCTCCAATTTTTATTTTATATATTTTTAGAATTTTCAGAAATATTTGTTTAAGGATGAACCCTTCCCTGATATAAACTGCATTTCTAAATTCCTCTAGTTACAAGTTTTCCAAAAATGTATACTTTTGCTATCATAGGTTGAACACTTTTTCTGTTATAGTCATTTTTATAAATCCGGTAAATTGAGGCTGATTATTCATGTTGACTGTGTAGCGAATAGGAAGAAAGCTGATGATCATTGTCTTATCCATAATTAATTAGTTGTTAATAATAGTTGACAAGTCTGTTGAACCACATACTTAAAGACTACTAAATATCCTTTGAAATGGGACCAAAATTGTGTTTGTAACATTAGGGGATGACTAGTTATTATAAAAAGAACAAAGCATGGGATTATCCCCATTGAGTTTGTACAGGCGACACCCCTTCCAGCGGCACCCCTTCCAGCACCACCCCTGGTCCCCAAACATCATACAGCTGTATCCCCTGTTCTGTATTAGCTATACCAATGCCATTTGGCAGGCAGATAGCCTGTTATTAGGGCTTTAAAATGATACCAAATTTGTTGAGATAGCTTTTGTGGTTTTAAAAATATTTGAGGAAAATGACAGCATGAAGCTAAAAAATGTAACGGCACCACCCTATTGGGAGGCGAGTTCATAACGCGTGACCCTATACTACCTAGGACAGGTCACTAATGGGACTAGCACTGTCCTACTCCATGCAACAGGCCAATACAATAGAAACTCGTTGTGTGTTATTATCGATTGAGCTAAACTTGTAAAGTAAAATGCCAGCCGTTATGTAATACAAATCAATTTGCCTGTATTATTATTACTATTGAAATAATGTTTATACACCACCATTTGTAGTTTCTGAGTAATATTTTTAAAACTAGCTAGGACGGTTCACGGATTTCGCGGCTCGAAATGGATGTTTGAATTTGATCTCAATATAATATAATCCAAGCTGCTATATAATAAGGCAAAAGCTATACAGATGACCGTGCAGCTATTTCGTGAAAAGCTATACAGCCGATGATCCGGCAGCAACCCTTACCCTAATCCTAACCCTAACCATAACTCTAACTCTTACCCTAACCCTAAGGCCAACAAAAATAAACTGTTTGTTTGTCCATTGAGGGTCCTCAAAAGATAGGGTCGGTAGGTCGGATTTTTAAAAAAAATCTTGGTTTTTTTATACAGATATTGTATTTGGGAATTTACATTCGGCATGGATACTGTAAATTAAAGTCCAAACACAAAACACATCGCTTTGACAGTATAGAACTCTTGTTCATGAGTTTGCGACATTGCTGCTTTACTCTCGGCCACCTTCACACTGCTGATTTCGATCTCCAATATTGTCGAATTGGTTGCAACACTGCAAGCTCGGTCAAATATAATTTTTGTACCAAGTTTGCAACGCGCAGATACCGTGTTGGTCGCCGCCATTGTTACAGAAAGCGAAAGAACGTTGTGTTGAAGTTTTGTTAGAAATATATACGTGAGAGTATTTAATACTAAACCTATTTTTCCCGTACTAACTACCCCCAACTTTTTATACTATGTTGAAATTAATATTCATGCCGTTGAGCAACATTTTGGGAACAAATATTAACCGTAACTAGATTTTTTCATAATTATTTTCTTACAGTATAAAAAAATGACATCACTTGCACGTGCGAACAATTTTCATTTAGTCCTTTTAATAGTCCCCGTGGGTGCCAAGTTCACGCAATAAACATCATGTTACACGGGATTGCGCATTGAGAGATGGTGTTATAAAGACCAGATTGAATATGTCATACGAAATCAGGAATAAACGGTCCGTTTGGCCGTTCAAATAGCTAAAAAAGTTGTTTAAAAAAATAAAATCGAAAATAAAAAAGAATACGGTCGGCACCATGGTACACGGTCGGTCGGACGTGGACAAACAAAAATTTATTTTTTCTTGGCCTAACCCTACCTTACCCTAACCCTAACTAGCCATAAGGCTAACCCTAACCCTAACCCTAACCGTAACCCTTACCCTTACCCTTACCCTTACCCTTACCCTTACCCTTACCATTACCATTACCATTACCATTACCCTTACCCTTACCCTTACCCTTACCCTTACCCTTACCCTTACCCTTACCCTTACCCTTACCCTTACCATACCTAACCCTTACCCTTACCCTAACCATAGGTTGTACAGTCTGGTACCATAGGTTGTATAGTCTGGTGAAGCAATTGGCTACCCGATGATAGGTTGTATAGTCTGGTGAAGCAATTGGCTACCCGATGATAGGTTGTATAGTCACTTCCATATAATAAACAGTGGTAGATTTGTCAAGCAATTGAAGCAACGGTGTGTAGTTACGGTCCACTGTTAAGTTGAGATTTTGTCTCAAAACAGAATGAACATATAAAATGGCGATACATTCTTAGTTTTACTCAAACCCTGGTATTTGAACTTTGGGCATCGATGGGTATATATCATTTTGTGACAGCCTGTGTATGAATAAATGCACCAAATTGGAAACAGACAGTTTTGCGCATTTGACTTAAATGTTCTCTGAACACTTTGGAATACGTTTCAAATTTTGACAATTTCTTTTGCAATAACCATATGAATGGAATCTGAAGAATGAGCACGTGTTTACCATGTTTGAAAGTTGATCAATGTGTATTATTTTGAGTTATACAATCAAACCTTTTATAGCTCATGGGCCTCAGAATTTGTTAAAAACTGATTTTACAACTTATTGAGCCACTTTTTGGCACACCCGCTACGACGGTCGCCTCTATCATGTCTATTATGTTGAGTTTAGACATAAAACTAGTCGGCATACCCACTGATTAAAGGTATATTATGTGATCTTTTCCAGGGGACGCCCTCAATCCTGGAAAAAATTGGAAGCAGATTTTCTTGCAGATTTACTTTTCTGATCACAAATCATAAATATATTCCAAGGTACAGAGTGATACGATTCCAATCCTAATAACCTCAAAATCATAGTTTAAGAGTGAATTTAATTTAAGAGTAAATTTAAAATAAAAAAAGATTGTACCACTCGGTACAATCTATTTTTCAAACCATGATTATGAAGTAATTAGGAATCGTATCGATCTGTAACTTAGAAGATCTTTATGATTTATGATCAAAAATGCAAATCTGCAAGAAAATCTGCTTTCATAGTAAAATCAATGATAGAGGGCGCTACTTGGAAAAGATCACATAATATGCCTTTAAGTCTCACAGTGTTTCACAATACAAATAAAATATCTGTTTCACCTGTGGTATGATGTGGTCAAGACAAGAGAGAGATTTTGGACAGCGAAAACGGAAAATTACCCTCAAAATGTATACAGTCATGTTTTTGCTGTTTTTCTCTGTATTGTATCGATAGATGTAAGACTAACACTAAGAATAAGAGCACGATTTCAACACAGAAAATGGAATTATTGTTGGATTATATCTAAATATATATAATATGGAACGATCATATTGCAAGAGTTAAAGGTTTTGTACTTGCAGATAGCATAATATGAACTCCAATGTATTACTATGATTTTAGCATACTGGAATATTTCTAATCGGTCACATTCATTGTAAAATGTATACCACAGTGATGCATGCCTCTTATGTTAAATCTTTAGAATGATTGTCACTTTATGAGTTTCTTTGTGTGCAACCTTCAGAATAGCCAATCAGATAGTCAACCGTATAGAAAATCAATTCGTGAAGAGACTTGAATCCCCTTCAGTTAGTCCTGTAATTGAAATATCTCAGTTAAAAAACAAACTAAAGCTTAATGGTTGTCTTGATCTGAATCTGGATAATCAAATTGCAATTTAATATCAAATTAGCCATTTCTATTGTTTGCAGTCTGTCAAAGAGATATCTGAAATTCAGACCGGTTATATTTGACCTTATTTCACACTAAATGGAAATTTGGTTTTCACTGAACACAAAAATAATGTTCACTATTGCAAACTATATGTAGCGGGATATACATGTACATTGTATCAAACACCATTGTAAATTATCAGGTGATGTATGTACACTGCCGCCCATAAGTATTTCCCCCTCTGGAAGCTTGCAAGTTATCACTGTGTTGTCGACAAAGTATTAAACCATCAGACCCAATTACCATTTCATTGTGTTCATTGTACATTTTATACCAATAAATTCATGTTTCCTATTCAGATTCATGATTTAAAAGCATTATAATTCATGATTTTATCGAGCAAGTCAAAATTCCAATGTAAAATCGCACATGAAGTTTTCTATCACCAGTCGATCTCAGTTGAAAATTCCCATAGCGTTACACTGCCGATAATGAGCTAATTGATATTCATGAGGTGATTTACTACGGCGATTTTACATTGGAATTTTGACTTGCTCGATAGAATCATGAATTATAATGCTTTTAAATCATGAATCTGAATAGAAAACATGAATTTATTGGTATAAAATGTACAACGAACACAATGAAATGGTAATTGGGTCTGATGGTTTAATACTTTGTCGACAGCAAAGTGATAACTTGCAAGCTTCCAGAGGGGGAAATACTTATGGGCGGCAGTGTATTAGACCAATAATATGGGCAACATCTAATTCATTTGTTCTTGTGGAAAATTAACACAAACGAATAGGCCTATCCTCGCATATAATTTTATTTGTTCCAAATGTGTATCTGTTTTCTCATTTAAGAAACCATCAAATTGTGAATAAAAGGTTCTAAAAGGTCATCGACCCGGACAGTGACTTGTATCTGTTTTATTTACAGTCAAGGTTTAAAATTTTTAAAAATCCGAACAACTCGTATCATTTTATTTTAGATATATATATATCGAAATAACCATAATTAGCACTATATCTGTAGTTGCATTCAATTAAATTATAGTCGATTTGACACTCAAGTCAAGTCTAACATTTTTTATTTATTTTATGCTCACGTGATCCTAAAAGAAATTAAGCTTGGTTGCAAAAATTGCCAATTTGGGCAACTCTGATAATTTTCACGAATTCAAAATAGTTGCCATTAAAACGATTTTGCGAATTTTGTTTAGGTCCGTACTCCGTACGACTATATTTTGGTTACAGACATGTATTCATCTGGCCTTGCATGGTCAGAGCGTATGTTCTAGCTTGCACAGCATTAAGGATACTTACGCCAGCGTTTTATAATTACGCTCTCGCAGCAATGAGCATGATGAGTTCAGCATGGTATCAAATCCACGCCAAAATACTGTCGCCCATATCAGGCCGTGAAAGCCGTGAACCGCGTAATGTAGTTTTGAAGATACAACTCTCTTTTCTGAATTTTGAAGCCAATTACAAATATCGGTGGTGTAGGAAATAGGAAAATCGATTCAAGGACATAAGCCGACTGGCTTCTTATTTACATAACAATTGGCCTTTGCAGATCATGTTCATAGACTAGCTAGGGACCATTCAATGTAGGCCTACGGAGTAGTAAACACAATTATATTTACAGGACATTCTTTATCGCAGTGAAATTGCAAAAGAAAAAAAGTATCATTCAACAGTCAGTATGCAGCCGCGCTCAAAGCCGTCGTTTTTCTAACCCACTCACAGCGACGGAAGTACTCACCCGTAGCGATACCGCTTCGTAGTTACAGTTGACCTCATGATAGCACGATGTAAATGAGCTCTTTTCATGATTATAATCACACATTTCAAAACATTTGCCATGAAATCGTAAAATAAAAAGGCATGTGATGTATATAATATATCTAATATTATCTGTGAACTTCATGACATGTTGTATTTTCGGTGCAAATTATTGCAATCACACAGACCGAATTCAAGAAAAACTTGACGAAACTAAAGCCAAATCCACGGTAAAAAGTCACTTCTGAAGAATCAGGCACCAATTTTATCCATGGTATCATAATATTCATAGTCTTTTGTAACTAGAAACATGCTTAAAATATTATAAAATTATTTAGTCCGGTCAAGTGAATGCTTATAATATAGCACCTCGAATCTTGTCCCGAGCTATAATTAATTTCGTAACCGTCGATGGGTTGTTGATGAAGTGTTTAAATCTCACGGATATAACTAGTTTCGCTTGATAGCTCAGATGGTAGAGCGTTCGCTTGGAGAACGAGAGGTCCGGGGTTCGAAATCGATCCTTCTGCTCTGCACAATTTCATATGATATTTTTTTCTCGTCAAAATCATTTTTCACAATTTCATCACACAAAATGCATGAATTCGGGCGTTTTCATTGCAAAAGACGGTAATTTGTTTCCAAAATTTCAAACGCGTGCATGAAAATGAAGCGCGGGCGGGTTACGGGAAACTAAAAATCAAGTTGGCGAGGCCTAACGGGGGATCGCAATTTTCGTTTTCTGACCGAAAATCGGTGAAAATCAGACTCGGTTTTTCTTATCAAAAAAGAAGTCGGGCCACAATGTTTTTGATATGAAATTAAAGCTTAAAATTCCGTTAGTACGGAAATTGCTCTTAAAATATCGTACGCATTTTAGTCCGGTCAAGTGAATGGTTACAAGAAGCTAAGTCACGAAAGTTGTTAAATTCTAAAATTAACGATAAAATCACTGTTTGTGCTCCAAATATGTCAGATTTGGCATTATATTATAGAGAAAATTACGAACAACCCACCTACTTCGCCATCATGGCTGCTACCTCAATTAATTCAGGGAAAACAAACTTCTCATAAGGTTTTAGCGCAAGGTTGACATCCTGAAATCGATCTTTGCGTGGGTTAGAAATCGGCAAGGTCACTCATTGAAAGCGATACCTGCGTGCTGACTGTCAACATTCAATAAATATAGCGAACGATAAGCAATCCTGTCAATTTCTAAAAACAACCAGTGTAATAACAAACAAAAAACATCCCATCCGCAGGATTCGAACCACTGACCTCATGCTTGTGAAGCCGGCGCTTTGACGTTTGAGCTAATGAAGGCTATACATAAACGTTTTGAAGAAAAAAATTACATAGAGTTCAAAATACAAATATCTCTTAAATCGGAGGCTAAAATGCTTTATATTTCGATTGTTGTGCATTTTTAACATGGGTTATCGCCCAAAAGTTGATTATATGCTGAAGGAGATTGTAATTCTGATTTCATTATAATGCATAACACTATTTTTTGAAACAATTCTAGACACCTATTTCGTTCGTAAATAAATTTCACCATTACGTTTGGTCGATTAAAATTCGCGGCAAATCTATTGCACCATGGGTATTATTACATGGAAACACGGAGACTCAGATACATAGGGAGTCATGTGACTTTTGTCCAGGACAAACACTTGAGAGGAACACGCCCCTTTAAAGTATGTTTTTACATTGATATACAAGTACGTTAGTTGTCATCAACGGAACCAAGTACCGGAATACGGGGAGCACGGGAGTATACTCCTCATGTTATTTGGTTTCAATTTCAAGGATATGGACGTCATCCTGTTAAGGTGGCAAGCATAATATCCTATATTGATTTGTATTTAGATTTATTGTATATTTAAATTCTTCTATGATGCCTTGAAGAGGCTAACACATGGGCTAAAGGGACATGCATTGACTGGGGTAAAGTCATTTTTTCATTGATGGTTTTAATTTACTGCCGTGCTAAAACAAAACTATGAAATAGAAAACGTTCCCAGTGTTGTTTATCCTATAGGCATACAGTCAAGTCTACCAACTGCCCTGCCTTTCGGCTATATTAAAGTCAACCAACTGTCTAGTCAATAATATCATCATGAAAGTCCCTTGGATATATTGAAACATGTAAACTGCTCACAACACAAGTACACAAGTATTATAGATAAATATTCAATATATGAATTCAATACTAGTCCCACGGACGCATATGAAATACACAAACACGTCATCTAGTTTGCCGCAAGCTTTTTGATTTGAGAAGTAATGAAGAGCTCTTCCCCTCTTTTTTGATTGTGTAAATATTGCTTCAGGTCCAGAAGTTTTAATGTGGCCACTGTAGCAGCAGACAGGGCCTCAAGTCTAGATAATAAAGCTTTGATTCCAACTCTTAGCTCTTACGACTAGTAAGGCGTACTTTAAAGAGGTTACATCGTTCTTTCGTTTTAACTATTCGGAATTATATAACATTCAAATCATGATTTTTCTTTTTGGTTACATTTACGTTGAATCAACATGATCAGTATTTGAGTATATCCCTTTGTGTACGGTGTCAATAGGAACCTGAAAGAGTTAAACCGGAGCTCAGAGACGAGATTGGACGCTTCCCATAAATACACACATCTTCAATTGGAATTTCTTTATTGATTTTCTATCCAAGATTGCGAAAAAAATACTCACTGATCAGAGATATGCCAGATGTTGATAATTTGTTTAGTTTTATATCTTTCGACCAATGTGTGTTTATCTATTTCAACAACTGAGTGTTATTTGAAGAAATGAGGTAATGTAATTTGCTGATCGTAACATTTCGTAAAGAATTATGCGAAGGGATAAATTCTGTTTTCCGGAGCTTTTGTAAATTTAAGATAGGCGAATCGGATTCCAATTCATTGTGGTTTTAGTTTAAGATCATATTGACCACGCCCTCTTGCGTGTCATTTCAAATATATTTGGCATTGTTTAACCCACATTGTTGTTGGGAGCAAAGTCATTTTATTGCGCATGAGAACAATCCTAAACAAATGAGTTCATCACAAATAGCTTAATTTTGTTAAATTATATTCACAGCATTCAAAAAACTTGATTTACTGTATCCGTCCATTTTGAATGCTACCCGTCTCTTTTCCTCTTCAAATTCAATATTCGCATTGTATGCAATTGGAAAAGCATTGAATTCTAAATCAGGAAATCGTGGTCTTCTGTTCTTTTGTGGCTAAGGACAGTACACTATTGGTTGTCAACCCCCATGAGGAAACAAATACCAAGTAAATTGTGATTGCAAATGATATTCTTATATATATATTTACGTCTGTTTTAATCAATTTATTTATTCAAATGTTGATCTAAAGCGCAGTGTGATCTTTTCAATGTAGGGCGCTATTATTATCGATCGTAAACACGACAAAAAAAACATGTATATTTGGCCATCACGAGACAGTGACGTAACCGCGTATTCAACTAATTGCAGCACATAACGCGCGCGGCGCTGGCGTATACACACGAGCGTTGAAAGGAGGAAGATACATACGCGTGCGTAAAAGCTGCGTCTGAAGTTACGTCACTGTCCAGAGGAAGCCAAATAGAGTATAGTATCTTGCAGTATGCTGAATCAGAAATGAGGACATTTGTACGTATTTCTTTGATTTCTTCAAATAGCTATATTTACTTTTACATTGCGATTCCTAGTGCATGTAGTGGCAATGGTGACTAGGAAATCAAACAGTTCTCCAATTGCTCGCTTGACCTAACCGAATTGATATTCTTAAAACGGTCGATATGTAGGTTTGACATCCGATGTATAACATGTATAAAAGGCCTTTTCAAATGATTCTGTGTCATGCACCGCTCGCTGGTGGTTTGAAAATTCTTTTGTAATTTTGAATAAATATTCTGCAATCATTTCAATCATGCTATCCATGCGACAACGCAGGAAACCTATTCATACCAAGTCTAGTTGTGGGTTTACGCAGTCAATAGTCCAAATAGATATCCCGGGATGCATCGCGGTGTATGACATTTGTTCCTGGATTTTGAATATAGAATTTTTAAGGACTTTGTTAATTCCATTCTTGCCAGTTAGTACCGGTTTTTATATCATTTAGATATATATATGTTAATTTGTTTAAAAAGCTACTTCAGACTTTGATGTTGGAGCTAACTACCGATTTGAGGTAATGAAATGTTGAAACGGAACCTCGAATATCCTACTTGGAAAGAAAGTACAACAATAATCCAGTGTGCAACTGTGGAATAAGTTATCATTTGATACATGCCAGCAACACTGCCATTGACATTTGATTAATTTGGCATGATGTCAACATAATTACGTATTTGGGTCATTAAATAATTGACATCATTATTATCTTCATTAATTTAAAAATAGCAGGGAATCAATTATTCAGTCTTTTTAATGACTGGATAAACATTTTAGATTTCAAATATGTGATGTGCGCTTTCCCTTAATCTGAAATCGAAATTACTTTCCATGTGGCAGTCGTCTGCAGACGACAGTTCCAAAATTTCAAAAAATGTTTCTTTCAAAAGTGTTAAAAATCAAAAATTATTGAATCTCATTACCATATTTGGAATCACCATGAGTAATGCATTAGAATAAGTACAAACATGCCGAGTATTGTTTCAGTAATTCATCAGATTTATGAAAGTTGGGACAAAGTTTCTGAAAAATCTGTTTTGTATAGGCCTATGGTAAAACTAATAGCCGCTTCGAAAGTGTTAAAGTTAAATCTTATTCTTTAACAAACTGCTTCCAGATATATTTTAAATATCTCTTTAAGTATAGGCGGCAATAAATATATACCGTATACGATCTTGTGCAATAACTTGCTTTAACTGTTTAAAGATGGTGGTGAAACACCAAAATTGCCAAATGTTTAGTCATGGTATCATTGACATCTCGGTTTGACATCGAGTCACACTATGTGTGATGAGTTTAAAAAGCCGAGGGCTATTGATAGCTAATGATGATGACTTGTGGTTAAGGCTCAGACAAATCTTGGCAAACATTGGTATACACAGACTGAGGGGTGAATGATACATTCGTCTGTGGTTAGGCAGGTAAGGAAGGGTCATACACCCGCATATGGAACGCAGTTCATATTTGCCACGCCCTACATATAGGCTCTATAGCCTTGGATGTATTCCAAAGCAGATTATTTGATAAATTGTCATACACTCTTAGTGTCGAACCAATCAGATAGCAAGAAAATAAAATACGCGTAGTGCATTAAAAGTGTATAATGCACTCCACGTGTGCGCCGTTCAACGCGCTGCACCACGCGCTTTGTTTTGATTCGTAGTTCAGGCATCGCGGGTTCGCCGATTTTCACTGCGGGTGTTAGCAAACTTGTTAACATGTTTTTATTCGTTATTACATATATCAAAATTGTGCTCAAATTGTGAATTTTGATTGTATAGTGTCGTGTATGTTTCTCGAAAAATTAGAAAAATCAATGCACTTGTACAAATGTTGATATGCTCACAATAGCACTCCCCTGCGGGGTCGTGCCATTATTCACACATCAACATCAGCGTGCGTGCATTGATTTGTCTAATTCCTCTCGAAACAACACATACGTATTTATTGACCTATAAACAGTGCATTGCAGTACTGGTATCCCACAGTTGCCAAAAGAGGATATCCAGAACACGAATACTGCCAAACTAGTGGGATATTATAATAATAATAATAATAATAATAATAATAATAATAATGATGATGATGATGATGATGATGATGATGATGATGATGATGATGATGATGATGATGATGATGATGATGATGATGATGATGATGATGATGATGATGATGATGATGATGATGATGATGATGATGATGATGATGATGATGATGATGATGATGATGATGATGATGATGATGATGATGATGATGATGATGATGATGATGATGATGATGATGATGATGATGATGATGATGATGATGATGATGATGATGATGATGATGATGATGATGATGATGATGATGATGATGATGATGATGATGATGATGATGATGATGATGATCCTAATTATAATAATAATAATAATAATGACATTTATAATGCGCCTTCAATCTAGGTGAACTATTCCGAGGCGCAAACATATAAAACAAACAAATACAAATTAACGTGAAAAATACATAAACAAGGATGATTTACATATACAAAGAAATCAATTATATAAACAGATATGTGACAAAACCATGTGCTACATTAGCAAACAATATCATAAAAGACGCTCCTGAACTCTTATAATTCTTCCCTGAAGCCCTATTTCATATACCATTTAAAGAAAATCCTGACGATGAATCTGAATCGGTAAAATATTAGGAATGCAGACAGAAAGAGGAAGTGTTATAATAATACAAAGGTTACTTTTACACGTCCATGTTAGCAAGGATTTAAAGTCTAACCAGAATTATATAGTCATGAAGGTATTCAGAAATGGGAATGCTGACAGTATCGTTAAACTGATACCAGCAAATACATCACAACCAGACAAAAATAATGATAAAATCAAATGAAATACAAATATTGAATTAATTGGACTATATCAATACGTTACCTTGTGGGCTTGTATTGTAGAGGTAAACCAAGAGACCACCCCCCCCCCCCCCCCCTCCCTCCTTTCTCGTTTCAACAATATTTCCAACATAAGACTAATGGGTTTTGAAATAAAGAATAGGAATATTCAGAAAACAATAAATTCACACTTCAAACTTGTAACAAGTCAATATTGTTCACTTATTTCACGACATAAGGCTGACAGGGGAATATTCACTTGTTCCCAAAATGAAACTTTAATAACACCGATTAATGTTATTAATGCATGTTTAAACATTACTTACCCGTGTATTAAGCAAATATCTGTATCAGACTAATCCGTACCACGATAAGTGATTCGGATGTTCTTATCTAATTAAAACATAACGATTACAACACATCGAATACAAACAAATGCTACAGGTTGTTTGCTATAAAACAATATTCCGCATAAAGAAATCTCACGATTTACTTCACTAAACGCTTTTCGTAATGTCGTTATAACAAGACGTAAAATGAATCAAAATGGTCAAACAAATTAGTCTTTTACCACTACGTGGGAGCAAGCAGCAGTCGGGAAAGCAATCCAAAAAAGACCAAGGAATAAATGGAATAGCGGGAACAAGTTACCTTTCTACCACGAGAGGTGTTAGCCTAAGGAATAGCAGGGTTGTGAATAATAATTCAAAACCAGAATGCAAGGTAAGACTGTGGGGTCTATAAGAGAGGGCTAAATTGTGTATATCAAATATTTTGGTATACATGTTAAACTCTATCCATTACCGATGTGAGAAAGTTGACAGTTCCTCATAACTGAGAGGCCTATCATCGATAGACTCATATGGAATAAGCCGCAATATTGGGGAGCATGAAACAAGAACCGTTTAAATAGGCCTATGACTCTTTTAAAGTTCATGAGTTATTTAGAATTCGCTACATCATGACACAGGTAACCCCTTACATAGTTTTACAGGACTAAGCTTATTTTAACAAATAATCGGCCGAGTGCACCAATGGCGGGTAGCTGAAGAATAGCGCTACCTCGCTAGTAACTGAGGCGTAACCCAACATTTTGAGAGCACCACACCGGGGTAAGCTACTGGCTAGTAACTTGCGAGTAAGTTACGCTAAATCTTATACCTGACGGGACCCAAGAAAGAGTAAGATGAAGCATAACAGTTTATGCTGTAACTAAATGATAATTTCTGATTTGCCCATTGGACGATTACATAGATATGATGATAAATGGGAGATTTCTATCATACATTTCATTATCAATTTATGCAATTATTTACTCAATGATACATTTATGTCCAGTTTATTATAAAATATTTTAAATCTATCCACAATGATGCATACCAAATTGTACAAATAATTTCAAACAATCAGTCAACCAACCAATCAATCAAATTAATTAATTAATTAATTAATTAATTAATTAATTAATTCATTAATTAATTAATTAATTATTTAACATGTAATCAAATCCTATTGAAATAAAGGAATACATATATGAATGAATCAACACATATATATAAATTAAAGAATGAATAATTAAACATTATAAATAAATGAATTATATAAGTACATTAAAATTTAAAAGTAAATAAAAAAATGAATACAAAATAATAATACATACACATTTAATAAATCAATTAATTAATAATAAATAAATAATAAAAGTATGTCAATACCTGGGCCATTATATTGAATTATTTCATTAAATCACCATCATGTTTAAAACACACAAGGGAATTTCGGGAATAGAACCCGTGTTTTCCGATTATAAAAGACAGAATCACAGTAGCACGCCACAGAGATTGGACGATAGAAGTGGCATCATGTTAGGCCAACAAAAAAAAGTTGTTTGCTTGCCCTCGTCCGACCGACCGTGTAAGTCAGTCAAAAAAAAAACTTTTTTAATTTGGGAAAGAAGAAAAAAAGGATTTTGTTTTTTTAAACATTCATTTGAATGACCTTAATTGAACCCTACGTTACTCCTCATGTGAGCCCATACCCTTTTCATGTCACCTCCATGTTAAGGACCAAATAATTCAGAAATGGTACATGATAAAAGTTATACTTTTGAACAGAATCAAACTTAATACTGTAGTAATTAGGATCTAAAGATAAAAGTTTCTAACGCTATGCTGTGGGTCATGGGGTATAAATATGTTGGTTATTTCAAATCAAATGTGGGCTAAACCATGCTAAAATTAACCATTGCCATTAGCCTGCCATTGATAAGGCTCAAAATGGTGCATGCTTGTTTTTTGTATTGTAGGAAAGGGCCAGAACAACCAATGGTAAAAAATAAAATAAAAAATCCGACCTACCGACCCAACTTTTTTTGACCCATCTTTTGGCAAGCAAACATTTTTTTTTTGGGGGGGGGCTTATCAATAAACCCATTGAACTATTCAATTACACAAAACAGATTTTTATCATGAAAGTTGTACCTCTTAGTTCAACATTTGTATGTGACACTCGCCCAAAATATGTTTGTAATGTCATGATAGTCCTTATTTTAGAAAAAACGGTAAACAACTTCGAAATATTTGGCTACAAAAATGGCGTCATTTTGTCCAGACCGCAGGCCGATTCAACGTGATTCTTTATTTACACTCACCTATGACCTAGCGAGTGACGACACATGTTTAATATGACCATGTCGAAGGACCATTCACGTCAGAATTTTACCGTAAAGTATAGATGAACACTTGGCATATGCGACAATTAATTTTGTAAGGGGACGATGCTGATTAATGTGGATATTTACCTCGCTAGTTACTATTCTGGTGTTACTCGCCAATTTTGCTCTCAGAATTACATCGATAGTAAGTTATGCTACAGTTAGGGCATAACTACTAGGGAGGTAGCTTAACTCCCTATTACGTTACGCCAGTTTGGTGCACTCGGCCGATAATACGTAATGTATTTCGGATTTCCTCATTGGGTATTTATAGCCCTCTACCCTCTGTTTAAAAAAATAATGCGTCCGATTAGAGAAAAAAAGCACTTCGAACCAGTCGAAAGAATACCAAACTACAATAAGGTTTTTTTAAGAATAACTTTTTCCTACTTATCGTGACAATTAAATGACTTCACCCGAGATTCGTCTACCTATATACCAATTACCTGCGTCTGAACGTGCGATAGTGCACCATGCAAGTAATTGAAAGCTCAGTTCTTCGTATTGACCGCACATGACCACTGGGAGGTAAATGTTTGCAATTTATCATTTCACAGATTGATGCCAAATAAGGTTATAGCGCGAGTCCATGTTTGAATTCCATCTGATATACATCTCTGTACCATGTTTCCGTTATCTTGACAGTTAAGATTACGATTAAAATACAATACATCGTTTATCTACATTAATTGTGAAAATCAGTTATTAATCAATTGACCAACTTAGACAGCTTTGTCGTGAAGAGAAACAAAGTAAAGCATAGCTACTATGACATAGAGGGTAAATATGGTAAATGATTTGCTACCAAAGTTTAATCAGTCACAAATTGGCAAGAAGTATGTAGTTTTTATCTCTCCGCGCGTGAAAGTAATCCAAGCCTACGCGCGCCATTTTTGCATATGCTAGCGTCACACATACGATTCACACTGCGCCATGTTGCACCTATGAATATTTTGCGCGCCCACACTCCTATAAATTCATTCGCTGCTGTAAACAGGCTAGCCAATTTGGAACTGACTGAACAATAAATGGGTTGTACAGCGTAGCCTAATGGGGTTATCTTTAAACACGCATCTCTATGTACACTGGCGTAACAACAGGGGGGGATGGAGGGGATATATCCCCCCCAGATTTTTACCTGGGGGGGGATGCCTAATGTAATCATCCCCCCCAGATAGGCACACTCATATTATAGCAATCTGGTTGCAAGGGAAAAGAAAGTCACAATAGGCTAGTGTATATAAGAGAATACATAGTTGGTCCAAAGTCCTAAATCCGATGGCATAAAATGACAATTGACAAGTGCATTATTCCTGAATTTTTGGGCTACAAAATGAGCCCAATCTGTAAAAAGTGTATTATTTGGGTTACAAAAGGCGGGCAATAGTTTTACGAGCGTAGCGAGTAAAAAAATATTTTGAGGTTAAAAAAGTCTCACTCTGAACATTACTCTGAACTTGACAGCCCTGTCGTATTTGAGTCTGATAATTTTCATCCCCCCCACTCAAAAAAAGTAGTTACGCCCCTGTCTATGTATAATATTCATGTAAATATTTGCATATATTCTACAGTTATTCTTGATATATTTGAGAAAAAAATTGAGGAATATGTTTAAGGACGTATCAGTCGAGAAGACTGATGCCACTGTTCCAAAAGTGAATGTCCAAATAAATTGTTAAAAAAGTTCACATATTAATTAAACTCAAAATATATATATACAAATCACAATATTGTGTATGAATATTTCACACAACAGGAGTACCTAAAATCAAAATGTTTTTATATTGTTTTATCCCAATCAATGGCGAATAAATAAACCAATGCCGTCCTATTTGGCGGATACCGACGCTGTATAAGACTCCACTATTATTATTAGTATTATTATTATTATTATTATTCAATGAAGACTAACATGTTTACATAACACATACATCATATACAGTGCGTTGTTCCAGGGGTTATTATTAATTTAATATTATACCGACATTGGCCTACGTTCGTGACACATAATACAATATTCAAATATGTAGCATACACTCTAAAAACGTCCTATTCAAAATGACTATATTCAAAGGTATCTATCGCAAAAATGCATTAGTGACATGTAACGCGGACAAACGAATATAAGACCTTAAATGTAAGGACTAGGTAATTTGCATTTGATCATTGACAATTTTGACTGAATTTATACTAAGTGTCCCTCGAAATAGATATGTAGATATTTTGAATAGGACGTTTTTAGAGTATACCAATGTTGACCAATGTGTCAGCATGTTGAGCACTTAGTCTTGACTGATACAGTATTATGCTAATCACCTTATTTATATAGTATGTGTACACGTACGTGTCGATACTTCAGAACATATCAGGCATAGAGGCAACATATCCATCAATCACTTGCAGACGACAATTAACTTAGGCTCGTTCACGAATATTCGATGTTGTATTATGCGAACCAGGCTGCGTAATCGATCGAATATGACAATGATGGAAACAATACTTTAAATAGCATTTACACGGATTGATTTCCAACCCCAACTTGATTGTGAAGGTTGGAATAGTTTAGTTTCAACATGTGAAGTAAAATCCATATTTAATTTGAAACCAATTGGAATTGAAAATTCACAGTAAACCGTGTCCAACATTTATTTGATTAAAAGTGGAACAATGTAAACAAAGTTTGTGATCAATAACCTGCAAATGGAAAGTGATTCATGTTCACACGAAAAGAACAAAATACATAAGCACTGGACAAAGAATACTGAACATGCAAATACACGTTACCACACAGCAGATAACCTACTCGAATTCGGTCAGAGACGATCGGTCAATTGGGTCAGAGACGATCGGTCAATTGGGTCAAAACTTTATTTCCGTTCCTTCCATGTCACTTGGGCATCAATATAAAACATTTCCTGTCCACCAAATAGTTTCCAATTATAGAGATTGGAATGGTTAATATTAAAATATAAATATTTAGATTATTTACCAATACAATAATATGCTAGCTTCATCAGTGACATTGACATATCTTATTAACCTCTAACATGTCCCAGGGAGCACAATATCGAAGTTGAAACGGTATTTGTCCACGCTAGCACGCAGGTCTTTAATTGGGAATGATCAATTTCCAATAACCATAAGCTACCCATCAAGTATGATGAGTTATGAGTATAATGTAAACCAGAGGTCCTGGCACATGTTGCATATATTTGTATTGTATCGGTTCTTTCATTATATACATAAAAAAGTTTCCCGCTCTGTTGATCAGTTTATGTTTGGTTTTTGCTAAATGAAAGAACGATCGCACTAATAACACTTGACAGACGCAATCCACTACATAGTTGCTCGGAAGCGCTGTGACATTTGAGCCAGCCAATTTGTATGCCTTACGATAAATGAAGTTTTAACAAGACTAACAAATTTAGATATGTATATATTAAAAAATCTGAGATCATAGTACAACCAATGTTCCTTGAGATAAGATCGTTATAACTTGAAGAGCTCCATTTTATCGACAGAAAATGATTTAGATCATTCTATTAAAAACGAAACGTTTTCTACTGTACACTGGATAACAATGTGTAACATAACACCATGATTCTTACGAATTTGGCGGGAAATATACCGATACTTTATTGAGCTGTGGATTTTGATATTTTCCGTGGACTTTATGTGAATATGTACATGACATAGTCCGGTACAATGGATGATAAAGAACCTATCATCGATGATACACCCGAGAGAACAGACGACGAGGAATTATCCGAGTTAGGAGGCAATAACAATGGAATTCACCATAGCGATACGCGCCCTGAATTGGGATTGTTACATCAGGCAATGCTTACGTTTCAGAAAAACAGTGTGAATAAGTTAAACGAGAACACTCAATCAGATGGAGATTCACGATCTTATACCGGAAATGGGGAATATGAGGAGCAGGTAAATAGATAGTCACATTTTTCTTCGTTTTACCCTCCAACTTTTACGTTTATAAACCCATTGGAAACACTGCTTCGCTAATAATAGATGTAAAATTTGGCGAGAAAATATATTAAGATCGTTCTTAGAGTGCGTGATTGATACGCAATATAACATCGCTGATTAAGACGAGCTGGGGCCATGATGTCTCATCTCCATGTGTGTATTTCTTTATTATACCGTATAAAACAAATGTTTCGCATATGCTCTTTATACGCATTCAACGCATGAACAACTGTATGACAGTTCTACCGTAACAATATAATCATTAATTGTTCACTCATTATTCGCTTTGCTGTCATCATACCACTAGAAGCATTGCTTAGTTTGAAAGGGAAACGTAGCCATGCTTTTAATATGAATATGAATCTCAATATTCAGTTTAGCGCTGAAGTCGTAGCATTCATTGGCATACAGTGTGGTTCAATAAAACGTTGACAGTTTTTTGAAGCCATTTCTTTTTGAAATTCTGTAGATTTAAAAAAAATCTTTTTCAATATTCATCAACTATAATTATGATCTTGACCATCTATGCTGAAAATATCGTTACAAATACGGTTGCAAAATAACAGCTATTTGAACAAAGTCTGTCCCATTTCACTCTATCCACGAGTACTGATTTCGCGACGTTACATTGAATACTGAATGATGAATTGCATGCAAGTAATCTAAGATTTGAAGATTCCGCTAGGTGAAACCAGTGTAATTGTTTTAAAATATCTTAACTATCTATTCAGGTGTGAAATCAATACGTAATAATAATACCACGAGTGACCCTAATTAGAATTATTGATTTCCATAGATTGGAAGTGTAATTGTCTATACTCTATGCCTTAAAAGTGACGATGCCATTTAATGTTATCTTGCTGGTCATTTCCCGTAGGCTAACCCGTGGACAAAGAGATTTTGGAGAGATTCTCTTCAAAGAGCTATCATTTTGCCGCCATAGCATTATTAACATTGAGATTTTTAGCATAGATGGCCAAGATGAAAGTTTTGAGGAATATGTAAAATAAATTAAACCAAATCCAGGACCTCGGGTCAAAACATCATCCTATGGCGACCGTGCCTTCGCAGTTGCTGCACCCAAACTCTGGAACAATATCCCTGTCAATATCCGTTCAGCTGAGTCAATTAATCAATTTAAATCCAAACTCAAAACATTCATGTTCAAGTAATTGTATTGCATTGTTGTATTTATGTCAATTTGGTTGTTGTTTATAGTGTATATGTTGTGCATGTTGTATTGTATAGCGCTTAGAAACCTTTGTATTTTGCGCTTTATAAATGTTGTTTATTATTATTATTAAATCCCACAATTTTGAAAAATATGGCATTGAAAACCGTCAACGTTTTATTGAACCACACTGGTCATCCTTGAAATCATTATAATTTTTTACATGGATACCTAATTATAATAATAAAGGTCTAAATTTTATTGTCATCGCAGCCAACTGGCTGAATTGTAACAACATTACAAATCAAATACATTAATAGACAATGCAACGTCCAGGCAGCAGCCAAATCAGCGCCAAGTTGCGACATAAACCAACATGAACAAACATACATAACCCCTATATAGTAACCCCTAATAGGCAATGTAGACTAAGTGCCTTGCCCAAGGACACAAACACATTGGCACCAGCGGGGCTAGAACTCACGACCTTATGATTATGAGACCGGCAACTACTCCGCTGGACCACGTGCTCACTGTTTTCTCACTTTAGCTAGACGTTGATACTTAAAACTCCCATATTACTTTTTCCTTGCATCACATACACGATCAAGTACAAGTAAGGTTTACCACGGGTAACGGGGTCACCAAGGATTCTAAAGAAAGATCCACAGATGTAACACGCTTATAAATATACAAACATCCGAGGGAGGTAGCGTGTTGCACAGAAATACTTACACAAACAAACACAACCCTCTCGCGTATACAGAGGTGTTGAAAGAACATGATACTTGCGGGATGTTAGTTAACAGTCGTGTATGTAACAATACTTGATAAAAGTCAAAGTATCTAAAATGTTGATAATATTAGTGACCCGATTTATAGGACCACGTTTCTATTTACAAGAGAGTTTTTGAAGCGATACTGCAATCAAATTCAAACCATGTCTTTGCAAATCTTAGAAGTTGTTCACCTTCAAGTTTTTTGTCACTCGACTTTGAAGGTTATTGCCGAATAAAGCCTTATTCAACTAGCACTCATGTTTGCTTATGTTTCACATGTTGCTTTCACGTGCCTCCAACCTTACATCGGGGTGAACTCACCGTTATTTACATCGTGGCACATTCCACTTGGTACCTACAACTATCAAAAATTGATCAATATTTATATCTTAAAAGTCTTACTAATATTTTAAGTACCATATAGTGCGTTAAAAGTTGGTTCCGATCCAATTATATGTTGTTCTTGTATCTCAAACGCGCGTTGTTATACTGAGGGTATGTTATTCTTGTAGTTTAAGATTACTTTAATATCATAATCTTTTCTTATAATAGAGATCATCCAAGCCGGCTATTATAGACTTGAAGGCACAGGTCAAAGTCCATCAAATCAAGAATAACATGATATTCATTATTGATGAAATTCTGTCAGCAATTTTAAAACTCAAGGCTTGTCCAAATCTGACTTCTTAAAAAGAAAACCAATACAGGTCTGATTGCATCCAAACCAGCAACTCCATAGCAATAAATCCAAATGCCAAGTAAGTCGTTGCACTATAAAGTGCATCTGTCCGTCCGTTCGTCCGCCGGGTATTATAAATTTCTCATACATTTAATATACTCCAATCGTTGTAGTTAATTTGAAATGATATTACTATTGTAATTTGTCAATGCAGGTAATTTGAATGATATACCACACAATTCGAATTTGTGTAGTTTTAATTTAATAGTATAATGTAGTACACACGTTTAACGTGTGTTATTGTTAAGTAATAATCAGGCTTACTTATGTAGCCTATATAAAAGTCTTCGTATTAGCATTTGTATTGCTTTTCTACGATTCAAATAATTCAAAATATGGTATTTTGTTAATGTTAATTTATAAACATCTAGCCATTGAGGTATATAATGTTCTCACAACTTCTTGTGACAGGATATTAGGAAGCAGGAACTCACTGGTATGACGTACACTTGTGCTTGTCACATACATTTTAATTTGTCATTGATATCAGAATTGTTCATGTTAGATTTAATTGTTTTCATTGATGCATGTGGTGTGGTTAACATTTTAGGTTTTAATCAACCATTCTTAAAAGGCTTAGAAAACCAGAGCTTCTTTGGTTTTCGCTGAAATCGATGATCATGGTATGCGGTTTTGAAACTGTTTAGAGTTTATAAATCTATACTGGTGCTAGCAATTACATATGGTCGTCTGAAAATTCATTGTAATACTTCGATAGCCTGCATCACCCAATCCTGATAGTCCGTTACAGTAACTACTGTAAAAAACGTAACAATTCCACTACGGTTTTACTGTGTCTATGGTATAACATGTAACATGTGTTACAGTCCGCTACAGTTATTACTGTGCCTGTGTTACGATAATATCTAATTTTAATTAAAAACACCTCAGAAACTATATTCATTAACAATTATATGTCAAAAACCCAGAAATGGATGGTCGTGGAGGTTAATACAAGGCTTGATCAATCTTAAACAATAAATATTGATATCCTACATTATTAAACAGTAAATATTGGGTATCCTACATTATTAAACTATTTTGTCAGTGTTATTGCGGTTTATTCCGATTTGGACGCTAAACCGGAATAAAGCTAATCTATAACACAGGCACATTTAACAACTGTAGCGGACTGTAACACATGGTACATGTTGTAACACAGTAAAACTGTAGTGGAATAGTTACGTTTTTACAGTAGTTACTGTAACGAACTATCAGGATTTGGTGCCTGAACACTGAACAGTATGTTGATTTGTGTAACGTAAGTAAGAATATTGCTAATTGTCTTGATTTATATAATCATCCCAGTATTTGTAGTTAACAATGTCATATCTATAATTTTGAAATGAGGAAAGTGTTGTAATAAAAATAATGTATATAACATGTGATAATCAACCGATGTATACTAGTTTGTGTTTATCAATATGTCTATTCTGGCTTTATTTCAGCAGCCATCTTGTATTTGATATTTACCAAATACCCACAATATTATCTTTTTGTACACATATATATATATATATAAATATATATATACTTGTCAGCATTTTAGGTCTAGTTATGCCAAGAAAAAACATGCTAGCTAATTTAAAGGCAAAAACATAGCCATTTACATACATGTACACTAAAATGGTGCCCTTTTTGCTATTTGGTGGCCATTTTGTTTATCCGGCGGCCATTTTGGAAATTCGAATGAATAGCAAACAAAGTTATTTTAATTTTAACATATGAATTTGTTAACACGTTTAGAGTTTATACAAGTAGAAATCATATTTTACTAGGTAGGCCTAATCTAAAGGCAAAAACAGTTGTCTATGTAAATTTACACTAACAAGGCAGCCATTTTGGCTATTTGGCGGCCATTTTGTTTATATGGCGGCCATTTTGGAAATTCAAAAATTAATTATTTATTGTGTTAACTTATTCCATTTGCAAATAGTTATAAAACACATATTTTAGTTATGTAGGAAGCCTTTATAAAGATAGATAAAAGTGTTAAAAGTGTTAAAACATTCTCATTTTCAAAGTCTTAAGGCCAATTCATTTACCCTATTTCAGCGGCCATATTGTATTTATAATCAAATAAATAGCAAACAAAGTTATTTCAAACGTCTACATATTAATTTGTTAACATGTTTAGAGTTGTTACAAGTAGAAATCATATTTTACTAGGTAAAATATAGGCAAAAACATAGTTATTTATGTACATTTACACTAATAAAACTGCTATTTCGCCTATTTGGCGGCCATTTTGTATATAGGGCGGCCATTTTGGAAATTCAAAAATGTATTATTTATTATCCTTGACTTATTCCATTGTCAAATAGTCACTAAAACCATTGTTTAAGTTATTTAGGAAGCTTTTACAAAGCCAAGTAAGAGCTATATATGATTGGATTGAATGCCATGGCGGCCATTTTGTATAGTCGGCGGCCATCTTGAATTAAAAAAATTGCTCAAGGTTTCACAGATGGAATCACGCAGTTTCTGAATCTACAGGGTTCAAAGATATAAAAACATCCAAAACATTTTGTGTGGACGGTAAATTTGGGTTATGGTCAAAATTGGGGTTTACGCCCCGGACTATAAGGAAAATCGCGATTGAAAGCTGGTTATGTGCTGCTTGTATCAGTATGTAAATTGAAAATTGGTTATAATTCAACAAGCACAGGGCCCTCTATATACTCTTTTCTTACGTCACGACTGGGGTCCCGCCGACAGGTCAATTTTCATTGATTTGTAGTGGCTCTATGACCTAATTATTTCCTTCCATCGTCGTCTTACTTTTATTTCATTCAGCTAGCATGCTTATAATAGGCTTTTTAGCTTGGCTCGAGCCATTTGCTTGAGTCTTGTCTCATCAGGACCCAAGTGTATGGTTATTATGCTGCTATGGAACTTGAACATTTGGTATGATAATACTATCATAATAATACCATGGTAGTTGGTAATGATACTGCTATCCGGATGGTTCCCATTTGCTTATCAGTGTCGTTTCCATGGCAAGTGTTGCAATGGTTATATGTAATCTTGATTTGTGTATTAAATAAAAATGTAATTATGTTTTATAGTAGATTTATAATACCGTATTCATTGCCTTTTCCAGTATCATTACTGTAGTAGGTTTACTAAGTGATGCGTTATTCAGTGGCGGATCCAGGATTAAAATTTACGGGGGGCTGACAAAACAAATATCGTAAAAGGGCCCCGATTTTTTTTGCCGTCATCTCGTGAAATTCAGCTAAGTGGGGGTGGGGGGGGGGGGGGGGGGGGGGGGGGGTTAGCGATGTGGTTTTCCAAAACCGGCAAAAAAAAATCGCAGGGTACAAATGTACCGACGGAACCTACCTATGTCTCTGAAAAAGGTAAAGTGGTACACAAAAAAGGTATATTGTCAAATTTTACGGGGGCGCGTACACAAAAAAAGGTATATTGTCAAATTTTACGGGGGGCGCCCGCCCCCAAAGCCCCCCCCCCCTATATCCGCCACTGTTATTAGAAGCTATAACGTTATTCACTAGACTAATTTTGACTTGATATAGTTTATATAATGCCGTACGTCTATAGTGATGCATCATAAAGTTGCTAATCTAGTGATACGTCTGCGCTCCAAAAGCGGGAAAGTGGGATTTTGGCGTGTATGAATGGGGTTGATTGAAAACCGCGCCACTGCGGGCGTCATCATTAATTTCTTAGAAGAGTCAGTGGGAGGTAAATGTATTTATAGCTCAACGAAGTTCCCTTGCAGCCGATCCATCTTCTTTGCAGCTATAAACTAGTTAATACGGTGTAATATAATATATCGTAGCAGATGTGAGTCGCCATTTCGTTTGTATTACTTCCACGGCGTAATATCAACATGATTAAATCATACGGGCTGCAAGGAAGGGCGGTCTACACACCACTAGAGTTCGTTGGCCGGGTATGTTTATAGAGATCACGGCATAACTCATAACATCCCGTCATAAGTGTGACAACTTAATGCTATATTAGCCCTGTAAGTTTTATGATAATTTCTAAGAATAACACACCATGGCGTTTCCAATCCCAATTTGAAATGAATTAAATGCGGATCGAGAGGGGTGGATGTTCGAGCCTGGTCCATAAGATGGTATATTAGTAGCTAACCATTTCTAACCACCATTTCATTGTAGTGGGCGGAGTAGCTGTGCTGATACTAATAATCAAATACATTTATCACAATATAGTTACATGCGTGCTTAGTCATATATTGAACGTCATCAGTAAACTGATTAAATTAGATTATCGTAATTATTATAAATGTAACAAGTAATCATTTACCACATGTTGACATGATTAAGGAGAACGGTCTGATAGTGGACGTCATAACTAAATGTCTGTTTAGGTGCTTGGGAATATCAATCTGAGTCCTTTTTGCACGCATTTGTACACAAAATAGTTCTTTTACCACAACATTATGGTAAATAATTCGTTCGCGTAGTGATGAAAATCCAGCCATTACCGTAAATGACATTCAGATATATATTACGTAAACGATTTCTGACAAGTAAGTTGCTCTTGACAACAGTTTTTGTTGAGATGCGTGTTATATTGATCAAATCTTACATTTTACAAGTACGAATGCATGTTTAAAAGGTGAAGTCTTATTTTATACAGCGACAACATAGGGGTACGCCGTTACACCATTCCCTCGTTAGGCCTGATACAGTATGTGATAGAAGCTAGTCCTCGTCTAGGGAAGCGACATGTATTCAAGTTTTCAGACACTTCTAAAACAATCTATGGGGACAATGTGTTCGATGTTTGAGCTATGGAGTTCAACATGAATGCATGGTGCCCTTTGTCTAGGAAAGTGAACATTATATTCTTTCAAATATAAGTAATAAGAAAAGTAATCTTAAAACTATTTTGTGTTAATATTTTACATATATAAAGCGGGGTCTTAAATATGTACACTAGCAACCAACAGTATTAGGACACCTTGCAGGCTGCAAATTGAGAGAAAACACTATGAATCCATTGAACTACTGTGTTAGCTTTGTGGCAGGCATTCTAGGATTATGAAATTAATGGAAAGTTCTTAAAAGTTTGTTAAATTGATTTGGGACATTCGTGAGACATTATTATTTTATAGGAAAACATTTATAACGATATTTCAGTGATTTAAGTTGTTCGCCTTGAAAAATGTGGTTAATTTAGAGTCAAATTATCTTGACAAAAATGCTTAGTTATGATGAAATAAATAACACTGTGTATAGTGTTCCCAGGTGATGTGGGTGCTATGAGATTGTACACAAATTTAGATGGTTTCCATTTAAAATATAAAAGTATAGGTATCAAAATGAAACTAAATTTTCCTCCTAAATAACTTAGTTTTAAGATGAATAATGTGATCAAGTGTCAATATCTGTGAGAGATTTATTAAGACTAGTGACAATATTGGGATTAGTTTTACTTTAGTGTATCCTTTGAGAAGGTCTTTTTTATAAAGACAGTCAAAATTGTCAGACTACCCACCGTTAGATTACATTATCTATAATGAGGTTGATGAATTATTCATGAGCTATTTTCAACGGGAAATTTGTATGGCGAGTTGAAGAAGGCACACAATTTCATCAATTCCATGGAATTGAATAAGCAGATGTTGTAGGAAACATGAATGTATTAATGAGAAGAGATTCAGCAACACATTTGTTCAACTTGTAGTGAAATATTTCACTCAAAATTTAATATTTGGGATGATTTTGACACCATAACCAAGTGTCCTAATACTTTTGGTTGCTAGTGTATCTTGTAACAGTTGATGATAGGATCCAAAACAACATGATCGAAATATTACATTTTATTGACCCTTACTCTTTTTTGAAGACTAATTTCACAATCAAATCGCCATACGAACTACCAAATGTCATACCGTATTCAATTCCTTTTATGTAATTTGTTTCATTTCTAAATCGAGAAAGGGTTTGTCACTGATGAAATGGAATAAGTAAATACTTAACAACAATAAAAATCAATACTTTCAATTGAATAATCAATCGGCAAACATTTATCCATGAACTTCAATCGCTAAATCCTTATGAAACACTAGTTCTGATAGTATGAAAGATTGACGGGTAATCCTTTTCACTAAATATACATTTAACGAAACAATTGTTTCTGTTTTATACATTTTAAAGATATTTTATTCACCTGAGTATCACCCAACACAACGTTCTTTAATTTTTCCGTGCATCATTTTAGATGCAATTCTCCACAAATTGCCGTTCCTAACTTAATCCCTTTCAAAATTATTTCCAGGGAAAACCAAATATTGTTTGCATGATAATAACGACCTCCAGGCTAACACACTTTTCCAGACGGTGACAAGTTATATAACATAATAAATATTTGACTTCTATTCAAATGACAATTACCTAGCATGTTTCCTAAGCATGTTGTGATAGCCCCACGTGCCTTATATAATTGGCTTAGGATTCTTACGGTATCAGACGGAAAGATGTATCAACGTTTATAAATATAGGACGACATGTAGCGATATGTGGCTATAATAGTACGTGACGGGAATTATATACGTGTGGATATGCTTATGAACATCTCATATTTCCTCCTGATCTTTATTTCTTCAATAGTCTGCTCGTATAACTGACATATTTGACTCAAAATAGACTAAATATTGGTTTGCTACGGTTAGAACATCAATACAAAAAGAGGGTCGACTATGACTGTTCGCCTTCCTAGTAAAACAAATATTAAAACAAAAACAATAAAATTGGAGCCCTGTAATGTTAGTAATAGGCCTACTTAATCTTTAAACTATGATGAAGTGTTGTTAGTTTTAATTTTAATGTTAGTTTTTTCTAGCTATAATGGTTCTATGAATAAGTTATGCTATGAAATTGACTTGACTTAAAGAATGGAGCTATTCGTAAAATGTAGAAGCCTGCCCTCACATGATGTCTGTATGGCGTAATATACTGTAGTGAGCCGACTTCTCGTGAACCTCAAATGATCTCTTACTTCTTATCACACCATACACTCACGCAAACTTGAATCACCGTGAAATCCAATACAAGTTTGTTTGCTACAAGATTTCCCTGCGTGTATATGCATTTCAACCGAAGGTGGTAAAACTCGACGAAATTGATAATGAAATGACAGACGGTGAGCTGACTCAATACTTCCGATGTGTATTCTTGGAATGGTTTACATTTCACGCAACCATTAACCATGTTATGCGTTCGCAAATTCTTTTTACCGTCTTCGTAAATAGATCTAACCCGACTCTCTGGGTAAGGGGGGTACTCATGTCACGTATAAGGTATACGGGGATGTGCCGCTCTAATAAGAAATACATAAACATAGGATATGATTATTTTGTGCTGGAAATTCACTAAACATGGATCCCGTTTCGTGAAAATTGTAAAACAACCAGTCAAATAGAAAATTGCTAAATATTGGTTAGTGTTTCACACCTCCTCCAGTGGCACACCCCCGTCAAATATAATTTGAGTACCCCCTCCCACCGGACGATCCTCACGAGAGTCACCAACGAACATGCCAACAAAACATTTCAGTGTGTTTTTAGGTGCATAGGCAGCTGAAGCATTGGGGCGGGGACGCCCCACCCTTAAATGTAATGTGAGGAATGTTCACCCAAAACGATTACAGGTGACGTGTTTTTAACGCGCTTGGCAGGAATTATTTCCAATGTTTCATCAATTTCTGCTTGAAAAAGCTGAATTTGTCACACAAGATATATAGGTTCATTAATGTTTTCTTTGTGCATGTTTCTATATTATAAAACATAATTTGGTCTCCTAAATTAAATTTGTTTGTTTCCCCCGCCACGGTTTAGGTGTTCACATACTTACTGATACCAACCAACTGGTTCTCGGCACCTGATTTATACTATTGATAGGTTCGCGATCAGATTGGAAGCCACCTAACTCGTGACTTGCGTCATTATTTGTATTACGTGTCAAGATTCCTCTGAAAAAGGTGCCCCTTAAACGCGGTCAAAATTCAGTGCACATATGAAGAGGTGTGTGTGTTTTGGGGTTGGTCTGGGGTGGGGTGTGGGTGTTTGGTGTTTGTTTGGGGGTTGTTGGTTTTTTTGGGTGGGGTTACTTTGTATATATAGCAATATACTATAAAGTTTATCGTTTTACAGTGCACATACCGTAACCTATACCCAGGGACATTCTTAGAATGTTTGATTGAGTCCTCAGTTTCCTAAATAATTTCCATAAATATTGCACTTTGGCAAGGCCATGCACGGAAACTGTTACAGCGCCACCTATGCTAAGCTAGCACAATTGACTCTGATGGTTTTGACAACCTTTAATTGTGTGTTTTATTTTACTCGGTCGAATTCCTATCCAGTATAAAATATCAAATCAATATTAGCCATTGTTTTCCTTAGGATTCTTATGCAGTATAGACTGTTTACTCAATTTTAGCCATTGTTTTCCTGAAAATTCCCAGTATAGATATGGTCACGCGTTATGAACTCGCCTCCCAATAGGGTGGTGCCGTTACATTTTTCAGTTTTATGCAGTCATTTTCCTCAAATATTTTCAAAACCACAAAAGCTATCTCAACAAATTTGGTATCATTTTAAAGCCCTGACAACAAGTTATCTGCCTGCAAAATGGCATTGGTATAGCTAATACAGAAGGGGAGCTGCAGCTGTTTAAAGTTTAGGGACTAGGGGTGGTTCTGGAAGGGGTGCCGCTGCAAGGGGTGCCGCCTGTACAAACTCAATGGGGAATATCCCATGCTTTGTTCTTTTTTACCATAACTAGTCATCCCCTAATGTTACAAACACCATTCTGGTCCCATTTTAAAGGATATTTAGTAGTCTTTAATCATGTGGTTCAACAGACTTGTCAACTATTTGTAACAACTAATTAATTATGGATAAGACAATGATCATCGACTTTCTTCTTATTCGCTACACAGCAGTCAACATGAAATATCAGTCTCAATTTACCGGATTTATACAAATGACTATAGCAGAAAAAGTTGTCAACCTATGATAGCAAAAGTATACATTTTTGGAAAGCTTGGAACTAGAGGAATTCAAAAATGTAGTTTATATCAGGGAAGGGTTCATTAAACAAATATTTCTGAAAATTCTAAAAATATATAAAATAAAAATTGGAGATATTCACTAGCCGGTATAATTACCATACCGACGTAGTAACTTTGACAATTATATATCATCTAATGGGTAATTTCACGAGGAATTCAAATATGTAAAGTAAATAATGATAGAGGTAGGTATAAAAATATATGGATCTCAAATTAAAAATTAAAAAACGCTGATATTTTCCCGAACATTTCCGATCATACCATTTTAGTTCTTGGTCGTACTATAATTTTAATGGCATATTTGGTTTTCTCATGCAATTTCCCTTCAGAAAATGTATACCTTTACTACCTCAGGGGGGTATACAAGCAAATATAAATGTGTTAAGTTAAAATCATGTCGCGAAAGCCAAAATCCGTGTGTAACGCAAAAGGAGACGAGCTTAAAACACATGACCATATAATATATATAATCAATATGAGCCATTGTTGTCCTGAGAATTCCTTTCCAGAGTATAGACTATATTATCACATATGAGCCATTGTTTTCCTTAAAATTGCTATTCAAAAATATTAAATCAATATTAGCCATTGTTTTCCTAAGGATTCCTATCCATTAAAGACTATTTAATCAATATTAGCCATTGTCATACGATTCTTACGCAGTGTAGACTATGTATTAATATGAACCATTGTTTTCCTCGGGATTCCTATCCAGTATAGTACAATAATCAATATGAGCCATTATTTATTTCAGGATTCCAATATGCAGGAAACAAACAAACAAACTTAACTGCGCGAACTAGTTATAGCCAAGCTACGAATATCTTTATGGCATGCAGTACTAAAATTGGTATTACTAGGATATGGCTATATACCTGTACCACCCATAAACGTCCTTTAACGGACTAGCTACTACCACGCTTTACGCGGATATTGCTAATAATGATTGTCTAGTACAGTGTACGACGCTATGCGCAACTATCGTTTAACCTTGCTTTCCTATGGTACCCTATTTAAAAGTTACACACATATTCTTAAACCATGCGTTTCTATGCTGCACATATGCAGCGCTGTGTAATTTACGGTCCGCTATCCTTAACCATGCGTTCCTATGTAGCGCTGTGTAAACCAATGATCTGCTATAGTTATGCGTGCGTCCCTATGCTGCGCTATATAATATATCCGTATGCGTGCGTTCCTATGCGGCGCTATATTAATTATGCTCGGGAATGGTTAATCGTGCATTGCTATGGTACTCTGTGTTTAATCATGGTCGGGAATCTTAACCGTTCCTAAAATACGATAGGCCTGTTCTTCACCGTGCTTCCCAATCTGCCAGACCAGTAATACAGTGCTTCCAAAATATAACGCCTAAAGACCTGTGAGCACCTCTACATGGTGTCAACAAGGATATATGATGGTACTATACCTACCTAGGTCTCGGTTTTACTCATTATAGCATCTAAAATTCAATGTTTAGATATTGAATACGTGAAATCACTCAAACTCCGCATACATTTAATTTACAACGTATTGTGCATTTGGATAGCAAAGAATTAGGTAGAAACCAAGCCACGCCTACCATGATGCACTGCTAGGATAGGATACGCTGTATCATGCTTTCCTGCAACAAGTTAGACGCGGGCCAGCTATCTTAAACATATCTCACTACTTGCTGATATGGTAGGCGGCTAATCGTTACTGTAGCTTTCCTATTGCGCTGAGCACTACGCATGGTTATAGGATGTGCGTGTGTTCATAGCTTTTAAGCATATGATGCCCAGGTTGTATTTAAGGTTCGTTGGGGGCGCAATACATTAAATTACTCTACGTTAGGGGAAATAATATTTCCCGGTTAAATTTTGTTTGTGTCTGGGGTAGCATGTTAATGGTCAAACGGGAAATTTCATTTATAATTTGCTCTTTTACCCTTTTAGCTATGTGCTGATACCCTTGATCGGAGGTTGCCAGACGGCGCATACGCAATCGTATATGGGCTAAAATAGCGGCGGTCATTTATAAATAAATAATCCTATCGTTAGGGAATAAAAAGGCTTTAAGCTTTAACATTACAAATGTGGACTCTTTTGTCCTCTATGACATGTCATTCAGTGGGACATTCATTAGTCATGTTAGTGCTGTCCCCCACCAACCCACGTTATGTTTTAATAGGGAGTATGTAAATATAAAAAGGACGTTACTACCTAACATACCTAGCATACTTTAATGAATGGCGTCAAGTCAAGCGCTCTGGATGGAACTGAATAATAATGTTAATTAAGTTAACAGAGATTATTAAAGTCAAAAGTTAAAGGGACTACACAGTGGTTTTGAAAATTTTATTTTTTACATAATTCACTTCAGAATTTAAGGGGGCGTATGGGGGTTTGAAGTCCAATATTGATTATCAGTTCTCACAACTTTCCTAAAACTCAATATACAAGTTTTATACAGGGTGGTTCAATAAAACGTTGACAGTTTTTGAAGCCATTTTTTTTAAAATTCTGTAGATTAAAAGTCTGTCCCATTTCACTCTGTCCACGGGTACTGATTTCGCGACGTTACAACCAGTGTGGTTCAATAAAACGTTGACAGTTTTTCAAAGCTATATTTTTCAAAATTGTGGAATTTGGTTTAATTTTTTTTACATATTCCTCAAAAATATCATCTTGGCCATCTATTCTGAAAATCTCAATGTTAATAATGCTATGGCGGCAAAATTATAGCTATTTGAAGAGAATCTCTCCTAAATCTCTTTGTCCATGGGTAAGTCTACGGGAAATGACTAGCAAGATAACATTATATGGCATCGTTACTTTTAAGGCATAGAGCATAGACAATTACACTTCCAATCTATGAAAATCAACAATTCTAATTAGAGTCACTCGTTGTATTATTATTACGTATTGATTTCACACCTGAATAGATAAACAATTACACTGGTTTCACCTGGCGGGATCTTCAAATCTTAGATTACTTGCATGCAATTCATCATTCAGTATTCAATGTAACGTCGCGAAATCAGTACCCGTGGACAGAGTGAAATGGGACAGACTTTGTTCAAATAGCTGTTATTTTGCAACCGTAATGTTATTTGTAACGATATTTTCAGCATAGATGGTCAAGATAATATAGTTCATGAATATTGAAAAAAGATTTTTTTAAATCTACAGAATCTATCATAATATAGGCTTAGCCCATAATAAGACGCTTCAAAATTACGGGGTTTTTGTTCCGGTTGCTATGGTAGCAGTGCAGGAGCTCTGATTGGCTAAAAACGACTATGAATGTAACTCAATAATTCTATTGTACCCATTCTTAGGATAATGATGTATAATGATATTCCGCACGCTTTAATGGAGCGGAATTTTAATACAGTTGCCGTGGCAACCAGTAACCGACCAATCACGTAATTTTGCGACGCAATTCAGATTTGAAGCCGAAAATTTAAAAAAATCCGGCTTCATTAAAGCGCAGATCCACTCATTTGCAACATAAATTTCAAATGTCATAAAATGTTATGGTACCATTTTTTTTGGTTCTATTAACCCTAACCCCCCTGAATGCTATAAAATGCTAGTCTCCAAGAGCGTTATTGATTACGTTCGGGTTTTTTCTTTCTACTTCTGAAAAACAGGCCGCGTAAAATCACATAACGTAGAGGGCGCTTTTCACTAGAAAACTAACCTTCACATCCAATTTTTTAACACTTATGTTTGCCAAAAAAATATTGTAATTTATAATCAAAGTTTTGGTAAGATAAATGCAGTAAATTAATTGATTTAATACTTTTCATACCGTTGACATGGTATCTCGTTAAATATCGCTGGGTGAAAAAACAATAAAATACATACAAATATGAATCTAATTTCATGGTAAATGTAAATTCAATATTTATGATACCATTATTGAATATGAAATGTTTTACTAAACTTTTAATAATATGTTTTCCAAAATTTAGTTAAATATCACTGCTTGAAAAATATTACATGTTAATCTAATAGGAATCCGCAATTTTGATAAAAATTCGCGTCACCGATACATTTTGATCAAACACAACATTAAAATGGAATGTCCGATTTCAGTCAAATAAAACGCATTTTGAAGCTAGCATTTTACTGCATATGATGTTTACAATATCTCACATTACCTTACCTAGCCCAAAACACATATTTCTCACCCCCCCCCCCCCCCCACCCCCCCCCCCCCTTAAGATGAACATTAATAATGGTCATTTTTACCGTTACCACTCACGAAATCACGAAAGCAGTCTTATGCCCAGCATATTTATATTGTGACTGTTTATAGCTGGGGAGCACACATGGCTTTTAAACACATTGAAACACGTGTGACCTTCTATCCCAAATCAAGGTCAACGGTCAATTAACCACCCACGTTGACAAGAATGCCACTTAGCATGCTTAGGATGTGATTCTACCGACTTCAAAGAACAGTTTGGTACATAACTTCCTGTGGCACCTAGACTGGGACAAAAAACACCTAAGCTCCACAACTATTAGTATTAGTGTACAATTATTGTCTAGTCGTTGACCAGAATATTTGAATCGACGTTTAGTCGTACAAAGAGGGTTGATTTTTTCATGTAAAACATTTGTAAAAATTGTACAAATCCCAGTTGTTATCAAATTAAAGGAGGTGTCCCGCAAGCATAAAAGTGTGCATTATATGTTAGAAATATAACTATCGAGCCCAACTTTTGTAATTATATAGAAGAAAACACCACACTTATGACAAAAACAAATAAAAACCGCAATCTCTCAACATGCCCTTTTTAAAATTCGCGGCGATCGAAAGTCCCAGTGTCGATGATGTCATAGTTGTACAATGCACATGCGCAAATTTGAGCTCCGATACCCATGACGTCATCGACACCGGGACTTTCAATTGCCGCGAATTTTAAAAAGTGCATGTTGAGTGATGGCAGTTTTTATTCATTTTTGTGTCTAGTACGGTGTTTTGTTCTATATACATTAATTACGTAACTTCGGCTCGATAATTATTTTTCTAACAAATAATGCTCAATGTTGTGCTTGCGGGACCCTTCCTTTAAGGGCGCAGCCTCCAACACATCAGTGTGTGTTCCTTTTCAGTACATCAATATATTGTTAACTTTTGTGCAATCGTGATGACATAGATTATTACAATACAGGATGAAAAACATCCTTCAATCCATGATTAAACACAGGAATAATGATGTAACATAGCCGGGGGGAATTTAGAATCAAGATTTTGTTATTTGACTTATTTTCCCGTCAATCAAATTGTTCAAGGTACATTTGTCTTGTAGGTCAGTATGAATTGTCATTTGACTGTAGCGTCCAATTATTTTCTTGAATCCGGGTTCGACTCACTTGCCATAATGTACTGTAACTTTGTATCGTTCATTATTTTAATTTTAGCGCTATTATTATTACTTTTTTCAAAACAAAAAAGACACTGTTGGAAGATGTTGAAAAACGGTAATTTTTGTTAATGTACTTCATGATGACCGCGCTGGTGCCCTCGCAAATCGTTGAAATTAGAAACATTTAAGGCAATTGTTTTCAGGATAAACATCATCGAATAGGCCTATCTAAACTTTACATTATTTTTGATAAATGTGGAATTGAATTATATTATCGACCTACGTATGTTTAGCGTTGATAAGACTCATAATGTCATTCAAAAACTATTATTAGTATGACTATCCAGGCTTTGGGGAGCTAATATTGTAGTAATTTCTTTTGGTCTAAAACCGGTATCGATTTCGTCATAGTTATGCAATACAACTTTTAAAAGCACCTATAACCATGACGTCATTGTTGAGAGATTGTCGTTTTTATTCGTTTTTATGAAAAGTATGATGTGGATTTTTTTCTACGGGTTCGATAATGATAATTATGTGTGCGATGTTGCGCTTGCTAGACTCCACCTTCAGCTAACGGTTAAGCCTCGTATAAAATACTGTCGTGCTTTTTCTTTTGCGAGAATATGTGCAAGACCATATTGTTCTTGATTAATAGAACGCTATTTCAAAGTAGACCACTTATCGTATGTCCCCCTCATACATAAGTACTGGTCTCCTGACTGCTCATCTATCAATGTTTATTAGAGCAACGACTTGCTGGCGCTCAATTGTAGCTTCCAAACACGCAAGTAGGGACACAGTATGGATTTCCATTGGGGGCGTCGGGTCGAAGGAGGTCCCTTTTTCAATCGTTCTGGGTGATTTTTATTTTAAAAACAATCAGCAATATAATGTCCACTGTATACATAGTTTAGCTCCTTTAGTTCTTTGTCTCCTATTTCGTGAAAAAATCAAATAGTGCGTGCCTTACGTTATTATATTTCCCTTACTCGAAACAGTGACGTAACTCTACAGGCACAACCTTTACGCACCCGTATGTATATTCCATCTTTCCACGCGTGTGTGTTTACACCAGAGTTTCGAGTATGCGCGCGTTTATTTACTGCAATCAATGAATGACACAGTAACGTCCCTGTCTCGTGCGTTGCAATTGAAATAGACTATTATACTATTAGTATCTGTCATAGAGTGTGGTATGGCACATAATGATATCTACAAACTGTTAATAACGTCAGCACTTACTTATTATCTGAAATGTTATTCGCTGATATATATGCAGACAAACTACAAAATGCAGACAAATCCACTTTATATACACGTAAATGATTTTACTGAAATCAATCTTAACATTATCTGCAATATATGAATGTGCCTTTAATATACAATTGTCTCTGAAGTCGCGTGTAGCATTAATTATCCTCTAAGTAACGTTAGCCTTATAGCACGGGGAAATAAATGGTTTATTAGCCGGTAATTCAAATCTCTAATTGTATTATACTAAACATCAAGACTCGAGAATACAATTATGCAAACGTGGCTGCCTACCATTTGTTACTTATACCTTAAGAGAGGCAAAGATAGACATGCTTTGAAACGCCCTCGAGATGTCCCTTCGGAACAACACTTGGCGGTTTCACCAATTTGAAAGTCATGGGGTCTGTGTTGTCATCCAAATGTCCGTGTCATGGTAAGAATAGTGATTTCTGCCGTGGGATATACACAATACCTCCTATATTAATATCCTACAGTCCAGTATCATTGCATGTACATGCAGGATAAACCGGAAAGTCCACATAATATGAAAATAATAAATGGTATCCGTATGTACTTTTCCCCTGGGTAAGCCGCCTTCGATGAAGTCGTATAAAAATATTTGGAATGTATTTCAATGCTTATGGCTTATTAAGCTAAACTGCAAAAGGACGGACTGATATTTCATTAATTACATCGTATCTTTGCTATAAATCGCCTTCCAACGTATGGGGCAAATGGGCTATATCTTGAATTATTAAACAAGGACAGTTACCTGTGTGGACGGGTAACGTGATTCAATCAAAATAAACCGTGAGAGGCCGGACTGATATTATATTTATCCGGACGTATATGGAGATACTTTGCTTTCCTATAATGCCTTTCAAGGAGTGGGATTTAACTTGAATTATGAAACAAGGACAGTCTGGTCAGTTAACGCAATTTTAATATAAATACCGGTATGTACATTACGCGAACGTTAAGCAAATGAAGTGGTGCGTCGGTAACGCATTACACATCTCAACTTTACAAAATGCTATGAATATTTTAACGTCATATTAAGAAAACTTCAATGTCTAAATGCGATGCCTGCTGTAAACATGGTTTAAACACGTACGGTAGCATGCAAAGCAAACCCTTTTTATAGCCTTTTAAAGCCTCTGCCATCACTTGGAACAACATGTAAAAAACGAGACCAATAGAAATCCCTTTTCATAGATTCTTACCTAAAATAGTCTTTCAGCCAAGTGCACGAATGACGAATAAGTGAAGGAAGAATAGCAGTACCTCGCTATAGTTCGATCAGCTCCAAATTGGCGAAGCCTCCTTAAAGGCAACAAGCGCACTATGCATCATATGCGTGACGCATGCATTCGGCTAAAACCGCGTGTGTGTGTTACCATAATAGTGCAAGTAAGCTTGGATTACTTTTGCGCGCAGATATATAAAAACCCAATATTTCTCGCCAGTTTGGAACTGATTAAACTATAGTAAGTGATGGGTAAATCAACCAAACAGGAATAAGCTACTATACTAGTAAACCAATTTACGCTAAATCTTTACACCTAGCCTCTGACACAAAAGTAAGGGACGGCATCCAGATTCATACGGATTGAAAAACGTTCGACGCATTGACAAAACGCACTGGCTGTCCGTACTAGGGAGTTGTTCATTGCGTTCGAGGACCATCACTAAACACATTTTCCGAAACACTGAATTGACACACGGGGAAGTAAGCAAACAAACGATGAGAAGTGGCCTATTGTTATCCGATAATTGGTTTGCTTTACTATTGACCAATAACACGCGGACAATATACTATCATTCCGTTCATCTACACAAAACTGTCCGTTTACCTTCTCCGTTCGACGGTTTTCAATCCCTACCAATCTGGATGCCATCCATAAGTCGAAGCATAAGTTTAGGCGATAACTAAATAATAAATCTCTGTCAGATGAATCTGGACGATTACATAGCTATGTCGACAAATGGGAGATTTGTATCATCAATGGGAAGATTTTTATCAAGTAATTTATGATCGATTTGGTAATATATATTTACTTAATGATACATTTAAATCGGTGAGATAAATTATTTATAACTATTTTAAATCCATCCAACAATCATGCATAAAAATGATTTTAAAAAAGTGTAGAAATAATTAAATAGATAAAATAAATAAATGAATAAATAATGAATAAATAAACAAGTTGTCAATTACGCAGCTACGTCACTGTCTCGTGAAAGAAGCTCTTTTGAAATGGAAAACGTTGGAACAACTATCCGGGCTGGAAAAGGAGAAATTTAGAGGTGAAACCGAACGTACTGGCGCCTGGAGTCGAACCTGTAATGTAATGATTGTCCTTAATATTTGGAAGGATATCGCTAGTAATTTACGCTGCAGTTAGGGCATGTGCTAGCGATGAAGCTTACTTCTCTAGTAAGTTACGCCAATGGTACGCTCGGCCGATTCTGTAGGGAGTGCTCAAGAGCTCTCATGCAAGGACACATGTGTGTACAATCCTGGTGGACAACGGTCATTGGAACGCTTGACATACTATCCGGAAATTTTTAGAACTTATAACTTGATAACGTGACATCTATCTACTATAGTTATAGCTCAATAAATGCGTATGTTTTTGTCAGATGGACTCCCCCCCCCCCCCCCTCCCCCAGATTTTGACCATCTTTTTTCTGATTTTGTTTTTCACATCATAATATTTTTATATTAGATGAATCCCATAAAAAAATTCATTTATTCAGTAAAATCTTAGGGGCCAGAAATGTTTCATTTAGAATTGATATGCCAATATTTGTTTAATAACTGCCAAAGGTGGTTAACCACCCGATCAGTTTATCTACTAGTCAATGGGCAAATTTCTTGCGACCTTGTACTTCTTACATGAAAACCATTGGAGTTATGCAACTCAAACTTTGGAATTGTTCATTTTTAATGATGACCTTTCATGTAAAATAGAAGACATCCAGTTAAAAATCGGGCCAGAAATCAGAACACCTACCTTTAATTTCATGTATACGCCAGAGACATACAACATACATCGTTAGTCATGTAACAATAAACATGTCAAAGATGCATTCAACAACAATTCTTGACGTGACCTTTACGAAGGAAGATGTGTAAGCAGCAGTGCCATTGTATGGGCGGGGTCATCTTTTGGTTACGCCTTGAAACAAATGTGCAATGCCCGTGCGTACATGTAATGATAGAAAATATTGGTTATGGATAGGGGAGAGCAGGGAGTGTACACCCATGGGGCAGGTTCGCCCACCACGTGATGCTCATCATTGCGGCCACTTGTTGAATTTGAAGAACGCGCAAGATATTCCGATGTTTGTTGCAAGCTTCCCATGGTAGCATGATAGATCTCTGTATAATGTTTGTCAATTATCATCTAAAAACCAGTTTTACATTACAAAAGTGGATTTTCTTCCATTTTTATATTGACTTGTTCAAGGATATTCGTTCAGAAAATGTTAATGTAAATCATCATTAGGTAGATATGGGATTGGTTATGGATTTGATGCAGTTATAAACCCGTCCTGGTATGTGGGACACGCGTGGCTATCGGGTCAATGCACTTATTGTGCTATGGGGCACATTCGCCCTTTTATGATAGGGCATGTTCGCCCATGGGGATTTACATGATTAAGATTTTGTATAATTTCAAAATTGTTATTTACCTCCTAGGCCTAGGCCTATTTGTAATTATAAAATTAGCTATCTGGAATTTAAAATTCGAAACGAGAATATTCCGCACAACTGATTTCACTCTTAAATTTTGGACTCCCTACATTTTATCTATTTGATACATACTACATTATGAAGCCTAATTATGATCCCATGGCGAATTTGCCCCATCTATGAACGAACCTGCCCCGGGTAGGCAGTGGCGTACCGACCGGGGGGGGGGCAAGTTCCCCCCCCCCCCCCCCCCCCCCCCCCCCTGGCTCCAAATACCGGGACGCTAAATTCCCAATACCGGGACGCTAAATTTGCATAAGGAAAAAAATAGGGCCTAAAATACTGAGGAATTGGCATTATTTGTACACCGTTGTGCTTTTTGGACTCCGACATTTTGTGACCGTGCGAAATGTTGTGACTGTGCGAAATTTTGTGACCGTGCGTCCGTAGGTCCATTCAGTCTTTAAAATTGACGTATCTAGGCCATTTCAAATTAAAATAGGGCGAACACTCACCACTCTCCCCTACTTTTCAACAAGAAAATGTTCTTGAAACTTTACAATTATTGTGCAGTTGTGTAATATATACATACATACATACATACATTATTGGTATTTATAGCGCTGCTACATCGAGATCGTAGCGCTTTATGACAAAACAAAAATAAGCATACTCAACAAAACAAAACTAATTACTGTACAAATGGGTTTTAAGAGCTTTTTTAAAAATACATTAATATACATTGATCCGCATTGTATCATATTACTTAGGCAAATATTAATTAACAAGATCCTTCGCTCGAGTTGTTCATATGTATTTGTTTAGAACACATTATGAAACAATGGGACAAAAAAAAACGCAAGTGTTTTCAAACTTGCTAGACCTAATAATGGAATGGTGGTGGACACTGTTATATTCAAAGATATTTTATTTCGAAATATAGCAGTAACTGGGTGACACATCAATTCGAAATGTGTAAATAATGATTATTCATATTGGTGTGAATAACTAGAAATGATAACTTCGAAGTTATTTCATTAATTTAAGAAGCACAAAAATATTTCCTAACTAAATTTTACTACACTATGGATGTAAGTCGATATAATGTAGGACTTTTCACGATACCATAATTTTGCGCAAAGTTTGGTACCAAGGTAACATACGTAAGTATCAAACACCAAAATATCTTTTTAGACTCTCTAATATTTAACATTAATTAATTAATAACAAATTTGCTACATCATGAAATTTAGACATTGTGTCAAGTATTTCTTTACAGGAGTCGCAGGACACGCCTTCCTTTTGACCTAATCACCGATGTGTCAATCATAAATCATGTCAGTTTATTCACTTATCACATAAAGCGTCTCACGTTCTCTAATATTCCTTGTTCTGGCACACACGTTGACAATAACGATTGCTGTAAAAGCCACTGATTACACCGTACACAGGTTTATGAGGGCATCCAATAACTAATGCAAGTATAGCGTGGTCTCCTTCGAGAATATCATTTATAATTCATATAAAGGTGTTTATAAGTCGTGTCTTCTTAACTGTACCATACAAAGATATGGCTATAAGTTGTATTATTACCAATCTCGCTGGAAACGTTTTCACCAGGAAATTACATATTTGTGTGTGTTTAAATATTCTGACATCACGCTTTCTTTCTGAATAAAACCTTCCTCATCACCATGTCTTTTAAAAAGCCAAAAGGCTTTCGCAGACGATCGCTATGGTCGATCTCTGTTCCACCGCCAGCACCGGAAACGTCTGGTCCTGATCAGGTAGGGTATTTATGTAAATGTTTGTGTCTATTTTGCATGATCAATTGTTTACTGAGTCAAGGACAGGTGTCCGTAGATTCATACAACGTATGGCCATCCTCTAGCATATCTTAGCAATTACTTCAATTACGCGATTTAAGATACCTCTTGGCAGCTTAAGCTAATGGCGCGCTAACAGTCTACAGACTATAAATGATTAAACGTATTACCTTGTGCATATTCATAATACAAATGAAATGACTTTCCTTAAGCCTTATTTATGTAGATCTTTACATTACCTAATCAATTTGGTTTGAACCTTTTCGAAAATAAAAAAGAATTGCACGTATTAGGCTATACATTATTAAATGGATTTTGAATCTCATATACATGAACGTAATCCGCAATTGAAAAAATATACGTTACATGTGCAGGCATATTATATGAAGCATGAAGTAAACATTGACTAGAGTGTATGTATTTACTATTCACCTGATTGCTAAAGAGGTTTTTGAGGTATCAATATCTTTATAAGGTCGCTTATTTTTGGTCCGGAAATAGAAGTAGACACAGACTTCGCTCCTCATCTGACATAACAAAGCTCAATACGGTTTGTTCTCACAAAAGAGCTGGTAATTGTTGCTTCACTGTTTTCGGGCCTCAGCTCTGGAAAAGGCTTCCTCTTTATGTCAGAGAGGATGGGACTATGTCTGCTTTTAAGAGGTTTCTGAAGACCTATTTATTTCCAAATATGAAATTTTTATTTTTTTTATTTTATGTTTGTTGTGTTGCTGTTTGGGAGTTAAGCGCTGTGCCTTTTGAAGAGCGCTCTATAAGTGCCTCTTAATAATAATAATAATATACGTAATTTCATGAAAACTGTAATTTTATGTATTCGGGGGTCGGTCAGTAAGTAATGAAAGTGATCATGGTATGAGATGCATGAGTGATTCTATTGAGCGATAGTGTGATCAAATGAACCTTTGTCTTTCAAACAAGACACTTTTGGATGTCTAAGTAGGAACTATGACGTCATAGCATTAGCGTAAAGTAAGTACACTTCGGGACACTGCCTGAAATCGGTCGATATTTGGCTGGATATTTACTAGGTTCAAATATGGGTTGATTGAAACATTTGCGTGTGTCTCGGCAATGCAAGCATAGAAACAGATAACACTTGGTGCTTAGTTAGAACACACAATGATCTCTGTTTGACACTCTTTTTTAAATCTGAATTCCTTAATACAAACAAGGAGGGACCATCTCAAATACGCTTTTATTTAGCAAAATCCGCAAATATAAACCTAAGAAAACAACAAAAGATAGAGAACAATGGAGGGATTATAATTGAGTAAATTGTTGTGGGATGTAAAGCGATAATAGTGGGGATTTCAAAAGGAGATTATCATAAAATTTCCTCGAATCATTGATAATATGTGACGATTACTTTAACAATACATATCTAGTAGCTCTAAAGATAACAGTAATAAGAGAGGTTTTAACAGCCATCTTTGATTGATACATTCATGTTTATCTTTATTTTGACTATCACACTAATTATTCACATTGATTTAAGAATTTTTCAATATTTCTGATAAGAATTTGAAGGCACAGTAAGCTTTTATCTGTTAAATTTCATGATTTTAGCCATTTTTGGCCCGGTTCAAAATAATCTGCTTCCTGCGCATGCGCATATCTTCTGCTGGTTTCATGGAATAAGTTCAAATAATTAATTAACTAGCCTATGGAATCTCCCAAACTGGTTAATTTCTTGGATTTTTCCTAAATTGTTTGATTTTCCGCAATTTAAGTGATTCACTGACAGGGCATTTTTCAATGAAAATGGGCTATTTGAAATACTGATATTTGTATACTTTTTATTCAATTGCCTCTCATTACTTGTTCCTCTTATACTATTTTTTTTTTAATTGCACAAGGATTAAAGTTATTGTCTTTTGTATGATAATTATGCGAAAAAAATCGGGATATACGTGCTTCTAATGTCATGTTATGCGATCTTCTTACCACGTGTTTCATACAAACAATTCAAATTTCCCGCCAAATAATTGATTTAGCAGCGTCCCAAGTGTACTTACTTTAAGATAATGCTATGACGTCATAGTTCATACTTAGAAATCCAAAACTGTTTTGTTTGAAAGACAAAGGTTCATACTTTGTATTGATCACAATATCCCTCAATAGAATCACTCATGCATCCCATACCATGATTACTTTCATAACTTACTGACTGACCCTATTATATTATGAATGCTTATCAGTCACTGCATTTTTTCAATGAATCTGAACGACTTTTTTCGTACGTTTTTACAGTATTTTCACATATATTTTACTTCTTAGGTTTTGTATGGATGTATCGCTAAACCAAATACTTCATAGTACATCGTATAATAGTATTAATTCTTACTGATAATGATATATATTCGATGTACATGTCATCATCATCGCATTCTTTCAGTCAGCCAGGGTTGTGACATTTTTTGACTTGTGACATTACTTAATATTTTACCCAATAGTGGCTTTTACCTATAAATCAAATTACATGGTCTCATAGGGAAAGAAGTATTCATTTGACTTGAATGACTTGACTTTACTTGATATTTTGTATGTTTATGTGACTGTGACTCGAGACCGTTTGTCGCAGTACTGCAGTCTTTTTTATGAACTTATAGGCTGCATTTAATTCGAATTGATGTCGTGTTTAGGTTCACGCTCACCTTTAATGTCTAAGATCTTTATATTATTATGAACAGCACCACTGGGAGTTTATTAAGGCTTAGGCAGGGTGAGCAAAGTGAAAACATCAATCAAGATGTGATATGCCATTGTGTTCAACAACTTGTTTGATATTTGTTCAAAGTTAAATAACCCAAGTTCAAGTTATTTGCTTGATTACATTGCAACTAGTAATTAGATCCAACGAAAGAATTTGTTGGGCTTGGTCCAAGGTTTCAAAATAATCAGTCCGTCGAAAATTCATTTCGTTTTGCTTTGCATGATTTATTTCTTGATGAGACTTGTATTCGAATTATCAATAATAAAAGAATATAGAATATCTGGTTTCACAATCGGTAATGAATGTTATAGACCAGGCCGCAATCGCCCACCTCATGACTTCAAATAGGTTATTATGCGGAGCATATTCTTAGCAGTGATTGCCTTACTTGATGTACATTCTAAGTCGCTCTAATAATTTACTATTCAAAGGTAGACTTCAAGATTACACTGATTAAAGGGACATTAAGTGGTGTTGCAAATTTTAAATGTTTAAAATTTTACTTCAGAATTCAAGATGAACATTAAAAATTGCCATTATTGTTGTTTCTACTAACAAAAACACAGCAAAACTTGATTAAAACAACTGAGAAATGATTTCGTTGTGAACAAATCCAATAAAATGTGAATTTTAAAGATTTGATTAAAACAATATCATCGCTATTTATTGAAAAACGCCCTCTATGCAAATATGGTTCGCGTTATGTATCACGCGTACTGCAGGGGGATACTGTCGGACGTAAAATGCTCGTCCCGGCTGTACGAGCATTTTTGAATCGACGTTTTCTTGTATAAAGAGGGCTGATTTTTCTTAATCCTTATAGGTGTAAGTTCATACATGTAATACAATTATAAAAATAAACTAATCCCAGTTTTTATCATAATTGAGGGCGTAGCCTCCAACACATATCTTAGTGTCCCTTTAAGGTTGTTGGATGCAAGATGTCCCAAAAGAGTTGACACCTTTAAAGGTTTCATATCTCCGTTATAATTTGTTTACATTATACAAATAAAACATATTCCCAAGAAAAACCTTGTATGATCGCATCAGCATCCTTAAGAAAAAACATATATACTTTTTCATCTATTTTACGTGCAGATGTATGACCATGTCTACGATCCGTGTATATGTCCAGGCCTCGAAAGGTTTCCAATTATGTTAAGATTTTTCCAGTTAAACATTGCTAGATCGGTAAAGGTTCAAGTTAGCATATATTGTCGAATTCGGCAACCTTAATGAATATTCATGCTAGGCACTATATTTTACATTTAGTAACAAACATATTTTGTGCATCAGCTTTAAGTCTAAATTAGCAAAATATTGGCAGTGATTTTTTTTGATTTTTTTTTCTAGGTGAGGTTAATGCATCAATTAATTTGTATTACAAAATATTTTTTCAAATTAATTCATATTTTACTAGGTCTTACCAGATTTGGTAACCTTCATGATCTGGAAATTTGCTCGGACTTCTAAATCGATCATATTTGTAGGATGGCAGGGAAACTAGTTGGGCTAACAATTCTGATTTCGGTATAAAATCTGGATAGCGTAGATAGCGTGGGTATACTTGTGCTAATGCATTACAGTCACCCGCCCAATCATGATGTGCGGTCAGTGAAATACGCTATGATATCACTGCATAGTATGAATGAAGTATAATACTAAGTACGAGGGGAATTCAATAAATACCTGCAACCATTAAAAATCACTTAACCATGACATGTGTCAGTAGAATAAATTTATTATACTTAAACTGTAAGTCTTACTCTTTTCTCACAGAAAATTAGTACTGGTTAGGGAATTAAATGTTACAATGGCGGGAAATTTGAAAGACAAGTTAATGGCATGCATTAAGATACATGCGTTAACAATGATTTATAATGCTGATTCTTCGCCATTTTCAGTGCCCAGAGACCATGATATTTATAGTAATGAAATTATATGATAAAAATGACCCACGTGTTTGAAATTTTCCGTGAGAAAGGAGTAAGTCTTACAGTTTAAGTATCATAAGTTTATTTTATTGACACATGTCACGGTTCAGAGATTTTCAATGGTTGCAGGTATTTATTGAATGCCCCTCGTATGTCTGGTGATTGACGACAAATATGAAACATCCGAGCAAAGGTTTGTAAAGGTGTTTATCCTACGAGGACAATCATCGTATGCAAATGAGACCGCGCGCCTTTAATGCATCATTATTGAATATTCTACATCGTGTTAATCCTCCTTATGAAGTGTCAATTCACCAAATCTCATTACAAGTAATATCCACTAGCGATGAGATAAATAATTAATGCCGTGGTCTTGCATCATTGGAGTTATGATTCATTCATCAATGCTAGGTGAGGAGGTGAGGAGACAATTTTGTGTTCTTTCTGAAATTGAAATTATAGATTTTGCATAATTCCTTCCGGAAGGAAGTTAGGCTTTATTACCTGTCACCCAGAGCTAATGACATCCTGTAAAACATGAAATATGACAATTTGTTAGCAATGTTCAACATGAGACAATCATTAATGGATGATTCCAGATGGAATATCATTTTAAGATTTTAAAAATGTCGTTACATTAATGTTCAATAATATGATTAAATCGCTGCAGGCAAGTGAAGATGCTAGAAGACAGCAATTCATAATCAAATATATTTCTACTACCACGTGTGCGATTAAATTGAATTAGATTGAAATAATCGGTTTTGTCTGTGCTTAATTAATGGTATATCACAAAAACGTCCTTCAATTTGTAAAACTGTCTTTTGTGTGAACAGATACATAATTTAGGGACTTCAATTTCTTCGACAACTATGAGACTACAAATTCTATTATTGTATATCCCACAACTTTGTTTAACGATATTGTAATTAACATGCATTATGAATCATTTTCGAGAAAAAAAACCTCGACAATTCCTTGTATTTATCATCACCTCTCCCGTTTGGTATGTTAGTCAAAATCCTTATAGATTGTTAGGTACACATGCCGAGTCCACATCACTGGACTTTTAAATGGAGGTGCAAAGAGAAAGTTGTTTTCGTGCATTTTCCCGGTATATTTGTTGGGTTAACTCCAGTGATTCCGTGCCCGTGAGAGCAAAGGTTCGTTTCTCAGTGGCCATTTTCAATCATTTATAAACCTTTGATACACAATACACGGAAAGTATACGTGCAGTCAAAACAGATTGATAAGCGCATTTTCTGGATCGCCCGTATCAGGCTCGTGTAACAGTTTTAAGACATATCAATTTGTGATTCTTCTCTATCGAAATCCTAATTTTCTAAGATTGTTCCCAGAGAGCACGCTGTCAATTACAATTTAAAAGTGTTGACAAAACATAGGCCTACATTAGAAAATCCCCTCGATGATTTTGTTTTTTGCCATGTGGTATTTAGTATGCTAGTAGTCATAAAGCCAGTATTCGATTTCAACTTTAATCATTTGTGGGCAATAAAGGGTTTTTTCGGGCTACTCTGATTATGCAAGGACTACAGGCTGCTAAAACAGAGGCAAAAAGTGTGGAATCTTAACCATTGTTAAAATTTGTTTTTCTAATTACAAAGTGAACGTTAACTGAACTATTTTCTATTCGTGCACTCCCTCATCCAGAATAAGAATGTTTTTCTTACATACTATGTAAAACATGCACAACACCTCATGGTAAACGTAATGCATGTAATTGCGGGGACAGGAAAGCTTACTTTAGATCCATCCATCATTAATTCGAGCGGCATGTTCAAAATGCTGTAAAGAAGAACTATAGCATAGCAATTTAGCTTTCACACATACACCCTTTTTCTCCATATAGTCTGCTGTTTTCATGCAATTAGTAGTAATCTGGGTCAGCGAGGAACACTTTCATACACATAATCGTACTATCGTACACACTTTGGTTCTCTTAACGACCTTTAGTGTCAACCGTCAAATACTGGTAAATTGGGTTTTATACTTTAACACCATTATAATAGAATCCTCACTTTCATAGGCTTGATACCAAGATTAAGCGATTATACATTACATACAGGTACTCAATTAAGATCAAACTAAAACACATGACACTTACGTTATAAACATGTTTAAGTATCTATTAGCTTTTTTCATATTGTCATGTTTGCAACTATTCTAATTCGATTCTACGAAAAAGAACTACTTTTAAAGCAGCGATACAGCTCTTACAATACAAGTGCATATAAACAATTCGTGGACTGATCTTTTTGAGTTGTTTTAGCATAAAAGAATAAAGATGGAATTGTAGTTTGATTACAACCCTGAATATATTATTAGAATACTGAGAATACTGAGAAAACGTTCGCTCAACTTTATGTTTTTTGACTTTTTTTTCAGAATAAGCAATTTGTTGTGATAAGACCAGGATTTTTCTTACATACTGAGTAGGGCTAACATTATATACCACACCTTTCTGCGTGGTAAACGTAATGTATGTAATTGCGGGGAAACTAGCATTAGATCCATCCATCACTTAAGGCGAGTGGCATTTTCAAAATGCGTTTAAGAGGAAACAGCATACCAATTTAGCTCTGACACATACACCCTTTTTCTCCATAAAATTGTCTATTATTTTCAGACAATTAGTAGTAATCTGGGTCAGAGGGGAATACTTTCATATACGATTGGTCTACCGTACACACTTTGGTTCTCTTAACGACCTTTAGTGTCAACCGTCAAATAGTGGTATATTAGGTTTTATACTTTAACACCATTATAACAGAATCCTCACCTTTATGGGTTTGATACTTGAATTTATAGTTTAAAAGATCATACATTACACAGTACTCCATTTCCAAAACAAAAAATTAAAACACATACAACTTATGTTCTGAACATCCATACAAACACATTATTGTTATGTTGAATTTTGGCGCAGTGGCGCAGCTCTTACGAGTCCATTATAATTGAGCATATTAAATCCATTAACCCTTACAGCCCCAGATCCCATGAAATCCCATTTCCCAGCATCCTGGTTCCACCTGGCGCTGAGGTTTTTGTGTGAAATAATGGCCCCGGGCTATATAGCTGGGCGAATACACTCGCCCAGCACAGCTTCCCCCGTGGCGCAGTTGGTAGAGTGTCCGCCCGCCAACCGAGAGGTCGTGGGTTCAAACCCCGGGGCATGGCACCTCTTGTTGTGTGTGCCTTTTTCGCTTGAAAAAAATGTCGTTGGAAAATCCACCGGGTGGGTTAGGGTTAAGGAACGATTTTTTTTCTTCTTTTTAATTTTCACTTTTTTTCTCTAATTTTACCCTGATTAACCCTTACAGCCCCAGATCCCATGAAATCCCATTTCCCAGCATCCTGGTTCCACCTGGCGTTGAGGTTTTTGTGTGAAATAATGGCCCCGGGCTATATAGCTGGGCGAATACACTCGCCCAGCACAGCTTCCCTCGTGGCGCAGTTGGTAGAGTGTCCGCCCGCCAACCGAGAGGTCGTGGGTTCAAACCCCGGGGCGTGGCACCTCTTGTTGTGTGTGCTTTTTTCGCTTGAAAAAAATTTCGTTGGAAAATCCACCGGGTGGGTTAGGGTTAAAGCTTGTAAAACGATGATCTTGTCGAGTTGTTTTAACATAGTAAAATTATGTTCGTTAGATAGATTGTATTAGAACGCTAGCAAATGAGAGAATTAATAAAAGATAGATAGGCCTATTGTAGTTTGGATGCTTAGAAAGTTTAGGCCTAACACAGGTTCGTTCTAACAACAATACCTTTATTCTCTACATCTTATTCATTACTTCATGAATAATCGCGATAGCTGCGTATCAAGTGCGCTTCAAATAAAATGAATCGTTAGATGAGAACGCGCACGCCGAGCGCAGGTTACTAATAATTGCCCGAAAGTACTGCGCCAAAGTGTTCCATTGTTTTGCTCACTGACCGACCAATCAAATAAACGCCTCACGCCCCTAAACTGAATATTCATTGGATTATGAGGAAACACGATTAAAGCTTATTTCTGATTGGTTGAATGAGGGGATGACCCGACTCGGACTGTTTCAATAACTAGAAGGGCAGGGGTGGACAAAATAAACAAAACAACTAATTAATTATTAGCGAGATTATATCGGTACAAATCAACGATTTGGATAAATATGCATCTTTTTCAGTAATGAATGAGAATAATGACTGCTTAACTACTGTTTTCGCGAATTTGTTGTGAAATACTCGGTTGCTGTTATGGTCATTCGGAATTGTCCCTCAGGAGCTGCGCCCCTTCGGGACAATTCCTCAGACCATAACATCAACCTCTTATTTCACAACAAATTCGCGAAAACAGTTGTTACGCAGTAATTATTCTCTAACCCATGTATAGAATAATTGTTTAATACTTTGCTTCTTTTGATAGCGCGTAATGTATTGCGCCAAGAAAGCACGCGCCGACTCTGGTACCATGAAGTGAACGCGTAATGCAGAACACCGCTGTTGAGCGCAATATTTTCCGTCCTAGTAAAAGGCAGCAAATAATTGCAGTGCACAATCATAAAAGCATTTGATGATTTGCATATTGAACCACGCATAAAAAAGTGGCGATTGAACAAGATCAAACACGAGTTTGAAATATAAAAGTGGATGACCAAATCAAATGCACTTTTCCCATCGAGATTTGTCACTTCGATGCTATCGATGAAAAAGTAGTGAATAACCTGTAATAAAAGGGGTGGACACCTTTCGAATTTTGTGTTCTGTTCGATGGGAAAATTTGAAAGTGTGGAGCACTTTAAATAAAATTGCATGTGATAATATGTTGTATTTTCCAGATTCTATCAAATTGTTTGTTGTATTCGTGATCGGTCGGTATGTACTTGTGAGAACCCCTTCCTCCGTGTATAGCTAACAGAAAAATAGCTAGCATCTATAAATATGTAAACATCTCTCAGGTCAGAAATTAAGCAGGGCTACTGATAGTTATCATAATCCCAATTTGGTTGATAGAAAAGTGTGGGATCGGGTCACACACCTTAAATGATAGCAATTAAGCTTCTAACGATTTTACTATTTACTTCCATTTTGATTAATGCAATAGAATACTGCAATAAAACCATTTTACATTTCATTTTACCAAAGGTGTTACACACCGGTCTATCCAAACGGTGAAAAGTAATTTGCTCTGTCTCCAGTTGTAGCTTTCAAAGTGCCAGGTTAATTTTGAAGTCGCACAACCTCACACTCTAGATGCGCCAAATCATGATTGCTTCCTGGTTTTCAAGGGTAGTTTGAAAAGTGTCCAGTATATCTGGTGTGTAACGTGGACATTTTATGTACGCTTATATGTTCACTTCATAGCTCTTTTATTAGATATGATATCCTTGTAATAAGAAATAGGCAGGTTAACTGGTAAATCGCGAAAATTTATAGGTAGAAATATCTTTTTTAAGGAGAGAGTATTGACAGTTTGGAAAATGGTATAAAATTGCCAAACCGATTATGGGTTTGGCCATTCTGTCTTCCTTGACGCTTATTTTGACAAGCAGTTGGCTGTTAAACATCCATATGAACTTTATTTTAGTTAGGAACATCATCTGCTATCGTCAATATTTGGAATATTTTTGCACGGAACATTATTACTTGGAATTAAGTACATTGATCCAACATGGCAGATACCGACCTTTCAGATGATGAAAATGAGGTAAAGTTAGGATATAGTTTTTGCATATTGTTATTCGAATCACATTTATACCAGTCTAGTTTAACCTTGGAAAGGCGTTTCCCTCGTCTCCGTTCTCGACTACTACCAGATTTAGTATCATAGGCCTATTAACTCAGACTCATAATTGCGTAACATGCATGATGATGTAATATACTACGAGGATTGATCACATAGGCCAACGAAACATTCTTGTGGCAATGGTATACTAGTATAAGAATAGAAGACATAATTTTGGAGTAAGATTAATAGAGGGAAACTTAATTTTGAGTTAAAACGCCGCGCAAATGTTTCAATCATGGGCCGTTCTTTATAATAGATGTAGTTAAAAAGAGTACAGACCGTTGTTGTGAACTAAATTTCGATGGCCAATCATGCAACTACATGTATAACAAAATGCGATATGTTTTCTCCATTACATCCTCCTCTTTCGCGTCTCCTTCCTCCCTGCATTTTTGCTATCCCATATGTTTTTACACTTCTATATTTCCACTTCATCATATTTTAGCATCGTGATCGGTTATGGTCGGAGACTCTTGCTCAGGCCAATACCGAGAATGCCAAAATCGCTGAAGACAAGACACCTAGTACAAATGTGTCCATCACAGACTCTGACGTAAGATATAGTGTTGTAATATTTGTTCGGATAGCTACGATAGTATAGTAATCTATAGTAGAAGCATTTAAACAGATTATACAACTTTTAAACATTAAGTATGTCCGCAGTGGTTATACATGAAACATCTTTTTCTGGTTAAGATAGAACTTTTGCTAGATCGTTAACTAACAATTAATAAATAGATATTGATTGTAGCATGTATTACTCATACGCATTACTAACTCTATTTTGTTTTTATGGTAGTTTAGCGATTGTAGATATTTTTATATCAAGTATTGTAGGAGATGTATGTTTTAAATTCAAATTCATACAGCAGGAATATTCCTCTTCCGTTTCCCATACAACCAAAAGCCTTGATACTCGTTATTTTCATCAGGTAACATTTGTCTAAAAAACTTAGTCCCAGTGAGAACTATAAACGTAGTTTATGTCTTAACATGGGGTCGTGACCTCCCATTGGGTCGTTTGAGGTTTTCCAGGGGATCATGAAGGGGTCATAAATATAGTTTTGGGGGAACCATTTTGATATTTTGCTCTAAAAGGCTTAGAAAAACCCAAAACAAAAGTTCTAATATGCACAATTTCTTGATCGCTACGCTCGCATCATATAACTAAGCAGTTTTAGTTTTAATAACTTGGGCTGTTTTTTCTTTACAAAATTGGGGGTCACGGTACTTACCAAGAATGGCTGATGGGGTCGTGGGGCCAAAAGGTTAAGAACCACTGCTTTAAAGTGACTTTGTTTGTAGCACATATACCATATGTGGTCATTTACGATTTAATAAACGAGTAACCTGGATCTCTAGTAAGGGAGCAGTTCCATTTGTACGCGATAAAAATTGCGAGAATGTTCCGGGCCCCGATGAGTTTTTTATCAGGCCCCGATGAGATTTTTATCGCGTACAGTTGCGAGTAGCAAAGGATTATTTATCGAGTAGCGTATTACCGCTTGTTTAAATATAACGAAAGATAAGTGGTCGGTATGTAAATAGAGCTTCGGGTTATTTATTCTAGTTGTAAGGTACAAATTCAGCATTTCATGTTTTTAGAGATAATGTTATTGATTATGGATGTTTAACGTAAATTGTATTATCCTCGTGTATTTGCTAAACAATGTCCCGCTCTATTTGCTAAACATACCCCAGGGTATGGCAGAGGCCTCGTATCGGGCCCCGATGTCTATTTTATCGGGGCCTGATGACTATTTTATCGCGTATCAACTTGAAAAACATCGGGTCCAAAACATATCAGGCCCCGATACAGTCGCGATGAATTTATCGCGTATAAATGGAACTGTTCCCTAACCGTAAGTAGTAGAGATAAAACCATAAAGATGTTATGAAAAGAAGTAAATTCGCTGGTACTAATTCATTATATGTACATTGTTTAACTAATGGTGTACGTATAAAGCGATCAAGGTCGAAGGCCTGATTACTAGTATTTCACATTATATAAACATGGTTAATTTGACTCACATTTCCTTCCAAATAAACATTGCTCTTAATTAGGAAGTAAAATTACTTGTGTGAAATTGATTTGTAGAAAATCGGTTTCTTGAGAGGGGGTGGAGATTGTAAGCCCCCCCCCCCCCCCCCCCCCCTCTAAGGCTTAGATAACAAGTTCTCTTTCTGTTTGTTAGATACCTAACAATTACTCACAGCCGCATGTAGTTTAAAGAGAAAAACAAATAAAAAATAATGAGGAGCGTGAGAATTCCTAAATGTACTATCCAGTTAAAACACACAAGCATATAAGTAGAAACATAAGTGATTTTATTACTACATGTATTATTTGATTAGGTTTTTATACATGTCATTACTTTCCATGTGGGTTCAATCTGGGTTCCGTGACTGGGTACGGAAGCTAATATGGTACATATGATGCATAAAATGAAGCCATGATATTATACTATATTTGATATTAAACACCAATATTGAAATGAGTGATGTGACACACCTTGCAATCCTTAGCAACTTATCATTAGTTAGTAAAACAAATTAAGTTAAACGATACAAACGTGGATCTTGTTAAAAGTGCGGTAACTATTGTTTTATAAGTGCCAATTAGTGTTAACAATCCAAGGCTTAGTCGATCTCAATAAATGCCAAAGTCAAGCGAACGACCTGTCTGAACAATAGTTTATCAAGACTTTATAGAAATATTGATTAACAATATTGTAAAATTCCGCAAAAAACCTTTTTAAATATAAATTCGACTAACGTTATAAATTCGAGGTCATTTATCATGATTGAGGTTATCACTAATCAGTCTTTTGATCAAATACTGTAATATTTATTACTTTGCGTTCTTAGAATTTCCATTTGAAAGTCCCTAGGTTCAAATCATCAATTGTTAGGATTGATTAAGAGTCAATGCTCTAGCCCTCAACCTGTGGTCGGTAACACCTTATAAGGACATCTTGTCTTATCCAAGGTATATACCCACAACTTTTTCACAAAATTGGCAAAAGTAATATTAAGAAAGCCACATTTTTCGTTTCGTCTTATAAACCCTGCAAAAACAAAAACCCAAGTTGCTTTTTAAGTTATATGCACAACTTTCACAACTAATCTGCGTGGACGGAATCAATCCACCTTTGATGAGAAACAGGCCTTTGAAAAGGAAGCTGTTTTTTCAAGGATCACTGAGCTTGCATACATGTTAACTAACAGAATAAAATGTGTGTCGATCCTATATTATTAGCGCATCAGTGAAATGACAGAAGATAAATGATCCCACAAGGGATTCCAATATGTACCTGACTTTATCCATGATGCTTCATTTAATTTGAAGTAAACGAGTGCGTGCAGAAACTTCTCATTATTTTCTAAACTTGACCGAATGCAAACAAGCCGTCAGTCGGCGTGTTCTTAATGGAGGGATAGACCGGAGATAGCACTGATAGAATGTCAATCTGCGTTTGGTTTCTTTGGATATGTACGACAAGAGCTTTATACACGTATGTCATATTATTTAATTTTAGTAAAATAAATTGTTTACTTTAGTTTAACTGATTGGTACAAAGCTATTATAATAATTGTAATTATCTCTGTGCAATGACGTCAGAGGGTATTATAATGATCGACGCAGCATCTACGCGCGAGTGTTTGAATTCGTCTATGATCTCGTGGTAAAATAATACCTAAGCGCGTATTTGTCACGCATGCAGTGCATTCGTTGGTTTACGCTCTTACGTCACTACACACAAGTAGATGGAAGAAGCAGAATTCGTAAATTCAGATATTTTACCCTAGTGAACGTTAATGGCATGAATACCGAATTATGTATCGTTTCAGATGTTGATTGACCGTTTAAAAATCTGATTTTCTTGCTGGTGTGATATAAAATATGTGAAAAACATCATCATTATTTATTCCAGAAACAATACCAATAATCGATATGTCATTTTTAATTCATTTATATGCTGTCAATCATCCGGTCCATTGTTTACCTCTCGGTCTGTGTGCACTTGTGCACTGAACCAATTACAGATCAATACATGCGTATGTGTTGTTTCAAAAGAAATTGGACAAATCAATGCACGCGCGTTGATGTTAACGTTTGAATAATGTCACAACCTGCTATTGTGAGCATTTCAATATTTTCACATTTTGTCTAAAATGTATTGCTGCTGTCTTGCTGGTCAATGTATTTTCTCTAAATCTTTGAAAACAAAATCTGTTTATTTTCGAATCGGATTCGAGCCTCTCACCGTATACTTAACTGTGTAAAGTTCTAGTAATGGCGGCGCCTTGGCGAAAAGAAAATAAGTGAATATTTTTGTTCGTATACACTGACTGAACATTGACATCGCAATCTCTCATGCTCTAACATATTCTTGTATATGTTATGGTTTCTGTGCTCCGTTGTATCGGCAATGAAATAAAAATGAAATTGTCAAAAATTTGGCTCATTGATAATGTCCAGAGACCTTCCGAGAAGGCAATAATGTTCTCATAATTCTTTCATTAAATCCGTAATTAATACGATCGAATAGATAACCAGTCGCGATAGGATTAACTCATCATTGTGACATTCAATAAAATATTTGTAGCATTTGTAGGGCAAAAGTCATGACATTTAAATGGTCGCTTGAACCCGATATTATCTAATATCTATGCGATATATCCATGGACCATTAAGTAGTTTCCGCAATTTGATGTGATAGCAATATGTACAATATACGATACCAGTCCCAAAAGAAACAATATAGGGAAACACAATAAGGATATACCGCGCCGGTGATGTTCCTTGCTTTTTTCGAATTGAGACATTCAGTTATGTTTGTTAATGCAAAGGGTTTATTTCACCCTGTCAGTTAGGATGAGTTCTCTAGTATACTGTGTGAACTTTCCAGACAATAAATATCCGCATAAATAAAAAGGTATTGATTCCATCGCAAGTAATTTATAGACAGCTTTTAATTGGTATATCCTGAAGATCAATCAATTTCAGTTTTAAAGTATTTCAATTGTACGTATTACAACAATATCTATTTGTATACAGGTATCATATATAACTTTTGAAAGCTGATTACTCATTACTATCACCACAAATCGTTATCTTGTTGTATAAATATAAATTCATAGAGTTCATATTGGCCTACAAGAAGCTGGTGTGACGAAGATTTAAATTGACGGGGCTGGCGGTGCATATAGCATGCTATTAACTATCGGTTGCAATTGGAATCGCCAGGTGCCATCATTCAAACTAAACTCTAAGTCGAATTAATTCCGCTATGAACGTTAATCCTTGATATATTAAATGACTTTTATTATTCAATGCTTCATTGTCCCTTATAAAACCGTATTAAGGTTGGGGTTTTTTTAGCAGTGACATAGTACCATGTAGATGTTGCTGCGGTAGTCTTCTGAGTGCTCACTGCTCCGCGAAGTTTGTGGTGAAACAAGCCAGTGGCATAAATGAGATTGGATCAAGACTATTCTTTTCTCATGTCTGAAGGCTGACAGCAAAATTGTTAACTTTATTTGTTGGGAGTGGCTGTTTTTAATAATAATTCAACCAGCATGCTTATATAGGCTTTTTAAGCCTGGCCCGAGCAATTTGCTTGAGTCTGGTCCCTTCAGGACCAAAGCGTGTGTCTGTACGGACCGACCGTGTAAACAAACAAATACCAAGTATAAGAAATTGACGGTGTTACAATATTGCATCCCCGTTATGTATGCATACGTAAGATTCGAGTAATAATTAATGATTTTTCTTTCTGTACTCATAAGCTGTTGAAATTAGCACATTGTCCGTGTTCATGTTCATGCTTTCTTTATCAAACATACCTTTTTTAATGCAACACATTTGATTTGATTTGATTTGATTTGATGTGTGGGTGTGTATTTGCTTAACTTTTGATTGCGCAACTTATGGTGAAAACAATTTGAAATCGGCCGCCTCATTTTCGAGATAATTAGCTTGGGTCCCCATCATACACCAACGGGAGTGCCCATGACAACACCATATGTTTATTATAGCTTCTTTGATTTTGATTCGGTAAAAGTGCACTTTAGGGCCAAGATACTAGAATGTACTAGTATCGTCTAATACTGGAACACCCAGTATCGTTCGAGTATCGTTTGAGTATCGTTCGATACTAGTTCAAGTCAGTATTCCAGTATTGCTCGATACTGGCACGTTATCTACCAGTATCGACCGATACTGGAACATATCTTCTTTGTTGTCTTACAATCAATCCTTTTTTTAACCAGTGTGTTGTTGTTGCCCTCTGATCCTTCCCTTATATTTTGTCGTGCTAAAACGCTAAAATAATTCTGCAAATGACTGAGAGGTATTTAACTACAATCGATTGTGTTGCGCAATAGTGCAATAATTGACGTTAAAGATTTCTTCCACTCTTATATACACCTAGCACATAAAGTCCCTTACCAGGTGGTTTGAGGTTAGCTAATTCAAAATATATGATCGGTACCAAAAATCTGAGACATACATTAAATGAGCAAATTTCTTCTCCGCAGTTTGATACCTCATTCAACAAAATCGAATGGATACTTTTAAAGTTATGTCGATTTCAATGACCGCACGTGCAACAGAAAAGTTGCACTAGGTATAGGAAATCATTGATTTGTGTGTGATTTACCATAGACGGTAAAAATCAATGTTTTACCCGTCTATGGATTTACGCACTGAAAAACTCACAGCTTATCAGCTAATACTTGTATTCTTCACAGCCAGATACACCCTTTGTCCCGCACATTGCGGTTATCACTAAAGACCCATTCATCTGTCTCGTTCAGATAGCACACAGTTATGACAGTAATCACACACAAATCAATGATTCCTATACCTAGTGCAACTTTTCTGTTGCATGCGCGGTCATTGAAATCGCCATAACTTTACAAGTATCTATTCGATTTTGTTGAATGAGGTATCAAACTGCGGAGAAGAAATTTGCTCATTTAATGTATATATCAGATTTTTGGTACAGATTATACATTTTGAATTAGTCAACCTCAAAGCACCTGGTCAGGGACTTTATGTGCTAGGTGTACCTTGTCTACATGCTTGTGGATCAAATGTGTCAGAAACCGGTCTGAGCTCGTCCCTTCTGGTTTGCTCTGTTGAACTACTGTCCAAACAAACATTTCAGAAAGGATGATCTACTAAAACCTTTACGTATATTGATATGAATAGACAGGTCTAGATCATTCTTACTAGGATTCTGTCAACGATGGTGCATTTATGAAGGTCATAAGTTGGTCTACTAATTTCATCAGTCGGTGCCAAACAAAATGTCGAATGGACCAATGACACTCAAAAGGTTGAATATCACTGGTTGGACACAGTCTTGTTTCTATTGATCATGATGGAGGCGGGTGATCAGCATCATGGACCATTGATTTACATTCACTTGAAAACGCCATGATGATGCCTTTTTGTTTTCATAGGACAATTTGTATATTTCATTGGGATCAATTCCAGTGATACCACTATTTAGGCTATTTCCAAGGAATCATGTGGAGTTTGAACCCGAGGCAAAAAGAATGAGTCAAACATTGAGATTCGATTTTTGAAGACAAAATAAGTAAAATTACTTCTTGGTTAAAACGTGTCCATTTAAAACATTTGAATGTAGGCCTACCTGATTATAAATTTAAACATGTAGTCAATTTGAATACTAGTGATTTGTAGAGGTTCCGTGAATTGTTAGATAACCATGACCATGATGACACGTTAGGCGTAACATATTCCCGAAATACCTACTATGACGAAAAAGTATGCTTTGGGCATTACACTAATGACTTTTCAGCTTGTAACAATTTACGTTTTCAGACACGATTTTCAAATGATTAAATCGCAATTGTTTAAAATACTTCTGTTGATATTCCCTCATATATTTTTCATGATTTCCCAGAGAATATTAAGCGTTGATCTTATTTGTTGCTCCCTTTACGGGCGGACGTCTATGTATGCCCCAGCTAAAGCATACAGGAGTATCAAACGGCCTTATGGTTCACGGTGCAAAACGCAACATAATCAATTTTATAATTAGCAACATATAAAACGATGTGAGGAATCATAATTAATCAAATTTAGAATTTTCTGGATGATTAATTTTAATATGATTTTTGCGATAATTATCAATGGTGTTTAATGTAACATTATGACCTGTGGCGCCAAACCCTTCCGTAAATTAACGAGCCGGAATGACTTCTCCCTCGCATCAATAAACAAAACATCCCAGGGTCCATTAACTCGTAATATAACCAACACTTAATTAAGTTAAAATTGTAAAGTATTTTGTTTATATAGGTTTGTATAGCGATGTTCGTAGATGATCTTCTTGTATAAATAAAGATAAAATGGTATATTTTACGAAGACTTTTTAAATCCCTATGCAAGCAGGTTGGGTTGAATACTCAAAATGAC
>CM069453.1:23873712-23916302 GCA_035610835.1 Ophiura sarsii
CTCACAAAGGTCTTTTTACCCTTATGCTCCCACATTATGGAACTACCTTCCGGAGTACATAGTAAACTGTGCCTCTCTGCCTGCTTTTAAAACTGCTCTCCGCCTCCATCTCTATTCATAGCCTGGTGTCTCTGTGTTTCATGTGGGCGGGTGGGGGGGGGGGGGGGGGGGGGGGGTTGTATTGCGTATTTTTTTGTGTGTGTCTATGTTTCTTTGTTTGTCTGATGTTTGGGCATCCCTTTAATTTAGTGCTTATGTCACTATTGGGTTTATCCTGGCTGTTTTGCCAATTGTTATAAATAAATAAATTTAAAAAAAAAAAGGTTTCATTAACAAGTTGGCTTCATCAGGAACGTTTTTTCTGGACCATTTTAGTTCAAAAACTGAGGGACGTTAGTTTTGAGGGACGTTAGTTACAATGTTTCATTATTCAAGCTTAACAAGACGGCTTTAGGAAAGTTTTCCATGACCATTTTAGTTAAAAAAACTGATTTCTTTTGCGCGATTCGCGCACATTTTTTTCTACAGGTTCCAACATTATAATGGGTCTCGAACCTCACAAAATATTCTCGATATTATGTGGAGGACGTTTATAACGTCATTATACCTTTTTATTGTTAAAAATCACAATTTGTGCGCGGTTTCAATGTTTCGATAGTTAAGTTTAACAAAATGGCTTCAGATAATTTATCTGGACCATTTCAGTTCATTAACTGACAATTTTTGCGCGCTTCACGCACATTTTTATACAGGTTTCAACATTATATAATGGATCTTGAACCACCCTAATTCTTCTGGCTTCAGAATGCTAATCTTTGCCTTAAAATACCTTAAACCCAGGAGCTTCCAGAGGCTCTAATGCGGGCCCTGGACCACACCCCCTCCATGTGAATGATGTTTAAGTTTGAATTTGAATGTGCACATTTGGTGATTGGATTTTACTCCTGTTACCTAATGGTAATACCTAATATGCAGGAATAATTGTTTTTTAGTTAGTAGGCTTGAGAGAAAATGCCAAAATTACTGGTTCAGAATGCTGAATCGTTGCCTTTAAAATGCCGAAAACCCATGTGACTCCACTCGGCTCGCTCACTCAACTCGGTTCGCTCACTCCGCTCACAAGGATTCAACATTTGTCCCCCCCCCCCCCATCAAAACAGTCCTGGATACGCCCTTGTAGATATACACGGAATTAAGTGGGGTCTTTTATTAAAACAGGCATAAACCCTGACAGCAAGGGCCAATTACAGTGATTTCCTTTTAAAGATCAGTGGAAGAATATGCTCTTTGAATCCGTGATTCATTATTTGAATCTCCTAGGTACAGATATCTTTTGATTTTGAATCAATCTGTAATCATGGTAATGGATCCTCACTTATGGTTCATTTCAAAGAATTTAGCATTCCGTAGACAGCTGACCATATTTATCATAATTATATGGTCGTTTTCTTTATTTGAACTTGCTGTGTTTCCAACGTCGTCGTCGTTCTATAGATCATGGCAGATTCTTTGTGACCCTATTGATGATGGAGCGCCACCGTTGTCTATATTGTGACATGCGATGCGCAGAGATAAGAGATAACCAGTTGCTTCTTTAATGCCATCAGTCCAACGAAGCTTTGGTCTGCCACGTTTACGTCTTCCTTCGATAGCTCCTTGTATTATCACCTTTTCTAGATTGTCACCCTCTCTTCTAGCAATGTCCAAAGTATTGTAGCTTGTTGCGCGTGAACTTTGTATACAGAGAAGTTTGGTTCCCAGTCTGGCTTCTGACAAATTCATTTGTCTTATGCTCTTTCCATGATATTCTTGCGCCAACACCACATTTAAAAAGCTGATATTTTCTTTGAATATGCTATTCCGACTGACCATGTTTCAGCTCCATATGTTGCGACCGGAAAGATTAGTGCCTTGATAATACGTATTTTTGTGGCCTTTATGATTCCTTTGTCCTCCCAAATGGTTGATAGGGCATTTGCTGATGTTTTAGCCATTGCCAGACGTCTAATCTCTCCAGAGCTTCCACCTTCTTTAAGAATTAGTGAAAAATTGAAGTTATCTACACAATCTACTGTGTCATTATCGACCTTCACCTGTTGGTTGCTGTTTCCTCCGCAAATCATGACTTTGGTCTTCTTAATAATTAGGAAGAGTCCAAACTTTTCACTGGCTGCTTTCACTCTGTGTATTAGAACTTGAAGTTCAGCTCCAGTTCTAGCTATCAGGGTGGTATCGTCAGCATATCGGAGATTGGTTATGGTGCGACTTCCTACTGAAACTTGGCCTTCCACTCCATCAAAAGCTTGTCTCATGATGTACTCTGCATAAATGTTAAATAGGTAAGGTGACAGGATCCTTGACAAACGCCTTGTCCAATAGAGAACCACTCACAATTGCCATTATCTGTTCTTACTGTAGCCTCTTGGTCTTTGTAGAGGGATTTAATCAGCTCGATGATGTGTAGAGAGAAACCCATTTCTTGCATTACCAACCATAGCTTCAAATGTTGAACGCAGACAAATGCCTTAGAGTAATCAATGAAGCATAGATATAGGGGTTGTTGAAATTCCGAGCGCTTTTCCATCAGGTTTCTCAGGTTACCTAAGTATTTGGTTTCTTGTACCTCATCCTTTCCAGAAACCTGCCTGTTCAGGTGGTAACTCATTCTCCAGGTGTTGTCGGATCCTTTCTGCAATGATATGTAGTAGAACCTTACTGCTATGTGGCTATCGTACGGTTGTTAGCACATTCTCTGGTGTCCCCTTTCTTTTGGGAGAGGAAGGAAGACTGCTTTCTTCCAGTCCGTAGGCCATTTAGTTGATCAACAGATCTTGGTGCATAGTCTGTGGATCACTTTCACTTTCCTTTAGGAGTTCTGCAGGAATATGATCATTTCTTCATAACTTGTTCCACTTCACTCTTCAGAATATCTGGTTCAGACATGTCATTGTTGAGAGTGTTATAATCAACTTGAATCCCATCTTGTGATGCATATAACTATTGGCTGTACTCTTTCCATCTGGCTTTGATTTCGGAATCTTCAGTAAAAATGTTACCATCTGCATCCTTCAAGACATTAACTCTGGGAACTGGTTTCTTTGTCAGGAGTTTGATGTTCTTGTACACGTCCTTGGTGTTGTTGGCTGTACGGTCTTTTTCAACTTGAGAACAAATATTGGTGTTGAAAGTTGTTTTGTCGTTTCTAAGTTGTAGTTGGACTTTCCTGTTAAGTTCCCGGTATTTCTTTCAGGGTGTTCTTATTTTATAGACCTTTCGTTTTAACCTTTAGACGTTGATCTGCCAGATTGAAAACTTGCTCTGTGATCCAGGGTTTCTTCTTACGCCTGCACTTGGGAACTGATTATTGTGCTGTTTCTGTCATTGCCCTTTTAATCTCCTGCGATGCCATAGCTCTTCGGGTGAGGACTCCTCTGGGTCATTTTCAAACAGTGTCTGGAATTGGAATATTTCCACTCTGTATTTTTCACTAAAATTTTAGTCATATCAAGTCTGGCTGGCTTACTTTGGCGATTTATTCTTCTTAGCTTCAACCTCCTGCATGATACTAGAAGTTGGTAGTCAGGCCCGCAATCCGCCCCTGGATAGGGCTTTGCGTACATAAAGCTAGATTTCCATCGTTTCTTTACAAAAATGTAATCAATCTGATTTCTCTGATCTTCTGATTTGGTGACATCCAGGTATAATGTCTCCTTGGGTGTGTCTTGAATAGGAGTATTCAAGATCACAAATCCATTTTCGTCACAGAATACAATGAGACGTTCTCCTCTTTCGTTTTGCTTACCTAGACCGTTGTTTCCCATCACATTGCTATTGGTACTTAGAAGTTTTCGATATCATCTTCATCTGCTTCATCTGTTTCCAACGCTGTGTCCTCAATATTATTCACATATCGTGAAGTAAGAGTGAGAATCCCCCTAAGGTAACTCGGCTCATACACCACTGCAGAAAAACAGCTGTAATACTATATCAATTATATCATACTATTTATACTGAGACCACATCAAAGAAAAGTCTTTTCTCTACATATTTGAGGACTTTGGATAATTTTTGAAATTTCTTGTGTTTTTCTAGAATTTCTGTAGATAAAAAAGAAGGTGCTATGGGTATGACACTTTAGGAATAAATTTATAAGCATATTACCTAAATTCTCTCGTGAATTTTTTCAGATAGTGTTTACTTTTTGAAAAAAAATGTGATATATATATTTTTTTTTCAATTTTGATTTTAGGAAAATTTACGAGAGAATTTTCTAAACTTACTTACCTTTTATATGACACCTTGTACACATTGAACTAGAAATTCACAACATTTGGCAATATAGTGTTTCTAGAAAATAGTGGAAAAGTACTAACATTCCCAGTGAAAATACCATACATCACCACTCAGTTGTGGAGAAAATTATTTGTGTAATACCTTTATGTTGTGGCATCAAAATAAAATAAACGTCTTTAGCATACATTGATTTTAAAGAGGAGAAAACAAATATTTATAAAAATAATGTGTTTTCTGAAATTTGGTAGTATTTAGGAATTCGGCAACGTCTCTTGTAGTAAGTCAATGGGTTTTGATATAATAAAAAAAATCCGTAAATCAAAACCTGCTTTTTGGAACAAATTCAAACTTCGAATATCTTCTTTTCTTATCCATGTCACATCCTCTGCTATTTTGAAGCAAATCAATGCCGGTCACCGTAGCCGAATTAGCCACCTTAACTCTCTGACCTGTCCATCTGATTGGAATTGGATAATTACAAAATATAGCTAGTTAAAATACTGCTTGAAGATAATTCATTTCAATCAGTGATAAAATCATTCTAACAATGTCTTTGATTGGTGCAACAAATGATATCCATCTTTCTGACCAATCAGTAGGTAGTTCTCAATGGGTTTTAACAATTGCATCACATCTACACAAATTGCCAATACCTCTAAATTGCACTTTGTTGATGCACTTTTATCCGAATACCTGTCAGTTCATACATGATCATAATCGTGAAATGTACTTTTACAAATGTTTGATAGAAACGGCAAGGCAATGAGTCTCTAATATCGTCATGCACTTTTTACCAAAATATTATAAGTGGCCATTCAATTAAATGGAATGTATCATCTGCGTGCCCAGAGGGCCAGGGTGGATGGGGTGTAGCCCCTCTCTCACCCTTCTGTTACGTACACAATAAATAGTGAACATTTCCCTGATATTGTTGAGAAATGCACACTTCAGATATGAGGCTCAGAAGCAGATGGACGATTCTGAAAACTAAAGGTAGGAAGCTGAAGATTAACAAAGATCAATTTATTTTGTAAATGCAAGGCAAATTGTCCGACAAAACGCCCAAAAGAGTCTTATCTTTGAAATCATTAAAACGGGCCTATAGACTTCAGAATAAAATAGAGAGTAAATGATCCAACTTAGCCTGGAATATATAACTTTGGATCGATTGACAGGCGAAATACAAAATGAACTCCAAACAATCCGCCAATGAGGCTAGGCCCTATGCTGATTAAATACTACGGTCACTTCGCGAGCCGGTCGCTCATGATGACGTAATATAATGTCATTTGAACTTCAAACATTTCAATTTTAGTCAGCGGCGACCACGTTCGATCTTTAACTTGCTGTGAGCGATTTTCGTTCCATAGTCCAATCGAGCGACTCCACATCTGTGATTGGCTTTTGGCTATAGTAGGCCTAGCCTATATAATAAGACTTTTGTTTCTTTCTTAATTATGCTTAGAGGCATACTTAGGTCGCTTGCGATCCTGTTCGTTCCCGATGACGAATTAGTTATTTTTATACGTCATCTTTTCTTCAAACGTTTCCATTTAGTCAGCGGCGACCCCACAGGACTTTCCATACGTTGGAACAGTCGCTCCAGGTCGCTAGGCCTGGATCGCTGCAGTTGACGTTTCAATCCTATACTACTTGTGCGCTTCGGGTCGTTTGATCCTTTCGAGTTGCTGTTCTTTTCATAGTCCACTTGAGTGACTCAAAATCGGCACAATCCGCGACCAGGCGCGACTGACTAGTATGTAATAAATTATACCGTACAAAGCGTTATAGGCGTCATGTCTTATTCAATTCGATGTTGAAGTTCAGTATTTCAAACGACCGTTTTAAGCTTGTGAACTCCGTGATCGATGTTTCTTGGGAAGTAGGTATTCTGTTACCTTATGAAAGGTAATATGTTATAGGTCCAATGTTTTTCTCACCATTTGTATCGAAACAAAATAGAAATGCAACCATATGGCTTGCAAAAGGTCCGAAAAGGGATGATAATGTGAAAGGCGTTATATCGTGAAAAGCGTTATCCTGTAAAGTGTTATCACCCTCATTTGAAGAAAATATTGCAAGAGCACAATCTTTCTTCATAGGAAATATTTTGAGAAGTCTATATAGAGCAGCGAAACATTGAAAACAGTGAGTTTGCTTCTTCATTCGTGTTTTATATAACGCATATCACATTGTGAACCAAACGGTTTCTTCTAGAATATGCTGTAAGTTTAAATATATGGCTCATAATCCACATATATGAGTGTTTACTGCGCTGCACATAGTCAAATCGCTGTATTGAGCATGTGTTATCGGCAGGCTTATTATAGCGCGTGTGTATATCAGGATAATCATGGGTAACGCTGTTCACAGGGATAACGGAATTCACCCTTAAATGTCCATTATCAATAAGAAAAAAAACCCAACAACTCAGTCACATTGTTATGAATGATTACATAGACGTGCCTAGACACTAGCGTTTTAATACCTATTGACATGTAGATTTGTAAAATGAACCTATAATTTGTTTTTATTATAAGCAATATTTTCATCGATTTTGATGAACATATCTATAATTCGAATAAAGACTGATGATTTTGGAATGTTTTTTTATCGCATTTGAATGTATAAATAAATTGTTTAGCAAGCAGTATAATGGAGTTAATTGCCAAGGGTGTAATTATTAACATGAAAATCCAGGAATATATTCTCTTTATTACAAAAAACATCATATTGTGATTTACTTGTGATCCACCTTAACACTTGAGACCGAAATATGTTTACAATAGCACATGTATCAAATAAGTGCTCTTATAGGTTTCAATTTCATTTCAAAAAGGTTGCAACTACTGTTGTCCAAGATCCCTATTTTATACAAGAAATCATTTGTTGCAATAATTCGATGTAAACATTTGAACTGGAAATTCCTGGTCTTTGCGTCAATAGCACATATAAAGGCTAAGCCAAGAATATTTGACAAATAATAGCAATGATTTGGAATCATATTATCCACTTCTCAACGGTTTTATTTGGATAAATCGATATTGTATTCAAAAACTTTGCACGACTAAGTTTATTCCTATTTTTGTTTTCCAGCATTACAAAAAAGTGATCTAAAACCTAGCAGTTCTGAAGGTCTCCATTAACAAGAAAAAAATATCTTTCCAGTTTTTTAGGAATAGCACTAATTAGGTTATAATATCAGTATGAAAATTGTTTTTCAAATCAATAATATCCATAGTTTCGGTTAGTTTCAATTATTTGCCACAATATCTTTCACATAAATAATACCATCTATATACCACTTTTTCCAGTATAATACATTTCTGTCGATTCTTACATCAAGTTCTTTTAAGAACTTAAAATAATTAAAATTATTAAAATAATGAACTGAATTAAAGACTATACTTCATGAATAGTAAAAAATGAAGATGAACATTTGTGTTTGTTATTGTTTGGATTTAAATTAGCCAGTTCATAATGCTATTTCTATTAAAATTGTTCATGGTTTTTGGGCCACCCTAGTGTGTAGTGTACTTTTACACGCGTGATGACAATGGTAATGTTCTGCTTGTCGCTGCACTGTTCCCAAACACCTGGTGGTAACATGGCGCAAAAATATAAACTAATGATAAAAAGGAAAGTACAAACAAATGTATATAAAATAGCTATAGGTAGAGATCAGTCTCATCACTTGGAAGCTGACGACGAACGGATTTCAAGACTGATTAACAAAGAACTGATATTTTAAAGCTGAATGGTATTTGCAATTCAGCTTGAGAATTCTGCTCAATTGACCGTACGGAAACAATAAAGGTATGTTTTTAACTTTTCCCCGTAAATTTACTTTACGGAGAAATGTCTCGTTACTGTTTTAAATCATAGACCATTTTAAATTGAGATCGGAAATCTTCGGAAAAACAGGTCACGTGGAGTAGGTGCGTTGCGCGTTCTTCGCAACAGTTGATCGCGTTCACAGCATTGCCCTAGTGGCCTAGTTGATTGTCCGCCTATGTTTACATACACGCGTGCACACATGAGAAGTAAAACGTGGAACGAGACTATTTTGTTTTTTTATCAACAAAGGCGCTGACGGACAAATTCCAAATGTATCGAGCAGACGGTAAAAAGTGAAAATATTACCCCAAATCTCTTTCATCTCACTCGTTTTTGTAACTGAAATGCCGCAACATCAACTTTGTGAGGGATACAATGACAATCTATCACCAACACCAGCGCAATCTACCACACGGGCAGACGGGTTAAAAACACGTTGTTTTTCTCCGGCACATGGCCATGACCTGTCAGGAGCTGACAGGTCATGGAATCGAGTGTCAAACACTCGGCTAATCGGAAACATTCGGAACCGATCGTATATTTTCGGATTTGAAATGGTCTATAGCGGGTGGATTTATCCGTCTTGATATCGTACACTGTGAATTTTGAGACACATGAGAAAACCCTGTTCTACGGGACTGACCGACCTATACGTACCTGAGAGGTCCGTTTGCCCGTGTAGAACAGGGAATTTTGTCACCTAATGGGTGCGTCTATACTTGTCAGTAGACCTCCTATTATGTGAAAGGTCATATATAGAAGGTGATAATTTAAAAAATACAACACAAAGCATATCAATTTCGTGAATTGGGGAGAATGATGACAGACAAAATGGGGTGTAGCACTGGGGCTCGAACCTGGGCCGCCGCGGTCCAAACCGTGTGATCGTCCAAGCACGCTAAGGATCGCGCCAAAAAAACCTGTTATATACCTTTCCGTGATAGCGCAATGAGATAGACTTGGTTTAGCGCACCGGCGGCGCAGTGCTAGTGCTGGATTCTGTTTGATTTGGTAGTAGTGTAAGGGACGATTATAGAAATATAGGAAAAGTGGTTCCATGACCCATACCTGACATGTGGTTTGTGGGACTAAAGCTATAATGACAGAAAAAAGAGGTCCTCAGCCCCGGGGTCGCGCTCCCACTATATACATATCGTCAGTTTAATAAAATAATTGCCGTAGTCAAAATTGAGATTTTTGCCTAAATCAGCTCTTTACCATAGGAGGCACCTATGGTTTAAGTGCCTAGGTAAATATTCAACTCTAAATCGTGCTACCAAATCAAAAGGATTATTGCCTAAGTCACACACATATTACCAGATTTTCTCCAATGTACACTTTGTTAACTTTGTGGCACGTTTTGCAAATAAACTCTTCAAATTCTAAATAATTATGTATATATATTACCCTTAGATACCTCGTGAGTCGTGGCACTATAAACCGTGAAGAATAGGACAAGAATAATGGCGAGAATTCTGTATACTTCCATCTTCTTAGTTTTGGCAGTATTAGTGTTTACAGTTCACGCTTCTGACGGTAAGAATGCATATAGCCTATAATTTATGTCATCTTACTATAAATATCAATAGGCCTACCGGGATCAACACCAAATACTATTATTCATTACTGGAATTAGTTGATACAATGCAACTTCTACCATTCATCTTTAGCACTGAAACAAGTGGTAAGATTGAAAACAACACCCTGGTATTATTGGCAACACTACAAAATGCCCTATCATGAATTTAATTCAAATCATCTCAGAGGACAAGAACAAAAAGACTCTTCTTTTAAAGTTTATTATGTGTGCTAAAATAGGCTTTATGGACAAATGATTCTTTAAAGAAAGAAACTGTCCAATTACGACTTTTGAAGCATTTGATCAATATACCTTGAGTGTGGCTAATAGCTAAGTCAATGTCGTTTTACCAGTACCAGTGTCACCCGGTAAGACAACTTTGAAATACTGTCACAAGTCCTACATACATGTACATGTACAGTCTGTTAGGTGAACACAATAAAACCCGTTCTACGGGACACAGACCGCTCATATATGTAGGATCGGGTGTGTTTTGTTTTGTGTGGGGGGGTGTGTGTGTGTGTGGGGGGGGGGGGGGTGTTTAGGGGAGAGGATGTCAGAAATTTTCCCGTAGACTTACCCGTGAAAAAGGTTTTTTTTTTTAAATATACAGAATTTTCTTAGCTTCAAAAAACTGTCAACGTTTTATTGAACCACCCTGTACAGGTGGTACATTCAGCTAATCTATCAGCCTGAAAGTATCAAATATATACACACAGAAATTACGAATCTGATCAGAATTAATTTGGATGGAGGGCCCAACAGCAATCAAAAACTATGAATATTCCATTTAATAATGGTTCATAAATTGTTAAGATGAAACAAAATAAATTATTTATTTTTCCCCAGTCCTCTCGAGTTCAACAGAATCACTATCGTCGTAACTTGATTAACATCTATGGTTTTTGTTATTTATTAAGATTTGGAATCCGATGAAAGTAATCTCCAACTCGAGCAACGTGAGCTGCACCAACTGAACGCTCGCTCGCCCGTAAGAAATGAAGAAAAACGCCAGCACCAGTTGAACCCGATTTTAGCAAAACCGGTACCGGCAAAACGCCAGCACCAATTGGGTCCAGCAGCGCTCCTCAAAACTGTACCTGCAAAACGCCAGCACCAGTTGGGTCCAGCAGCACTCCTCAAAACGGTACCTGCAAAACGCCAGCACCAGTTGGGTCCAGCCGCGCTCCTCAAAACGGTACCTGCAAAACGCCAGCACCAGTTGGGTCCAGCCGCGCTCCTCAAAACTGTACCTGCAAAACGCCAGCACCAGTTGGGTCCAGCAGCACTCCTCAAAACGGTACCTGCAAAACGCCAGCACCAGTTGGGTCCAGCCGCGCTCCTCAAAACGGTACCTGCAAAACGCCAGCACCAGTTGGGTCCAGCCGCGCTCCTCAAAACTGTACCTGCAAAACGCCAGCACCAGTTGTGTCCAGCCGCGCTCCTCAAAACTGTACCTGCAAAACGCCAGCACCAGTTGGGTCCAGCCGCGCTCCTCAAAACTGTACCTGCAAAACGCCAGCACCAGTTGGGTCCAGCCGCGCTTCTCAAAACTGTACCTGCAAAACGCCAGCACCAGTTGGGTCCAGCCGCGCTCCTCAAAACTGTACCTGCAAAACGCCAGCACCAGTTGGGTCCAGCAGCACTCCTCAAAACTGTACCTGCAAAACGCCAGCACCAGTTGGGTCCAGCAGCACTCCTCAAAACGGTACCTGCAAAACGCCAGCACGTGTTGGGTCCAGCAGCGCTCCACAAAACGCTACCCCCGTAGTGCTGACACTGCCCGTAACTGAATGCTCATAACAATTCAAATGTGTTGTGGACAAGGAACAAAAAATATTAAATAGATTCAATGTAAAGATGTTTTAAATTATTGTTGGTGAAAGTTATAGTACATTTACCTAATATGATTTTCAATTATAAATGTAAGTCTACAGATTTGACATTTCTTGGTGTTTTACAAATCGAAATTAAATAATTAATCATTCGGTCTATTCGTTCACTCGTTCGTCATTTGACAAGGACTGTGCAAAATCCTGCCGTTGTACCGGTCGCGAATTTATTTACCCTAAACAACATTTGGCCAAACACTGTATACATGTATACAAAGTCTCATCATGTATACTATACGCTTTATTCCGTCAACGTATCAAATGTTGTTTACGGTAAATAATATCGCAAATAGTTAATTTTGTTTTGCCATCTTCCCCGACCACCAACTCCTGCATTGTTTTAATTTATAAATATTCACATATATCCTTTCCATGGTGTTAAGGCTATTCGACGCCCTATTCACATCTTAACTATAACATAAAATATCGCTATCCGGGCGCCGGGGCCAATTTCACGCTTCGTCGTCCTCGCATCGGCTTGACAAAGTGCTGTAGATATCTTACATGCATGTACTCATTAGTCATCGCAAACTCTAAATAAATGAAAGGTACAATTAGCGTGGCTAGGCTGAATGAATATAGGCCTACGCGTACATTAGTATGAAGTGTCCCAAGTACTGTATAAAGACCCTGCATATGACGTAGTTACTGGAATCATGGCGGACTACTGAACTCTGATCACCAAAACCAAAAGCTGTCAATCCTATTTCATTCATGCGAGTTTTATATCACTTTCAAAAATCCCGCGTCAATTCAAAGATGGACTGTTGGCCGTCATGATGAATGAAGCATGGTTTGGTTGATTGATAAACACGTGTATGGCCACTATGAACTTTTTGTAATGTGAAAAATTGCTTGTTTATTTCTAGAAAAAGGCCTTGTGGGGTGCAATTGAATCGCAATACTTCAAAAGTGCGGGTGACAGATGACAGGCTGTCGATAGCAGACGACGCTGGCCACGCGAAACCTAAATTTTTAATTCGTATTGAAATAAGACTAGTATCGCGAATGTTAATCTTATCATTTTGAAAAATTCATCATAATTAGAAGATTTTTTTTCCAATCCAAAACCGTTGGAGTTGGCTAACCAACTCCATTGTAAATGCTATTTTTTTTAAATTATTTTCATCGTTGACAGTTAAAAATATTTCAAAAGGGTGTACTCCCGTTGCCATATTGGGTCGTCCGAGACGCGTGGCCAGCGTCGGCTGGTCGATAGCTATACAACAGCAGACTGCTGCTGTTGTCGAATCGCTGTAATAATCCGGATGAGGAATCGTGACTAACCAAATCGCCATTAGTTCGAAAAATCATTAAACTGTGATAAATCAACACAATGTTAACATGGTTAACATTTTAACTAGCATGAGTATGTTAGCTTTATTAAATTGTAGTGATATTTACTTAGTTTGCAAGTAGTTTTGGCTCTGCAAATTGGGTTTTCGGTCAGAAGACCTTACCGGTATAGGCCTAAATGTTAATCATGTTAATAGTAATACGTTGAAATAGCATGTCATTTTTTGTTCATTTAATTTCAAAGTTTTTAAAATAACCTCTTATATACTTGCAGCGTGTCCCAAAATAACTGGGCCCGAAAATTGAAAAGATTTGAACTCAAACAGTAGGAAACGTGGCTGCTTCGTGTTTAATGATATTAAAGTAAATCATTATCCAATCGTAATTGGAGAAATGTAATACACAGCTTTGTACAGAGTGTGATCAGAACCCGTTTTTCCCGAATTTAGCAATCTGTGCGTTTTGCAAATGTTTTCCCTGCATGGAGTTAATTATTCTCCGAAATAACTTAAGGTTCATCTGTTTACATTTGGGGTACTGTTTCTTATTTGAATATAAACAATAAATTACTTCATGGCACAAACCTACTGTTTTAAACGTTATGTAATTAATCCACTCATTATTGCAATAACTATGCATTGGCTAATCATTGGGTTCTTCCGTAACCTGACTCAATTAATCTGACCTGACTCAATTTTATCTGACACAGGTTTTTTTTCGTAATGTAAGATTTCCTGATATCGGAAAAAGTAATTAAAACGCACATGTGGCTCCAAATATTCCGTGTGAATCCCATTCCGTGCTCACCGACGGTGTCCACCGGATCCGAAGGCTCCGTACGCGGATACCCCGCTGGAGGCGCTAGTAAGAAAAGGAGCCGCAGGCCGCCTGCGGCCGAGGCGACTAAACCCGGCTTGTTGCGAACCGATTTAAGGTGGGTCCAATTTAGATGAGCCCGCCGCAGGCGCGATACGGTCTACCCCCCCCCCCCCCCCCCCCCGTAGTGCCGCCACTGTGAGCATGCCCAAAAGTCCTAACTTATGGATCCTGCCAAGTATTTGCATAGAAGTAGAACAAAAGAAGTGTCAAATTCAACAACCCCGACCATGCCGACCGCGGAGTCTGCCTGTAAATTCCTAATTTAATCGCGCGAAAGATATGAAGAGCCAGAATGATTTAATTTGAAAAGGCGAGATAAATTATCGGTTTAACATCAGTTGGGGCTGCGAAAACCACTTTTATGATACCATTGATCAATTAGTTGTACATTATTTCTTTTGTTAAAAGGTGTTTACCTTTGGGTACTGTTTCTTATTTGAATGTAAACAAATAAATTACATCATGGCACAAACCTACTGTTTTAAACGTTATGTAATTAATCAACTCATTATTGCAATAACTATGCATTGGCTAATCATCGGTCAATTAGTTTACATTATTTCTTTTGTTAAAGGTGTTTACCTTTGGGTACTGTTTCTTATTTGAATGTAAACAATAAATTACTTCATGGCACAAAACTTACTGTTTTAAACGTTATGTAATTAATCCACTCATTTTAGCAATAACTATGCATTGGCTAATCATTGTTACAATTAGTTTACATTATTTCTTTTGTTAAAGGTGTTTACATGAATGAATGAATGAATGAATGAAAACGTTATTTATTAAGCGCATTTCCAAAAACACGATCAATGCGCTGTACAGGATTATATAATATAAAAGATAAGCATAATAAAAATACCAATCAAAGTACATTAACGATAGGTTAAAAGATAATTAAATATACAATGTAATAATATACAGATACAATTTAAACATTAAAAAGCATGGAATAAAAACACACACATTTTTTTAAATAAAAGGGTGCATTTGCATCCGAAATTGACCAACAACTTACGCCTGCGGAACAAAATGAGTTTTAAGCATTTTTTAAAAAAGTTTTGACACTGCATGCGGTGCGTATGGAGAGTGGGAGATCATTCCACAGCCTTGGACCGATATATGAGAAAGCGGTTTCAGTCTTAGTATGTTTGGGTACTGTTTCTTATTTGAATGTAAACAATAAATTACTTCATGGCACAAAACCTACTGTTTTAAACGTTATGTAATTAATCAACTCATTATTGCAATAACTATGCATTGGCTAATCATTGTTACAATTAGTTTACATCATTTCTTTTGTTAAAGGTGTTTAACTTTGGGTACTGTTTCTTATTCGAATGTAAACAATAAATTACTTCATGGCACAAAACTTACTGTTTTAAACGTTATGTAATTAATCCACTCATTATTGCAATAACTATGCATTGGCTAATCATTGTTACAATTAGTTTACATCATTTATTTTGTTAAAGGTGTTGCCTTGGCTAATCATTGTTAAAATAAGTTTACATAATTTCTTTTGTTAAATGTGTTGCCTTTGAATTACCGTTTTTGTAAAGGTACAGGTGAGTAAAAACACTGTACTCAAATTTGGGATTAACACTTTTGGTTATTACCATGTACAAAACAGATTTTTCCGAAACCTTTCCCAACTTTCAAGGTCCATCTCAATGCAAGGATTACTGTACCATGTTTGTACTTATTTCAATGCATTTCTCATGGTGATTTTAGATATGGAAACTAAGTTGTTAAGACTTTGTTCACATAATTCTCAGATCATTATAATTCTGATAGAGAGGCTGTCTCAGTAGTAGCTTTCAAACGAAGTTGGTTAAAATTGGTTGCGGAAAACATGTTTTATGATGCCCATTTAGATAAAAGTGTACATTTTAAAAACCGAACAAGATTTGCGATATGTCTATATATCACAGTATTCACAGTGCTGAAATATATGATAAAAATGACTAACGTGTTCGAAATTTTCTGTGAGAAAAGAGTGAGACTTACAGTTTAAGTATCATAAGTTTATTTTACTGACACGTGTCACGGTTCAGAGATTTTCAATGGTTGCAGGTATTTATTGAATGCCACTCGTATAGTATCAGCTCTTTTGAATTTCACTATTGAATAAGGATGTACACTCTAATCCGATCATCACAAAATATCGATTCTTTTGCTTTACTGAATTCACGAAATCATGACATTGTTTGTAGACGCTGATTTCCACTCGACAGAATGACGTTATATGGGCGGCCAATCGGGTAAATATATTGAATATAGTCTTGCACTTGTAACAAGATGAATAAATTATGATAATTTGTTTTGTAATGAATATTAATTAGTAATATGAATATTCATGATTAATTCGGGATCATCAACCTGGACCATTTCACTTCAATCTGGATCATTTCGGTTAAAACTGAGCCCGGGAAACTGAGATGAACCAAGATGATCCAAAATTATTAATCATAAATATTCATATTGCTTTAAGAATTATTAACTATGAATATTCATATAGCTAATTAATATTCATGGAACAGTTACCCTGCTTTTTAGACTCATATTCAATATATTAACCTAAATGGCCGCCCATACAACGTTATTCTGTCGAGTGGAAATCAACATCTACCGACATTGTTTGGTCATTATTTTGCATTTAATGTGTGCAAATAATATCTGAGCAAAGTTTGTTGTGTCTCAATAAATTAGCTTCTGTGTACAATGCGTGTATCCACTGTTCGTAAATACAGGGCGTGTTAAAAAAGTGTCCCATGAATTAGAAAACTAATTAAAAATACATACCATATTTTGATAAACCGTTTGTAATACCTATTAGTCAAATTAACTTTATCCCATTACCACCTTACTACCGAGATATGATCAATTCAGTAACTATAGATCTAAATTTAGATCCTCTGACTCAACGGCATCAATTTTCTTTAGACGAAGAGTTTAGTTAGAGAAAGAGCACTATGGAGGAGAGTGCAGTGAAGGGGGTCACTAGTAAAGTGGGGTCATAAACAGCCAAAAGCTGAAATGGACTATACCGGACTGCGGGATTTTTACCAGTAAAAAAGCCAACAGCTAAATTTGTTGCCAGTCATGTAAGGGTGGTGTGTGAAAGTAACCCTTTCTGAGAATGAAAAGGCGGCGCCGTCAAACTGTCAAAAGGTGGTTTAAGCGTAGCCATGGGGGTGCAGGTTTGGCGACCCCCCTCCCCTAATATTAGACTCGTGTGTCGCATTATTATTATCTGATGATAAACAAGATCAATTTACAAAAATAAAAAAGGAATCCCTTAGTGGCGACGGTGTAAACCGTGCGAGCGCGGATCATAGAGACACTTTAACAAACAGTTTGTGTTGAATTTTATTATGCTGAAAAAGTTAAATGTTATTAAGCATTTACTGAATACTGAATGATCGCCGAGGAGTGAGGACGTGTTTTTGACACTCTCTCTCTCAACGCATTAACGCATATAAATCTATCAAATGCATTAATGCGTATCTAACACCGGCGACAGGCTTATTACACAATAACAAACTCACGTCGCTGGGCACACACCTTACCTCTCTTTCACAATCTCAAAACATTAAAAATCACCGATATCAACCAGCTTCAAACGGCACTGTTTATGCACGACTACTTCTACAACAACCTTCCTCCTAACTTCGCAAACTATTTCACCACAAACCGACAGATTCACACACATTACACTAGACAAGCACACAAATTTCATCTTCCTCTCCCAAAGACCACCGCTGAAAAACATCAGATCCTATACCACGGTGCTAAGCTTTGGAACGATCTTCCCAACACACTCACAAATATCACAAATAAACAATCATTCAAAAGACAGCTCAAGCATAATTATATTTCCACTTATGTTACACCTTCAACACACACACTTTCTCATGACAACACATAATTTTGTTCTCTAGCCTCCCTTTCTTTCTTTCTTTCTTTCTTTCTTTCTCCATCCTTCATTTTCATTCTCTCTTCTTTCCCGCTTTAGTCTCTTCTACCTCTTGAAGTTCGCATAGTCAATGACCTGCTTTTCTTTGGCAACCATTTGTATTTTGACTCGTTCAATGTTCCTGTCTCTTTGTTATGTATTGGTTTAGTTCTGTTTTGTTATGTTTTTTGTTATTTTCTGTGTAGTCTCTGTTTTTGTCTTGTCCTGTTTTGCTCGTATGTTGTTGTTTTGTTTTTGTTTTCATATGGTCTACATTCATTTCTTGTTTTAAGGGTCCCCATATTATAAGCCCGCTACCAGGGTTTCTTTTGGGGCTCCTAGCCTCTTTATCACATTGTGTTATTATTATATCTTCTGTATTCATATTGCTGAATAAATTGAATTGAATTGAATAGCGTATGGCCTGAACGTGGCCTGAACGTATGCCGACGTATTCAAAAAATAGCTCGAAAATTGTCAGAGTCCGAGAACGTCCAAGAACGTCCAACTTCCCAACGAATTGCGTCAACATCGGTGATGGAATGGACGTATCCATAGCGTATTAAACGCATACATAGCGTATGACTAACGTATTGATAGCGTATCACTAACTTATAACAAACTTATGACAGCGTATCACAGCGTATGCGATCGGCGAGCGTATGACCAACGTATTCGTAGCGTATGTCTGCCGTGCTCGACGTATCCTCGGCGTACAACGAACACGTGACTTATGCCGTTGCAGAAATTGAGTTTCGTACACGGCGGGACAAGTGTTGCCAGTTCAAGTAAACGCAGCCTAGATGATAACTATTAAAATATCTAGAAGGGTAAATCTGTATGTCCAACCTACAACTTAAGACGATTAACGTACCTCTAACGTATGTCAGCGTTTGTAAACGTATGTCTAACATACCACGAACCTATCGGGAACTTATGCAGAACGTAAGTTAAGCACACGTTGAGTACGTCGAGAAATTTTGAACATGCTCAATAATTTTTCGCGGGCTCGACGTGTTCCAAATTTTCACAACGTATCACAGCGTGCTCTTAACGTATACGACGTATCCCAAACTTACCCCTAACTTGTATCAGCGTACACCAACGTATGCCAACGTACGCCAACGTATTTTTCGATATTTCGCATACGTTGTTATACGTTCAGGCGATACGCCATGGTGTGACAGGGCTACCGTACAGCTAGCGCGCATTCGGCGTTTTGGGAACTTATGGAGGGTTTGAGTATATAAATGGGTCCCTTGAGTTATCTCATCCTCACTTCTTCATGGTCTGTCTTGGCCTTCTTGCTTTTTCCTCCTCCTCGGCCTCGGCCCCTGGTTGCTTGCTTCTTCTTGGGAGGCATGTTAACTGCTTGATGACATCGGCGGGACATACGCTACGAATACGTTAAGTATACGTTAAGCATACGTTAGTCATACGCTCGCATACGCTCGCATACGCTGTGATACGCTGTCATAAGTATGGTGTAAGTTAGTCATACGCTATCAATACGTTAGTCATACGCTATGTATACGTTCAATACGCTATGGATACGCTATGGATACGTGACAGGGCCTTACACGATCGCCCGGCATAAAGTGAATACGTGAGAATACGTCGAAACTCGTTGGAAATACGTCAGGCATACGTTAGCCATACTACGGCACATATACATTATCAACTCGTTCAACAACTCCCCCATACCTTAAGTACAGTAACAAAGCGTTGTTGATTTGAGATAAACCCACTGTTCATATGCAAATTACTAGGATAGCGAACCTTATTTGGAAACCGCAAATTGTAAACAAACAAGAATGTCGGGAAAAATGTTCGCAAATTTTTGTTCATTTTTTCGGCGTATAAATGCATTTCGCCATGCAATCCTTAAAGTTAGCAAATAACTTTATATACCGAAATGTAGCTATATCCCCGAGGAAAATATTTTTGGCGAGGGCCATATGTAAAGGATCACTTCTAAAGCCACAATTTTAGCCGAACCGTCGCTACCTGAGCACAAGAGAATCGCCTTTTTTTGCATTATCGCGGCGAAGTGTGTTCGCTTTGATCTACAGGACCGTACCACTATTGAAACGGAGGGGTGTGTTTTGATTTTATACAAATATTCTATAAACATGTATCAAAATGTGTTGTGTAAATTAACGCATTCTTGATTTAATTTTTCTCTGAATGTTATTAAGGTGGTGTGTGAATAAAATGCTATTTACAAAATATTTTTAATTTCACAATTACTTGCGAAATAATTTGTCTTCTCTCATGTTTACCTTTTGTAACCCAACCCATTCTGATGTTCCATCGCCCATTTACGGGGAACGGACGATGTCCAAATAAGGGCCTAATTATAATAAACGTAAACTTTTTTCTCTCGATTTTTAAAGAGCAGCTATTTTTTTATGTCAAATTACCAAGCCTATTAAAACAAGTTTTGTACTTGTTTTCATTAATTATCCAAAACGATATTCACATTTGAATGATGTAAATATGTTTGGTCGTTGTTGAACGGGGTTCAACAAGGTCTTCGTCGTTGTTTATCTTGAATCGACAACGGTAAGACGGGTTTATTTTGCTCGGGCAGCTAAAGCTGCCCTCGCAAAATAAACCCGTCTTACCGTTGTCGATTCAAGATAAACAACTCCGAAACCTTATTGAACCCCTAATTATTACTACGTTGGCTGTACGTTTCCCCAGCCTACGTTCATCAACGTATACCAACTTACGAGTAACGTACGAGTAACGTACCACTAACGTATGTCAGCGTATGTCAACGTATATTTAACGTACCACAAACTTACCGGGAACTTATGCAGAACGTATTAAGCACACGTTGAGTACGTCGAGAAATTTTGAGCATGCTCAATATTTTTTCGTGGTCCAAATTGTCACAGCGTATCACAGCGTGCTCTTAACGTAAACGACGTATCCCCAACGTACCCCTAACTTATATCAGCGTACGCCAACGTACACCAACGTATTTTTCGATATTTCGCATACGTTGGCATACGTTGAGGCGATACGTTATGGTGTGACAGGGCCTTTACTAGCGTTACTGGCTTTCTGTTTTTTGTTTTTGTTTTTACACATTATCATGCCAATCTTTGATATAACGTAACATTTCTGATTTAGAAATGTATTGGTCTTATCACGTCAAAATGTGTATATAATGCTTGCCAAATTATTAAATTGCATAACCCGTGTCTGTGGTCATAAATTGATACCTGTATTTTAGCCATGCGAACATATTGCATAGTATTATAATATAAATCAAGTCGATTTTTCAGTTGGTGTATAACTTTAGTGATGCTTACTATTAGGATCATTGCATTTCTGTTAACACTTACGTATGCTTATAATAAATTGTCTAATCAAAATATGCTAAACTTGACCAGTTACCTCATCATCCCCCAATCTTCCTTTATATCATTATTATCAGGTAATCAATATAATACATAACGACTTAATGACGCTTGATGCCTGTCAGCATCAATGGTTTTTCATTATCTGTAACATCATAAGCTTAGTCCAGCATAACATTCATTCCAAGTTGCAAACTGTCTATCGTGATCATTATCTCTCTATGCATCCGTGATTACAAATTTAAGTCCATCATACAGACTGAATGCGTTCAATCCAAGTTGCAAACTGTCTATTGTGCTCATTTTCTCACTACGTAATCTGTGAAAACAAATTGTATATGGTTAGCCACTAAAACGTGTATTACAATTGTTTTGGGCCTAACCGCTTTATTGTACGAGCCATCTACAAACTTTATTTAAACCCACTTAAGTTTGGGTGGTTCGACCAGTATATTTTTGTCGTTGTCAGTGTTTATTCATGTCTTCTTGTTGTTCAGTGTGTATCAAGCAAAAAAAATCATAGGAAGTTGCAATGTATGTAATAAATACGTCCATAAAAGTGTTGTAGTAATTTGACAAATAAGGAATTTAAGAAAACTGTATCTATGTATTGGTATTGTATTTCTTGTAATGTCAATATAAACTTGCCGTTCAATCATATAATTGATGAAAGGGAATTTTTACTTGGGTTATTCAAAATGTATGAAGACAATAATGTACTAATTGAATACAGCTCAAATAATTTTGAGCACTTACTGTTTGACCCAACTGAGCTTCAATACGATATAGAAGAAGGTAATATGAATAGCTTTTCATCATATTATACTGATGATAAGTTAAAAACTCTACAGGATATATCTGACACTAATTTATCACTCTTAAATATTAACATTAGAAGTCTTTACCGAAACAATGAAACCTTAACAGACTTCTTACACGGCTGTAACATTAACTTTCAGATTGTTGGTCTGGTTGAAACCTGGCTGAGGGACACGCCTGAAGAATATTTTCACTTAAGTGGGTATAATCTTGAGCTCAAAAATAGAACAAGAAAAAGAGGTGGTGGAGTGTGTTTGTATATAAAGGAAAATATGAAATATAAACTACGTAATGATCTGATTGAAAAAGGTAAATGTCCAGATAGTATTGATAGTTTGTTTATTGAAATAGAAAGAAGTGGATCTAAAAATATAATTGTTGGTATTGTGTACGGTCCGTGTATATAACCGGACAATCGTTTTTCGTTATTTCGTTTTCAACACGGTAAGCAAAAAACACAAATAGGATCATTTTCCGTTTGACTGTCACAGTAGAAAAAACAAACAAAAGAAAAACTAGCATTTTTAAGGTTCGTTTTTATTCCTCTATTTTCAACTAAGGAAAACTAAAAAGATCAACCACATTCGTTTTTCTTTCTCTTAATAAAGTGTAAAAATCAATCAGTAGAAAAATAAATAAATACATATATTCGTTTTTCTTAATCCGTTTTCATATAAAAAAACCCGAAATAAACAAGTGCATTCGTTTTTCATTCTTCAACCAGAATTGTAACCAAAAGGCAATAGAAAAACCTAATTTGATCTTGTTTCAAACATTCGTTTTTCTTGATACATTTTTAAACAAGAAAAATAAAATTGCCATGTATGTTAATGATTCGTGTTACTAACACAAATACAAAAAACAAACAGTAGAAAAATGTAAGTTTGTAACATTCGTATTTATCCCTTCATTTTCAACTTAGAACAATTCAAATATCAACCTTATTCGTTTTTCTTCTCTTCAGCAAAAGTGTAAAAATCAGTCAAACAAATATAGATAGGTCCGTGTATATAACCGGACAATCGTTTTTCGTTATTTCGTTTTCAACACGATAAGCAAAAAAACCAAATAGGATCATTTTCCGTTTGACTGTCACAGTAGAAAAAACAAACAAGAGAAAAACTAGAATTTTTAACGTTCGTTTTTATTCCTCTATTTTCAACTAAGGAAAACTAAAAAGATCAACCACATTCGTTTTTCTTTCTCTAAATAAAGTGTAAAAATAAATCAGAAGAAAAATAAATAAATACAAATATTCGTTTTTCTTATCCGTTTTCATATAAGAAAAACGAAATAAACAAGTGTATTCGTTTTTCATTCTTCAACCAGAATTGTAACCAAAGGGCAATACAAAAAACCTAATTTGATCTTGTTTCAAACATTCGATTTTCTTAATACAAAAAACAAAGAGTAGAAAAATGTAAGTTTGACACATTCGTTTTTATAACTTCATTTGCAAACAAGAAAAACAATATGAGTCAACTACGTTCGTTTTTCGTTTCTTAAACACTTGTATGGTAAGTAAGCAAGAGAAAAGCCTAAATTTTAAGAGTTAGTTTTTCTAACTTTATTTTCAAAACAAGAAAAACAAAAAGGTTACTGCATTCATTTTTCTTTTAATTCGATCAAGAACAAAATAACAAACACTATAAAAATTGTTTTGGGACTTTAATGCAATCAGGCGTTTTTCTCAACCCATTTTCAATCAAGAAAAACGAAAAGGTCATTTAAACTTTGTTTTTTATATTTCATTTAGCATCTAGGTAAATCAGAACAGGATATGTATTTGATTAATATTTGTTGTTGTAACATTCGTATGTATCGCTTCATTTTCAACTTAGAACAATTCAAAATACCAACCTTATTCGTTTTTCTTCTCTCCAGCAAAAGTGGAAAAATCAGTCAAACAAAATTGATATATTCGTTTTTCTTAATACGTACAATCGTTTTTCGTTCTACAATAATTTGATATATTCGTTTTTCTTAATACGTGCAATCGTTTTTCGTTCTACAATTATTTGATATATTCGTTTTTCTTAATACGTACAATCGTTTTTCGTTGTACAATTATTTGATATATTCGTTTTTCTTAATACGTACAATCGTTTTTCGTTCTACAATAATTTGATATTGTACGTATTAAGAAAAAACGAATATATCAAATCATTGTAGAATGTAAAACGATTTTACGTATTAAGAAAAACGAATGTATCAAATCATTGTAGAATGTAAAACGATTGTACGTATTAAGAAAAACGAATATCAAATCATTGTAGAACGTAAAACGATCGTACGTATTAAGAAAAACGAATATATCAAATCATTGTAGACTGTAAAACGATTGTATGTATTAAGAAAAACGAATATCAAATCATTGTAAAACGAAAAACGATTGTACGTATTAAGAAAAACGAATATCAAAACATTGTAGAATGTAAAACGATCGTACGTATTAAGAAAAACGAATATCAAATCATTGTAGAATGTAAAACGATTGTACGTATTAAGAAAAACGAATGTATCAAATCATTGTAGAATGTAAAACGATCGTACGTATTAAGAAAAACGAATATCAAATCACTGTAGAACGAAAAACGATTGTACGTATTAAGAAAAACGAATATATCAAATCATTGTAGATCGAAAAACGATTGTACGTATTAAGAAAAATGAATATATCAATTTTGTTTGACTGATTTTTCCACTTTTGCTGGAGAGAAGAAAAAACGAATAAGGTTGATATTTTGAGTTGAAAATGAAGGGATAAATACGAATGTTACAAACAAATAAATTAATCAAATAAATTGTTTTCATTATAAACCTTTGAGAAATTAGAGTCGGAAAAAAGAAAAAAAGACCACACATATCCTGTTCTGATTTACCTAGATGTAAAATGAAATATGAAAAACAAAGTTTAAATAACCTTTTCGTTTTTCTTGATTGAAAATGGGTTGAGAAAAACGCCTGATTGTATTAAAGTCCCAAAACTATTTTTATAATGTTTGTTATTTTGTTCTTGATCGAATCAAAAGAAAAACGAATGCAGTAATCTTTTTGTTTTTCTTGTTTTGAAAATAAAGTGAGAAAAACTAAATCTTAAAATTTAGGTTTTTCTCTTGCTTACTTACCATACAAGTGTTTAAGAAACAAAAAACGAACTTAGTTGACTGATATTGTTTTTCTTGTTTGCAAATGAAGTTATAAAAACGAATGTGTCAAACTTACATGTTTCTACTGTTTGTTTTTGTATTAAGAAAAACGAATGTTTGAAACAAGATCAAATTAGGTTTTTTGTATTGCCCTTTGGTTACAATTCTGGTTGAAGAATGAAAAACGAATACACTTGTTTATTTCGTTTTTCTTATATGAAAACGGATAAGAAAAACGAATATTTGTATTTATTTATTTTTCTTCTGATTGATTTTTACACTTTATTTAGAGAAAGAAAAACGAATGTGGTTGATCTTTTTAGTTTTCCTTAGTTGAAAATAGAGTAATAAAAACGAACATTAAAAATTCTAGTTTTTCTTTTGTTGGTTTTTTCTACTCTGACAGTCAAACGGAAAATGAAGCTATTTCTGTTTTTTGCTTACCGTGATGAAAACGAAATAACGAAAAACGATTGTCCGGTTATATACACGGACCTAGATATATTCGTTTTTCTTAATACGTACAATCGTTTTTCGTTCTACAATAGTTTGATATATTCGTTTTTCTTAATACGTACGATCGTTTTTCGTTCTACAATAATTTGATATATTCGTTTTTCTTAATACGTACAATTGTTTTTCGTTCTACAATAATTTGATATATTTGTTTTTCTTAATACGTACAATCGTTTTTCGTTCTACAATCAGAAATACACAAAATGGAATGGAAAAACGTTACCTATTGTTTTAATTTGTCAATACGTCTAAGAATGTATGAAGTAATAAATTCAATCTCGGTCTTTTCTTGTTACCAATTTTGAGTATGGAAGGCCAAATCTTTCAGAAATGAAAAACGAGCATAGTCGTGCCCGTATCGTGTACTATACTGCCTTTATGGCGCGAACTCACATGTGACTCACCTGTGACGTACAAGTTTGCACTAATGAAAAACGAAAAACGAATGTATAAATGACTTAACCTTTATTCTTCTTCGGCATTGTGGAACGGAAATAGCTGAAAATGGGGCTATAAAACTGTTTGTTGTTTTTAAGTTTTGTTAATGTTAGTAAAAAATGTAAAGACACATTTTGTGTATTTCTGATTGTAGAACGAAAAACGATTGTACGTATTAAGAAAAACGAATATATCAAATAATTGTATATAGGCTTATTCGTTTTTCTTAATACGTACAATCATTTTTCGTTCTACAATGATTTGATATATTCGTTTTTCTTAATACGTACAATCGGGTTTTTTCGTTTGTGTTTTTTGCTTACCGTGTTGAAAACGAAAAAACGAAAAACGATTGTCCGGTTATATACATTTTTCTATTGTTTGTTTTGTGTATTTGTGTTAGTAAAACGAATCATTAACATACATGGCAATTTTATTTTTTCTTGTTCCAAAATGTATCAAGAAAAACGAATGTTTGAAACAAGATCAAAGTAGGTTTTTTCTATTGCCTTTTGGTTACAATTCTGGTTGATGAACGAAAAACGAATAGACTTGTTTATTTCGTTTTTCTTACATGAAAACGGATTAAGAAAAACGAATACTTTTAAATTAAATGTTTTCTTCTGATCGATTTTTACACTTTATTTAGAGAAAGAAAAACGAATGTGGTTGATCTTTTTAGTTTTTCTCAGTCGAAAATAGTAGAATAAAAACGAACGTTAAAAATTCTAGTTTTTCTCTTGTTTATTTTTTCTACTGTGACAGTCAAACGGAAAATGATCCTATTTGTGTTTTTTGCTTACCGTGTTGAAAACAAAATAACGAAAAACGATTGTCCGGTTATATACACGGACCGGGTACAGACCGCCGGATGAGGATGTAAATGAATTTAATCTATTTGCTGATCATTTGCTTTCAAACATCACAAAAAATGAAAATAAACTGGTGTATATAATGGGTGATTTTAATATCAATCTCTTGGATGAAGATGTTCACACTCCAACAAACGAGTTTGTAAACATCCTTACATCGCATTCATTGTATCCCAGCATCACTAAACCAACTAGAATCACATCTACATCAGCAACCCTGATAGATAATATATTTACAAACTCCTTGGCTCATCAAACTTCCGGTATCATAATGACAGATGGTGATCACATGCCAATATTTATTACTACTGATTTAAAAGTGTATAACAGAACCTATTCCAATCCAACTCAAAATGATGTACGCCAGTATAGTGATGACAATATTGAGCTTCTTAAAACAGAAATGAGCAAAGTTGACTGGGATACCGTTTGTTCCTCTGATGACCCAAACAAAGCATATGCCAAATTTATTGACAAATTCAACAGTTTGCATGACAAATGTATTCCGACAAAAAAGGTAACACTTCGTAGCAAAAAGTTAAAACCCACATCGCCTTGGATTACAATTGGGCTCTTAAAATCGATTCGAAGAAAGAATATACTGTATAAGAAATCAATAAAGAAACCTACTGGAGCAAATATTGACAAGTACAAAAGTTATCGTAATAAACTTAACTCTACTTTACGCTTTGCAAAACAAAGCTATTTTTGCGATTTGCTAGAAAAGGAAAAATACAACATGAGGAATACATGGAAAGTTTTAAATTCAATTATTAGAAAAAGAAAAACAAAGACCCCCCAATCTGTCGTATCCGGAAATAAAACTTACACCAGTCCTAATGATATTGCAATGCAATTCAACAAATACTTTGCGAATATAGGATCATCCTTAGCTTCAAGTATCAGCCACACTATAAACGATTACTCTTCTTATCTTAATGAGAACATTAGTTCAACCTGCTTTTTCAAACCAACAAATGATGATGAAATAATAACACTAATAACTAAACTTGGTAGTAACAAGAGCGCGGGTCATGATAATATGAAATCAGAAAATAAGTTTCAGAAATTTTGGTTTATTCATGGTAAAAGTGAAATATACTCATAATTGTTAATACTTTGATCCAAACTGGAATTTTAAAACACTTCCGCACAATTTTCGTACTAAATTTTGACAAATTTTATTTTATCATGGCTATTTCCTATGCTCAACTTACCCCCTGAAAAATGGCTCATCTTACCCCGCGACGGTCAACTTATGAAAAAATACCCCCCTTCCCTACTGAAGCTTAATGACATTTTCATCATGTTACTAAATTTAGGTGCACCTGTCACCCTTTTAGCACACAAAGTTGCACTAATACAATCTATGCACTTCTAAGAAAAAAACCACGTAAACCATTTTTTCAAAAATTTACTCAGATGTGTCCAAAATCAACTTTCTAGCTCAATTTTCTTACCATGTGTGCACACGATGCAAGGTTGTCACCAGAGAGGTTTGAGTGATATCATCTAACAATAGAGGGCAGTGTAAAATTAGGAATGTCAATAGTTTCCCTAATACAGGGGGTGGCTCAACTTACCCAGTGGCTCAACTTACCCCGTTCTCCCCTAGGCTACAGTGTTTCCAGATGGTTGGCAGACATCATAAGAGAATTAGTAGGTACTACAATCCATCACGCCAGTGAAAGAACTCACGTCAGCATTTGGCGTCCGAGCTAGCTAATCTAGTCATTGAGAAGGGGGACATACATGTACTCAACTCCCACGCCACATCAGTCTATTCACCAACACATCCCCTATTGATCAAGTCATGGAAATAGTGAAAGACAGACTGGAAAAGGAGGATGCCCTAAAACATTTCGACAGACATGCAGGAGGGATTTAAGTTGACCAGCGATGATGTGGTAGAGCTGCTGCATTTTATACTTACGACCACCTACTTCACCTTCAGATCTAAAATATATCGTCAACTCTTCGGCACAGCGATGGGCAGCCATGTCTCACCAATTGCCGCTAATATATTTATAACATCTAGACTCTAGAGCAACAAGCCATCGCCACATCCCCGATTGAGTGTAAACCCAAGGTTATGGCTCATATATGTTGTGACGACACTCTAGTTGTCAAAAAAGACAGACCATCAACCTAGTGGACAAATCCGAGCCTATTAAGTTCACGTACAAGAGGCTGAAGGAAACATACCCTTTCTTGATATACTAATTGTCAGAAAGGAGGTACAGTTAAGCTTTTGGTCTATAAAAAAACAACGCACACCGACCAGTATTTGAACTACCATTCTCACCATCCCCTCGACCAGAAGCTTAAAGTAATTAGAACTCTTTACGACAGAAAGGATCGAGGAGTGATCACACCGAAGAAGAGGACATAAAGAGGAGGAGAAGAAAGTACAAGATGCCCTACAACAACCATGCGGCTATCCTACACAAGGGCGGAAATCCGGGGGGGGGGGGGGGGGGGGGGGGTGAGGGGGATATATCCCCCCCCCCCCCCCACACTTTTTGACCTGGGGGAGGGTCAATGTAATCATCCCCTGATTTTTCACATCTAAAAAAAAAAAGGAAAAAAGGGGGGGGGGGGAAAGGAAAAACAGAAAGAAAAAAAAGGGAAAAAAGGAGAAAAAAAAGGAAAAAGAGAAAGAAAGGCGGGCAGGGAGGCATGCGAGGGACATAAGAACGTTTGGAGTTTATTGTACTGTACGTTGATCAGGATACATGTGTTGACTAGAATCCATCTTTTGGAGGTAACTAATTAACTTCTTTCTGGCATAGGCCTATCTGCCTATTTAAAAAGCCAATATTGATCAGAAATTAAGGGGGGACTTAAGGAAGTTTTTTTGTTGAATTTTGTTAGTGCTGTAATTATTGAACCATGACTCAAATGTATATAAAAGAATACCTTTTTGGAAAGGAAATGGATCAGAGAATCCAAATTTGGCATTTGGGTCATCACTTTTTTGACCCAATTTTTTTGAACAAAGCTAACAAACATAATTTTGAGTTAAAAATGCCCAAATCACTTGATGATGGTGTTAAGACACTACTGAAGGGACGAATTTGATTAATATTTCAATAATTACAGCACTCACAAAATTCAAAAAATCAAATCAAAAACTTCCTTAAGTCCCCCCTTAAGTGATTGCTTTTCAATAAAATATTGGTCAAAAGTACACACCAAATCGCACCAAATGGGTTCGAAAATTTAAAAAAAAATCCAATTCTGAGCGGGGGGGGCACATCCCCCCTCAGAATCCCCCTGTTCGAGCTTTTAAACCATCTATACTAAAATCAAGAATATATCAGTAATGCTCAACTTCTTTCGTGCATTGATAAAAAACAAAATATTTATTGAAAATGAAGTGATGGCTTTTCAATACAATATTGGTCAAAAGTATACACCAGATCGCACCAAATGAGTTTGAAAATTGAATTTTGTTCTACTTCTCAGGGGGGCACATCCCCCCTCACTTGAGACAACCCCTGTCCGAGCATAGCTCGGAGTGCGGTGCTGCGCACCGCATAGATGGTACCAGCTCAATTTCATTTTTTTGGGGCCACACTTATCATCCCCCCCCCCCCACACCTAACAAGATATTTTCGCCCCTGATCCTACATGGTCTTTTGACAAAGTCAAAAAATAGATGTCTACACTCAAAAGCCTGAAAAAGACTAACACTAAGACAGATGATGACAATACTAGCCGTGGTTTCGTTGTCTTACCTTATATCACAGGTGTCTCTGAACGTGTAGCCAGAACCATGATGAAATCATATCGAACGAATCTCCACGGCTATGAGAGATGTGTTGGAGGCTGCGCCCTCAATTAAGATAAAAACTGAGATTAGTATATTTTTATAATTGTAGGCCTATTACATGTATGAACTTACACCTATAAGGATTAAGAAAAATCAGCTCTCTTTGTACAAGTAAACGTCGATTCAAAAATGCTCGTACAGCCGGACGAGCATTTTACGTCCGACAGTATCCCACTGCAGTACGCGTAATACATAACGCGAACCATATTTGCATAGAGGGCGTTTTTCAATAAATAGCGATGATATTGTTTTAATCAAGTTTTGCTGTGTTTTTTATTAGAAACAACAATAATGGCAATCTTTAATGTTCATCTTGAATTCTGAAGTAAATTTTTAAACATTTAAAATTTTCAACACCACTTAATGTCCCTTCGCAATCATATCGAACGAATCTCCACGGCTATGAAACCTTAATGCACCATTCGCAATCAGTTGGTTCATCTGGGGGTTCATCCCAAAGACAAACGGGAGCCTCACATCATTCGGACGCTATTTACGATAGCTATATATCGGCGAAACCGGGAGACAATTTGGCACGTCACCAGACTGAGCGAGCACGAGAAAGAGGCAAAGAAATTCAACAACACACTACAACCACCAGAGCAGGGAGAAAGGCATCTCTTACCACCGTTAACAAATCGGCAATAACAGATAGTGGATTCTAACCATGTCATCGGATGGAACGAGGCAAAGGTCATTGGCACGGAGCAAGACAGATACAAAAGATGGATTTAGAAAGAGAAGGACCTCAACGATGAACCGGGACGAGGGGCAATACCATACCAGAGCCTATACATAAGACCATCGCATAATATTAGCAAAACAGCTAAGAACCAATAGTTGATCAGAGACCAAATAAAGGGTAGAACCGTAAGCGGTGGCGTGTGAAACAGTTTTCGTCCTGAAAACCAATAATGTTGAGCTAACCGCTTTATATAACTTGGCGCCTAAACTTTTGATGAAACAAGTGGTGTATAAATTGTATCGTAAAATCAAGGAGTTGGTAAAATTAATCGGTGGTTATCACATAACGTTTTGCTTCTGCAACACGACAGTGACTCGGACGAGATCGGTCAAGTGTGACAGTGACACTGACACCGGACTCTCCAATATTTGCTTATTAGTGAACATCATGAGCACATAAATCTCAACACTTGTTTGAAGCTTGAAGCTTGAAGCTTGAAGTGAATAATCCTTATAGCAGCTCTAGTGGGAGCTAAACTAGGATGTGGTGCTGATTTGACGTCATAGCCAATAGGTGCAAGTAAAAAAGAAGGTGGGAATGGAGACAAGTAGGAACAAACAAAGTAAATGTGCACTATGTACATGGAGATGCCCAGTTTACAGCATTTTGGTGCTGGGCGGAGGCAGCATGTCTCTGATGACTGGCAGAGCCGCTCCTTTGAAGGCGTTAAGCGTGGGTGCTATGATGATGGGTGGTTGTAAATTATTCCAGATGCGGATTTTTCTTGGGTAGAATGAAAATTTGAAGGCCTCTGTGATGGTTGATGGTATTTGATATTTAAGTGTGTGGTCCTGGCGGGCAAAGTATGTAGCTGGGATGACGCATGGTGGAAATTGTATGTTGACTAAATTGTAGTGGATTTTGTAAAACATGACATTTTGGTTCAGAAGCCGACGTACATGGAGTCAGGCGCGGATACAGGGGGGGGGCCGACGGGCCCGGCCCCCCCCCCCCTACCAAAAAAAAAAAAAAAAAAAAAAAAAGGAAAAAAAAAAAAGGGAAAAAAAAGGAAAAAAAAAAAGAAAAGAAAGAGAGGAAGAAGAGGGGGGGGGGGGGAGGCACATCAACCCTCAGACTCCCCCTGTTCGAGCTTTTAAACAATCTATACTTAAATTAAGAAAAAATCAGTATATACGTCGTATGCTCTACTTCTTTCTTGCATTGATAACAAATATATATTGATTGGAAATGAAGAGGTGGCTTTTTGATAAAATGTTGGTCAAAAGTATACACCAGATCGCACAAAATGAGTTCGAAAATTGAAAAAATTTCTACTTCTGAGGGGGGCACTTCCCCCCTCAGACTCCCTCCTGTTCGACCTTTCAAATCATCTATACTTGAATCAAAAATATATCAGTATAATATGCTCAACTTCTTTCGTGCATTGATAAAAAAACAAAATATTTATTGGAAATGAAGAGGTGGCTTTTTGGATAAAATGTTGGTCAAAAGTATACACCAGATCGCACCAAATGAGTTCGGAAATTGAAAAAATTTCTACTTCTGAGGGGGGCACATCCACCCTCAGACACCCCCCTGTCCGAGCATAGCATTTTTTTGGGCCCCCCCCCCCCCCCCCTAACATTTTCCTGGATCCGCCACTGCATGGAGTGGGTTCCATCCTAGGGTGGTGAGGGATGACACAGATGTTGTCCTCCTGTAGTCAGCACAGACTAACCTCGCTGCTGCACGCTGGACTTGCTCGAGCTGGTTTACCAATGTTGATGTAACTTAAGGGTTCCAGACTTCTGAAGCATAGGCCTACTCTAGACGTGGCCGAACTAGGGATTCGGAAGCCCTGATCTAGACTTTTTTTGAACAGGGAGCTAGAGTCCTGCGGACTAGGCCCAGAGTCCGGTTTGCCTTTTTAATGGTGGTTTAGCAATGGCTGTTCCAACGGAAATCATCTGCAATCGTTACACCAATATAAATTCTAAGTTTGCAAGGAACCACACACACCAATCTTGCCCTGGGCCCGCGATTTTTTTATACTAATTAACATTTGTAAAATTTATTTATTTCGTTTTAATACGGAATAAAGCAAAACTCACTGAATAAACTGATTTTACAAATCATGATTCAAATGTTGATTAGTAAAAAAAAATCGCGCCCGCCCCTGGGCCCTGGCCCTAGCTACATTCCCCAGTCTTACATTCTTACCATACGCCGCTACCCAGCAAACACAGAACGTTTCCGCAACGTTGTACCTAGGTTGCAGTTAGGTTACGTAATTTAAAACGTTTTAACAACGTTTTTATAACGTTACGGTTTGGTTGTGATATGGTTGTTTTAAGTTGGTCCGTTGAAACGTGGGTAAAACGTTCTCTGAACGTTACTGGTATGTTCTAGTTTGGTTGCACTTAGGTTGTGGATAGGTTGTCATTAAAAACGTTATTACAACGTTATTATAACGTTGCGGTTTGTTTGTTTTAAGTTGGTCCTTGGAAACGTGATTAAAACGTTCTCTGGACGTTGCATGTTGATCATCGGAAACGTTTACATAATGTTTTAACAACGTTGTAACACTTAAATAGTTGGTTGTTTTAGTTTGGTCCTTTAAACGTGAAAAAGACGTTCCCTGAACGTTGTAGTTTAAGTTCTAGTTTGGTTGCACTAAGGTTCTGGTTAGGTTGTCATTAAAAACGTTCTTACAACGTTAATATAACGTTGCAGGTTGTTTGTTTTAGGTGCCAAATCACACCCAAACCGCGACGTTATAATAACGTTGTACAAACGTTTTAATGACAACCTAACCACAACCTAAGTGCAACCAAACTAGAACTTAACTACAACGTTCAGCAAACGTTTCCCCCACGTTTCCATGGACCAACTTAAAGCAACCAAATCACACCCAAACCGTAACGTTATAATAACGTTGTAGAAACGTTTTAATGACAACCTAACCACAACCTAAGTGCAACCAAACTAGAACTTAACTGCAACGTTCAGAGAACGTTTTCCCCACGTTTCCATGGACCAACCTAAAACAACCAAATCACACCCAAACCGTAACGTTATAATAACGGTGTAGAAACGTTTTAATGACAACCTAACCACAACCTAAGTGCAACCAAACTAGAACTTCACTGCAACGTTCAGAGAACGTTTTTCCCACGTTTCCATGGACCAACCTAAAACAACCAAATCACACCCAAACCGCAACGATAATAACGTTGTAGAAACGTTTAAATGACAAACTAACCACAACCTAAGTGCAACCAAACTAGAACTTAACTACAACGTTCAGCGAACGTTTCCACGGACCAACTTAAAGCAACCAAATCACACCCAAACCGTAACGTTATAATAACGTTTTAATGACAACCTAACCACAACCTAAGTGCAACCAAACTAGAACTTAACTGCAACGTTCAGAGAACGTTTTTCCCACGTTTCCATGGACTAACCTAAAGCAACCAAATCACACCCAAACCGTAACGTTATAATAACGTTGTAGAAACATTTTAATGACAACCTAACCACAACCTAAGTGCAACCAAACTAGAACTTAATGCTACAACGTTCAGAGAACGTTTTTCCCACGTTTCCATGGACCAACCTAAAACAAACAAACCGCAACGTTATAATAACGTTGTAATAACGTTTTTAATGACAACCTATCCACAACTAAAATGGCGGATCGTGAGACACGATAATTACATCGCTCCGTGTCGGCTTCAACGTTCCTGAATATTATGTTCACTGCACGCTATTATATCTGAGTTCATCTTATCAACAATGTGTTCCTGACCATTTTCACCACACTGGTATGTTTTGATTCAACCAATTTTGACTGTATTTGCTGTATTAAAAGTCATCCTGCTTGACACTCGTGCATGCTGTTTACGTTATTAGTATTCCGAATTCTCTACCCGCTCTATTCAAACCTGTGTATCCACACGTGAGTGACTTCGCACTATACAGTTACGAGGCATCTTTTGGCATCATATTGATTTGTATTAATCAACAGGCTACATACAGCACCTTCATCATACGCGATTCTATATAAATCGCACTGTATATGACAATCTTCAACGGATTACGATAATATTCTTCATCTGATACGACCTATTGTCTTTGTAGTCATGGATGAATTGAGATCAATTTTAACTTCTATGAGAATGGAGAATAAAAGCAACTTTTCCGCCTTATCACTGCAACTTGAAACCTTAAAAACGGAGCTAAAAGAAATCAAATCAGATGTAACTGACCTCACCCTCAGCGTTGGGTCCCTTGATAAGGATGTTAGAAACATTAAAGAGGAAGACATTCCAACATTGAGAGCAGAATTGAAAGAAGAGATAAACTCCCTCAAAGCACAACGTGTGGCTGCAGAACTATATACAGGGTGTCTCAAAAAAAACCGTGCACGTGTTTACCCAGCTTATTGACCATGAACTTATAAAATTTGGTTTAACAATTGTATACATATTGATAGCCATAACGGTAAGCTTTCATATTCCGTTTATTTCATCTGATTTGGTTTCGTCAATCTTGAGATATGACCAATTAACTAAAGCTACCTAAAGTCGACGTTGTGCCACTTTACAGTTTGCAATGAATAAAAAGGGTTACTCCGGAGAGAGGGGTTGTTACCACCGAGGATACCACCCTCTAAAAAAATCCAATCCGAAATGCAGAGTATGCTTATTTTGGTACCATGTTATAGCTACAGGTTCCCTCTATCCATACATACTAAAACAAGTACAAACATTCCACGCATGACGTCACAATGACGTCACCAAACATGGCCGACCTCAAAATCCCGCCGTATTCGCTGGACAGTGAAATATCATAGAAATCTTCGCCAACAAAGTTCTAAATATCGGAATTTCACCCGGTTTTTTGCTTATAAGTGATGGAAATGGTGTTTCTAACATAGGCCCATGCTAAAATATTTCAGGAACACACGATAAAAATATTCTTCAAAATGGCGATTTTAAAAAAAATTGTAAGGTGGCAACCACCCCCTACTATCGGACTTTGACGGCATACCCTACCCCCGGGTAAGGTGGCAATCTCAAGTTGTTTTCGTCAAAAAGAGCGCAGGGAATGTAAAAGCGATCACCTAGACGCCCTAGGTCAGTGTTTTTTGCGTTCTAGCGCAATCGGCGATCACCCTCCATTAAGAGGATGAGGGTTTTAATGCTTATCTTAAGCATTTTTTCCGTAAAAGTGGCACAACTTCGATTTTAGGTAGCTTTAGTTAATTGACCATATCTCAGGATTGACAAAACCAAATTAGTTGAAATAAACGGCATATAAAAGCTGAGTGTTTGGTCCATCAATATGTATCCAATTGTTACACTAAATTCTAGAAGTTCATGGTCAATAAGTTGGGTAAACACGTGCACGGTTTTTTTTTTAGACACCCTGTAGTAAGCGATCCAATCTGCTTTTCTATGGCATAACGGAAACGCCAAATGAAGTGTGTGAAGATGTTATTAAACGCTTCATTAAGGACGAACTTGATCTTGATGTGAACAACATGCTCTTGGCCAACGCCCATCGACTTCCTACCCGGACGGTTTCTTCGCGTGATCGACCCAGGCCATTAATTGTCAAGTTTGTTATGATGAGAGATCGAGATAATGTCTTGAGCGCAGCTCCCCATCTGCGTCGCTCTCCACATAGATTTGGCATCAGCCCACACCTTCCGGCAGTGATGCAACAAGCACGCCAGAAGTTGCTTCCTATAAGAAGAGAGGCCATCGCTGCTGGCAAGAAAGCTTACATCAAAACAACAGGTACTGACATCAAACTGTACATAAATGACCAACTTTATAAAATTAAATGACTCTGACGTCTTCTCTAATCCCAGAATCCGTACCCAGGATCCGCGTCCCACGATAAATTTCTATTGTTAGCATCACCTGATGGATTGTTATTACCGTGAACTGATCTCTTTTATGTCATCATGCTCATTCTACATTTTACTCCTGGATTATTATATCATTCACCTGATGGACATTAGTACAGATCCTCTAACCATACGTACCTCGTCATAAAGACAATTGAAACAATTCTTAGCATCACTTGGCCCCATGATCGTGATTTTATCACGCTCAATGATCTGTTGTTTACAGGTTTATACTGTTTCACTATATATACTTGATTGATGACTTATCGAACCATGACTTTGTATGTTATACTCTTGTGCTCCAGCCTCCATGCACTATCGTGTTCATGGTTTGACATGATCATTATGGTGAAATTGTCATTTAAAAAAAAAAAAAAATTGCAAATTGAGCTATTACATGTAATATAATTATCATATGCATCCAGTATTTATGTTGTATGTTCACTATAATGATATGGTTTGACATGATCATTATGTTGAAATTGTCATTTTTTGATTGCAAATTGATCTATTAGTATTAGTATAATTATCATATGCATCCTGTATTTATGTTATATGAATGTTCACTATGATGGCACATCCAACATCCAACCATGTCCATATTTGCACCTCTCCTGGCGCCTGGCACAGTCGTTCTTTTTGTGCTATTCCTCTTCCGCTTTCCCCGCATGTTTTATGGTTTGGAGTTGCCGTCATGATGTACGAGGAACGCCTATTATATTTCAATGACCATTAATGTTGAATGATCTGTTACACATACGCCCTTATTGCTTAATCATGACAACATAATGCTGATCATCTAATCCTACACCGTGTCATAATGACAATTGGCACAATTCCTAGCATCAATTGAGGACCCTAGATCTAAAAGAGGGTTAAGTCACAATCTTGTGAAATTGTAGTTAGTATCAGTTTTCTGCAACAAGGAGGATCTCTGCACCCTCTGTTCAAATGTTAAAGTTAAGCCATGCGTTAAAGCTGTGTAAGAATCCATGGGAGGTAAAACCCGAGTGAGTCAAGTCCACACATGGACACAATGAAACCCAGTTTTTGCCATTTTTCTCAATGTGACTTAACCCTCTTTTAGCACTAGGGTCCTCAATTGGTCTCATGATCGGGATTTTATCATGCATAATTACTATATACCATTCACCTGATAGACACTATTATTATATGCTGAAACCATAACGTGTCTCAAAGACAATTGGAACAATTATTAGCATCACTTACGGTCTCAAATTCGTGATTTTATCATGCTCAATTGATCTGCTGTTTACATGTTTATACCGTTTCACTAAATAGACTTGATGATCATCGTACCGTAACTTTGATTGTTTTACTCTATGTGATCAATACGTGTACATGGTTTAACATAATAGTGAAGTTGTCATTACTAGTATTATGATCGCATGAAGTGTTGTCAAATTGGACTATTCTTTTCTTCAGGACTAACTATTATAATTATCATATGTATGTTCACTACATGATGACACATCCAACCATGTCCATATTTGCACTACTCCTAGCGCCTGGCACATTCTCGTTCCGCTTTCCCCGCGTATTCTATGGTTTGTTGTTGTCGTCATGATACATGACGTACAGTAAGTTAAATATCAATGACCATAAATGTTGATTGTTTATGCCCTATTTGCCTTATTTGCCTTATTTATGTTCACTAAACATCTTGATGACTATCTTAGCCATGCCTATGTGGCCCATTGCTTTCATGCATATACCATGCCATGCATACGTATTCAACCATGGCCAAGTGGTCATCATAATTATACACTGTCATATTTATTTATTTTCTCCTTCCGATCCCTGTGTGGTTTTACCTCCCCTCACCCATCCTAAGTTACCATTGTTAGTGTATTATGATTACGCCCGATACGTGCTTGGCCGTCACGTTTCGTTCATCCCGCCTTCAATTCCCTATTTTGGTTAAATTTTGTTTTTGTCTAATTCGTGTTGTATGTTGGCATTGGCAGTAAATGGATAATACTTGTAACTCATGTTTTAAAAACATTCTTATTCATCAATCTAAGATATTATGTAACGCATGTAATTATTTTTACCATACTCGATGTATATCAGATATAAATCCAAATTGGTTTTGTTTCAAATGTACTGGTGAACTGTTCCCATTTAATCATTTTGTTGAAGACGATGAATTTAGATTTGCCTTGTTTTGCTTAAACAACACTCTTGACTACAATAGAATGTTAAGTCTAAAACTGAACCCATTTCAATTGGAGGAAGACATCCTTAACTCATCTGATAATAATATAATCAATAATGATGTTCATAAGTGCTCTTATATATTTGATCATGATATGCTTAATAGCTCAGGCGGTAACGACGATTTTTCAATTATTCATTTAAACACACGTAGCTTTAACAAAAACTTTGATGCTATTCATACATATTTATCTAGTATCGACCGTACTTTTACCGTTATCTGTTTATCTGAAACATGGTTTTATGAGGATATGTCTAATGTTATCGATATTGAAAACTATGAGCTAGTCAGCACACCTCGCATTGGCAGAAGAAGTGGTGGGTCTGCTATTTATGTACACAACTCTGTATCATATTGTTTAAGGAAGGATCTCAATCTCATCGCACAGCCGTAAGTAAATGACCATTCTGAATCGATTTTTATTGAAATTTTGAATCCCGCTAGCAAGAATGTTATCGTTGGTAATATCTATCGTGCTCATCGTACTGATGCCAATTTATTTATCTCTGATCTCGATCAATGTCTTAACAAAATTACCAACGAAAACAAACAATGCTACTTAACCGGCGATTTTAATTTCGATTTACTGCAACATGAGAACATCGATATTATTAATGATTTCATTAACACTATGTATAACTCTAGCATGTACCCTCTGATCAATAGACCTACTAGGATAACCCCTACTTCAGCCACTTTACTTGATAACATCTTTACAAATGTTCTTACTCATGAAATTAAATCAGGTGTTATTGTGAATGATCTCACAGATCATTATCCAGTTTTTCAATTCACCAAGTCGATGCCTCATCGTCATAATCATCACCTGCCCATAAAATCTCGTTCATTCAATCAAACTAGAATTCTTGGATTCCATAATCACATAAGTCTCATTGATTGGAGCTTTATTACGGACATAACTTCCACCGAAGCAGCCTATGACGCTTTTAATACGAAATTCATCGATATTTACAATATCTATTTTCCATTGAGGTACAACAACGGTTCATCAACCCCCAAAAATATCCCTCGCAAGCCATGGATTACTTCAGCTATTCTTAAATCCATTAATCGCAAGCAAAAGCTGTATAGAAAGTATGTGGGTCATCCAACGGTCACAAATAAAGCACATTATATAACGTACCGTAATATCCTAACTACTATGATTCGCACCTCTAAGAAAAACTATTACGCTGAAAAACTAGATGCCTGCAAACGTGATACAAAACAAACATGGAATATATTAAAAAGTATCCTCAATAGACATGGTAGGCCCAAACCTCCAACGTCATTCAATATCAATAATATTGATATCACGGATCCAGTTGAGATTGCGAACCACTTTAACTCATATTTTGCAAATATTGGTCTTACTCTCGCTAATAAAATTCCACCCGCGAATACTAGTTTTCATCATTACTTGAATAAAGCTACCTCTCCAAAGGACTCTTTTTTCGTTACCCCAACAGATAGCGATGAAATTATATCTTTATGTAAAACTCTTAAATCAGGAACCAGCTGTGGTTGTGATGATATTAAACCCGATGTTATAAAAGCTGTCAGTGATCTTATTGCTAATCCTCTAGTCCATATATTTAATTTATCATTGAGCTCGGGTGTTGTACCAACGAAGCTTAAAATTGCCAAAGTTGTTCCTATCTTTAAAAAAGGTGATCGTCAAGATTTGCACAATTATAGGCCCATCTCTGTCCTCCCTGCTTTCTCTAAAATCTTGGAACGTATTATGCACAAAAGACTATTTAGCTATGTTAATCGCTTTCATCTTTTACAGGACTGTCAGTTTGGTTTTCGATCCAATCATTCATCATATATGGCTATACTTGAGGCATACAATAAAATTATTACTGATCTCGATAACAAAAAATTCTCATTAGGTATCTTCTTAGACCTCTCCAAGGCATTTGACACAATAAATCATGATATTCTATTATCGAAACTTAACCACTATGGTGTCCGTGGGAAGGCCTTGGACTGGTTTAGAAGTTACCTAACCAACAGATCTCAATTTACTATCTTCGACCGCCATTTTTCGTCTAATTTAGATTTATCCTGCGGAGTTCCACAAGGCTCGATCTTAGGTCCACTCCTGTTTATTATTTACATAAATGATATTGTTTTTTCAAGTAATTTCTTTAAATTTGTAATCTTTGCCGATGATACAAACGGGGACGTCTCTATAGTCCGAAGGGTCTATAATCCGAAAGTTCTATAGTCCGAGACGCACGTAATTTACCATTCGCTAGTCCGAATAAGATAAAAGGTTCTTTAGTCCGATAAAAAGGGTTCTCTATTACGAAGGTTCTCTAGTCCGAATATAAAAAAGGGTTCTACAGTCCGACGGTTCTATAATCCGAAAATAAAAAGGTTCTATAATCCGAATTTTTAAAATTGTTAAAAAAGGTTCTCTAGTCCGAAAATAGGAAGGGTGTTCTTTACTCCGAATAATAAAAAGGGTTCTTAAATCCGAATATTGCAAAGGGTTCTATAGTCCGAAAACTGGTAAAGGGTTCTCTAATCCGATAGTTAAAAAAGGTTCTTTAGTCCGAATTAAAAAAAAGGTTCTATAGTCCGAATTTTAAAAAGGGTTCTCTAGTCCGAAAAGGTGTCACTGTTCTTTAATCCGAATCAAAATAAAGGTTCTATAATCCGAAATTTGAAATAGCGTATTTTGCAGTGCGCCCTCTATGGATATAACACGAAACATTAGCCATTTCAATCTACAGAGGGCGCTGCAGTGGCAGATGCAGACGATGCTGGACACATGCGTATTCACGAATATTTAAGGTTAAACTTGATCTTTTGAAATTATAATTGTTCAAGAGTAAGACCATCACCACAATTTTCACTAGACGTCAATATTGTCAATGATTTAAATGTATAATGCCACTTTCCACGCGGCAGGCGTCTGAAGACGACATTCCAAAATGTCACAAAATGTTTACGTAGTCAGAAATATTGAATTTCGTTGCCATATTTGGAATCACCGTGAAA